>CM045450.1:16490770-17690770 GCA_024666655.1 Dascyllus trimaculatus
CCTCTGCTGCCCTACAAAGGCAGAGTGAAGGAACTACAGAACCTGTGAAGTTCAGGAAAAGTGGTTTGAACTTTTTTTAGTTTGGACATCAAAATGTAGAATGGATAGAAAGAACGCAATGCTTTCAAGGCTGATTATTTGTGGTCATTTTATTCCCATATGGGGCTTAAATAATGCAGATAGTGCTGTCTGTGTTTGGGTGATAATCAGGTCATGCTCAGAGAAACTGGACCAACAAAGTGGGTTCTCAGCTTTTGTATCCGACTGAACTCTAAGAATGGAAATTTGGTCAAGGATGTTTTTTAATTTACAAATAAAAACAACTTTAACTAACATGCAGTTTCAGGGAAT
Source organism: Dascyllus trimaculatus (assembly GCA_024666655.1). Classification (NCBI taxonomy): domain Eukaryota; kingdom Metazoa; phylum Chordata; class Actinopteri; family Pomacentridae; genus Dascyllus; species Dascyllus trimaculatus. The sequence continues at coordinate 16,491,122 of CM045450.1, forward strand.
ACATATTAGTAATTATATACTCTAATCCTATTGGGTCTCCACTAATACAATACAATAAAGAGCTACTCTATTCTATTCTACTTCGTCATTTTTGGGCATCTTAATGTGAGCTGTATGGGGCCTGATCAGTTTAGTGGGCAGACTGCTGTAAATCAGACCTCTAACATTGTACTGACAATTTTATTAGCAACATTTTACTGACAATATTTAGTGACATGTTGGTTTAGTGTGAGGACTGTCTTCTTAGACGGCTTGCTAATGTTACTTACTTGAACAACCTACATTTTACCTTGTTCAGAGTTGGAGGGTTTTGTTGAGGCTGCTTTACTGTGAGGGTGAGATATGTGGATTGTGCTTTCACCTGACAGCTGTTGACTGGCAATAACTACCTGTTGTAACATGCAGGTGTGGAAACCTACATTACTGTTCATTAATGAGTTAAGTATATAGTTTTTAAAAATTTGCAATATAGAATTGTTTGCATTTTTTCCAAGCAGCTTGCTCAATTCTGTTGTCAACATAGAAGCATGTCCTGGATACAGAGAGTAAACTCCATTGATCTTATTCAGACTTTCTACTCCTTGTGTCCACTACCAGCTGTGATAAACTCAAGTTGCAAGTCTTGCTCCTGAACTTTTCACATGGTTTACTATGACATGATCTTACCACATTTACTGCAGATATTTTGGTTAAAAAAAAGATAATTTTTGGCACAAAGTTACCTGTTGCGTTAACTATTAAGCCAGATTATTCTTATTTTTTATGAGATGGCTATTTTAAAGTCTCAGGTATAACTGGTAGTACTGCATTAGCTCGATGTTTCCATGGTGTAACATTTCAAGAACACTGATGCTTAAATCAACAATGGTGCAGATTCACTAAGCCTGTTTTGTTGGTCTGAAAGCTGTTTTATAATTAAGAGTAAAGACAAAACTACAATCTGTCTAATTAATAAACTATACTGTTTATAGCCAAACCACCAATAGGGGTGAATGATTTGTGAAGAAATATTTAATTGTGATTTCTCTGACAAATATTGCTATTTGACATGTGATATAATTATTTGAAGTTGTGATTCAGTTCAGTGTTCACATAAAGCATTACCACTTCAAACACTATCAAAAGTGCGACTTTGTGATTTGCTAATTGCATTGTTTCACATTGTTGATTTTAAAATGGATTAATTGTTCAACCCTAATTATCAGTATAGTTTGGAATAACTGGACTCCAGTCCAATGGGGTCTCCCTGTGCAGGTTTAAACCCTGCTCGCAGTGAACAAGATTTTGTTACTGTTAATATTATTTTTTACTTTTCTATTCTGTTCTTGTTCTATGAACACCCATTAGAAACAGAAATACCAACACATTCTGTCCAGTAAACACTGTATTAGCAGTTAAATTGCATTTAATTATTGCCACTAAATAGCGGTAAATAGCAGGGTCTCAATCACGTGTTGTAGATGTCAAAGCGAACACAAAGCAACATATGCCAACTTCTGGTGTAAATAGAAAGCTAAAATATAGAACTATGAGGTTGGAGCCCTCGCTTGTTGCTGAAAAGTATGTAGTCAAAAGTTTAAGCCATCATTTTTTGCCATCGCTTTAATATTACACTTGACAACAGGATGTATGATGGCACTGGCATCCTCATTGGTATTTGCCAATGAAGGTTTCAAAATGAAATATCAAGAATCAAGTGCCAGCCTAAAATGATCATAGTCAGGCAGATAATGCTTGCCATGCTAAAGTTTAAAGTAAATCCTTTACATGTAAGCTGAAGTAGTTTTGTAAGTAGTTTGAGATATATTATGTGAGCACTTGCCAGCTGGCCGTTACAACAAGAGTTGGAATAATAGCATGTTAATTCCACCACAGGAGAGATCTGATGTTCCCTGCAGCTAGGTGGCAAAAAATATATGCATATATCGGCATTGGCCTTTAGTTGCTCAGTTCAGTCTGAATCAACTAACATCATAAACTGAAGTACTTGAATAAATTTTCAGTTTTAGTAAAAGCTTAAACTAGCTTTAACTGCTGCTTTCTTTTAGTGATGCACAAATTTTGACCTTCAAGAGTAGATGATTCTCCTTTTGATATTGATATTTCTCCTATCGGTTTCTTGTCCTCAGGCTTGTACCTTTGACTGTTTATCCATCAATCTGGTATTTACACTGATTGTTCAACTTGGAGAGTTTGATCAACTGTCATTTAAGCAAAAAAAAAACAACAACAACATAGCTTCAGTCTAACCTCATTGTCTCATTGTGTTTTCCAACCCATCATCTGTTTTATTGGTAAATTCTAGAAGTTGTTAAAGGTTTACTAGCACAGTTTTTTATTTTGCATAACTTAGATGAATTGCAGTGGCGCATGTATGGATGTTATTGATTAACCATTCATCAGTTATTTCCCCTTATTAATTCAGTCAATTACAAATATAGAAACCGATAAGGCAAAAGACAAAGGACATGCACGTCAGAAAATGTATTGTACATTAGCTGTAGTACCTCATTGTTCCATCTTATTAAACAATAAGAATTGTAGTGACCCAAAGAGGCGGACACTTGGACTATGCAGTTCCAAGCAGAGAGCATTGTGGGAGTTTAGTGAGCAATGGGCCACCATGACAAAGATTCTGGTGGTGGTTAATGACTTCCGGCTCGATCTCATGAATTAAAGGCAAGCTGTAGGTTCTTAGGACAGTTAATAGTAGAGCGGCTAATGTAACCAAGCTGCTACTGCAAAAAAAAATTTCGTGCCTACAGTTAAATATGGGTTTATCAGAATATTGAAAAGTGTCTACTACTATCCACAGCTGTACTACTTGTTTGTATTAACAAATCACAAATTGTCGATTGATAACGTGTTTCACTATCACCTGCTTATGCATGTGCTTTGTCTTCTTATGTCTCTTAATGTAAATCTCTCACTGGTCTTTGTCAAACATTTCCGTACTGTTGATGGCTTTATTCTCTGCCTGTAGCTCAGCTCTGCTGAGTGTTTCATTATTCTACAACAGCATAATATTTTTACATAATTACCCTGCATATGTCTTTCTGAGTGTGTGTGTGTGTGTGGTTGTGACATCATGTGTTTGTGTGAAAGCTCACCCTTGTGTGAAGAACCAGAATCCAGGCAGATGGTTGCTGGATGCATTCGCTGAGTGTTTACAGCTTATATCAGCCAGCTGCTGTGTTCAGTGGCACATGCAGAAGCACTTAAACACAGCTTTGTGTGCGACATGACGTGGGGTTATATTGAGGCTATTCACTCCTCTGCAGCTATTTTTACACAGGAATACACGGAGTGACCTGAGCAGTTTGATCCTGATTTCCTGTTTGAGCTGGATGGGCCCTAATCTGATCGAGTCTATCATCCTGATTGTCGGAAGTCCCACGTCTGAACTCATTATTTGACAATAAAATGTTTGCTGATTGACTTATTAGCTGCTCATCAGTGAAATCTGTTTCCGCTTGTGGACAGAAAGGGAGAGAGAGGAATTTGCTCTATAGATGCTGTCTGCCACTTTTCCAGTACAGCAAGTTTGAATTTTATTTGCCAGTGTGCAGTGTGATAGCATTGCCAGCTTTAAAATGATAGCTGTAATTACAGTGATTGATTTTAAGAAAAATGCTCTCTAATGACATTTAAAAATTTTTTAGCCCTGCTTTTGCTTCATCCATCATCGTGGATAGATAAAACCATCGTGATCGCCACACACAAGCTTCAACAGATTAAGAGTCTCTGAATATTACACTGGGGACTCAATTAAGAAAGCTTATACGGCCACAGGCCTATTAGAATGTCATCAAGTCCTGGCAGAAGAGGCAGTATCACAGTTTGAGATTACTCATTGCATAAACTGCACACACACACATTTAATTATAGTATCCACTGAATGAACTACAAATGCACACATGCATAGCAATAAATGAGGATGAATCAGCGCAGGCAGCAGTATCTGGTTCGAGTGTCAGTTTGGGAAAAACAATCAGTGAAGCTGCTGGCTCTGGTTCCCTCCTTGTGGAATGACGTCTCTCAGCAGAGCTGCTCACGTCAGAGCCGGGGAGCTGAGGCGCACACACTCACTGTGTGTTGGCAAATGGAGGTGATGTTTTGGATGAGGACTTGAATAAACATAGCCTCTGCTGTCGCTGTGAAAAGACGCATTTACTCCCACCAAGAGCATCACAATGTGGCATTAACTCTTGCACAGGATTCGGAAGTTTGGACAGCAGTGGAGGGATACTGGTTTTGTAAAGATAATCTTCCTTTTTTCCACATCTAGTTGCTTTTTCTTCTCTCTAATCCGTTTTTCTTTTTTGTCATTTCTTAACACAAAGCTTAGTATTCTCACATTATCTGATCTTGAGAAAAATGTAGGTTAATACAATTCTTTTATCTTTAACAGTGGACTCTGCTGTGGCAATCAGACTGAAGAGAAAGACTGTCTATGTTCAGCCTGCTGTGTCTTACATTAAGGAAAATATATACCTAATAAATCATTTTCTGTCTTCGATGTGAGATGTTTTGACATCAGGGTTAACTGTGGTTGCTCATGCAGACAGATGCACATATGTTCTATCATGACACAGTGTCTACAGACTGCAGAGCATTTCAGTTCACACACACAGCCCTATCTCTGTTTCATACCACAATGGTTCTTTGGTCACTGAGTTTGAGTCTGTGGGAGCCAAAACTCAATTATTTCTTCATTTTCATGGCTCTCATTATTGGTGGTGACTTGTTACTTAAATTAAATTAGAATTTGAATCCACCTGATAGCTTTACTATGATTAAAGGCAAGGCATAAGTTGATGGAATTGCCCATGTCCACATTAAAATCCAAGAGCCCCTGTACCATAGATAGTCATGTATTTGCCGACCCTGTATGAGATATACAATATTACGCAGTTTCAGAACATCTGTTTGTATTTCACAAATCTTCACAATAGTTTTAAAGGGGCATTCCTGCTGTCTCCATTTGACCTTCATTTGTTCGAAAGGCCGCACAGTAGGTCTTCTAAAAATAAAAGCTTCTGATTGAATGAGTGGATTTACACTTAACTATTTTCAAGGGTGTCATGTATTTCCTTTGCTACTGAATATAATGATAGTAGAGGACACGACTCAGGCCAATCATGTCTGCTGTTTCAAACTCCACTGCTCAAGGCCATTGAGGAGGGACCCTTGTAGCAGGACGGCCCATCGTGTATTGTCTGTGAATAGTTCCCCCAACCTCGCCGTGATTTGTAGACTATCTGAGTGGCAGTGTGGTTCTGTGCAGTGATTTGTCCCTCGAGAGCGGCCCTGCCTCTGCCATTGCCACCGTCAGCAACTCTGCTACAACTGCGCATGAATACAGGATACTGGCATTTGTTGAATTCAAGGTGGCGTCTTTTCAATTAGAGCCCAGTGAAATACCTTTTCAGCCCCTCAAGTGGCCTGGCGAACTACAGCCAAGGGGGCCCCGGCAGTATAATGATGCCTGGCACAATAGTACCACTGTTCTCCAACCCGTTCCCAGGAAACCGCACAACATGTGCCATTGTGCACTGTGCTTTGCTGCCCAACCACGTTGCACGCCTTTAGCCAGAGACACCGAGAGGCCTGGCTGTGCAGTGAAGCTCACAGTTATGTGGTTGGTAGGACAGGTTCAGGGGACCACTAGGTGAAGACCAGGGTTTATTCACCTCACACTGTATTTGATGTGTTAAAATATTTTTTCTCAACAAAAAAAGCTACATTTAAAAGAGCAGGCTGTGAAGCGGAAGAAGCCCGAGGGAACAAGGACGGCTGAGTGGTTGCCAGGAATGGTAGTACAGAAAACCCTGAGCATTGTGAGCTATGCTGAACCCTCTTCAATAAAAGAGGAAACCAAGAGAAAAGTGACAAGCAGAAAAATGGAGGCACAAAGACGGCCAGAACTGGTTCGTAGCTGGTCCTGGCTGGTTCTTCTTTTTGTATCTCAATGCTGGGGGTTCAACCATTTGTTTGCTCCTCCTTTATGGCCCCCAACGCGGTTACCATTATAGCTTCCACTGCTGTATATGCAGCAGAGAAAAGCAGATCTTTCAGGGCCAGCCAGAGTGGGGGCTTTAGTCAACAGCATCTAGCAGATACATGTCACTAGGGCCTTTCTGGGCCCCACAAGCCAGCTGGTCAGCTACGACAGCACAACAGGACACCCAGGAAATAGGGGCCTGATGCAAAGCCCAGTGTGTCATGGCAAACTAAAAGCAGCGTTTCCTCTGAGCGTGGATCTGTCAGTTGATGTGTCAATTATTCATGGGCTTTGCCAAAACATCCATTCAGTGATGTTTTTGCTGTAGGTTACAGGAGAAAATGTTGGTCGGTCCTACAATCACCCTGATGTCAGTCGTTCACATTTCCATTATGGGGTTTTAAAAAGCTGCAATAGAAATAATGAACCATCCTCTAAATCACCCTCTCTGCCAGCATTCCCAGAAAAGGGTTTTGTGTTCAATCATGCTGAAGGGCGAAGCAAACTCACTTCAGTGATCTGTAGGAATGAGGAATTACAGCATTGCTGGTATCATTTCACTGGTCCATTCTGACTTATCAGGACTTATAGTCTCAAGCATCTCCAAAATATAAAAAGCCTCAAATGTAAGTCTAGATAATCCAGTTAATTCTTGAACGGTTTATTTAACCTAAGATTTAGAGTGATTTCCTCAAACTATATAAGGCAACTTAATCCTTCTGCTGATCTGAAAATAATCAATTCACCTAAATTTGTAATAACAATCTGTAATATGTAATTTTTACATTCTTCATACAGATTGCGCTTAACTGTCTTGAAAGTATAGGTGGCAATTAATTATAAATTTCATTATCAATTCATTTGTCATTTATTTTTTAATTAATTGGTCTACAAAATAGTAAAAAAGGGCTCGTCAGTGTTTTCCAAAGCCAAGATGGCGTCGTTAGATGACTTGCTTTATCCACAACCCAAAGATTTTCAGTTTACAATCATAGAGGAGAAATGATTCCAGAGAAAAAAATAATAATTTAAGAGAATGGAAGAAGAAGAAGAAGAAGAAGAAGAAAATCACTCAAAAAGTGATCATTTTAATCATAGCTGCAGCTCTGCTTGAAAAAACTAAAGATTTCTCTGAAAAATGTTAAACATTCACACAGTCAGGTGATTTAACTTGAGGTTTCCTAGTCAGATTCTGTCCAGGAACCTGATTTCTCTCCTCTCCTTTCATATCGGCCTTGACCTGAATCTTTAAAGCATTCTTTAATAAATTCTATAGCTGTGATTTTAAAATATTCGATAATGACTCATCACTAAATGAGTCATGAAATGAGATGACCAAACGTTTGATCAGATTGTGATTTTCTCATACAGTCTTGTGTTTTAAGTGCAGGGAAGGTTTTAAGAAAGAACAGCTCGGTCATATTTCACTGCAAAATTGTGATTCTGATTGCCTGTATTTTTTTCTCTCCCACAGATCCCAAGAGGGAATTGCAGACGTCACTCTCGGAACACTCAGCAGACGTTCACACAGCCTCAGACATTTACACGTTTCAACAGACAGATTAGTACTCACCAGAGCAGATATGAGTGAGGATAAACCAGCCGAGACTGTGGAAAGCACCCCGGCCGAGGCGAACGCCATCCCTAACGGGAAAGGCCACGAGCCTGGAGAGGATATCACAGCGTCGGCCAAAACACCACCTGCAGAGGACGGAGGAAAGTGAGTACTACTAATTAAAAAGTGTACAATGATGTTACAGCTACAACTTTCTGAAGCTGTCAAGAAATAAATGATCAGTGTTGACAGCTGAGGTGATACTTTTTGTGAAATCTCCTCTCCTGGGTACACTGGCACAGCTTTTTAAGGTACTTGGCAGATACTTTGTTCCAAGCTTCTTGAAGAACCTGCCACAGCTCTTCTGTGTGCTGTCTCAGCTGCTTCTGTGTCTTCAAACAGTCCATGGCTGACTCCATGACATCACGGCTCTGTGGGGGTCAGACCATCTGTTGTAGGACTCCTTGTGCTTCTTGGGGCTAAAGATGGTTCTTTATAACTCTGACTGCAAGTTTGGCATCACTATCATACTGCATCGCTGAAAAGAATCTGCAACATGAGAAACTTTTTAGAGATCTGGAACTAGGCCTACTTGGTCAGACATTTACTAAAGTCATTTTGGGCTTTTTCAGTTGCTCATGTTACCCATTTAAATTGTAAACCCTCAGATATGATCTGTTACTTCCTTTCTAGCTGTCAGTGGAAGCATCTGTTTAAAAAAATATATTATTTTCAATGTGCACTGCTCTTTAGACAGACTGAAATCTCAATAAGTCTCAGCTCTCACAATCTTCACCAATAAAAATGAAAAGAGTTGCATCCCAAGAAACCACCAGGGTTCATTCTAAAAACAAATATGGTTGTTGTGGCTATTTAGGCAAGGTGGTTTCATTCACTGGGTGACTCAAAGTCTTATCCTGCAACTTAGAAGAGGTCTTACTCTCTCAGGCATCACATCACATTATACACGTATTTTAGTGTCCTTGTGCCCGTTTCTCTGCCAACCAAAGGTTCCCTCCATCAGCATTAACAGATCTGCACAAAACACCTTAAGTTTTCTCCTTAAGTAGGACACTTAAGACTTAATTTCTCCCTAGCTAAAGGATTTGCTTAAAGATGTTATACAGAACCCCTTCAAAGGTTTCCTTAGTTGAGGAAAAATGTTTCTACTGCACTGAAAAAGATTGCACCTCTAATACCTGTCATTGTCTCACAAAGCTGGCCTATAGTTATAGATATAGCAAAAAAAGGCAAAATAAAAGAAGACAGGCAAATAAAATTGGTCAGTGGAGGAAATGATTTTTCTTCTGTTGGAATACAGTTAAACAAAGCAGATACTAAAAGTGAATTTGATCTGCAAATAAGAGCAAACAGAAAAAGGAAACTTCTCTTTTTGTTTCTTCAAGATGTTTCAAGTTTCTTCAGTTCAGAATGTTCAGTTCAGTTCAGGCCTTTTGTATGAGAGTGAAATGTCTTCAGAAACCAAAAGGAGAAGTCCAGTTTCCTTTTTCTGAAGCTCATGGGATTACCATGATCTGGATGACTGAGAATCCACCCAGACAGCAAACAGAAAACAATGAATGTGAGAGGAAATTGCACCAAAAACTAATTCAAGAAATCTGGAATCATTCATTTCCTTTATTTATCGCTATAAAATCAACCATGTTGTAGTTGAGTTGGAGTGAGAGTAACCTTTACTAGATTTGTTTTCTTATTTCGATTGCTGAGTTCTCTTGTGCAGTGTGTTAAACTAACTTTAAAGGATTCTTTAAATCTACCACTAAGATGGGAAGAAAACCTTCAGTGAACATTTTAAGAAAACATTTTGGGACGTTTTTGCGAAACCAATTTAATTTAAAGACCCCATTTGTTGAAAAGTTTTCAGCCTAGTTGACATGTTCATATGATGTTTGATATATGTTAGAAAACACTCCGAGTGAGCATTTCAGTTTCTCTAAAACACAGATTCATGCAGCCAGGATGTCGTATGCAACAAACATAAGAAACTAATCCTATCAGCTTGGAGCATTTGGGTTTCTTCAGAGTTTCTAATTCTTACAGTTATGGCTCAATTACCCTACAATTACTTCCAAATTCTGTAACATAGTAGTAGTTTTACAGTGTTTCAGCAGGGTTAAAAAGATCTTCACTTACTGAGTCAAGACACAATCTACTGTGTTTGGTAGGAATTCCATACACCAGTCAGCCACAACATTATGATCACTGACAGGTGAAGTGAATAACATTGATCATATTGGTACTATGTGCTGTTCTGATGGAAAACCTTGGATTTTAACATCCATGTTGATGAGATTTGGACACCCAAATAAACATTGTCCCACAACAAGCACACTCCCTGATGCAAATGGAAATCCCAAATGTCACTGGCCTACCCCCACAGGAAAATGCACCCCACCACATGAAAAAAAAAAACATCAAACAATCAGGAACATGTTGAGGAACATGACAATGGCCCAACATGTTGATTTGACCTCCAGACTTCCTACACCCCATTCTGATCAAGCATCAACAGGATGCAGTGGAACAAGTTGGACTGACAGAGGCTCCACTGCACAAGCCAGAGTACCCAAAGGATCTAGTGCTAACATCCTGGTTCCAGACCCCATAGGACACCCTGAGAGGTCCTCTTGTCCATGACCAATGGTTCAGAGCATTTCTGAGCACATAAGGGGGACCAACACAATATTAGGCAGGTGGTCATAATGTTATGTCTGATTAGTGTATATTTCACTCCTAGAGACAAAAAAAAATCACAGTACATTCAGAAAAGATGCAGTATAGCAGCTAATTTTATGTGCTGTGGTGTGACTGATTACATTATCCTGCTGCCTGGAGCCTCAGTGTAGTCTCATCATTAGAGCGACCGCCTCAGACCGAAGGGTCTCAGGCTCAGCCCATGTAACAGTAAAGACTTCATGTCCATTAAGTGCCTGGTGAAGCACCTTTGAGCAGGAAATCTATCTCCTACTTGTTCACTAACCGTATCAGAACTTATGCTGGATAATGGAATGAGCTCACTGCCTAATTATCATGTCACTGGTTGTCGACCTGTGTTTGTTGCATTCTCTGTCTTTGTAATAGATGGTTTAATTAAAGTCTTTCTCTCCAGGATATTGATGGTAATTTGTAGACGGTCCCCTCACTGTGCTGTTATTGCCGTTATTACATTATGACTGTGGGTGTTGTTTTTCCACTTTGTGCTCTCGTTGGCTGACGGACGACCTCTTTCTGCGCTGCTTGTAGGGAAACTGTAGCCAATAGTGCCCAGAATGCTAGGTACGTATGACAAAAAGAAGCAACAGAGAATGTGTTTCATATTGAATATGTGCCTGTTTCACTTGTCAGGTGTGGAAATGAGCATAGATAGACAGAAAAGCCAATAGTTTAGAGCAAAGTGTGCTGTGTGAAGATGAAATGGCTTTCAGTGAGATGAATCTTGAGTGTTTTTGCTATTTGTTGGCCCACTTCACACTCTCATGACAGCATTTCTGATTATTAGTCCTCACAGAACTGAAAATGCAGAGGCCAACCTCCCGGAGAGCCAGGAGTTTTTATCAGGTGCTGAGGACAAGAAGACGACACGCTTTACAGACGTAAGTTCAAGCACATGTTGTTTCAAGCAATACGTGCAATTACTTTTCATGCATATTCGTCTCCTCTGCTTCTCTTTGGTTGCAGTTTGAAGGAAAAACCTCATTCGGGATGTCTGTCTTCAACCTGGGCAATGCAATCATGGGAAGTGGAATTCTCGGACTTGCCTATGCCATGGCCAACACAGGGGTCGTACTGTTTTTGTAAGTTACCCCCATGCATCTAATATGATAAATCTCTGAAAGTACAAGCGTTCGAGCTGAAATACAGCTCACAGATGCCTGATTCATTTTCCTCCCTCTAAGGTCTTACCAGCGGAGGTCTGCGTCACACATAAATAGCACCTAATTGCATTGTAATTGTCTTGTAATAACCCAGCAGCAGAGCTTGTTGGCGACACAGAAACCGATGACACTGGGTGAATTTGTTTGATAAATAATTACTCAAATTAATAGCATACTGGCAATCATTTACTTGCACTATAAACGAATGCAGTTGCGATCACAGATGCAGAAAATAACAGCACTGTTTTTAGTTCTCACTCAGTGGGCGCTGCAAATATGAGCGAGTTAACATTTAAGGCCTCCACAGCAGCGTCGTCTGTCAGGTTCGTGACGCCACAGTCGACTGTAGCTGGGTTTTTCTCTCCTATTTACATACACTGGAGGTCTTTTGACCTTTTCAGCAACAGAGAGCTCTCATACTTTGCTTGCACCAATTTATTCACTGTGCTTGTGGGTTTTTTATGGTTTTTGTGCGAACCACAAAAAGAAATCCTTTTTAGCAAATTCCTTAATTTGAAGAGATTCCTAATCTTTTGCTGGCATTTTATTGTTTTTGTGCTGGCATCGTCATCGACAGTCTGAATCTCAGCCATTAAAGGCAGGTCTAGTCTGGATTTAATATGGTTGGATCCTACAAAGACAGGGTGCTACTCTGGGGTGCATTTAGTGCTTTAAAAAAATGTAAAAAAAATAGCCTTAAAGCCAGAACAGTGATATATTATGAGGGTGGCAACCTGTCAAAGCTTTACATGCTTGTTTAAGTCTTAACATGTCCATGCCATTAGTGAAAAAAATCTCTAAAAACAAAAGAATCCTGTAAAAATCTGGAGGCAAGACTGCCAAGAAAAAACTGTGAAAATGATGGGGCCGTCGTTTAGCTCACGGAGTTGAGGCAATACCACATGGGCTCAGTCCCTTAGCAGTAGGCATGAATTCGAGTCTGGCTCAAGACTCCTTGCTGTGTGTCGCTCTCCTGTCTCCCCCACTTTCACTCTGTCTGTCTCTAAATAAAAATGGAAAAACTCTCTCCCAAAAAATAAATGTAAAAATGGTGAAAATAATGGCAAATACTTTCAGAATAATGACTGTAGTGGCTGCACGGTGGCTCGGTGGTTAGCAGCGTTGCCTCACAGCTAGAAGATCCCCGGTTCGCGTCCCGGTTAGGACGCCTGGGATCTTTCTGTGTGGAGTTTGCATGTTCTTCTTGTGCATGTGTGGTTTCTCACCGGGTACTCCGGCTTCCTCACACAGTCCAAAAACATACTGAGGTTAATTGATTATTCTAAATTGTCCGTAGGTGTGAATGAGAGTGTGCTTGTTTGTCTCTATATGTAGCCCTGTGATAGTCTGGCGACCTGTCCAGGGTGTCCCCTGCCTTCGCCCTAAGTCGACTGGGATAGACTCCAGTCCCCCCGCGACCCTACAGAGGATTAAGCGGTGTACAGATAATGGATGGATAGATGGATGACTGTGGTTTTATGGTTAAAAAGATTTCTTATGCCTACATTATCTACAGTTTTGGCCTGTTGTTGTTTCCTGTTATTTTATGTTACTTGTTATTATCTGTAACCTAACAACAACAGGGACAACCTGGGAAATACAAGTTTAAAATGTGATTTACCATCTTGTGACACTTAATATACATAATTCTTCCTTCAAAACAAACGGCAAATATATTTAAACACATTTAAGACAGTGCAAGCGTTGTAAAAGAGCAAATTATCAATTTTAAAAATACAGAATTTGCATGTGGACATTATGTACAGTTTTGAACATGAAAAATTAATACTTTTTTATAATGTTACTGTAATTTTACTAGTTATTATCTGTAATTTATCAAAAAAAGGGAAAATCCTCAAAATTACACATAAAAAATGTTACAAAACATATGGTTTTTACAGTGTAAGGCTGCACAAATAATCCAGTATAAATCACAAAAAACAGTTTTAACATCCCACAATTAAATAAACATGATTGGCTATAATATTGACACTTAAAATACTCATAGAAAACATTAAAAACATAAAACCACTGGCTTTCAACTTGGATAAATCTGGCACTGGAACGCTGATATTCAGCCAGTGAGAGATTTTGTGTACAGTTTAATTTATATTTTATTAATTCAAGTGAAGAAGACCTTCACTGAAAGTCTCATGTTGATGGAAGGATTTGTATGTTAGCACAAATAAGGCACAGCATGGAAGTGGAAGCTTTTTATTTAAATATAAAAGTAGAATAAAAATGTTCGTCCCTAATATCAATAAATAATCGAGGTCTTACATTGGTAAAAAAAATTAGCGTTTTTCCCATCATCGTTCAGCCCTGTTACTGTGTCTACATTTCCTTTTTGCTCACAAAGTTTCCAGCTGTCAGGTTGATCTGTTTTCTTGCACCCTTCTCAGAAATAATCAGGCTGGTGTCTCTGGAGGGAAACATCGCTCGATAGCAGCAGCAACATCAACACTTTCACTCGTCTCCTTGTCTTCTTGGTGCTGTTTTGACACGTTTGTCTGATGGTGTAAGACTGTGAGGTGGACGGTGCTGAGGCTGGCTGAGCTCAGCGTTTTACTCACGAAAGATCAGAGGACACTGATGTGAACCCTCCCAGTGCAGACAGTGACGGCTTATTTAACCGACTGTCCCTAAACGCAGTGCGGATTTCTAGTGAGGGGTGAAGTAATGTTTTGGATTTTTGTGCAACTCCTGGCTTGTTTTAAGTGGATTTGTAGCTTAAAACTGGATGATCTCCTCTCTCTGTTGGTTCATAAAATAATTAGTCATTTCAAAACAAAGTCTATGATGTGTTTACGTCAACATTCAAGGCTCAAATCAAACTGTTAAAAATCAGAAGTTAGGGTAATGTTCACTGGCTACCACCATCCCAAAATGTTATTCAAGGACATTCTTGTCCAGGGCAGTCATGTCTGTAGGATTTTGCCTCGTGGTAGAGAAAGCTCCTTATTTTGATCTGACTTGTGTGACTGTGGGTTTTTTCAGGCTGGCTGCCGTCTGGACTGGCTGAACCCAGAGTCACCAAGCCACAGTGTCTTTGACACTTGGCTGGAAAGGAGCTCAAATTAACTCTGTATCCGGTTCGGCTGCACGTCACTCTGATGTGTGTACATAATTGCGTGCAAATTGATAATATGTGACCAAATGCAGCAGATAGCGTGCATTTATCCATCCTGTGTTAGATGAAAGGCCGCGTCTTTGTGTGCGTATCTGCGTGATCTTGTGTCAAACAATAGAGTAGCAGCTGGGAGACACAGGCAGGGCCAGTGACATGTTTGGCAGGGGGATACTGGCAATTTCTCTGTGTTCCACATTAGACTGCAGGCTTGTGATCGCCTGAAAACACACATTTTATCTTTTTGCCAGTGTTCCACTGTTAATGGGGACACAAGACCAAAAAAAGAAACAACCATTTGCTCAAACAAGGGGAGGAAAGAAAAGGCAAAACACACTGATCAGCCCCAACTTTAAAACCACAGACAAGTGACACGAACAATACTGATCATGTCAATGCAACGCAATGTCGCTGGCATTCATGTAGACACTGACATGGTCCACTCACTCTGGTGTTGACCTGGTCTGCAAACTCCACAGATTTCAATCCGATTTAGCATCTGTGGGATGCACCAGTCTGATCTATGAAGGCCCCACCCCGCCGCCCACAGGACCTAAATGATCTGCTGCCAACATCCTGGTGTCAGACACTAAAGCACACCCGCAGAGGTCCTGTTTCCATGACCCGACACGTCAGAGCTGTTTTGACAACACAAAGGACCTACATAATATTAGGCAGGTGGTTTTATTGTTATGGCTGTTTGGTGTAAATGTCACCTGTAGAAATGGGTCACCTGCGCCAGATGTCTTCTCTAAAATACACCTTGAGGTATGATGAAGTCCACACTGGTTTGAGGAAAGATGCATCAGTTCACTTCACATATGTTGACATGCAATAACTTATGCTAATAGCTAACATAATATAAGTTTATGGTCCATACTTAGTGCATTTAGTGTCTTTTAATGTTCACTTTTTCCACAAATGGCTTTACAGTGTTCTTCATATAAACAGTGCAGTGAAAGGTGCTAAGGTCACTTTGGCATGTACCAACCTGCTCTGCCACCTGAGCCAAGATTATTGTTAGGGATTAATTGAACAATAGGCAAGTTTATGGTTTATATGAGTACATCTAATATCCAATCCCATTAGAAGTTGCAAAACTAGTGTTCAGTCTATAGCAGGGGTGTCAAACATATGGCCTGCGGGCCAAAAGCGGCCCGCCAGAGGGACCGATCTGGCCCGCGGGATGACTTTGCCAAGTGTATTTTTTCACTAAAGACATTTCAGGTTGTTCGGAATGTTTTGTAAAAAGATTTTCAGAATGCACCTGTACTTTTTTGCACTAAAACAAAGGGAAAAATGGAGTTGTGGTTATTTATTGGTTATTATGATCATATTATATGATTTCACTGGCCCGGCCCACTTAAGGTCAAATTGGGCTGTATGTGACCCCTGAACTAAAATGAGTTTGACAGCCCTGGTCTATAGTGAGGACCAAAGTGAGGTAATAGCAGTTTTTATTGCATGTTGATAATTTACTATACCAAATGCATGTTTAGGAATGCCCTTTGTTTCTGCTTCCTCTTTGGCCTGATGTTTCATATCATTTTTGTTGGCGGGTTGCGGAGGCTTGAGCGGGTCAGAGGCCCCGGTCTGGGTAGGAATGCAGCGGGGTGGAAAAGCTGCGAGCGTTCGGGTTACAGTGACCCAAGTGTGTCAGTCTGTCTGACTGTCAGCAGATCTGTCCTCCCACTGCCACTTGACTGACTAAATCCTCACCCACAAGTCAGCCCAGCATTCTTCCACATGGTTCGAAAAAAGGAAAAAAAAAGCCAAACAAACAAAAAAAAAACCTGTTCGCTGGCCAAAAGTTGAAGTCGAGGTGAAAGACGAGCTGCCTGGCCTTTGCAAAAGGAGAGAGGAATGGAGAGAGTGTGTGTGAGAGAGAGAAAGTTAATGTTGCCAACAGTAACAACAAAAGAGAAAACAGTCAACAGTTGGAATGAGGTGAACTGGGTCAGGGAAAGTCAGTAGATCAGCAGCCCATTCATGAAGCGTCCTCTTGCCAAGGATTTGTCCTCAGGGGGAAACATTCTAACAGAATTCTTAAAATTGTAAAACCCATTAACATAAAAGCACTACATCCACATAAATACAGATACAGGTGCATCTGCCTCTGAAGACTGCACACATATGCCTGTACTGTATTTTTGTAATTATGATGTGTGTCTAAAGGAAATTTTTGTCCAATCTAACACCTTTCAGAATGCATTTTCAGGATGTTTGTCCACATAGCCTCAGGTTTCTGAACTCAGACCAGCACATATGGTCGGGTATGTTTGAAAAATTACACTCTCGCATATAATGGTTTATTAATGAAAGCAACGGTGGACGAGGATTTTAGAGCAGATTAAGGAAATGACTGAAAATGGAAGGAATGGCTCGCTGTGACTAAAGTGGGTTATTCCACTGCCGAGGAACAAAGAGAAAGATGATTAGTGTTTACAAAAGATTTTCCGCATTCTGTCAGCCTCGGTATTGCATTGTGTGTGTGTGTGTGTGTCTGTGTGTGTGTCTGTGTGTGTGTGTTTTAAACAGTCCATCTGGTGTGTGTGTGACTATGGAGGGCAGAGGGGCTGACAGGGCAGCCTCCCTGCATCAGCTGGAGTAACAATCTGGTGTAAAGTGGAGCCACAGGGGCTCTGGTTTATATACCAGCATCCAGAAAATGTATGTCTGTGCTGCAGCTGGATAAATACCACGCAGGGTAACATACAGTGTAACAATGTAACAGAAAACCAGCAGAAAATGAAAGCATTCTGTATGATGTTAGTGGAAAAAATGGGGTTTATGATGCTGATAGAAGTTGTCGTATATTTGTTTCAGGTTACTCCTCACTGTGGTAGCAGTGCTTTCCTCGTATTCCATCCATTTGCTGCTAAAATGTTCTGGTATTGTAGGTACGTATGTAGTTACGCAATCTTCTGCTTAGTAAATGTCACCTTGACCTGCTGCACATCACTTTATCACTGTTAAGCTTAATTAGATACAGCCACTTTACAGTGGACTTAACATGTGGATAATATCTGCCGGTTTTTGTGGCTCAGGTATTCGTGCGTATGAGCAGCTCGGCTACAGGGCCTTCGGGACCCCGGGGAAGATGGCGGCAGGTATTGCCATCACGCTGCAGAACATTGGAGGTGAGGTCGCCCACTGCCATCTGTCCTCACGCTCACACAAGCTCAGACTTCTGAAAATTTCTTCTGACGTTTCTGGGGTAAAGCTCATAGCGGTGTAGGATTTATTGCTCGGGATTACTGCGTGCTCTGTGTGCGTGTTATGTATGTGGGAGCTTTCATATACAATACATGTTAGCACTAACACATGCATACATGTCTTTCTTCCACAGCCATGTCCAGCTACCTTTACATAGTCAAGTATGAGTTTCCTTTGGTTATCCAGGCATTTCTGAAGGTGGACAAGCCTGCAGGGTGAGTGGACAACATGACACAAATATTCACACTGCGGCAACATGAGTGAGTTAAAAGAAAATTACTTTCTGTCTTGCATTAAATTTACTGTTAAAATATTCTAAAGGACACTAACTGTTCTAGAAAAAGGGGGAAAAATAGGTTTCACTTAATGAGCATGTTCTAGTGTCATCCTGCAATGCAGCAGGTCGAATTTGTGTTCAAAACAAAAGCAGCTGATTTGTTTTTTGAAATTAGAAGCATGTGTTTAGCATGAAATTTAAATTGAAAGATTTTCATACTATGAATAAATATGAAATCTTTCATAAGATAAAACTCACTCTACACAGTTTTTCTCACGCTCTACATGCACATTTCCAGACAGTGTTTTTGCTGGTTCAGAGTGGGACCCTTGTGGGGTGACTACAGTAAGGCCGATCCATGTGCTATAAATACAATGAGTCTTTGTTACCATATTTGACAGAAATTTGCACATTTTTCAGTTATTTCTGATCATTCGATAGACAAAAATGTCTTTTATGCTTGAGCAAATTGAGAACCACAATTAATAAAACAAGTTGAAAAAAACAAATGAATGAGGAGGAAGCCGTAACTGTTGTTTCAATGGTGACTGTGACATTAAAAATACATGTCCAGTATCAAGATTTCAATATTTAAGATTTTTTATGTGTTACATGCTCATATAGTATGTGCAGTGAAATGCAAGATGACGGTTTCTCCGGGCTGTGCAATAACAATAAGACATTATAAAATGGACAAATCTTTAAAAAACAAATGAAAAATTAGAGAAATTCACAATGTCATAAAAATGAGGTACATATTAAACTAGCAAGAGCGCAGTTGTGTGTGTGTGTGTGTGTGTGTGTGTGTGTGTGTGTGTGTGTATGCGTGTGCATATGTTGCTATGTTTGTTATGCATCAGAGTGTGGGTGCATGTGGGTGCTTAGACCTACATGTTATTTACATATTTACATTAGTCCAGTGTGCTGTAGTACAGATGAGGTGCTATATTTTAGACTTTCTTGACGTGAGATCACCAGTCAAATCTGTCATAAAAAAAATCTTCAAAATTTTGATGACTTTGCCTCATAGTTAGCTTTAAAAAACATTTTTCTTTATAGGTTTATTTCCACCATACATGAACAAGCTCTATGTTACTGCACTTGAATCAGTGCAATAGCACAATGTCCTGTTTTAACTGTTATAAAGAAGATGATTTCTGTTTTTTCAGGGAGGGTGTCATGTAACTGCCGTATTTGCCTTTTCAAAACTCTCCCATAGTTTCCCATTCGGGATTCTTAAAGTGCCAAATCTCTGCCTTTAACGTCTCTGTTAAAACCTCTTATAGGCACATGAATAAATAAGAAATGTGGTTCAGTGTGACATTTGTAGACCGTGCTGCACCTCCTAAAGCTGAACAGAGTAATCTACTTATGCTACAAAAACAGTGTATTATACCATTTTTGCTCAGTGGGATCTAATGCATCATCTTTAGAAGAGTCCTGCAGAGCTGTGCCAGTCATTGGGCCCGATGCTGCTCTGGATTTTGCTCAGCAACTGGCATGAAAACAGCTGCGATAGTGACCCCAGAGGAGGAGAGCAGCTCGGCCCCGGAGAACGCTGACATGAAAACACAGCGAGACTCCACAGCTGTAAACGTAAACCGTGGGATATCACTGGCCGGCGCAGGTGGCCTCGGAGACAAACAACACTCACTTTCTTGGGATGAGATTTCAAATGTGATCTTACCCCTTCAGCCCTTGGCCCAGTTAGAGCCTCTCCTCACCTACTTTTTGTTTCCGAGAGAGGCGGTTGTGGAGGAGGGGGAGGACAGATGCTCGGGTTCAGAGCGTTGTATGAAATGGGCAAAGAGTTTCATGGAAATTTTTAATAGTGGGAATTAATCCCCTCTAATTATAACAGAACTAATCTTAGAAACAGGTGCATGGTACTGTGCTGGTTTCAGTCTATAGGGAGGAGAATGTGGACCACCATCGCCACCACTTTTCCTCATAAATGTGTAGATTGATGTGTCCTACTACATACAGTCACATGGAGGATATGTGCTGTGACAACATGCCCACATTGTGTTCTGGTGTCAGCTCTGTTTTCTCTGTGTAACAGTGCCGCTGCTGTGGGCCCTGGTCAACAATCACTGTTTATTTGAAATGACAGTCTAGATTGTCCCAGTGGCATTCATCCTGTCAGTGGGTGTGCGTTTGTATTGCTAAACTGTTCGGGGGGTGGGAAAAATAACCTCACAATGCAATGCAATCAAACACAGTAACTGCACCAAATACAACCGTTTATGAAATAGAATATAATCAAGGTTAACAACAGAGCCCATCATAATACATTACATTGAATTACAGCTGACAGTGTTAAGCTGTTGTTCAATTCATCTACATATCATTATGTTTCAGTTAAATAAACTATTAATTCAGCTCCAGGAATTTATCTTTTGTTTATCTTTGCTGTACAAAATCCAACATTTATAAACAGATGAAGCATAGTTTGTAAAAATCTAATGAGAGTAATACCATTTGCAGTGGCTGTTATGCATTTTTTCCTTATTTTTCTATGCTCTCTGGACAGTGTTTAAGTTAAACTCTGTGTCACAGCATTAACAAATGCTAAAAATATAACCTTCACAATGATGCATGTTGTTGTCTTGTATGTACAGCAGTCCTGTTGTTTTGTCCACCCTCTACACGTGTAAACACATGAGCTTGTGCCTATTTGTTTCCCTTTTGGGGTGTGTGTGTTTGTGTGTGTGTGTGTGTTTTTTTTTTTTAACAAATGTGACCCTGGTCTGCTCACATGCACAATTAATGAACACCTGAGGTCTGTGTCTCAGTGTTACGTGTTTGCTCAACCAGTCAGCTTATCAGCGAGCTTCTGGTATGTCGTAGTGAGTGGTAGACGTGTGTTTGCTCATGAGGGTTTTGATAGTGATTATTTGAGTCTGTGCATCTGTGTGTTTCTATGTGTTTAGGGAAAATACTGTGTTTTTTTGTATGCGGATGTGTATATCAGTGAGAGATTGTGTCCAGGAGCCAGATGGCCACAGGGCAGGATGACGACAGGATAGACGAGCTTCTTTTCTTTTTTTTTAAATGAGTGTGCAACAGATGTTGCATCTCCCACCTGACAGAAGACAAGAAATAAATCATCCCTACAGTGTGGTTCTAAAAATAACTCGCACAAGTTTCTTTCCTAGACAAAGCTGTGCACGTGATGGTAACGTGTGGTTGTGTCAGTGGAGATTGATGTCATATGTTGTGCTGACCTTCTAATCTCCTCCATTTAGTCATAATGCTGTTTCTTTAATTTGGCAGTGGAATGTAAACACACTGTCTTAGCACAACATTTGGTCAAACACAAGGTTTATTCTTGGCATATTCCACCTCTGCAATTAGTCAGTGGATGCCATGTCACTGTAATATACTGATATGCTAATACAAGTACTAAGAGTTATTCCCTTAAATTATAAAAGCAGATTGTGTGTGCTATTATGTGAACTCATTACATCATAAATTCTGTAAGAGAAGAATACGGTTTAAATGATTTGGTGATGACACCATGAATGTAAATTTTCCAGTCATTACAGATATTGTCATACTGTTTGCTGTATGATTACTGTATTATCATTTTGGTCTGGCTCCTGCTTAGATCCGTGACCTGCTAACTCCCTATGAACCTGATCACTGCTTGAGATCCTCTGGGAAGGTTCCGGTTATGGTTTCTAAATCTCTACTTGTCTCCAAAAGTTGTTTCCTTTGCTTTCTGGGCGTCTTGGCTCTTCAACTTCCCTGCAATTAAGACTCACATTTGTCATGTGGCTTTTTCTTAACTGATGATACTTGTTGCAATTATCTGAATTATTTAATTTTGTTAATATGTTAATAATATTTTAACCCTCTGAACTCCAACCATTTTCTGTACTGCTTCTTTCACATTTCTTCTCACATTTTCCACTGCAATATAAACTCCTGCACCTCTATGGAAACAGCACAACTATGACAAGAAGCAGAGAGACATATCTTTTGTGCAGTATAGCAGAGTTACAATGTTGAAAATCATAAATAAAAAAAAACAGTTTAGTTTCTTTGATTATTCATTTTACAAAACTTGAAAAAACCTGAAGTCAACATGTACAACATTTTTCCACGTGCACGCAGGAGTTTGTTTACCAACACTGGTAAACATACAATAAATACTTCATACAGTAGATATTCTACGACAGACTTTTTAAATTTTTGTTTACATACGTATGTCCTATGTGCTCTGTGTAAACATACCCTCAGTTCAGCAGAAATTTTTAATGAATCTTTGTCACAATGTTGTTTGCTGCAGCTGAGTTAATAATGGCTTCTCTGTTGTATTGAGAAGGGCAGAATTTTATTTTGTTTTTTCAGATTCT
The DNA here is from genome assembly GCA_024666655.1 of Dascyllus trimaculatus. NCBI lineage: Eukaryota > Metazoa > Chordata > Actinopteri > Pomacentridae > Dascyllus > Dascyllus trimaculatus. Next base: position 16,513,558 of record CM045450.1, read on the forward strand.
GGTTACTTGAAACTGTTTGTGTCAAGTAACTTTATTCTACATGACTTCTACGAGTCATGTAGCATAAAGTGATTTTGATGAAACACCCCAATTTTATCGCTGGGCCTGGCTGTTTAATTAGATGAAACCATGTGATTTGGTCAAAAACCATACATTGTAACGCTGTTCTCAGAAGAGAAGTTTCATTATTATTATTATTACTTTAATATGAATGATCATGTAGGATTGTGGGTAATGCTGCAAATCAGCAGGAAGGACTGATTCATGACAATGTTGGATTTTTACATAATTTCTGTATCAATTTGATTTGTCAACTGTTTCATTTGTTGTAGTAAAATTCAATTATGTGGTCAGTTAGTTTTACAAGTTTTACATTCTTCAGTTCAGTTCAAGCAGCGGTGCCTGTTCTCCTTAACTTGTTATTATACTGCTCCGTTCCCTGTTTGTATACACTGTAAACTGGAGTTGCTACTTTTGCTTAGCTGGCTTTCATGTTCAGTAATCTGCTTCGAAAGATGCTTGAGATCGTGAAAGCCTGTTCTGACGTAACACTTACTTCTTACTCTTACTTCTTTCTTAACCAGTTACCTTCCCCTTTGAATAACACACAGGGAGCAAAAAGTGCTTTCTCTGATAAGGTGCAGTAACAGTTTGGCATTTCTTTCCACAAACGACACTGTCAATATGAAATTTAATTAATAAAAAATGTCCTAGGGCTAGCGGAGGCATTTCTTCTCACATTCTCTTCAAATCACAGACTTTCAGTTTTCGGCTGTAGAGCGTAATCTGTGTTGATGGTGACTGCAGTTGCTTTTTCTTTTAACCCTCTAAAGTCCCATCAGGTTTGAAAGACACATTGTCTTTAAAACAAATTTACCAAAATGACAGAATTCTTTGGAGCAGAGACGAGAACTTCTCATATGCAATGTTTGGTTCTGTCAGGAAAAAATAAACAAATCTAAGCTTGTAATTGTGTTATTTCATCCAGATCACATTATTCTAATTGTCTCATTTGAAATAACTGCCAAAATAAACTGTTTGTTCTAACTAGGCTCTCTAAAAAGTAAAAACTTTTGTCCTCTGTCTGACAACCATGAAGTCATTAGCGACTCCACTGAGACCAACAGTCATAAAAACTTGAGGGACTTTTTGACTGAACTGGACTGAACTGCAGGCTGTGTTTACAAAGAGCAAATAAAAGACAAGAATGGAAACCAATTAAAAATTAAAGTATCAAAACATGTACACAGATCAGTCACAACACTCTGACCACTGACAGGTGAAGTGAATAGCCTTGATCATATTGATACTATGATGGAAAGCCTTGGATTTTGACATCCGTGTTAATGAGACTTAGACACTCAAATAAACATTCACCCTTTTTCATGATTTATTGTATTATAACTTTGTTACACTGCATGGAAGACGTTTCTGTGCTCTCTACTTCCAGCCATGTTTATACTGTTTCCATAGAGTTGCAGGACTTTATACTTCATTTTTTTCAATGTAGATAGGAGTGAAAAGTGCCCAGAAATTCCTTGGGGTTCAGAGGCTTTAAAGAAAATCTAACCTCTGTCAGCTATAAGCAAAGGATGACAACAGCACATGGCAAAAAACTAATCAAACTGCGATGGGGCAACAGGCGATCAGTTCGACCTGGTGGTTAATTTGTGGCATTCTTTGCCAAAGACCGTGGATATGTGTTGTTGTTTTCCCACACTAGTGACACTTGACATTGTGAGCATGGGACTATTCCCAAAGAGCAGCCTCTATAAACACCATTTAAACCATATTTTAAAACAATTTCATCCAACCGCTGAGGTTAAATGGCCAAATACTGATGAACAATGTCTGGTTTTGTGTCATAAATTTGTTTGGCACTAATAAAACTGCAATTTTTTATGCCTTGTTATATCTTCTTGTGTGTTATTTTAACTCCCCCTCAAAACACTCCAATGAACAGTACTGAGGACAGGACTTTTGTGTTTTAGCTACAGCCACTGTTTTTAGTGCTATGGGCAGCAAAGAAGCTTAAATTTTCCACTCTAAATATTTGATCTTGTGCCACTTGAGCTTGATTTGTTTTCTTTCTGTTCAGGTACAAATGGAACTGCTTGGCATAGTTGTGGTGTTATAAAATAAGCTTTTTTTCTACCACTTAAGCCGTATTTCTTGTGTGCCCTGGTTCCCAGCTCACTTTCCTCCTTCATCTGTTCTATCAATATCTGACACACTGCAAATGCTTAACTGAGTGAGATTGAAAGGAGTGTTTAATTCCAGATCAATACCTTTAATTCCCTGTGTCTTTCTGTCTGTCTGCAGCGAATGGTACCTGAATGGGAACTACCTTGTGATCATTGTGTCCATTGCAGTAATATTACCACTGGCCCTCATGAAACAGCTTGGTGAGTCATGACCTTCCTACAGCAGGACACCATTTTCATCTTTTCTCTAGTCTGAGGGGCCACAGGGGCTACAATTATGGAATAACATTAGCCCAGATAAGCTACATGATTATAGGAGAGCAGGAAAGGCAGTTTCACCACACCCTCAGAGTGTTGGTGAATAAGGAGATTCTTTATGTTGCAAATAAGTTGAACTTTTTTTCATTTTAAAAGGGAGAATGTATTATATGCTTTCTCAAAAATTATGTCAGTTTTTTGTTGTACTCTAACAAAAGGTTGGTGAGGTTAACAAAATACAGGGGGGTGACAAATTAAAGGACAAAAATGACATGTTGTGTAGATTCTCAGTCATCCAGGTTATTGTAATCCTATGAGCATCCGCAGAAAGAAACTGGACTTCCGTTGCTGGTTCTATAAGATGTTTCACCTCTCATCCAAGTGACTTCTTCAGTTCTAACTGACTGCTGGGGAGTCCCAGATGTATATTTTCACCCCTGGCTTACATGGCTTCCAAATGACCAAAGACTGACATGCGTTGAGGTGTGAATGGTTGTGTAACTGCCAAGTCAGGTATGACTCATGGTGGTGATGGGGAGAGATCTCAAGACTGCATTAGAAGTACATGATAAGTGGTGTCCTAGACCTCCTTTTCTGGAACCGCCACCTTTGAACAGAGGAGGTGATCTATGACACCACTTATCAGGTACTTATAAGACAGTCTTGTGATATCTAATTCCTGACCGTAGGAGCATCAGAAGATATCAACTGAACTTCTCTTGTAGGTCCCAGTCCAGTTGATATCTTCTGATGCTCCTACAATTACCATGACCTGGATGACTGAGAAGCTACACAGACATATAGTATGTCTAATTCCTGACCTCGAGGCATATGAGTCTTGGGCCAATAATAGACCATCAGCTGTATGAGTTAAAGGAGACAATGCATATCTGTAACTCCCCATTAGTCAGAACTAGAGAAACCTCTTGGATGAATCGTGAAATGTCTTCAAGAACCAACAAGAAATGTCAACTTGCCTTCTGCCTCTGTGATTTAAAAACCAGCATACTCGTAGGGTGTGTTAGAAGGATGTTTGGGCAACATGTTCTGCCCTCAGTAATCATTGCCGTTGACTCTCCAAACGGTGTCTTGATGACGGTGCAGAGTACTATCTAACACGAGTCCAAATTAGTTCTTAAATTTGGTTGAGATCCGGTGACTGCAGAGACATTTGATTCACATTATTTTCATCAAACCATTCAGTGAACCTTTGTGTCTTATGGATGGAGGCATTGTCATCCTGGAAGAGACCTCTCCCATTAGTACAGAAGTGTTTCATAATAACATAAAGACGATTCATCAAACATCTTGGTGATGATTTGCAGTGACTCTTCCCTCAAAGGGGGACAAGTGAACCCAAATCATATCTGCAAAATGCCCCCAACAGCATAACAGAACCATCAGATCTCCTCACTGTAGGGGTCAAGGGTTTAAGTTCTTCTTTTAATTTTGACCAACTGTCTACATATAAATATTAAATCAAAAATAAATATATTTAAAGAATCACTACAAACCCTCAGATGTGGAAATATGAGAGTGAATTCAGGAATGTTGTGTCTAAAATGTGATACATTACAGATCACTCTGTGGAAATTCTTTGCTTTTCTTTGCTTGTCAGCATCCAAGGACAAGAGGCTGTGGAGCTCATAAGATTTTGTACTGTGACAAGCTCAGGGACATTTCATCTAAGGGGATGTTTGTTACTACCAAGGCTTGAACCTTGGCCTTTTGCTTAAATAAGAATATCTCAAGCTCATATCCAAGCCTTGTTGGCCTCCTTGTCATCCTCTAAATTTAAATTTGTGCCATATCTTGTATTTTAATATTTTCTGGGTTTTTCCTTTCATTTTTATCTTTTTCCTAGGGGTAGTGTTTTTTGTCTGGAATATGCCTTTGCCTTATTCATATTTTTCTTGGCAGAGAGAGGATTTTTTTTGTGCCAAGTGAGCTCTGTCTTTTTTCCTTTTTTGTGCCTTGATCATGTTCACTGTTTCTCCTCCTGAGATGTTCCTCACTACATGGTTTATGCTTCTGCTTTCATAATAATAATTTGTAGAATATGTCTGATAATTACCAACACAGGTCAGATTAACAGGAGTAGACTTATTTTAAAATAGCAACTCTGTGTTGCTTTTGTGACACACACAGTGTGTTTCACAAGGCTGATGGTGAGTTATGCATGCGTGAGGGCGAAAAATAAATGGAAAGAAGGACAAAAGCAGTGAAAGCCAGTTTAGAAGTGAGAAATGAGGCTTGTTGGCTGACCTCTTATAAGAAGCCTGTCTCCTGCCCAGACACCAAGAACAACAGAGCCAGTCGGAGCAGTCTCTAGTAATGAGCTCCCAGCACATTAAGTCACTTTAATCCACCGCAACTTTAGAAGAAAATACAGTGGAACCTACATTTTGACAGCAGAATGCCACCTTACCTCCCTAATGAATACTGATAGATGGGAGATGATGCGCATACAATGCTTTAAGTCGCTCTTATATCATTCTGATTGAGTCTGACCGTGTAATCCAAGATGAAAGGAATGCTAATGACGTGTTTGTGTTTTAGGATACCTGGGATATACCAGTGGCTTCTCACTGAGCTGCATGGTTTTCTTCCTTATCTCTGTAAGTCCTCTGATCCTGGCATACACATGTGTAAAGTACACATTACATTTTACTTCCTCTTGTTTCTTGTCTGTTGGCAGACATCATGCTCAGATGCACTGGGAGCCTCCCACCACCTCTTTAGTATTCCCTCCTCTATCTACTCATTGCCATGGACTAATGTTTGCATGCTGCAGTCCCAGGCTGTGCTGGTTCCCTGTTTTTCTGTGACCCAGTTTTGGCTGTGTGAGCTGTAATCCACTCATTGCGCTTTCTCTCTCACTCTCTCTCTCTCTTTTTTTCTGGCTCACTCAGTGACATATTTTTTGCCTGTCTGTATTTGGTATTAACTGTGCTCCACAGGCCTTTGTTTCTGCCTAACACCTCTCCTCTCTGCACTCCACAGGTCATCTACAAGAAGTTCAACACCCCTTGTCCATTTGTGGACTTTGCGTTCAACAGCACTGCCACTGTGATGAACGTCACAGATCCTGGTGGGGAGGACAACCCTGCCTGTATCCCTAAAATGGCCAACCTCAACTCACAAGTAAGTTTTCGCATGTCACTCACTCTGAAGCTGCAAATGCACCTCCACCGCAATGGCCTCTGACAGCCACCCACTTGTGTCATAGTCATCCTCAGCATGTTGCCACTGCACAGTCCAAGCATGGAAATCTCGTTTTGAAGCACTTAGTTGCACTGAAGAAGAGATCAGGACCTTTATCTAGCTGGTAATGGTAGACAATACTCTAAAATTGATGCCAGGCTCAGAGATGGACAGTGGCCCCTGAGCTGTCTAAGGAGCTGTAAAAATTGCTTTGGCATTCGGATTCTTACATTTAGATCATTAAGTTTGCCCTCTGTGAACCAAGGAGGCAGTAAATAAGTGAAATGGGAAAGGCCTGACATTTTTCTAAGTACCCTTGTTTTTTACACACAGTACATACCTTCGCAGCAGGATAGCCTTAAAAACCCTTAATAACAGCCAGATAAACTTGATTGTAATGCTGCATAACTTAATATGATTGAAACAGTTTTACTTATCAAAAAATTAGTAATAATAGTATTAATACATACTGTTATTATGAAATCCTATCAGGTTTTTATTAGCATCCCTTAAAGATGTATGAGATTTTCCTCACCCAGGCTAGTAGGAGCAATCCCTGCTGCTTAGCAGCTTACAAGTAAGGCATTCTTAAATAGGCTAAAGCTGGTTTGCAGCCAAGCCCAAGTTAATCACAGGGAAACAATTAGCTCTCTGTGATGTGTCTGAGGGAGCAATGGGCAGTAAAGCGCGAGGTTGGTGGTAAGACGTCTGGGATGGCGCTGCTGTATCTATGGTGACCTGTTGGGGTTCATTTTCAGACGGCCTACACCATCCCCATCCTGGCGTTCGCCTTTGTGTGCCACCCCGAGGTCCTCCCCATCTACACAGAGCTGCGCAAGTATGTTCTTATGATGGAAAACTCCTGCTAAGTTTGTGTTGGATAAGAAACCAGTTGCATAACAAAGAGGAAAGCTACTGTGTCTGCTTTGTGCTTGGCTGATCATAACCTATTCACATGCACTGCTTTCACTTTTTTTTAAGCTGTTGGCACTGCTTGTATGGGTTAGCATGTTGTTAGTCCAAATGTATCATCCTGCTTTGAACCAGTGTTGCTTGTTTTTCTGAAATTAATCCTAATGTGCTATTAACTCTTTGCATATTCCTACCATCAAAGTAGGCCCAGAGCAGAAGATGGTATTTATAGTAACTGGGCTAAATGCTTTCTATATGGACACAGTGCAGTAATTTCCCATTGGGGTGTCCTGATGTTGTGTGTTTGTTTGTATGTGTATATGTGTGTGTGTGTGCGTGTGTTACATCACACCGCAATATTTTCTGATTTCAGTGCCACCAAGAAAAAGATGCAGCATGTGGCCAACATCTCCATTGCAGTTATGTACGGCATGTACTTCCTGGCTGCTCTTTTTGGATACCTAACTTTCTATGGTGAGGCCTGGTCCTCCTCTATGATCTCTCTCTCTCTCTCTCTCTCTCTCTCTCTCTCTCTCTCTCTCTATCTATCTTTCTCTATCTCTCTATCTCTCTGAATCATTATACACTAAAAGTCAGGCGCTGAAAAGCATCTTGGTTCATCTATGCCTTCTAGTGGTCACACTGTAAATCTAAACAGTTGCACATAATAAATGAGTTGTTTATATACATATATATATATAAATTTAAAATATATATATATATATTATATATTTACAGTATGATATACTCCTTTTACCATTAATGTTATTTCTATACTCATCTACAATGTGATATATGTAGTAATGTAAACTTTTGTAGGTGGTTTTTATCGAGTGTTCTTCCTTCCCATTGGTTCATCATCCTCAGACCTGCCCTGTTTTCCTGTTTTCATCTCCTCCAGGTGAAGTGGAAGCTGAGCTGCTCCACACCTACAGCCGCATCGATCCGTATGACACTTTGATTTTGTGTGTGCGTGTGGCTGTGCTCACTGCCGTCACACTCACCGTACCGATCGTACTCTTTCCTGTATGTACAATTTTTAAACTGATGATTTGTGCACTAACTCTCCCAAATAGTACATCTGTGACACTTTACATTTTTTGTTGTTATTATGATCAGGTACGGCGAGCGATCCAGCAGATGATGTTTCCCAACAAGACCTTCTACTGGCCTCGCCACATCGCCATTGCCTTCGTCCTGCTCACGTTCATCAACTTGCTGGTCATCTTTGCCCCCAACATCCTGGGCATCTTTGGGGTCATTGGTAGGTTAGACCAACCCTGTCACAAGGGAAGGTAGCACCAGCATTTACAAGCTCAGTTACTATAAGAGGCACACTGAAAAAACTAACTGATCTTTTTAATTTAGTCTATTTTATTATGATGTTAACAATGTAAGAATGTGAAGGACTTTCTTGTAGCGATAATCTGGCAGAGAATTATTATTAGAATCCTGAGTCCTGCTTGACTTTGCAGAGCTCTATAGTGTGCTTCAGTTTGTTGTCTATAGCTTAGGTCCACTCTCATTATATTAATAATTAATCATTTTTGGTTCTTTTGTTAGTGAGAAAGATCTAAAAATTCACAGCACTACAGTACATTATGTGCTAAACACCAAACAAGAGACAGACACAGTTAACAAGCTGAGGGACCAGATACTTCATTCCCCTCAGGACTTGGTAGAACCCGAAAGAGTCAAAAAACAAACCTAAAAAGAGAGTTAATATTGGGCTTATGTTTGTCATGTCCCCAAGCTGCTGGTAAACAAGCAAAACTTTGTTGAAAAGTTTGTTGTTTCATCTTAACAGAACAGGATACCGTATGTTTAGAAGTGGATAATAAACACAAACATGTGCATGCTTTTGTATTTACAAAACAAACTCATTTTTAACTGCACTGATTTACATTTTCCACATCAAAATACAACATACTTAAAACAAAGTCATATTTCTGAATAAGAAGCAGAAAAATGGTCACAGATGACTGAGATTACATGGAAGAGAAATAAAGAAGGGAATGCTGCTTGACAAATGCAGATATCAAAAACAGGTGCTCTTTGGATCCAAGGAAATATCAAGCAATGAGAGAAGTTGGACTTTTTTGCTTTGTGGTCATTAAGTTAGAACCAAAAAATACCAAAATACAGAAAAAAACCCAAAATACACTGTTTAACATTTATTAAGCGGGCTTAATGTTTTCACTAAGCCTGTTTACTTATTAAAAAGCAGGGTCTGTGGTTGGCACTGAGCTAACACCAGTCCAACAAGTGGCAGAGGGGAAGATGCTCTCAAAGCTCAAGGTCATCATAAGTAACCCCTCCCACCCCCTTCATGCCCTGGAGGTGATCAACAACAGCACCTTCAATCACAGACTGATGGCACCAAAGTACAAGTCTGAGCGCTTCAGAAAGACCTTTGTTCCAGTTACTATTAGTTTGTTCAATGCACATAGCTAACAATGTCCACCCATGCACTTTTCTTTTTATTTATGTATGTGATAGATGTATGTATTTAATATTTCCTGTTATTTGTGAGCTGCTGTAACATCATAATTTCCTGTAAAGGATCATAAAAGTATCTATCTATCTATCTATCTATCTATCTATCTATCTATCTATCTATCTATCTATCTATCTATCTATCTATCTATCTATCTATCTATCTATCTATCTATCTAATGACTCATCCGGTCATTAAGTTCAAAAGCTTTGTATCATCAGTATTCATTTTCGGTAGTCAACAAATAAGTATGAACAAGTCTTTTTGTCCATTCTCTGCTTATCTTCATATCATCACCACAGCGCTGTCTGAGTCTGTCTGTCTGCAGGACTTAATGAGAACTGAGGGGAATGAGAATTCATTGAGAGTGAGTTTCATGAATAATTTTTTTGTGCTTTCCAGGTGCCACGTCTGCCCCTTGTCTCATCTTCATCTTCCCCGCTGTCTTCTACATTCGTATCGTACCCAAAGAAGAAGAGCCACTGCGCTCGGCCCCCAAAATCCTGGTGAGCATCGTCAGAAAATGATTGCTGTTAAGATGTAGAGTAGAGTAGGTGCATTTGAAAGGAAGCTAAAAATGTAATACTGAATAACACTGAACTGATAATTAAGATAATATTGTTTTTGAGTTTGAATTATGTTTGAGGTGGTTTTCTGCCTTTATAGCTGAAGTTTATTAAGCCTCCACGCAGGCAGCAGCCGTGACCCGAGCATTCTATGTGGTTTTTGGGTCCATCCAGCCGCCTGTTCCATCATTTTTAATGCGATTTCTCAGAAACGGCTCCAGAATTTTGTCAAATTTGGCAAAAACATTCACCTGTACTCAACGCTGAACTGATTAGATCTGGGTCAAAGGTCAATGTGACCTCACAAAACATGCTTTTGGCCATAACTCAGGAATCCATTCATCACTAATTACAACGGAATTTTACACAAACGTCTGATAGGATGAAGTGATGACATTTTATATCCAAAAGGTTAACTTCGCTGTCCCCCTTCTCATCTCTTAATATTGTACATACTCAATTCCTCTCCCTGACTCCTCTCCTTGCATCTCCAGCCCTCCCACCGGAGATGCGAGGAGGAGACATGAGGAGAGAGGAGGCGAGGCAACAGGCGGTTAACAAAATGAGACATCCTCGCCTTGAAGCTGTGGTTTTAAAGTGAAGTCGATGAAACATGACGTGTGGCGCAGCGGCATCATCCGCATCGATACACACATGGGTCATGAAGTATAAAACAGGGACACACAAAAAAGCATTATGATTGAGCAATGCATATTTATGCACACATGGTTTATATAAATAAAGCTATGAGTTGAGTCTCTTTTATGCATTACAGGTGTCAAAAAGCAAATGATACAGTGAGGAAACACCTATGAGTCCTCGCTCATAGTTTCCTCTCTCCTTAAGAATTCAGTCATCCTTCAAAATGTTGTGTTAAGATCTATTTCTGGGTCACAAGCAGGAGGATGCAGGACAGAGATGAGGAAGCTCAAAGTGGTAAAATGAGATGAGCTATTTGATATCTTAATGATCTGTAAAAATACCTTCTGACACTTATTTAACACTATAACTTAGGAACAGAAGGAGAGAGGGAAGCAAACTGCTACTTGACCAGTTTCACCTATAAAGTGTCTCTGTACATATCTGGGTTACAGCTCTATATATAAAAAAATTAACAACGACTTAACATGAAGCTGAAAGGCAGTGCTTTGCTGCCCTCTGTGGTTGAAATTTCTGTTTTGCTTCTGTGTGTGCAGAAATGTGCTCTGTTGCTTCTGTAATTACACCCAGCAGTGATGTCAAGGTTTACTGACACACGTTGGAGTAAAACTCTACTTTGATGCAGCAAAGAAGAGAAGTTGAACCACAATGGAAGGGTCATTAAAAAGAAGATTACAGGGACTGTTGAATTAATTTTTATACAATACTTGTCAAATACAACACCAATCAGGCAGAACTTTATGACCACCTGCCTAATATTGTGTTGGTTCCCCTTATATGATCTAAAATGAACCACTGGGCATGGACAAGAGGACCTCTTAGGGTGTCCTATAGGGTCTGGAACCAGGACGTTGATAGTGGATCCTTTGGGTACTCTGGCTTGTGCAGTGAGGCCTCTGTCAATCAAACATGTTCCACTGCATCCTGTTGATGCTTGATCACAATGGAGTGTAGGAAGTTTGGAAGTCAAATCAACATGTTGGACCATTGTCATGTTCCTCAGCATGCTCCTGATTGTTGTTCGTTGTTTCCACGTGGTGGGGTGCATTTTCCTGCAGGAGTAGGCCAGTGACATGTGGGATTTCCACTTGCATGAGGGAGTGTGCTTGTTCTGGGACAATGTTTATTTGGGTGTCTAAGTCTCATCAGCATGGATGCCAAAATCCAAGGTTTTCCATCAGAACAGCACATAGTACCAATATGATCAATAACATTCACTTCACCTGTCAGTGGTTGTAATTTTGTGGCTGATCGGTGTATGTGGTCATGGAAAGAAGCAGATATTGCTTAATTCTTCACCATCTATTTTTAAAATTCTCACATATTTAGCCTCAAATGTCCTGTTTCCCACAGAGTAAAGCAACTCCGCCAACTTTGTCTGTCTACAATCACTCACAGACTGAATTTAATGTCATTATATTTGTTAGAATTCCTAGTCTGTAAACGATGCATCCAAATAATATTTCTGCAGTCATCTCTTGTGTTCTCTGTCACTCTCTTTAACTCTCTTCCTCTGTTTTCCTCTCAGGCTGCCTGTTTCGCTGGGATCGGCTTCCTGTTCATGATAATGAGCCTCAGCTTTATCATCATCGACTGGACATCAGGCACCAGTAAAGCCAGCAGCGGTCACTAGACATCACCCTCCATGTTTGTTTGTTTTTTTTTCAGGTTTTATATTGTCGATTTAGATTTGTGTTTTAATTTTACTGTTTTTACTTTGAATCATGTTCGATGTTGAAGACGCCCTATCATTTTTCCAGTGGAGAATATTGGCCGCAGAGTGTCGAGTTGAGGAAGTCTCTCTTTCTCTCTCTTTTTTCTCCTCTGCAAACACTCTGATGAGGTCATGTTGTACTGTACATCCTACCAAACAGCGACTGCAGATCGAGGCCAGTAAACTTTCTTGGGAAGCAGATAGTGATATTTGATGAGAGGCCGGGTGCGTAAAGATTGACGGGGACACCTGGGGGCTGTGCCTTGTGGGAAGGATGTAAAAAAAAAAATATAACAGAAAAGCAACAATGTAGAGAGCTGCTGTCTTTATATACCTGCACTGGTTTTGAGCATCTGCCTCCTTTTACTTTTCATGTTGATCTATAATCTCTAAACAGCTACTTAGATTGTATCACACAGTCTGAGCTGCCTCCCTTTTAACTGTTGAGTGAAATTTATTGATAGATGATTCTTTTATGATTTTTATGCCTATTATTATTATTATTATTTCTATTCTAAGTTATTGGAATAGCTACATATTTGCTATTAAGTGCAACAACAAAAGGAACGTAACAGTAAAAGCTGCTGCACAGATGGGAGGACTCGATTAAAGGAACAATTTGGCATTGTTGCTTTCTAGATGGAAAAACTGACAGCACACTCATGTCTGCACAGTAAAAGTGTAGCTGCAGCTGGTTAGCTTAGCTTGGCATTTAAAAAGGTGAACTGTTCCTTTAAAGGGTGCTGCCTTTAGCTGCTCCTCCGCTAACTCGTGCTGCTGGCATTAACACTCTCATATCGGATAGATCAGGGTGTGAAACTGCAAAACATGTGTCACAGCAAGCACATTAATCATAACATTCCTACACAATATGATCTAGATGTATATTTTTTATTATTAATCTCTGCTTGTTGAAAACCTCACATGATGCACTGATGGCATGATCCTCAGCTCATGCTAACTGAGGCAATAAAATATCAGAGAGGCAGATTTTAAGCAGGAACATTTGAAATGGGTCTTGCACGTCCGGATTACACACTTATGTAAAAGTATGCCTATATTGTGCAAAGAGTCTTTTTTTTCAGCATTACTGTATAAATGACAGTTATAAATGGTACTGAAGACCTCATGCGTTGGATTGTACAGATCTGAGAGATTATAGAAATGAAGAAAAGAGTGTTTGTGATGAGTATTTACCTGGAAGATTTGATGCGTTGTTTCTGAGCATTTACTGGAAGTAATCAGAGATAACCAAAACGTGTATAAAACAACAACAACAACAACAACAAGGTCACTTCACAAAGCGGTTAGTCACAGTTTGGCGACTGTAAATTTGTCTGTCTCCAGCACAAGACTGATTCCTAACAGAAATGACAGACGTGGGATGTCTATCTCTTTAACAGTCTTGGAAAAAGTCGGCGGTTAGCAATAGCACTTTCCTTTTAATAAGCACAACTTCTCGTAGCCATTAATAAGGTGAAATGCAAACAAGACATATTTGATATATGTGATTTAAGGGCCCGTCCCTTCGTATGACTAAATCTTTACTCGATCTAATGTAGTTGATGAATTAGTAGCGTATCGATGGTTGTCAAACATTACTTGAAATTGTAACGTTAAAGCTCCTGTAAGCTCCCAGTGATCATTATTTCGCCCCTCTGGTCTGTTTTTTTGAAATACATCGACTAATTAATTGGATGTACTGTTGGAGGTTTTTATAAGTGTCTGTGTTGTTAAAAAAAAAAGAAAAAAGAAAACATGGCTCCCACTGTATTCAAACTATTGTACCTATATGCATTTTGTTGTGTTGTTTAACTTGAACCCTGATCAGATTACAAGTGTCTGTCTTCTCCCATAATAGATAGATTAACTGTTGTTTTTAAAACTCCATGTTTAATGTTTATCCGGATGTATCATTGGAATCTGATCAAGTGATAAAAATGCAAGATGATTGTTTTTTTCTTACATTTGTCTTTTCTAGTCAGTGGTATATCACAAGTGGTGTAGGTGGCTCAAGTCTGACTTCCTTTGCCGCTCCTTGGCAGACAGTAACCCACTAACTTGGAGTCATCAGTGAGCTGGTGTATTTGCCTACGTTTCATTATTTTTAATGATCAATCCTTTTACACCAGACTACTTTAAGTGCTGTAAGAGTAACTAAATAATAGTCCTGTCCATTTGTTACACATCAAACCTCTTTTAATCCGTTTTCATTTTATTATATCTAGATATTTGGTTGTCTTTATTTATCTGTAAGCAGGGGAATCATCTGAATCAGCCACTGGGGCATAACTTAGTGTTTGTTGTTGCTTAACCAGTGCAGTGGTTATATTTATCCCCGGCTTCTTCTTCCTAGTTTGATCCTAATTTTTTGGCTGTGTCGAGCCATTAAGTTATATAAAAGAGTAACATTAACACTTCTTCAATGTTGCACACATGCAAAACCTCACAACATGCAAAAACGAAATACAAATAAACACAGCAACAACACGAGGGGGTACGCTATGTTAGTGGCTGGTATAAGATGACCTCTGAGGACCTCTGTTAGTGTTGTTAGTCTCCCTCTTTGTGTGATTTATGGAAATGTGTATGATTGAATAGTAACATATTAAATATTGACATCGGCCAGCATTTATAAATAATGTATATAAATGTATACCCTTTATATTCTATATTCATATCTAGTTTGTATAATGTAAATAGCAATTACAGTTTTAGTCCAATTAAAAATATAAATGTAATCATTTTCAAAGTGCTTTTAAACCTTTTTGTCCTTCAATTCATGTCTATTTTTCTTGTATCTCTATATATTTTAATATGTTGCTGGCAGTTGTTGTACTGTAAACAATGTTGCAATAAAGATAATGGGGTAACATCACTTTGATCCTTTGTCATCTTTTAGATTTGATGATCAGGAGTCTCCTTTTGTTTTTGGCTCCCACTGTTCACCACCTTATCTAATGCATCTCCACTGGTATTCAGTAAATGTCCAGCGTTAGGTGGACTCAGTTTCATATGCTTGCATTCTGTGAATTTGAATAAGTAATATAAACATTAATTGACTGTATTCAGTTGCATACATAATGTGAATGACTAAGCAGAATAACAACATCTTTAAATGAACCAGTGGGGCTGTGTAAGCAGTATATAATGTGATCACATACACCGATCAGGCATAACATTATAACCACCTGTCTAATATTGTGTTGGTCCCCCTTATGTGATCTAAAATGCTCTGAACTATTGGGCATGGACAAGAGGACCTCTCAGGGTATCTTATGGGGTCTGTCTGGAACCAGGATGTTGGGGCCTCTGTCAATCAAACTTGTTCCACTGGATCCTGTTGATGCTTGATCAAAATGGGGTGTAGGAAGTTTGGAGGTGCATTTTCCTGCAGGGTTAGGCCAGTGACATTTGGGATTTCCATTTGCATGAGGGAGTGTGCTTGTTTTGGGACAATGTTTATTTGGGTATCTAAGTCTCATCAACACAGATGTTAAAATCCAAGGTTTTCCATCAGAACAGCACATAGTACCAATATGATCAGTGTTATTCACTTCACCTGTCAGTGGTCATAATGTTGTGGCTGATTGTTGTATGTAGTTTTATGTTTCATGTATTCTTGAGACAGTCCACAAGGTGACACTGTAGAGCTGTGATAAATATTCACTGTGGCACTATCGACTGTCCTGCAATGTAACACAGTGGAAAGGCTTTACAGAGAATCTACTTAAAGTATTAATTATCTCTTTGATTTGGGTATATTTTGAATCTCAGTTTTGACCTCACACTGTCTGCGTTTATTCTAATACTTAAAATTTTATATAATGCCCTTAACTATTTGCATAAGCCAATTTGGATCATAAATACTTACAACATAGTGACCACTAATACCATGTTTTTTTAATGCTACGGTTTTTTCTTTTTGGTTTGGTTTGCTGCCTTCAGGTGCTCAGTGGAAGCTTTTGTAGCTGAAATTCCTGCATTCAACTTAATGCTTACTCACTGCATTGGGTCCAATGTAAAAAAATAAATAAAAAAACTATAACAGGTAAGGTGTTTGCATGGCTTAAAGGGCTCTGTCAATAGCAGCAGCATTTCTAGTAGTGGCATGCAGCATTGACAACTCCTGACACAGAAAGCCACACGAACTTAAGAATCTAAAAGAACAGGTAGAGGGCCATTACTACAATGTCAAGGATCACCGGGATATTGAAGCTGCATGTTTGGAATCACCTGTCAAAATTGGCTTAAAAAGTTTTCGTTTGAGATGGAGTCATCAGCTCTATGCTTGATTATTCTATATTATTTCCTATGTGCATTGTAGTAATGAGGTCAGTGTTTATAGAATTATTTCATACTGGGAGCTGAAGCTTACCAACACTAAAACCCTGCTTTTTTAATGCCATATTTTTTCTGCCCCTAGGTGCTCAGTGGAAGAATCTGCAGCTGAAATTCCTGCATCCAACCTAATGCTGACTCACTGCTTTGGCTTCAATGTCAAAACAAGCATAAACCAAGTAAAACTACTTTTTAGAACCCTATCAGACATTTTTGTCTGCAAAAGATTCAAACAAGTATTTGACTTGACTAATTTCATCTGATGCTACTTGCATTTGTTTCACTACACTTATTACACAGCTATGGGTTGATTATTTAAGTGACTGAGTAAGAGTATTTCTAAGATTTAAAGCTGAGATTAAAAAAAGAGGCTATCCTGTAAAATATGACACAATATTATCAGTTAAACAACCTAACTGTGCATAATGTACGATAGGACAGATATAGGAAATTATTCCTGCCTACTACCATACCGCTATTTCACACCTCTCCTCTGTCTGGCAGAGAGATCTCAGCACTCTCTGCTTTGTAGCATCTGTGTGTTTTTACAGTTATCTGTTTTTCTGCTGCTGTTGCACTAATTGCACATGCTGCACTGATTTTTACAGGACTTCGTCAGTCACAGTATATTTTTATGTTTAGCATTGGACACGTTAAGGTACATATTTCACTTTAGTACTTTCTAATCACAGTATATGTTACACTTTATTGTGCATTTTGCACTTCAGTATATTTGTCCTATTTCTTATTTGTTTGCAATGTGGTTGTGGTCACTTTATTCCTTCTGCTTGCTACTGCAACAACATAATTTCCAGTTGGGGATCAATAAAGTATCACTATTCTGTTCTATTCTATTTTGTTCTGTTCTGTTCTATTCTATTCTATTCTATTCTGATATAACACTGCTCTCTTATAGCATTTCATGTGTAATAACATCATGTTAACCACTGGTCTTTTCCGCCAATAATGCTTTTTGACTGCAATAACAGAATTCTCCATGCCATACCTGTATATATGTAAATTCATCATGTCATATGTGTACACATCCATCTGTAAACTCACCATATCATAACTGCACTTATCCATAAGTACATTTCACTATGTCATAATGTACATATCAATATGTAGATTCATCATGCCTGGTGTATTGCCTCTCTGAGACCTTTTTTTTGTATTATATCTATATTTTTTAGCCTTGTTCTTGTAATTCTTGTGTTTCTTTCTGCCTTATCTGTATCCAGCTGCAATAACATGTCAATTTCCCCAGTGAGGGATCAATAAAGTATATCTTATCTTATCTTATTCTATTATATTCTATTCCATAATTCTATAATACACTTGAATTACTAGTTACAATTGAATTACCTATTAAAAGAAATTAGCATTAAAAACACCCAAATTTCTATAAAATCCAATTTAGCCACTATTCCTCATGTTTAATGAATAATAGGATTTTATGTGATACTCGACTGATTAAAAGAGATAATTTAGGTGTTTTTAATGTTAGTTTCTTTTTAATACCTAATTCAATAATACACTTTAACTATTAGTTACAATTGAAGTAGCTATTTAAAAGAAACTAACATTGAAAAAAAATTAAATTCTCTCTTTCAATCAGTCGAGTATCATATAAAATCCAGTTTAGCCACTACTTGTCATTAAACATGAATGGTGATGTTACCTACAGGTCTTGAAGGTAGCAGACCTCTGACTACATTACCCATGATGCGCCGGAAGTGGGCGGTTATTCTCTTCTTCTCCCCCTCTCGGCGAACGTTGGCTCTGCTGCTGTTGGCCTGGGAGGTGACGGCGCTGTCTCGCTGTTTGGCAGAGGGGAACTTCACGGCGGCTACGGGTGTGGCTTCAAACGTGATAAATCTCAACGCGGGGCAAAGAATGCGTAACAGCAAAACGGATTAAAACACAAAAAAACACTCACACACAACCGGCAGCAAAGACAAACATCCTGCGAAGAAGAAGAAGAAGAAGAAGTGGTGGTGAGTGTGTGTCCGGTACTCCGGGAACAGCGGCGGCGGCAGGAATCTGTGAGCTCCGTTTTCAACAGCTGGAATACTTTTCTTTTCTTTTCTTTTGCTCAACTTCGTGGCTCGTTTTTGGTATGTTTAGCCAAATGTTCCGCTGTAAGGACTAAACTAAAAAGCCAACCTCTGAGAAAAAAAGTTTCTTTTCGGTCGCTGGACAACTTCACTCCCGCAAAAAACCCCAAACAAATGCAGACCAACTGACTGAAGCGAGTGTTTGGGAATTTCGTACGTTAGCTAGAAACCCAAGTTCACATCGTTGAAGGAAATAGTTTGCTTTTGATGATTTTCGCTCCTTAACTCCGTCACAAGAAAAGGGGAAGTCGCCTCACTCAACTTCAACCCTCTTTTTTAAAAACAAACCAGAGGGGGTTTCGGACTGAGCCGTGAATTATTATTATTTTTTTCCTAGGTGATATTGCCCCACTAAAGCAGCAGACCTGAAGCGTGCACTGGGAACCATGGGTTGTACGGTTAGTCAGGAAGACAAAGCCGCGGCCGAGAGGTCTAAAATGATTGATAAAAACCTGCGAGAAGATGGAGAGAAGGCGGCCAGAGAAGTGAAACTGCTGCTGCTGGGTGAGCTTTTTTCTTCTTCTTCTGTCACAACACTTGACACTGGGTTGCAAAAGTGCCACATGCATGTCTACAGACGCATTATGCAACATGCAAGGAAGGCGTTGACACGAGAGTTAAAAAGTTAAATGTGCTCCAGCCCTGAAGAGACAAACGTGGCAGCAGTAATGCCACCAAGTGTTAATGCAGTCCTGCACACTTCATCCAAACTGTGTAATGGTAGCACGTCCCTGTGTGTCTCACAGATGCTTTGACACAAACACACAGCCCCTATGCTTCTGTCAGTGCTTGGGAAAGTTTTTACTAGAAACAGCCCTCTGTGGAAATTACAGGAGCCAGTTTCACAACCCTACAGAGTGTGGCATTATTGTGAGGTCAGTTGTGGTGGGATGGTCAGAGGAGGCAGCTTTAGGGTCGGGGAGGTTTCCTCTAAGCAAGGAATAGGGGGGTGTCAGACATCGCAGAATCTGACGTTTTGATAGCGGGTGAAAAGCCCTGAACAGCACATGCACACAACACAAGTGAATGGGGGAATGATTTTTTCAGGGCTTTTACATGTCTGCCTGGTTCTTGGAGTTGGGAATGTTGCATGCCACTACTGGACATTTTGCTGCTGCTGTCCTTTAATGTCAAAGCCATATACGAACAGCCTGTTATAGGGTTTTACCTGCATAAAGGATTTTTTTAGCACCCTCCAAAGACGTTTCAACCAGCTCCAAAATGATGGAAGTAAAATCCTGTGAGGGAAAATGCTTTTAAAACCTTATTTTAGTGGCAAAGTCACCAAACTTTGACCTTTGAAATTGCAGATATGGCTCTCCGCCCATTAATTTAGATAGGAACCTGATTTTGTTAGCCAAAAATAACTACAACACGGTGTTACCAAGATGGCTGTCGGGTGGCAAGACTTGCCTATGAAGACTTTAGCCAGAGCCAAAGGAAAATTACCAGCACCAAAATGATGAAAAATTGGAAAACAGTTTAGTAAATTGGAGTTTTTTTTTCTATAGTGATCAGAAAAAGCGGAAGAATGAATATATCTTCATCAAATAAGGTAACAGACAGGCAGCATTTCCTGTACGTTCACCAATCTTGCTTGCTCGGTGTGTAATCAAACCCGAAAGACCGATTCTGAGTGCCTGTTTTAGGTTTACTTCACACATGCTAATTCAACAAATACACTATTTTGTGTGCATTCTGCAAATCTGTACTTGACAGTCAGTTCAGAGGTGCAAAAACTCAGGATGTAGCAATTTTCATTGGCTGTGTAATCAGTAATACATATGAATTAAAAGCTGAAATCAGTAATTTCCAGCATCAGTGATATATTTTGTCTCGTACTCATTTCTTCTCATTTCTTTTAAACTAACAGTAAGCTTTTTGTCTGCATAAAATTACCACAATAAAAAATAATATTGCGAATTAATTGACACCCATGCGGTACATTTTCAAGAACACAGTGTGAGAGAATGTCTAGAATGGAGCAATTAACGAAAAATAAATATGACTGCTTGTCAGTTTAAGTGGAGCATTTTTTCCTCTTGTTTACTTTTGCACCGCTTTCAAATATTCTCATGTTTCCTTACTATCGCTTGTTTAAAATCTGAAATAATGTGGTCACAGTTCATGTATTTTGCAACAGTTAATCATAGAAGCACGAAATGAATATGCCATTATCTGTCTGGACAGAACGCAGAAGATTCTGCTTCAGGAGCACATGCTGTGTTTTTCTCTCCTGGCTCCTTGAAGAGAGACGGCCTGTTGTTAAGTTGTGCCCTTGGTTAGAAGGCTAATTACATACTATGCTCTATACAGCAGGTTTCATATCAGTAATTACCATCCGGTGCAGTGTGTGAGGGTTGAGGGGAATTATAGGAGAGGTCTGACTCTGAACTGAGGGTTCGTGAATTCGTGCGTAAAGACTACATCATGAAAAAAAGACTTTTCCCTTCACTTGTGCAGTTTAAAAAACATGTCACAACATGTGAAGACTGACCTGGATATAAACATTTTTTCTCTTAAAAGTGAATTTTACACTCCAGTTATCTGAAGGGTACATACAATGCAGATTTCGCCCACTCGTATGGGTCTGTCTGCTTTTCTTTTCTTTTCTTGTGCCAGTAGACTAATGGTAATGACAGTTTCAGTTTAATGGATTTCTTTCTTAGAATATGCAATCCGTTGATTGAAGAATGCGTTGTTGCAGCTCGCTGTCGTAGCTAAAATAATGGTCTATAGTGAGTAGAAAGATGCGTGATCGTGGTGCGACATGCTTGCAGAGGTGTCGCATCACACCTCCAGGTATGCTTTTTAGCTTTGTGCTGCTATGGTATCTGTTGGAAAATCTGAGAACAATCTCACTGCCTTCTTCATGGCATGCAAGAAAGCTCTGCATCCTGTCTGTCTAATAAACAATGAACTGAACTGTCTTCCCATGTCCCTCTTAAAGCAAACACTAGAGACTCTGAGATGAGCTGTGGGGGTTTATGTTCAAGTAAGAACCTCGTTTCTAGTTATACAGAGACGGAAAGGATGAATCTCTCTTTGAATCAGCTCTGAATCACTGCCTTCATTGAACAAGCTAAGGAAGTCTAAACACCAGAAGCCTAATCAAAATGTTGTCTCTTTCACATTTTACCAGGTATACACAGACAAATGCAGTTAGACATTTCCATGGTTTCTCTAATTATGTCTTATCAAAGGGAAGGCTGTATTAGATTGTTTTGTCTTGTTAGTTGTCCCCAGAGAAAGCCATTAGTTAATGTAGCAGAGAGGACTTCATGCCGTTGAGGCGTAAGCCTTCATTAACAGGAAGCATTCATTCACAAGCTTCCCTGCTGATTCTGGTCTTTGATTGACATTTAATCTCCTCCCTGTCCTCAACAAATATGTTGCTGCTCACTTGAGTTATTTTTCTCTGTTCTTTGGTGCACTAACCTTTTTTTTTTTTGAAGCTCAGCACAAATGAAAAGTTCCTCTTGGCAGCGTGTTCTGTTGAAACTGTGAGAACAGCAACATTGTAGGAAATACCTCTGCATGATTCACTGTGAGCACTGTAAATATACGCGCACACGCTTCAGTCCTAATAGACTTAATTGTACATAAACACATTTGCTGAGAGACCAGACAGGCATTGCTGTTATATAAATACATTGGCAAACTGAATCCATGCGGGCAGCCCGTGGGCACAGTAGAAAGGCATCTACTTCTAACACAAATATGTAGACATTGTACTAAAAATATCTTCAATATGTGTGCATATGAAAGAAGAGTGTGGCACATGTGTGCAGTGGTATACAGCCTTTTCCCCCACAGCTGTCAGCTTGCCAGGGCAGAGGTAATAAATGAAGGAAAATACAGTTTTATCGCGCTGTGGCTGAGAAATGCTGATGGTGTTCTCAGAAGAGAAACAGTTTGGCCTATTTTGAGTCTTAAAAACAAGTGATACAGCGGCACTGTTGTTTATTTCCACTGAGGATAGAAGGGTTGTTGTTGTATGGCATGATATTTAAGGCATGCTCGGCACTACACATTACAAACTCAGTTTATGACGAGGTTGTTCCTACAGTGTTGTATTGGCCTGGATTCTGTCTAACAGCTCTTTGTGGTTATAGTAAGGCTGCCACATGTAACAATGTAACGCTGACATACAGTTTGGCCTGTGGCTGGTTTTATTCACAATCAGGGTATGAAATGCAAAACCTTTAAAGTCTGCAGCCACATTACATCAGTTCTGCCACAGAACGGGCAATGTGCTGTTAATGTTTTTAGACAATATATTTATATGTGTGTAGAGAGAGAAGCTTGAACAGTTATTTTTTACTAAACACTGGACATTATGATAAATTGAGTTTTTTTAGCCACAGAAAAAAAGATAAAAACACACATGATAAGAACCAGTCATTTTCTCTTCCTCTTTTACATCTGGACTTTGCAGTGTTCGTGAGGATGATCTCTCATTATTCTGCATACTTTGCTAAAGCCATGTAGCAGTTATTGAATGATATCGACTTCAGCAAAATATCTTGGAAGATAAATTTGAGTGCTGGATATTAAGAAATCTTCTTAGGTGGAAAACACTGAAAACTATTTAACGCCTGCTGTGAAAAACATAGAGTAAGTGCCGTACAGATGCTAGCAGTGACTCACAGCTAATCAGAGCTGACTTTTGCTACTGTCGACTGTTTTTACACATCTACTAATATATTTACTTAATCCTCGTTATTCATAACTTGTCACTCATGGTCTGTGGGCAAATATGACTTCTCAATAGTAAATAACACTTTGATCAGCACTACTTCATTGACTGTTGCTGTTAATGCTTTACCAGTGGCATGTTGTACAGTAAACACTGTCAGTTATGTATCATGCCTGTTACAGTTTTTTCAGTTATCCTGTCTACATGAAATATAGTTTTATTGTATTTTCATCTAAACTGTGTCCATTTGGACAGGCTATGCTAACCATGCTAGCTATACCAAGCTAAAATTTAGCCACTGTCCCTAAGAAAGTATTGCCTCAATAGAGACAGCAGCTTGTAAATAGTTTGCTAATGCAATTGTGTTAAAACTAAGAGTTTTAAACAAGTGCTGATGCTGTCTGGCAACAGACATTTTTTCCTTGTAGACATTTCATAGCAGGAAAAGGATGGGTGTAATGAATAGTATTAATGAACTCTGCATTCCACTTAAGGGAGGACCTGGTATTGTGTGTGCTGGTTTGCTGAAATGGCTTAATGCAACTGAGCCACAGTCATTTAATATTTTACCAAAATAATGCATGTATTTCTACTTTATGAAGAATTTGCACCATTATTATTACTAACAGCCCAGAATACAACATAAATATATTTTCTTAATTTGCCTTAAGTTGAACTTGTGAAAGAAAATTAATTATATTTTGCAAGGTGTGATCTATCACTTACTTACTTACTTCAACAAGATACATTTAACAAACAAAGTATTAATCAGTGTGTGTAACATTATGGTTATTTCCTTTGTACAATAAAAAGACACAGCCAAATTTAAGAGGATAAGTTTTTACCCCAAATAATTTTATTAGATTGCACCCACTGTCACACATTCTCAAAGGCAGTCTCTTCCTGTGGGGTCCAGGAGGACAAACACTTGCTTTCAATTCTCTTAAATGCTTTGATTAACTAGCTTCCCCAAGCTTGCCACTGCAGACACAGTATTGATCACAGAGTGAGACTACCATTTGTGAAAGCCATCAATCTAAGCCGAACTGAGCTGGGAAACCTGAGCTTTAGCCACTGTGATATTAGGGAGTTGAGGCCTCCCTCTGATCTAATCCCATTATTATCTTTTTGCTGGTTGGTGATTATTGTGTTTGACTGCTTTGCAAAATGTTGTAAAGGCCTCTCTGTCAGTCCCAGGTCCTTATTCATATGCTCCTGTGCCTCTGCAGGTTTCTGGGATGTAATTAGAAAGAAACAGAAAAAGTCCACTTAGCAGGAGTTAAACATGTTTTTAAAAAAATCAGTAGTACTGAACTAACAGAGAATGACCACTTCCATTGAGATTAATGAATTTTAATAGCATGTAATGTATCTTGTGTCGAATTAGAGAGTAAGGTTTTAGTTGCCCAAATTTAAGTCTTCATCGCAGTCACCAATTTACTGAACATAGTCATGTTTGATGACTGCACAAGGTAACACGTTCCACTGCTGGCCAGCCCATGCGGTCAGCCCTGCACAGACGCCGAGTGCCTCCCTCTTATTAAAGTTGGTGGCAGAGCTTTAGTGGGTGTCAGGTGAAATTACAGTTGACTCATTATATAGAGCTGGGTTTCTCTGGAGAACACAAGTCAGGCTGACCTGTTCCACAGGAATAAACGGCTGTTTGCAGTACCTTCTCTGACAGTAGAGTGACACTTTCACAGCTCTCCAGTAAAAGCTCATCTGAACATCAGCTACTTAGCAGCTGCATTGCAGCCGAGAGATCCTGACAGAATTGTGGCAATTCAGTGAGATTTATCAAATCAGCTCCTACTCTATGTTTTTAGGTGACTTGACCTTGTTTACTCAACAGTCTACACCACAGTACTGCCCAATTAGCTGTATGACGCACTGGATGGCAGATCTGTGAATTTGTATGTGAAGAGGCTGAAGATCCTGCAATTATAGGGAGAGCTCTGAAGATAAAGCCTGCTCCTGCAGACTGCATGTCTCAGTGCAGGTCCACAGGGACTAGGCTACACTATCCTCGCTGCTCTGGAAGTACTGATAGCTTAGAAAATCCTCTACCACTGCCTCAATCCTTACCTCTGTCCACAGCTCATGTCTCTGCTTTATTCTGGTGCTGCTCCTGCTGTTTCATGAAACCACTAGAGTAGCATAAAGGTCAATATTTCAGTTTGAAAGGAAAGACAGTATGTGGACTTTTTTTTCTCAATGTCTCATGATTGTGTGTGAGTAGTAGATGTTTTGAGAAAATCTTCAGGATACAAGCTCTGGACACCATAGAGCACAGGTGTCAAACTCCGGTCCTTGAGGGCCGCTATCCTGCATGTTTTAGAGGTTTCCCTCTTCCAGCACACCTGATTCAAATGATCAGCTCATCATCAAGCTCTGCAGAAGCCTGATAACAATCCTGATTATTTGAATCAGGTGTGTCGGAAGAAGGAAACATCTAAAACATGCAGGATAGTGGCCCTCGAGGACTGGAGTTTGACACCCCTGCCATAGAGGGTGAAGACATATGACCACACCATGAACCTAATTTTCTGTGCACGCCTACTATATCTGATAAGTAGTGCAGGAGGGGGAAGTAGGTACTGCGGCATGTAGGCCTGCAGACAATCTAGCTCAGACACAGGAATTAAGCATTTTGCAACAGTTTCCTCACAGACAGAGAAAGATACAAGCTTTGATAGAGAATGCATAAAATATGCTGTCTGGATCTTTTTTAGGAGCATTTCACCCAAATTGCATTAAAAAGAAAAATTTATAGACACGGAGATGTCTATAGATGCTGGCTGAAATAGGGAGGAAAATTTCATCATATTTAATCCATGTAAAAATACATGTGATAAAACATTAAGTACATGTTTTATACTAGAATGAATAAATAAATTAGGGTTTTCCTACAGTTGCTATTCTAGGAGACTTCTGTGAACATAACCGTGATTCAGTTTATACACCCACTGCAAATTTCCTTGGAAATGGTTAGCTAAAAGCACAGGTGAAGACAAGTCAAGTGAGCTAAGAGGAAAGTTAAATAATTGTTTTTTTTTTTGTCCAGAGGACACCGTTCAGTTTATTGGATCTACAATAAAAAACTCAATCTTCTTTCGTCCTTGTTGAGTAGACTGTGGTAAACCCTGAAAGACCAGCAGCAGATTTGGACTGCATAATTGTGAGGAAAATCAAGAAAAGCAGATGAGAGACAGCAGTAAGGATCACTTCAGAGATCAATAAGAATTACAAGATACAACTCAGTTCAGAGAGCATTCAAAATAGGATCAACGGCTATGGTACAGGAGAAGAGTGATCTGGCAGCAACCATTCATAAGCCCAAAGAATGAGTCAGCTCGGATTAACGTGCAGAAAGACGGCAGCTTTTATAGTTTTAGAGGTGTGTTATTTTGGGACGAGTCCAAATTCTACGTACACAAGTCTGATTGTGGAATATTTGTTTGGAGAAAGCTGGAGGAAAAACTCCAACCAGACGGCAATAAGTAGGCAGATAAATTAAAAAACTAAAAGAATAGGGAGATGGCAAAGTCAAAGTCGGGGGTGCTTTTTTCTTACAGTAGTGTATTTGTTGATGAAACTCTTCAGTTTAAATAAACAATAAAAAAGTCAAAACATTATCTATTTGACACAAGTGGATCTTTCAACAGCGTATTGACTGATAGCAGCAGCCTGTTGAAAGAAAATTTTATTCCAGAGAAAATCAAATTCTTAGAACGGCCCGCTTAAAGCTCTGACCTACATCCATAAAGCGCCTATGGAGTACGCCATGGAGGAAAAATAGTCAGTTTGTTCCATGCTCGAGTGTGGATCAACTGAAAAGCTTTGCTGGCTGAAATATGGAGGAAAATTTCACCATAGCTAGAGGAACTGGTTGAGTCTGTGCCCAGACCTTGTCAGACACTTCTGTAAGCTAAGGGATGCCAGACTAAAACACTGTTACTGTGATCTTTAAGAAAGCTACTGCTGGGTTTCTAAGTACTTTGCTGTTTTTACTGTATATTTTTTGTCATGTGAAACATGAGGAGCTTCTTTTTGTAGAATTTTTTTTTTGATAAGAGCCATTGTGCTTCTCCTTTGGCATTTTTAATTCTTCACATGCCTAAGTACTTTTTGGAGCCAGTATATAGTTTTTCCCCTGAGCCAGAAAAACCATCCTGATTGACATTATTTTGTAAAGTTTATACAGCGTTCCCTGTAATGCTACTTATTTTGGGAGGTTCCTGAGAAAACATAATCCCCTCCCCAAGTTCATGACCTCCCCCTCACATAGCATCACCAGCAAAGTCAAAGTTCCCCTCTTTATATTGCTTACATTTTCAAGCGCCTTTAGGCAACAGAGAGCCGGAGGTCAGTGGCTTTGTTTGTCTGACCATGTCATTAAGCACACATAGAGTAAACCATTATCCCCTCTCTTCCCTCCCACAAAGCATTTCCTTTTTCTTTCCATTATAGGAAATGAGCTCACTTTACTTCCCCTCCATCCTCATCAGGCTATCCTGTCATTTTTCTGCACTGGAAAGTTTGGTTCCCTCAGGGTCAGATTGCAGCTTTGAACCTATATATGCTCGAACAGCTAGTGTACACTTAAACAGCTAAATGTCAAAATGTTAGAAAAAAAGGATATTCTATCTTAATAGTCCTGGAGGAGAATTGGATAGAACTTGAATGGTTGGTGAGGTAGGGATGAAAAGAGAAGACATAACGGTTGAATTTAATATGAGACAAAATCTTTGTAGAAAAGCTCATGAGATAATAAGTTAGGATGGAAGCAGCGGGTGGGCCAGAGTTCTTATTTGACTATGTAGAAGAATGATGATGTCTATATTATCAGCAGGGCAGCTACACTCAACCACAAATATCACTGCTGTACTTGGTCACAATGCAGCCATGGTTTGATCATCTTATTCTCTTCCTCTCCTCTTCAGTATAGCTGTGTTTTAGGTGGTAGAGAACAAGCAAAAAAGTGCAAAATGTCATCAGCAATTGGTTTGATTTTATTTCTGTAGCTTTGATTTCATCTTGACAGTTGTCTTCTGTGATGTGAATTTGGTGATACGTTTTAGTTTTCCAGCTGCAGATGATAGTTTAACCCAGGACCTCACTTGAGCTCTCACTTGACGGTCTTTCAGCTGCTGCTGGTCTCTGTAAGTGTTGTTGGTTCATCTGAGTTGTGTGCTGTGGAGTAAGTGCACCAAGTGAGGGGCCTAACATAACTTGAGCAGGAGGGGCCCATGTGGAGGTGAGAGATGTCGGGTGCAGTTCAGATGTCACACTGGGAGAGGGTACGTTTTTCTCCAAGGGGCTCAGAATGATAATGTTGTGACAGCTGTGCCGCTGAGTCTATAATTGAAAGGTCAGTTTATTGCATTTTTGTTGCCAGTGGTCAGCTTTTACTATCTGACAAATGGACAAATAGAATTAACTACAGTCCCTGATCTTCACTTTTTCTGTCAGAAAGTTTTATTTTGACTTTGATTTGGTCGCTGGATTTTTAATTTATTTCCCCTCCATCAATAAAATATTTTATAATAAAACTAAACAACTGTAACTATTCGTTTTATTGGCAGGTCTCAGTCTGATGTGCGTGAATATTTCTAAAGTTACTACAAAGCACGTGCATGCTACATATTAATATGCATTAATAACTAACAATATGTCCAGAAAAGTTTTAGTCTTAATTTTTCAATAAACTCAGTCTAAATGAGGTGAACAGCAGGGAATTATTAGTTCACTGGAATAAAACTATACTGTTGTTGCTCATGTGGTTTGGCTTTGTGAAAAACTAAAAGTTAATTATTACTGTGTGGCAGCCTCAAAGTAATGATCATGTCGTTATTGGCTTGCTACAGTCATGTTTTTGCCTATGTATAATGAGCATAATAATCACTGGCAGTTACATCTGTTACATCCGTACCAGCAGCTGCGACATCTATCGTTATTACCTTTTTCAGACCACCCGAACAGGCAGTTGTTGCTGTGGAGCTTTCTCAGGGTGTTTTCTTATTGCTTCGGCCACACCTACTGCTAAATGACCTCAGCAACATTAATGGCACCAAAAGAATTAAGTAGGTTCTGTGAAAATGATTGTACTAAGAAATATAGGCCTGGGTTTTGAACGAAATAGAGGATGTCTTCTTGACAAAATTACACTAATACATCAAAAACAGCGTGTTCACCTTCCAAAAGAAGAGTGTCCTTTTTTTGTTCAAATTATGATCCTCTATGGGTACAAAGGATTTCACAGTTATCAGAAAGGAACGGCACATACAGAGAACAAACTGAGGCCAAAACCATTACTTTTAGCTCATTTTTAAAATTGGATTTTCTCATATTCTTGAATATTTTTCATTAAAAGCAGTTAATGAAGTTTTCATGTATTTTATACTTACAAAAATCAGTGATTAATTCCCATATCAAATTACACACATCTGAGCTATTACCCTGCTTTCTTCCATTTGTTGGCATGTTAAGACTGTCTCTCCCCTCTGTCTCTTTTACCATTTTTGATCATGGTTGCTGACTGTCTTGCAGATGCAATTGATGTCATTTCCGGTTTCAGCCCATTAACCCCCCCTCATCTGTCGTTTCCTCTTTCAGCTGGCTGCATGTAACAGAGAAGTACATGTTCAGCTTTTGTTTGGCTGGTTGAGGAAACAGCACACCCATCCTGTGTCAGTTGCCTTGTTCTGGTCCACAAAATGTAGGCACCTCTGTCTGTTCCTGAGGTTTAGGCAACTAAAGAACCCTTAAAAATGTCTTATTTAAGCATTTTATTGTATTAAGCACTGGGCTTATAAAAAAGTAAGCAGTCACTCTCTGTATTTTTTAGTATTCAGATACTGACATAATACTAACAATACTCATGTGCCAGTGTGTAAATTACACAGTGGAAGTGGCAGTGACATATGCTTCACACACCCTTTAATTGGCCAATTGCATGGTGTGTGTACTTGCAGTGACTGGAGTTTTAAAAAGTGTTAGTTGTGATGCTTGGGGACTGCTCATAATTCATATTTTTCATATAATGGTAAGTTACTAGTGTTATTCATCAGATCACACCCTGCAAGCTAACAAAGATTTTTGGAAAGAATGTGGCGGAGCCATAAAATATGTTTGTACTTTGGTGTGCTGTTTTGTTTTCCACCCCATAAAAAGCAACTCTTAAAGCAGCAGGGCACAATTGAGAAATGTGTGTGAGACCCTATACGAAGCTCTCTAACTTTTAAAGAAAAATCCCTGGCAGCACATGCTGGGTTGGGCCACTTGTCCTTAGTGTGTATGCGTGCGTGTGTGTAT
This sequence comes from Dascyllus trimaculatus, assembly GCA_024666655.1. Lineage (NCBI taxonomy): Eukaryota > Metazoa > Chordata > Actinopteri > Pomacentridae > Dascyllus > Dascyllus trimaculatus. Next base: position 16,544,044 of record CM045450.1, read on the forward strand.
CATGGAGGGCTTTTGTGTGGTCTATAATTTGGCATGTGGGAAGCAGTCTGACATTCCCCCAAATATGACAGACGAATTGGGACTCAGTGTCGGTTCAAAAAAACTTCCCAATGTGTTTAGTAGGTAGAGAGTTTGAAATTTTAGCACACACTAAGATACACAGTCAGTACAGGATAACAACAGTAGAACAGTTTAGTAGTTAATAGCATACTCAGTAGCATAGCCTTTTTGATTATGTTCTCTGTAGCTGTGACACATTATGCCTCTGTGAGGAAATGGTGATTTATGAGTTTTGCATGTCATAGCATGCTGCTGTGTCTCCTCCCCACAAAAACGCACATTACACAAATAGAACAGTTGCTGGTGTATCTATTAAAAGCAGATGGCCTAAATCGTTGTTTGTCAAACGTTCTGCAAGAAGCCAAATCTGAAATACTTGGTAAATATTGTTTTGTGTTTTACAACATTCATAGCAAATAACATACATATTTGAATTACTTATTCACAAGCTGAAACTGTGTCCTCAGCGTGTTGAACTTGTTGCTAATCTCGACACGGCCAGTGTGAAGTGTGAAATGAATTTCATATGAAACTTGTATGATGTTTTTTGCCACAAAAATATTGTCCACAATGTGTCTTTTGACCGTGGCATCTCATTGAGTCCTGAGATGCAAACTGACATGCACATCTGGCTGTTGATGACTAATTTTTGCCTGAACTGAGTGAGATAAAGAGAGGTTTTATGAGGAGAGGCAGGTGGAAATGCTTATATCATCTGAGTTATCACCTGAGTTTTCATGTTCCAGAGATTAGGTAGAAAAAGCTGACTCAGCTGCTGCCTTTCAGAGCCTCTCTCACTGACAGGGATTATGTCCTACAAGAGATTTCTAATCAAACCTGCTGGCAACCCAGGAGGCTGCTTTCATTTTGCTGCAGTTGAATGTGCACGAGTTTGTGCATGTGAAGTGAGTCTCATGAGGCCAGATCTACAGTTCATTTTAGAGCTTTTTTTAATGATCACAAAATTTTGTGTACAGGTTTGTGTGTACATATATTGAATTTGTGTGGTTATTGTGCTTGGAGGACAGGGAAAGTCCCTTAAGTTTGGTTTATATTCATGCTTTGAATCTACGCAGAATGTATACCAAAGCCCACAAGTACCGGTAGCTTATGTCATTGTATTTATACTTGTGTGTTGGCATGTTTGTGTCCATCTGCAAATATGCCGCCAAAGCACAGCATCTGTGCCACTGTGGTGAGTTTCTTTGTGAACTTTAAACAGAGGTGACTGAAATGAAGTGGATCACGTTAATGTTTAAGTTAATAAATGATTGGACAGCAGTTGCTTATACTAAAAATTAAAGCAATCTAGAGAAGAGAGAACCATTGGAACTGATTAAGTCAAGGGACAGTTTGGTAGTGTTCTGAAAATGAGAAAATAGTATATGACTGCATACACACAATACTGGCTTTTTACATTTGCATTATGAGCAAGCCAGATACAATTACAGCCTGCTACATATTATATTTAATTTCCCTTACGCATTATCTTTGCACAAATCAATATCCTTTGTTCACACAAAATTTTACAACCAGTGGCTTACTCACAGCGGCTGCATCGCCACAACATGTTACATTTCTGGGGAGGTGCTACAGCGTAGTAAACTCTACCTATGTAATAGATTCAACATAGAAGTATAAATACAGCTTAACGCTAAATACCGCTGGCTTTTGCTTTGTGTTTTGTTCTGGTCAATGTTCAGCTGAAAACAAATGCTCCAACATTGGAATTGACTTGGAAGTAAAGAGCTCATAACTGTTGGAAATTCCCAGGGGAATTAGTTTATTGGTTCCTTTCAAACAGGGCTAGTTACTATGAAATGATCTCACAAATACTGTTGCTAAATGCTGTGTTAACATGCCAACTGAAACATAACTTCTCTCCCTCAGTTTTGATATACCAACATGCAGCCAGGTATTTGGACAATTTTCATTGGATCTGAGGAATTTCAACATAAAAATTAGGTATTTGCTTTGGGTTGTAAATCCCTTATAAAATAGCAAACTGCTCCTCGGGCTTTACTTTTGCATCGTTCCCACTAAATTATTTTTTGAGTGTTCATACTAAATATTACACTTGTTTTGCACTTTTCTCCTAAATAACTTAAATTGTAGCAGCTGCGCCGATGGCTCTGGGAGCTGTGTGTCTTTCATTCCTTGCTTAGTTGTTTAATGTCAGTGAGCCGGAGGTTAGGAAAAGTAATAAGTAGAGCATATGATAGTCTCATCCACATTATTAGGAATTCCTACCTTAGACAGGGGGTTCATTGCAGTTCAAATGATGCTTGTGTCTGTCTAATAATAATTGCACTGTGACAAAAAGAAAATGACAACAGCCAAGGAGAAAGCAGTAGGTATGCTCCCCCACGATTTGGTAGAGTGCTTTATGCTGCAGAAAAAAGAGCTGGAGAGAGAAAATGAGCAATAGAAAAAGTGTTTGATAAAGCCACACGTCTCTTAATGACCTACTTTTCCCAGCTGCAAACATAAACAACAACAACGGCTGCAGTAACAAGGATATTTCAGATAACTCTTAAGTTAGGTATGGCCTTATGCACATGTCCATAAAAATCATGACCAGCCCTTTTACGACCTTTTACTTTCAATTTCAACCTTTGAGCCTTTGAGACCAGACCTGTAGCCAGGTACAGACCAGCTGGATAATGATATGAGACTGGATACAGCAGAATGACAGTTCCCCATGTAGAGAGTCACATGTAGCGCTAAAAGTCAAAGACTGTGTGAATTCATTCTGAAGGATTGTGTTTTGTCTTCACTGCAGTGTTTTTTTTCTTGCTCTCTCTACGGTTGAAAATTAACTAGGCTACTGGCATTATACATTCACTTTCACAACATTTATGAGAGACCTATTGTACTTTTGCTTTGATACATTTGTCTGATAACTTGCTATATTTTGTAGATTAATGTTTACATGAAAATAAAATGTGCAGTATGCCCATAAAATAGTAGCATATCACTAGAGTTAAAACTTGCCACTCATAAATTTAATAAGATAATAATGCCTCGTCCTGTTGTGACTTACAGTCTTGGATAGTTCTTTATAATAAGTACTTTGTTTTTATGTTTTAATTTGACCCTTTATGTTTGTTTTTTCTGTCACACAGTTGATTTCTTTAGTGCTGGATTTTATTAGTTTTTCCACTGCAGCTCTGGGGATTCAACTCAGATGCTATTACAGTTAGTCAAGTAAGCAATGAAACGAAACAAATATCCAGTAGGAAACTCAACACAGTGTTTGGTTACAGTATGCTTTTGCATATATTTAGTGGAGTGGATTCCCTCTATGTCTCCCTGCAAACTGAAGACATTTATCATTTGAAACAATGATTAGTCTTCCCTTGCCTTCGTCTCATATTAACAAGCATAACTTAACAAGCTATCTTTTAAGGTGACCCTAATGTCAGACCACTGCTGACGGCCTGTAGAAATAATTGAACCATAATCGCCTTTTAACTCACTGGAGAGATTTGCCCTTTATGCTGGAATACGACTTAATGATTGGCTTAGATTTGTTTGCTCAAAGCTGAAGTTTTAGCCTTTTATTAGATTGTATTAAGTCCTTATTCCTATGGCACCAATCCCTGGCAAATAAAAGCAATTTTTTTTGTTTGTAGTTGGTGCTTGCTCAGAAAGTCATCGTGTTCTCTGCTTGTGTGGCTGGTATTGTACATTGGTACTTTAGCTTTTTTATATGGTATTTATGTGTTAATGTGTGTCTTTTAACTGTGGTGCAATTGGTGCAGTCAGAAACTGACAGCATTTTTTCCCGAGAAAATATCTGCAGTAGAGTTCTGCTCAAAAATAAAGTGAAACTCTAAACCACATTTCTCAGCAAATGATCAAAATACTGTCTGCCACTGGTGACATTGAGATTTCAGTGAGAATAGAATTCACCGTGTGATGCTTTATCAATCCTCATACTGAATTTAATCAGATGCCAGGGTGAGGTTCAGCTGCAGGTTACCACTTCTAGAGCCAGCAGAAATTCATTACTCAAGGCCTCTTCAGCAGGGCAAACGGTGTCTGTCAATGATGAACCTGGGTCCTGTAGTAGAGTGGAAGTCTCTGCACTTCTTGCATTGGGCCACTGCAAGCCACACTACTAAAGCCTAAAGATTCCTAAATACAGCTTAAAATACATGTTGATGCCATTTGGGGGAGGATGAATTAAACTCAGATGGGCATATGAACATTGTCTCTATGCTAGAAAGAAGTGATGACTAGTTTATTAACTTCAGAAAAAACAAACAAACAAGATCAACAAAGAGGACAGAGGACAAAGATTAATGAGCTTTTACACATATACCTTCAAAAATCCTGGACAGCAGCAGTGGCTTTATGCAAATATCTTCTGATGTACTGCAAGCAACTGCTACTCGAGAACTGGGACTGCTTTTAACACAGATCCAGGACCAAAATGCCAATGGGATTTCAGAGTTGGGCATCATTGTATTATTAGACAATATTAACAAGCAGTGTTGAGGGTAAAAAAAAAAAGAAAACTGTCAAAAATGAGCACAGTTTGAATTGAAAAGGTCTGAAAAGATGTTTTGTCTAGCCATTTAAGAGCAATGTAAAAATTACTCTTAAATGAGCTCTTAAATGCTCTTAAATTAGCAATTTTTACATTGTTCATTTAAGAGCTTGAAGTTCTTGATATTGTTTTTCACAATTTTCAAGAACCAATCAAATTTTAACTGTTGCTGAAGTGTGTGGCACTTGGTACTGTATATTATGAACATTGCAAGTTATCCCACAAAACATAACTCACTAAATAAAAGTTAACAAATAACATTTAAAATGCCTTGCAGGTTAACGTCCACACGCCTGTGCTGAGTGTGATTACACATTGCTCCGGTTGAGTGACTATGTGCCAGTTTGCTCTGACACAGCCTATGTACAACCTTATTTCATTTTCTAAATCAAAATTTGGCAAAATCGTGCTGGTTTGGCTGTCATCTTTCCCACTATGTCAGTTTATAATGGTAGGACATAAGCACGATAGGAGCAGGGTGACAGTCTGCAGTGTAACATCTTAGACACAACAGTTAACCATCACTGTACATTGATAAAATATTAATTAGTTCAGCAGACTCATATTTCTGGTGCCAACCAATAAGGGCAGCAATGTTTGAGCATTTAGTCAACTAATCTTGCACATCATTACTACGTACTACTATGCATATGTAGTAGTACTGTAGATAGGTCAAAAACAACTGTCCAGTTGGAGCACACAGTTACATGCTCAATTCTACACACCCCCAGAACTACAGATTCATGAAAGGCCAGATACTGCCAACTATTTCTATGTGTGAACATACCGTAAGACTTACAGCAGGGAGAAAAGAAAGAGAGGGGTGAGGGAACGAAGGGGGGCTTGGGTTAGCAGACTGAAAGAAAGTGTTGAAGGAAGGGGGGCCATGTAGCTGTAAGCAAGGCCTCGACTTGGAGCAGAGCAGGGTGCAGCTGAGCTTCTGGCAGGAACACAGCATGGCTTTATTGTGATTTGTAATTATGTGGTTTTCTGTGGGGCCTCAGTTTGGTGTGCTCCCACACTGAGGCTCTTTTTAGCCAGGGAATACTGAGTAGGAGAACAGAGAGAGGGTGGGACCAGGGTCACTGCTAACTATTTCTGTTAAACCAAGAAAGAGCAGACATGGCCGGAGCTCCACAGGATCTGAGCATTGAACTGAAGCCACACAATAATCTAGACTTAGAAACAAATTTATATTTAAATGCAGACTTGACTTGTTGGAAAAAAAGACAGCTTTCCTTTAGCTTGCCATTTCCTCTCTGGATGAAGTATGTATGTGGTTAGTATAATGTTTGAACTGGACAAATACACATTTCTGTATTTAAGAAAAATATAAGGGAAAGTGAATGAAAAGACAAGAGTGGAGAGATGTGCGTGACTAGATGAACTGACTTTAAATGGTTGGCATGCATAACCTTCTTTTGTAACTAAAAACCAAGATTGATGAGTTTATGTTGGGGATGTCATAATATTAAAATAGATGTGTTATGTTAGTCATCCATGAGATCTACAGTACTCAGTGTTTCTTTTTGGTACTTTTGGTACCAAAGAGAAATAAGTGACCACTCAATTTTGGAATTTTAGCTTCGACTTGGTACCGAAGTATTAGGTCTTGTGACATCACTAGTAAAGTAGAAATGGGCACAGCAATAAAGTGCACCACAAATAGTTCACTGGTTTCTGCAGCTGTACACTCTCTCAACAGCTGGCTGACACCAGTGTCATTTGTTTTAACTACCTGCAGATGCTGTACAATTAGAGCAAATTTATAAATGCTATCAAAACAAGTTACAGGTCAGATTTGAATTATGGCAGTGCAGTCTCTGGTTTGGTCATGGATTCCTGCTAGGAGTACTGGCTTGGTGGTGTAAGTTATGGTTGGTGAACTTCACCCAAAAATCGTTATATGTGCTTCTGTTTTTTTTAAGCTAGTTGTGTGTTATATCATGTCATGTATGATGGTGGTCTGAACTTTAGACATGCTAATTGGGGCCTGGATCTTTATTCTTGGCATCCTCTGGAGACTGACATAGTATCCCTTTATTTAAATATAGTAGGCAGAAACAATACACAGCAGCGAGTGGGACAGACGAGATGAAAAAAAAGATCACAAATTTAGGTATCACCCAGCAGAGTATGAATAGAAATTAGCGGAATGATGGACAGCATGGTGAAAGAAGGAGCTTAAAGGAAGAGCAGAGGTGATAACAAAGTGTTGGTGTGTTTAATGGCTGTGCTGCATGTTTTGCTGTCAGTCAGTGGCTGAGCTCTGTCTGTTAAGTTGAAGAGAGCAGACAGCTGTGGGATGGGTTTTAGAACTGGGCTGAAGGATCATGGCTTGAGAGAAAGCCTTTCACCCTTGTGTTATTCCTGCATGCCACTTTTACTGCAGTCTTTGTAGAGCCAGACATTTATTATTGTTAGGCTACATATTTAAAATGGCTTTTTATATTTGCTGTGGTTTGTCTTGTCGAGATACGATTTTGGAAGGCTAAATGGTTAAAACTGTAAATTATTTAAAAATAGTGCTCATAGTTTGTTAGTTTGGTGTCAACCATTCTTTGCTTAGATAAGTGATTCAGAGCTTTCCTGTGTAACTGTTTTTCGATCAATTTTCTTTGAGTCTGCTCTTTAAAGCAGACTGAGCCGAAGGCAGGAGGCCATGCATTGACTCAAACTTGCCCACAACGGCTGCCAGTTGCAGCAGGTTCATTTCCTGTTTTTCAGCTTTCTTTCTTCAGTCTCTGTGAACCCCTGCATGTATTTACACCTGCGACAAAGTGCATTCACAAATCAGATTCTCGAGATAAATCTGAGTAAAACTTGGCCCCTGATGTTGAGAGTTCAAATTTTATTTCATTTTGTAATTTTTGCTTTCATAGATTCACACAATGTCACACAATCTGTTAAAGCAGATCTCCATTCTTAAGCATTTTCAATGGTAGGCCTGGGCCTGTGGTAAAAAATGTCCTGCCCTTTCCATCCAGTTTGATTAAAGACTATGGGGAATTGAGGCATCGAGACAATGGAGGATTCTGGTGTGGGCCTCCCAGCTTTCTCCAGGGGATCCTAAATACAGCTTTCTCGTCTTTACGTGAGCACTGTTTTGTTAACACTGTAACTTCTCAATTACAGGCCAGCTCAGCCCAGCCACATGTGTAATCCTCATGTTTTCCAAGCTGTGTGTCTCGCCGTTTTCATTGGCACAGTCTCATGTTGTGGTTCAGGAGCAAAGACAAGGTAGTTTGGGTTTTCAGTCTTGGAAGCACAAGGCAAACCAGCCTCTGTTATGAGCTGTAAAGTCTTTAGTTTCAATGCTTTTGTAAGTGTAGAGTTTAAAAGGCCCATTTTGCAGATAATGCACACACTGTGAGATAAAATGATATAGGGCACTGTGGTGTTAATTTGATGTATGTAATCGTTACTTGGGTGAGTTGGTGGTTAAATTGCTTTACAGGGAAGGAGAAACAGACATCAACCAGTGCAAACTGTGTGTCTGTGTATAAATACAGACACAGGGAACAGGAAGGGCAGGGCGGAGCTGTGCAGCGTGTTTCCTGTGAGGCAGGAAGTGAGCAGGGTCAGACCGCAGAAGCACTATGAGTTATTGCTCTAAGCTGCTCTTGCCAAAGTCCAAAATAAACAGTCTATTGGTGCCTCACTCTTCCCTCTGATTTTATACTTTATGCTGATTAGACTGCTACATTAAGTTTGTTTTACTGACTAGTCAGCAATGATGCTGTGCATAGATCCCGACAGACTGAAAAAATTGCAGTATGCAATTGACTGGGAATGTCAGGTGCAGTTACAACAACCACAAATTTCAGTTATCCACATTAAGTCTTGTATTATTCTCTGTTTGTGTCTTCTCTGACCTTTACAAATTCTTAAACTGCACAGAAGACACGCAGGTCACTGGTCCCATATACTTTTGAATACTTGTCTTTGGGTTGCTCTTGCTGCAGAAGGTTTCTGAAGGTTACTGTGCAACAGAAGAGCTAATAGTATCAGTAATGCAGTATAAGGGAGGAGAGGAAACAGACTTTCGTCTGAGGATCAAACTGTGACCTTTTACATGAAAAGAGAAGAGAATTAAAGGAGCAGAGAGATGGATGACTCAGCTGTTGGAGTCTAGTCTGTTTATGCTGACATTAAGTGCTGGATTGGATATGTGCTTCGCCCCCTTTTTGTTTTGTATTCAGATGTAGACACATATTTACACACACAAAGTCATTAGTACAGAAGGGAATGTACTGAACAAACTTCATACTGTTGTGAAACAACTTTTTTGGAACTTTCACATTTGACATTTACTAAGATATCTTCCTTCATGAACACCATCACGGCATTAGATATGAATCATAATGTTCCAACAAGAAGTGCCCAAAAATCATTCACCTTTCATGAAATCAGCTGATGACATCAAGCATTGTTACTGACTTACGTGACATTCGTTTAAGCTTCTCTCAGTTCTCTTTTTGACAGTGTAAAGTACTGGTAAGCAAACAAACATTGCTTTTCATCATGTGATGCAAGTATTTATTGACGTCATTTTTTTTTTTTTGCACGCTTTAATGCGAAGACTTATGCTAAAAATATGTCACCTCAGGAGGTGTTTTTGATATATAAACAGGTAAATACAATACAAATTTGATCAAGTTGTCAGCCTCTAAATTCTATGTGCTGGAAATATGCTGTTGTCTAATGGATTTAAAGCCAAGAGCACTATTACACAAAACTTTTGTACACCAAAATTGGTTTCATTGTATTGTTTGGTCCCTATTTTTAGAGCTTTTGTGGTCCAGCTTTACACTGTTCATTCTAATCATTCTCTTTGGACTTTAATTACTGTGATATGTAGCAATTGTAGCCTGACTGAATCACTCTACTTTTTAAAGATTATTAAAAGACCTTTATTTCTGTAACTTTGCTTTACCTTGTCAACAACTGTTCATTTGCTACCAGGCAGTTTATATACTCAATATTCTAGTTATAGTATAGTTGCTATATAGAGAAAATTAAGCCTTTGAAATAAATGAAAAGTAATTTATTATTTTTAATTTGCTGTAGAATCAGCAGAACCTCATTATTTAGCAACTGAAGTGTTCATATCAGGACATAAAACCTAATGACAGCTGGGTTCACTCTGCCCCAGTTTCTGCCTTAAAGCACTCCTCATAAGGTCTGACTCCTAAGATTGGAAGTCAGCAAATGGTCCCCATATCAGAACTCAGCTTTTTTTATTCATTCATTCATTTGGCTGCCACAATTTATCTTTCTAATTCAGTGTCAGAATGAAAAGAAAAATCCATGCAAAACTTTGATTAACTTGTAAATTAATTAAATACAACCCCCAAAAATGAATTCTATCCAATATTGACACAACCGATGCTGAACAGTAAAACTCATGTTGTTATTCTTGGTACTGGCATTGCTTAAAATGCTCTTGGGCTTCACAGTTTACAAAATGTTCTCATATTTGACACTTGTCACTTTTGGATCAATGATAGCTTAATATATTTAAATAAAATAATTAGATAGTGGTGTCAAGTGATTTCCTACTTCTGTGAATGAGTTGATGCCTCATTCACAGAAGAATGAAATTGTAGAAGTAAGAAGTGCAACAAGAATTGTTCATTGCCTACCATTTGCTGGGTCCCATAACCTCAGAAACCCTGCAAGTACGTGAATTACAATTTATGTCTGTAATTTTGCTTCTTTTGTCTTTGTCATTATTTTCACATGACAGTGATTCAGCAGCATTTGCATGCAGATCTGTTGCATGCAAATGGATGGACTGCATGACACCAAGATTTGCATTGGGTGCTGAGGTAGAAAAAAAAACAAAAACACATGGATGATGGAGACACAGGAACAATACAATAATGATGAAAGGAAAGCTTCAGAGAATTACTAAAATTGAACGGCTTGAGGTGAAGTCAAGGAAAGATGAAGGAAGTTTAACAGGGAAAAACCATTATCCAACCACAGTTATAAAAAAAATTGCTTGCTCTACACCAGGGGTGGGCAATCCTGGTCCTCGAGGGCCACTATCCTGCATGTTTTAGATGTGTCCCTCTTCCAACACACCTGATTCAAATGATCAGCTCCTCATCAAGCTCTGCAGAAGCCTGACAACAATCCTGATCATTTCATTAGGTGTGTTGGAAGAGGGAAACATTGAAAACATGCAGGATAGTGGCCCTCGAGGACCAGGATTGCCCACTCCTGCTCTAGACAATAACACTTTGATTTAGAGAGAACTTTTAATGAAATAGAAACAGAAAAAAGCACAACTCTATGTAAAAACATAAATAAATAAAAAAATAAAATCATCTCATCTTATCGCAAATAATCTGCCTTGCTGGTTTACCACAATTACACAGGGCTTCAGGAAAAGAGTCAAACTTTGGAGACTGGGATGAAGACAAACCTGAAAATGCTCTCAAATTACTAATTTTCTTTCAGGACCTGCAGTACTTAGGGTGTGTCTCTTCTGTCCAGATGATCTGCAACACAGTTCTGATGCTCCGTTTTTAGACAGGAAGTTAGTGCAGAGTTTTGCAAAGGGTTAGGCTTGCCAAATGTGTGGGGTTTTTTTGTTTTGCGTGATATCATTTTTTAAGGACTGTGTCTGTCTCAGCCTGACCCTCACAAGACCAGCTTCTGCAGTTTGACTTCCTGTGTAGACAGTGTTAGGAAGAGGTGGGAGTTTCATGTATGGGGCCGTTGTGAATATATTTTTTTCTTTTACTTTTTCTTATTTTTTATTTAATGCCAATTTTCACTTAAGCAGTGAGCCAACAGTTTCTGTCCTCTTTAGGGATAGAGAACAACGATTGTCTCAGTACAAATTGCATGAAAGTATTTGCTATGGTTGTGAAAACACATTCTCATTTACAGATAAAGTGTCACACGCAGCAGTGGCCCAAAGAGAGCTTGTGATCAAATGGTTGAAATAGATATGGGCATTGAAGTAAAAGGGCAGCACTTCATTTAACCTATTACAACAGTGGTGGTGCCCTTGAGCAGGACACTTAACCCTGACTTCTCTGGGCTGCTTGGTGGCCATTAGATTAGACTGTGGTTGTGCCAGGCAGCCTCCACTGTGCCTATGGAGCAGGATGTCCCTGCAAAAGAGCATTTCTGCCCTGTGAATCTGCCTTGGATAAATAAGGGTTAAAAAGGGGGAAAAAGTTAAAAACTACATGCACTCTGCAAAGAGACCTTACCTTTTCTTATTGCCATCTCAGGGATAAAGCCAGAGGGCCCTGTCATCAGGATGTGTTGTCAAGGAAATGTTTTAATTGTTGAGAGTCTACTCTGACGCTTTGCTCTCAGTATAACAGTGTTAATGAATTAATCTGCTTTGTCTTGTGATCTTTGACCTAGTGTTTGATGACAGTCTTGTGCATGTGGGCTTCAGTGAACCATAATTGTTAACGTGTGGAAAGATCCAGATAGCTTCGGGTTTCAGGTCTCTGGTTACTATGGCGATTATCACTGGAGCAGAGTGTGTTTTGAAAGCAAACAGGTCTGTTTTGGCACTATAACCAGCTGGAAGGATGTCACTGACAGGAATAAAGGTGACTGTGCGCCCACATGTCTTGTTTTTAAAAGAAAATTTCTGTCCTGGATTCTGTTTTCACAGTTGTGGCCATCAGTTCTGTCTGTCATCGTAATTTATGGATGTGGAATAAATTATTGTGCTAAATTTGTGGTGATGATTGTTTTTTGCATGAGGTCATAAACTTTGCAGGCTCAGATACTGATTTCACATGTCAGGTATGAAGACATGTTTTTCTGTGAAATAAATTGCAATATGAAAAGCTATGTGAATTTCGACCAGATAACTTTAATAACTCTATTTGGGGACAATTAATCGTTGTTTGATACGTGACTTAATTTGTCTTGCTTCACATTGCACTTACTGTAATGTCATTATTGCGCAGCAAACATTGCAATGTTGATGTTGAAACAGCTACTTTGCAGCTCTTCTCTAATGCATTTGCTTGTTCCCCCAGAAAACTTGCTAAGCCCGGTGGTAGAGAAGCCCACCGGCCGCCCATTGTGTTTTTGTAAAAAAAAAAAAAGAAAGAAAGAAAGAAAGAAAAAGTTAAAAGTTGACAAGAATTTTGAAATTATGACTATTATGTGTTATTATAAGCCATTTATTAACAATACTTAAACGTAGAGTCTTACAAAAAGGCACAATCTTGAAATATGGTTTTAACAAACACACAAAAAAAATAATAATAATATCAGTTGTTGTTTTCACTTAAGTTAAATCCTAGTGAATCTTAAAACAAGCTGTTGCTGGTCACATTTAAAAGTAAATAAATTAACATAGATAAAAAAGTGCAAACATGGCCAAGGGGTACAACCAGGAAACTCAGAGGTCTGCTGTGCTGTGTGACGTCTACTACTTCTTGCTGCACATGGTGCAGGTTGGATCAGTGCAAGCATTCCGTCTGGGCTTACTATACTTGGTCTTGCAGATCCATCCACTAAATTTAGGGTCAGCTAACCATTTTGGATTAAATCCGCTAGTTAGATGTTTACCATCGTGGCTCGCAGAAGGCTGCTCCGATGACGTGCTAACATCCGTGCTAACTCGCACTGGCTGCTCATCATTGAGCCGTGGCTCGGTCGGCTCGCCGGGGATGCACTCCCCATGGCCTGGGGGTGAACGAGCGGACTCATCGTCTCCTCCAGTGTTCCTCCGACTTGGGAAAAAGTTCACTTATCGACCATAAAATGTTGCCATTGCGCATTCAACCCTATCACGAGATGCGGTTAAAAGCTCTGTATACCATTTTTGCTATCACTGTTTTGGTGCATAAAAACACCTATTTAAAATCAATAAACAAGTGACACTTAGCCTGGCGAAGGGGAAACCCTGCTATATAATAAATAAAGAGCTTTGAGACTTAACTTAGAATTTTCTTGTGCAAAACTGGGACCTGCAAAATGTTGCATGCCCCTCATGGAACTGACCTCTTGGGTTATGTGTAAGACTTCATGGTTGGGAATGCATTTTTTCATAACAATGTTTTATTTATTTTTTTGTTCGTTCTCAATGATGAAAAGAGGACTGCAGTAGGTGTGTTGAATTTTGTAAAATAACTGGAGTAGCGTTTTGCAATGTTGTAAAAGGTTCTGTGCGATTTTGATCAAAAACGTGGTAATTCAGTATTACTACCATCTCAGCTGGTGACATGTTGGTCACCCCAACCCAATCCAAAACCACATTCACTGTACAAAACATCTATTTGTCTTTCTCTCACTTAGCCTCTTTCGCTCCATCTTTTGGAATCAATAGCCATCCCTCTGGTCAGCTGCAGAGAGAGGAACCTGAAAGGAAGTGGAATAAACAAAAGGAAAGCAAGCCAAACAAAGCTTCAGCGAGGCTTTGGTAGACATGCTGGTTCAGGGGCAATGTGCCCACACAAAGAGCTCTCTGTGAGAGTGGGAGTGCTCCGTATTCCTGTGGAGTACTCATTCAGTCACACAAACACACATGCTGATTAAAATCACACGTAAAGCATAGTGTATGGAGATAAATTTGACTTGACTTGTTTATTTCACAGTTTCTTTTTTGCTTTTTGGTACACCAGTGTGTTTTTTTTACAGATTCAACCCTTAGACATCTCTGTATATCACCAGACAAAGACCACGCTGGTCATAAGTAAATGTTAACTGCTAAAAGGACTCCTTGAGGTAAAGGCTTCCAGAAGCAATTAGTGCTCTCCATGTTTCTTATGGATACTATTTTGTAATTTAAAGTGTTTTACTGAAATAAAAAAGGAGCCTTTAACAATTGGCAACTTTACAGTGCCAAAAAATACCTTGGATTCAAGCAGTATTTGAATTAAATCTTTGAACCCTCCAATGAATGTGGCTGTATTGGTCCTTTTTCCAATAATTCATGCATTAAATTTTCTGATCTGTGTGTTTCATCTGCCTGGGCCAGTGCTTGCACCATAAGGCTACCCTAACAATTATTTACACAAAAAACATGTCATGAGTCTCACAGGCGACTTTGGCAACAGAATTGTGTGCTGAACTCCAACAGATTGCAGTGATGAGACGTGCCAAAGTTAACCGGGCTTGATAGATGATGTGTCACACCTTGCAGTTACTTAAACTTGGGCCAGTTGGCAAATGCATAAAATATTTCTTCCCTTTTTTTTATAATACCCCCTCTCAATATAGCGACTGCATTTTTTGACAGAGATCTATAACATAATGGTGGAAAAGAGAACAGTATCGAAAGTGTAAGGTCAAGTGTGGGTTGCTGCAAAGTCATTTCTCTGCATGTATTGGATTTATTGCCTGATGACGAAAATGACACCTGCAAGATGTCTTAAGTCTCAAGTAATGGAACACAAGAAATACTCAAATAGATTGAGAACAGTTTTGGAGAGAAAGCATGGACCAAGAAAGATTTCTTATTCCTTAACTGTATGCCAATTGGCATACCTATTCCTTATGACTGGAGCTAATAGACAGGCTTGGAGTCCGCTTCACTTGTTTCCGTGAGAACATTTGAGAGACTGTCATGTATATGCTAATCACTGCAAGTAACGATATAAATCCATTAATAGGCTTTTTGTGAGTGAACAAATCAACATTCATCCATCCACATAGGCTGTACACATTCAAAACAGCCCTCAGCACTCCCGGACTTCGAGTGAACTCACTGCTCAGCGCAGCAGTTGCTCTGTTGTTCGCTGCACAAACGAGCACAGAAGTCAGTTCTTACCTCCTTCTTCGTCTGAGGTTTTGAAGGCCCAGTGGATTAGTTTTATTTTCAATGGAAATGCACCCACAACAACTCCTAAAATGTTGGATGTGTGTGCTCACCACTTCAATGCGGACTGCTTTCTCAATGACGCCCAGTACAAAGCAGGATTCACTAAGAATCTGAAGATAAAGCATGGATCAGTACCAACTGTCCGTGACTCAACTACAAACGTGGGAACTGTGAGTTTTACCGCTTTATTTTGCTTTACTGTATAGGCCTACCTAGCGTGGTAGCCTGTTGAATGTGGTTTTAGCATGGCAGCTAACGTAAGTTACTGTTGATAACATAGTTAGCCATTCAGAAACGTGCTGCTGCAGCCGCAGAGTTTGATTTTCATCAGGAGTCTCTCCTTCTGGGTCAGACTCTGGATCAAATTGGTATGGCTGAACCACAGCGCTTCTGCGAGCCATACCTACATACTCTGTAAACATTAGCGCATGGAACCGGACAACGTCTTCCACACAGGGGCGTGAAGGAGGCGTGGACAGGCACAGCTCATTATCACAGACACAGAAACAGCATATTCTCAGTGGAGCTCACAAGAGGGAAATACAGGCTGGCTGTAGTCCGAGAACAAACTGGGTTTTTAGGCAACAAACTTCAAATTGACTGTTCTGGGACCTCTGAGACCTACGTGAACTTGCTGAAAAGGAGCATAATATGGGACCTTTAAAATACATTTCACGTAATTTTGATAATGTTATGAGAGTCATTAACATAATAAATGCATGTAATGCAAAAAGACAGTGCAAAGCCTTGATTATACTCACTTGCAGATGCACACATGGATCACTGCAGGTACAATGGACGCCTAGTTGTTGTTGCCACTTTCGGACACAAATTTTGTGCTTTACGCAGACGTCCACAGACAGATTGCACAGACTCTTACGGACCCTTACCCTAACACTAACCTTAACCCACACTAACATGGTCCCTCACGTATTCGCAGAAGTGTAAAGTATTACATTGGCCAAAGATGAGCACAAATGGGCAAAGATGGGTACAGTAATGCCTGACTTCAGTGAACCATGAGATAGCCGAGTAGCAGGATCCGCTTGAAAAGGTCAGCTGCAGCAATTGCAGACCAGAGACAGGCTGTAAAGTGGCAAACTGTGCAGGAGCTTGAGCAGACATTATAAAGCAGTATCTATAGTACACCTAGTAATAAAAGGCATGGTCAAGAATGTATTTGCATGAGAGTAAACAGCTTTATATTCACAGTACAGGGAGTGTTGAGGAGAGCACATGGGTTATTTGCTGGTCGGTCTGAGATGTGTCTTGGAAATTTGGGATGGTCAAGACACAGTCAGTGGAAGTTCAACATTACCTGGAGCTGACAAAAATGTAATGCTTTGCTCATTAACATTTCATAACTGTTGTTGCGTAGTAGTGTTATACTGTACTCTGGAAAGAGGCTGTCCTTAGGCAAGTTCAGACTATTTTCTTTTACTGCTTTTCCTGCCTACAGCTGCATTGGTTTTGTTTTTCAACTGCTTAAAACAAAAAACTAAAAAAGGGCACATGACTAACTTTTTACTGCTGATAAAGAGTAATTAGATCAGCATTTTACTGTGTCACCTCTACATACTTTTCGCAGCAAAACCCTTCTAAGGAAAGGAACTATCAAGAAAAACATGCCACTCTATGCAAGCAATGCACTTTAAGTTAAACGGTTAACAGCACAATTATTACCAAGTTTGTTTCTGCTACAGCGGTAGATAAAACTGAGGACTGTTGACTCAACTTCTGCTATAGCACCTGACCTACTTGATACTTGAATGTCTGAAGACTTAAGCAAAGACTTGAAGGCAAAATGCTGAGGAGACTTGACTTGGCAACCCATAAATATATAAAAAAAAACCTCTCCTGAGGGTTGTTCCATCTTTTGTAGCTTTGCCAAACTGTCATAAATTGTTAATGACATGACTAGGATACACACAATGTCTCCATAACGTGATGCACACTTTCAGTTGCAGGTGCTTCTATGTGTGCAATTTGTGACAAACAAAAACTCAAATAAAAACTTTTTGTGTACGTGCGCCTACATCTCAAATAATCTTAACTGTGTTTCGAATGAGCAGAAAAACACCTTTCATGTGTGCTGAATGGTGAGATTTTGCTCATCATTGCTGTAATCACAGACATCACTCTACATTACACTGTAAAAATAAAATATTATTAAAGCATAAAAATGGCTCAAAATTACAAGTACACAGAATATGAATTCTGCTGTCAGGTGGTGGTAGTTAAACCTGACATCCTGTTTTGCTAATTGTTTTACTCCTGTATTACGCTTACAGCTTTTGATGAAATGTTACATGGGATTAGCATTGACTCTTGTTTCAAGGTGACCAGTCAGAGATGTGTTATACAGGGATTATTGATGAACTGAATACAACCATCATGAAGCTTTTTGCACAGCTGCACTTTCATTTTCAGTCTTCTTATTGAACTATTCGACACATACAGATGCTTTGATCCACACTAAACTAAGGTTTTAATGCCCATTGTGCTCTTGTAGTTGTCATACTAAGCACCGATGAAAAACTTGCTTTGCATTTTAAAGACTTCTGATTTAACTCTAACTTGGTTTAGTAATATTTCTTGGTTTCCACACTAAATTTCCAAAAATCCTGAGATTTGGTTGCAAGTGAAATGAAGTTGTGGAGATATCTGTTCGACATTTCAAACAGAGATAATCACAACCACACTGTCAAAGAAAAGAAAAGTGCAGCTGTCTCTCAGCTACCAGGTTTGAATGATTGAAAGAGCAGAGGGAAACTATTTGGGGACCTGATTAGACAGCGTGTTCTGCTGGCCTTCCTGCTGTTTTTTCTTGTTGGTGTCATGCAGCGTCTTTATAGTGGGCAGCTGACAGTTGATGGCCTAATGACTAGTGGGGACAGCTCAAGGTTATTCGTGGGCCAGTGACGCATGTTGTGAGAAATCTGGATTCTTTTAGATTTAAATTGTCATTTTTTGCAGGTTGCTCATCTTCCATGTGTGGCGACTCAGGATGTTAGCTTGAGGCCACTGCTGTGCCGTCCCTGAATACATGTTTAGCTCCAGTTCACAGTTTAGCATTGCATAGAACAGACCATCTCTCTCCTGTAACACATTATCAGTAAAGTAGTGTCATTTGCAAACATGTGCATCCACCAAGAACTGATGTATAGATTAAAAAAAAATAATCTTTCTTTTTACGTTCTAAATCTGAAGAAGATTCAAGTTTCAGTAATGTAGTTTCTGGTTAAGAAATGTTGTTTGATCAAAGGCTCACAAGTGTGACAGGACTATGCCAGGGTTTCTCTCTAGTGCCTGAGGCCTCATGGTGAGTCACGTTCTATTTCTATTGAAGTTCCTTGAATAAAAATCACCTTCTGTACAGCACAGCTTTTTAGATACATTATGGCATAGATATTATTTCTGACACCCATTGTTAATGTCTGCATGTTACAGCATTTCAAGCTGCTTGCATGCAGACTGTCCTCTTGGAAGGACAGGAGGCTGCTAGTCATGGGTACAATCCGGACTGTTTGTCAAGCTTGCCACTTGTCTTCATTCATATGCATGGATTTCACACCAGAGAAACACACAGAGGATTTTTTTTCAACATGTTTGGACAATATGACTAGATCTTTCAGGGTCAATGAATTGTTTCAGCCGTTAATGAGCCTCGTCCTTGTTATTTAATGTGCCGTAAGTTTAATTTCATGCAATACAAATGTTTATCAGCTGCTGCAGTAGCATCAGTAAGCCGACTGAGCCTCCCTGCTGAAAAATAGAATGTCAACTGCACAGTAGAACAGAGTGTCTTTAAGTCACCAGATACTTAAAAATTAATTTTTTAATTCAGCATATGCAAAATCAGATCAGCGTGCCTTCATACTGTGGCAAAAGTCTGCTAAAATACTCTCATTCAGTAAAATAGGCCGGTAAAGCAAGTTTCAGCTTGTGTGCTCTGAGTAAAATGTGCAGACCGTTGAGAAACCTCCCATTTCACCCCTCCTCTTTTCGTTTCCTGTAAATTTTTTCAAAACTTGCAAGTTAAGGTTGCTATAGTGACACAGAGAAGGAATAAACTTCCTGTCTTTTTCCTGTGGTTAATTACGTCCTCTTTTGGCCTCTACTTCTTTGCAATTTTATTATTTCATGTAGCTTATTGTAGGATGCAGAGTACAAAAGACATTTTCAGGACCACTTTTTAAATGTGAATAGTGTTTTGTTATGCATTTTCAATGGATCAAATTATTCTTTTAACCCTTTACTAAAAGCAGTGGGAGAAAGAAAGTGAGAGTTAGTTTTATGACTAAACTGGTATCATCAAGTGATTTGCATCATGTAGCACAGCAGGAATTTGGGTCTCTTAGAATAACAAATTCTAAAGTCTTCCTGCCCAGCTGTTAGAATCACTTTCTCTGATTTGTCATTCCTCACCTCGCATTACCAGATTTACTAACAAACTTCTGTAATTTAAGTAAATCTTATTATGTGATTGCCACAGCACTCTGAGCCTTTTTGAAAGGCATGTACCCAAGGTGGCCACACAGTGTTTCTAAATTATAAATGTAAAATATATTTTATTTTTCATTATTCACAAGACCTTCCCTTTCAAAAAAAATGTAAGCAGCTTGCTTCATGGCTTGACCTGTCTCTGCTACAGTTTTTTGTTTATTTTTTTCATGTCTGGATCCAGTACAGTTTAGGCTTTGACAAAAGAATACATACTGCATTGAGTGCATAAAGGAAAAGAAAACTGTGTTTCAAGAAAATGTTAAGAAATGATTTATTGAATTATTCACTGAAAATGACATCTCAGCTTTAACTCAATAAACACCTTGACTTTTCCTCCATCATCTACTATATAGTAAAAAGAGAATGACAAATAAAAAACATGTAATTATTTTTGCTTTTTTTCTTTATTTATTTTTTGGCTTTAAAGATAATCTTGAAAGAGAGCAAATCTTACCATACTGTTAAAATTGGACAGTTGAAAGTTGAACTTAAAGTTACAATGCCACTATTAAACTTCAGATGAAATGCTGAGCGATGATGTTTGCTTTGGCCATGTCAGGTGCACTGGTCTGGTCGGTTCTTTCATGTCTGCAGGCTTCAAGGCCAGGGCAGCCTCTGATTTTTAGGGCTGTGAGAGGGTCAGTCGTCACAGGCAACCTTGGTCGCCGCGTCTGCTCTTTGATCGATGGCCTTTCAGTTTGGAGTAATTATCCCTGGCCAGACTGGAGGCTGGTGACTTTGTGAACTGGCATGTCCACACAAAGGTGCATAAACCTACAAATTCTGACTACATGTGTTAATGACTTGCTTCCACTGCAGAGATTGTTGTCAAATGGTAAATGGCCATAACTGGAATGCCAAATGAATGTGTCCTTCTGTTAGCAAACAACAAAATAGTACATTGCAATATCATCTGCTGTCATGTCATGTCATGCTTGTCATGGCACTCTGCTTGTCCTGATAACCTGAAATGTTTGTTTCACTGTCTACTTTCTATCTTAATTTATATTGCATTTCAATGTAGTCCAACATTTAAATTGATAGCAAGTCATTTAAGTTTCTATTTCCATTGTCTGAGTCCATACAAGTATATAATGGAGTTTAAATTGCAGCTCATAAATGCCTCCTGTAGGCATTTATGTCTCATATTATGTTGTTGGCATACTTACAGTTTAATGACTGTGGTCAACTGTGTTAGTGTTAAAAATAACAAAGAATGGTCGCATCTGTTGCCTCTTAAGATTACTTCTGCACAAAAGCAACTGTCTTTAATACATGCAGGTGATAAATTAACAGAAAAACCAGGTCCCTGGGTGACTGTGGTATGCCATGGGGAGCATTTTGCAAGCATGGTTTGGGTCCACTTGTCACCTTAAAGGGAAGGGTCTGCAAGTCAATACAAAGTTGTTCCGAGTGATCACTTTTATGCTATGGTGCAGCATTCCTATCCTGATCGGAGTGGTCTCTTCTGTAGTGGCAATGATATGAATCATAAGCTTTCGCAGTCACCAGATCACAACCCAATTGAACACCTATGGAAAATTTAGGCAAAGTGTTCATCATCATCAAATGAGTAAAATGCTTCAGAAGAATGGTGTTCATCTCCCCAGGAGAGTTGGACCTATAAAAACTTCATTGCATTTGTGCCCTTTCAAGACACATCATCTAGTTCTTATTTTGTGTTATTTTCAAGAACCTGCCTTTTGATGGTTATGTTGAAAGAAATATTCTGGATTTGTGACTTGTTCTCAGTTGTTCGCTTTTAAATTGGTTAGTATACTCTAATAATTACTGCAGAAATGTACTTGAATGACTCACATACTAATGTAGCTTTTGTCTTTACCGTTTACCTGTATGAAAAAAATGCATCTTCATTTTAATAGTGATTTTTGGGAGTTTTACTCTGTATTTTTTAAACAGATTTGCCTCTAGATCATTACCTGGAATAATATACTCTATTATCTTAGAACAATATTCAAGAAGCTTCTGATTTCATTGTTACCTTACTGTCCAGCTTTTGTTACTTAGCATGCCTCTATCCAAATGTTTATGCCATGCTTCTTCCACAGTTTTTTTTTTTGATGCTTCAGTTCATAATTTATTGAACCTTTTTCCTTCGTTCTTCTGTCTGTGAGCCTGTACATATGAATGTGTATGTGTGTGCCTATGTGTGTGTCTGAGCACAAAGATTAGTGCAGGAGGGGGCGCTGGTAATGGATGCATGTATAATGCATCAGCAGTACATTTCCAAGTTGTCCGCAGCCCGTGATGCAGTAACTGCCTCTGAGCCCAGGACCGCCTCACTGTGTGTCCCTGTACGCCTTGGAGGATAAGGAAATACCATTTTTCCTACTGTAATGTTCAGTGTCAGTGTTAAGGATCGGTAGAACAAATCTGTGCCATGATGCGACTGTATCAAACTGGCATTCCTTCCCATAGTTCAGCTCAATAATTGTGAGGCTGTAGCTGGTGTGACTGTGGACTGTTAATGCCAGTGAGAGACACTAAGCCCCCAGCTTTGTTTGGCTGCTTGAAGTGAGACTGAGGCTCAAATAATGATTGTGTGGAGTGGCTCCTCCTGTGAGAGTACTGAGAATGTGGAGTGGTTTTCTGGGTGACAGAGAACAGTATAGTATGAGGCGGGACATATTACTGTGGTCCAGTCATCTACCTAAATAATACGTTTCACAGTTTTCAGTGTTTTACTTCCTAATGTGTTGATTTCAGACGTAAAACCTCCAAAGCTGAATTGTTGCTGCAGGGCTGGTAGATATAATGCTGCAATAATATAGACACTGTGAATTCAAGTCTGTTTTCTAAGAGTGCTTAAGGAAAGAGGGGCTGATTCTGGGGACCAAGAGCTGGATGTGTAGGCTGAAATATGCCAATTAGTAAAAATGTTAGTCAGAGCTGTTTTTCAACTGTCATCAAGTGAGCAAATTTAGTAGTGTCCTCCACAAGTCCCCTGTTGAAGCCTTTGTGATTTGGCAAATTTGGAGTTACAGATCAACTACAAGGCACTTGATGTGTCTGAATTGTTTAAACCAAATACAAACTGTAAGAGAATTTTAGGCATTGTGCTGTGACATAAGTAAACAAAGACAAAATGTTCACACTTTGACCTTTCACGCGGCTTCTGTTGAGGTATTTTGAACTTAGATTGGCAGTCTAACTTTTCATGTCTGCACAGAAATGCATTTCACCACTCAAAACAGTCACATTGCTATAGGTTTTAATGCAATCAGATTTAATGCATATTTTAAACATTTAAGTTTTGATGTTTGCACAGTTAATTATAGATATGTACAGCACAAACAAACACAAAAACTTTAAGGGAGGAGGACTTTAATGTTAAAAAAGAAAAATACAGAATCTGCAACCCTATGACGTAGAAAGCACAGGAAATCATGCCACATTGTTTTGTAGCAAGCAAAGATGTATTTGCGCACAGTGAACAAAGCTGCATACTTTTTTCCTTCTAGCACTGCGTTTAAGCGTATTTTTACACAGCATCAACTGAGCGTTGTGTAAAATAAGTATCTGACCCTGGTGCTTCTTTAGATGGTGGATAATATTCCTCGATGCGTGTGTTTCTGTGTGCAGAGGGATTGTCTTTCAGTACCCTTGATGGCCTTTGTCTATAGCAAAGGGTAGCGAGCACAGTGTCAGAGGTCATGTAACACAATCCTGACCCCGATCTCATCAGATCCCTGCAAGATGTAAGCTCTGATTAAACTATGTGGAAGTAGGCGTCAAAGTGGAGCGAGGATACTGTGACAAAGAGAAACACAAACACACATGCATCATGGGTCTTAACAGATTAATAGCTTGGATTTCTTAGAGTTTTAGGCAGATTTGTCTTTGTAGACGCATGTATTTTCTGACTCATTGTTATGGAATATCTGAGGTTTAATTAAGTGATTCACAAATTTGTATACTGTTGTGCGTAAAAACTACACACAATAATAGTACAGTTGTGTTAAGTGTGGAGAGGTTGAGAAAATGAAAAGAATATTTGCAGCATAAATGTCTGTTTATTATTCACATTTTTGTGACGATCGGTTGTCAATGTCAAAACATTTTTTTACATCAGGGGGCAAATTTATACATTTCATTTAAATGTTTTTGCCATATCAGTGCATCCATTTGCAGGCTAATTCCATCAGGTAGAATGTTATACAGCTATTTTAGCACTTTTGGTACGATATCAGTCCTCACAGACAACATGTTAGTGGTAATATGTTTTAGTTCATTGCTTATTGGGAAATAGATTGGCTCATTTATTTGCTTTGTAGTAGTGCCATGGCTGAGAAAGCCTGAATCAGAGGTTTCAGATTTTAAGCACCCTTCTACTTGATGCTCCTTCATCCCTGCAAACATTTTCAAAACCAACATCAATTATGAATTCATTCCATCTGGTGTGCTGTGATTACTGCTCCTGGCGGTGTAATGGGCCTGATAGCCACTCCTGCTCTCTCAAATAGTTTCAAAACTAGAGTTCAAAATTGATGAAATGAGGGAGGGGAGACAATTGGATCAAAACCAAGAAGGAATTTTAATTTTTTGTCTTCAGCAAATTTAAGCATCATCAAGGAGTCATTTATAATAACTTTTGGCTGTCTCAGATTGGTGAACTGGAGATCTGTGTTATGTTTTCATACACTTGTCTGCTACTCGGTGTTGAGGATTTCAAGGTTGTTTCATTCATTGGAAGTTAAGGCCAGGAGCTTGATAGTCAATTCGGCACCTTCCCAGTGGGACTTCACTCTGATGTCCCATCATAGCCTGTAAAGACTGTCTGTCTCTTCCTCTCCTCTTCCTCTCCTCTCTTCACATTTCTCTCTCTTCAGTTGATGCGCTCTGCTGTCTCCTATGATTAATGGTTTGCTGTCCCACTCATCTCACTGTCCCATCAGTGTCTTCCAAACAATCCCACGTCTGCTTTTCTTGACCCCCACTGGCTTTGTCCTACCTCTGTCACATAGCACTTCTGATTTCTAACCCTGTCTCGTCAAACTCTAACATCCTCTCCCTGTAGATTGTAAAGCAGGTTTAGATAGAACGTGAAAAGAAACCGATACATGTGACATGTTCTTACACAGCAAAAAAAATGTCCAAGGTAACCAAAAGTCAGACCTGTGAGGCAGAAACTGTTGCGAGGAGAGTTAAAGAAATTGCTTTTACACAGAGAGACTGGTGAAGAGGGCAGTGTATGGAGGTACGTCAAAGGCTAAACACTTACCTTGGACTTTTTTTTGCTGTGTAAGAACATGTCACATGTATCGGTTTCTTTTCAAGTTCTATCTAAACCGCTGACACATGACACCACCTTACAGATGATCTTCAAATCACAGTCTTGTCTTTCTAATGAATGCAGTGCAGGATTTTTGCTCTGATAGCTACGAACCCAAAATGACAGAAATTTAGTTTTCTTTTTCGTTGACATGAGGGAAAACATGATGGACAGAAGTTTGCCATGTAATGTGCTGAACATTTAGAAAAGGTAACACAGCATTTATGGAGAGATCGAAGTGTCAGAAATGTTAGCAGGAAGCTGTCAGTGTGTCATACAACCAGCTGCTCTTTCACTCATTGTGATTTGCTCGCCACATCCCTCGGAGGGAGAAACGAGACAAACATTTTGTTCCAGAGGTCCCAGTAGCCTGTCAGATTATTGTTCCTCATACACTTTCAAGGCTGACAGTAGCTACAACAGTCATTATCAGTTTAACTTTTGTCAGACATATTTCAACATACCTAAGAGTTATTATCCTCTCTTTTATTTGCATCTTCTTCCTCGTCGGCCATCTACGTCTCAGTGTTGTATTGACAGAAGAAAGATGTCTGCAGCATTCTTGCTGTGGAGGAACACAAAGTATATTTCTTTGTGATTACTCATTATGTCTCTAAAAACAATATAGATATTTACTGGCAGTCACACAGACTCTACCTACTTTCATCTGTCACTTTCATAAAGGCTGTCTCCTTCTTTCCCCCCCTCCTCTCCAGATTTTTTTGAGAAGTATTACTTAATTTTCACACTTTAATAACCTCTGGAGTCACAGAACTGCCACAGAGCACTTTAAGCCCCATTGTTTTCCTCACTGCATGTTTATGGTCCCACAATCTAATGCATCACATATGCAAGTTTTCTTTTCTTTTTCATGCTTCCTGGATTGGTGATGTTAACTATTAATTGATTATAACTATTATCCAAACCTTGCTGCAGGCACAGCACTAAAGATTTTTTCCCAAAGCAGAAAAATCATGTTGCATGGATGTTGTTGGAAGACCAAGTTCCCCCAAACTCGTTTTTGCAGCTCTTCATCAAACCTCCAGTTATTGCTGCTTTATCATTGAGGAAAATAAAAGATTTTTTTATTGTAGAGGCTTTTAATGACTAATGGGTTATTGCTTTTAGAGTGGCTAATAACTGTATGAGGGAATTTGCATCATTACAAAGAACCGTCTTTAAATGCCCTATGTGAAATGCAAAACATTTTCTTCCTCTTCACAGACATTCATTATAGATAGAGGAAGTAGAATTGGTCTTCTCGCCTCTCATCCTTCTCTGCGATGGCAGCAGTTGTCAGTGTGCTGTCCAGACTTGCTCTTTGCCCGAGGCATTGTAGCCATCTGTTGGACGAGACTGAATCTCTCTGTCCCCGTCTTTCAAACAGACAGATATGTCTGTGTGTGTGTGTGTGTGTGTGTGTGTATGTGTGTGTGTGTGTGCGTGTGTGTGTGTGCATGCGTGTTTTTTCCGTTCTCGAGCGTACACGTGTTCATGCAAGCTGCTTCCATTTCCTCCTTGATTGGTTCTGAGAATAGGAAGTGGCACATGTGTCTCTCATAAGGCCTCTGGTCTCAAGTCCTGATTGGCACATTTCTCAACATGTAGTCGAGAAGAACAGGCGGCGTTGGGTCGTTCACGGTTGGTGTGTAGGTGGTTGAGGACAGTGGGAGAAAGAGTTGGAGAAATGATAGGGAATCAAATTAATTAGATTATAGAATCAAGACAGTAAAGCCACAGGGTGGCTATTTTGTTATATATGAGCTATCTGTGTGTAGCCAAAAGTTCATTACAGTGAAGGTCTCTTGTCCTGCTTGGCAAAAGATGCCAGCTCAGTCCTTTTATTGTCCCCCCACGAGTCTGCCCCCCTTCTCCCTGCTTTTCTTTCTTTGAGTTCCCAATGCTTCTGTTATTGTTCTAGTTGCAGACTTTGGCAGTAGCAAAAGCTGCTTCATCACTTTCCCTCTGTATGTATACTGTACTGTATATTAGTGGGAAGACTGAGAATTCAAACGTCTTATTGTGCTATTTGTTTCACAGTCTCAATGTGTCTCAGGCTGTTGAGAGTGAGAAAGGAGACTGTGAGAAGTCTCAAGTGAGTGAGAAGTGATGTCTAACAGTGAGACAAGCCCTGCCTGCACTAAACCAGTTTTTATCAGCACTATAAGGAAAGAGGAGAAATTGCATTAAAATGAGCTGAAGAATTTTCAAGGACAGTTTTGGTTTATCTTAACCTTGTGTACTGCGCATGCTGTCCAGTATTATACCACACTGCAGTTGTATACTGGTGGGTTACTATGTCTATAAATACTGAGTTTATGCATATATGTTCCTAATATTATTGTTTTACCTAAAGTATCTTCTAAGATAACTGTTGATGAATTTCCTTGTAGTCCTATTTTTCATAATGTCATCAGTTGGCTGAGAGAAAATTTTGGGGCACTTTCAGGCACTGTTAAAGAAAAACATATAAGCATATCATGAGAAGCTAGTTGGGAATTTACTGTTACTTCTAAGACAATTTTCCAAAAAGTCTCCAAAAGCTTGTTGTGAAACTGAAGTACTGATTGTCTGCACTAATTGCACAGTCTAACATATGTTCCTCTCATCAGTAGTGAGATTTACCTTAATTACTCGTGTTCCCTCAAGCATTTTCTCTTGCTAATGCCCTTAAAGAGATTGGCTGTGGCTGGCGAAGGCAGTTGTCATCCTGACTGAAAGGAGGTGGAGCAGTGTGAGTAACTAGTGTGAGCTGTAGCTCTGATTGGAATGGTCCAGGCCAAAACATCAACAGCGGGCCTGTGTTCTCAGCTAGCAGGGGCCCACACTGCTGCCTTTGTGTCCTTCTCCGAGTCCCACCAGGATAGGTCACACTTGCTTCAAACACATGCACATCAATTCACATATATAGCAAAAGCTTTAATGCCATGTGAGGCAAATCTTTAAAACAGTTACATTTTAAACTTGATGAAGCTCTGGCTTCAAGATGCTGATGTTCAGTAGTTGGAGGAAAATTTTAAAAAATACACTGATTGTTTCAAGCAGCTGATCCCGAGTCGTGACACAAAACAGTGTGAAGTACCTTTCATTCCTTTTTTTAATGTCTGGACTTGTCCGTTTTATCTTGCTTCAGTGAATAATGAAACTCTAGAGACGCTGAGGGCATGCCAGGAATTCTCACAGAAGAGCTAGCTGGCTTACTCCTCTCGTCATGTTTCATCACTGGTCAAATGTGGGAGTAGATAGAAATTTGTCAGTTCTTCTCTCAGATCTCATTCCTGCATTAAAAAAATCCTTATTAGCACACAGGTTTCGCCATTAAAAAAATGTCTAAACTGATGGTCCTGTTTTTTTAAGTTTAATAAGTAAACCAGCCCTCAGAAATTCTCCCCAGTGTTGAGCAAATGACGCCTAAAGGCCAATCAATTACTGGACAAAGGTTTTGGACAGTGACAGGTGGTATATCTTCCTTCTGCCAAGACAAATGAGTCTTTTGTGGCTCAAAGGCAGCTGACACAATGAAAATCACTAAAGAAAGCCATTTGTCTGTGTTAGTGAGGGGAAGTTCTGGAAGCAGTGTAGCAGGCAGTATCTGCCATCCGTGGCCATGATGTTCACACCTAGTTGGCCTACTGTTAAACTTAAGTTGGAGCTTAACACTTATGCTGGATAACTGTACCCAGACACTACCTGTCTGCACAGTGGGAACCAACAGATTTCCCCTGGGTTAATAATAATTGTATTTTATTCCCAGGTGGCCCTAAGCAGCTACCTCCTCATCTGCAAACAAGGGGAGTTACCCAATTACAGGTGTACTCATTTGGGTCCTATTGAAGTACAGAACACAAAACCAAAGGGTCCCTTGTTGCCTATAAATACAAACAGGAGTCATTTTCTTCATCAGCTCTCTAACAATGAAATTAATGAAGCCACCATGTACCCTGGAGAAACAACACTTTTGTTTTTTTGTTTTTTTAAATCTTACATGGCCTGAAGGGATCAATGCATTCTCTGCATTTTGCTAGTGTTGGAGGTTCTTTAATCTGCAGCCACCTGGGACTTGATTAAAGCTGTTCGTGTTTCTGTTTATATGTGCCGATGTAATTTGGTGAAGGGGATGCATCCAAAAAGGACCACAGTCACTCTGTGTCACTGTCATCTGACCTCAGTTTGTCACTGTTAATGACACCCCCCATCTGTGAACACAGTCTGTCCATCGTGGGTTAGGCCCCAGCTCTGTCCTGCTGCAGCTGGACCCCAGTTAATCCTGTGGGCTTCCTGGCACTGGTTCACCTGGCACCATCCTCATGTTGATTCTGCCAGTCACATTGTAACCCATCAGTAATCAGGCAATTTCCTGAGTCTTGCTGGGAGATTTACAAATTCCCTGCTGTTTTTCTGGTACTACACATCTTCATACTAACACCCCTTCTTCTACGAGAAACATGCAAGCAGTTGATTTACGCATGTGCGTGCTGTCAGGTTTTGACATATTTTTGTGCAAGAGAGTCAATTTTGACAGGCATGCAGAAGCTAACTGATCTTATTCAAACAAATTTGGTGACTGCACTGGCAGTCTTCTGTTTCCCCCTCTCGGTATTTTCTTCTTGTCATTTTGTACCGTGACTCAGAGATAACCACAATGGTCGTACACATTGCCCAGTTGCTAGGCAGAGGGCAGTATTTATTTTCCCACAAACTCAACTTTTCTTCATCTGCTGCTCTGTACAAGCAATGTGATTTCTCATTGGCTTTGTCATATAGTTGAATTTATTAGTGTTTCTTTAATTGTTAGCTTCAGTTTTCATGCAAGTTCAGATCATTTTTAGATGATTTTATCATGGACTGTTAGTGCTGAATAAATGTAAAACCACTCTACCACTGACGTAACTTGGTTTGTCAGTATGTCACTATGATGACCATGGTGTATTCAGTCACCAAGGCTACCAGTTATAGCTTACGGTAACGACACTCTGGTCAGTGCTGAGTCAAAAAATGTTTTCCAAACAATCTTAGGAAAGTACTCGTGTTGATATGGCTTCTGGACATTGTGTGTGTGTGTGTGTGTGTGCGTGCGTGCGCGTGCGCATGTGTGAGCGTGCATGTGTGTGTGTGAGTGAGTGCACACATGTGTGTCTGTGTTCATGGAGCTGCAGTCTTGAGCCTTCATGGTCCAAGGGAGATATGGTGATAATGCAGCTTTAGCCACAGATCAGACAGTGTGCTGTGTGAAAGTGACAGGATCAGTGGTATCAGGCCGGCTGTCGGCATTAGGAATAGGAAAATCCAGCCTCCGAATTCCTGTCACAGCTTTTCTGTGCAGACCACCAGGACAAAAATGTATAGACTGTGTTTTGCTGTCAAATCATGTGAATATCAGAAAAATTCCATATGCACAAGCTTGAAAAAGTGAGAATATGCACGCCTG
This sequence comes from Dascyllus trimaculatus, assembly GCA_024666655.1. Taxonomy (NCBI): domain Eukaryota; kingdom Metazoa; phylum Chordata; class Actinopteri; family Pomacentridae; genus Dascyllus; species Dascyllus trimaculatus. The sequence goes on from CM045450.1 coordinate 16,574,702, forward strand.
CCAGGAGATTATATTTGTATTGTTTATCAAAGCAGCAGTGTCATTGAAATATGTGCCAAACATCACTGCTAACTTGCAGTTGTTAGCAGCTTCAGGTTCACTGGACAAACTCCAAAGGGCATGTTTACTACTTTCAGGACAGTGTGTGTGTATGTGGTAAGAGAAAGGCCTGTTACCTCAGCTGTGGTCAGCCAGATTCATGAACTCACAGGTCTACTAAGTATGATCTGCCAGTTTGACTCCAGACTCACTGTCTGCAACTGAACCATAGAGGCTAAACTAAGTTTTGTGTCTTTTACTGTCTTTTCCTCCTCTTGATGATCAGAAAAAATATGAATTCTCAGTTTGTTTGTTTTTATTTTTTGTGTTTAAAATTAAAGACATAGTTGAATAGCTGCAGAAATGCAGAGTTTGTGTGAGGAGTTTTAAATACCCTTTAATACCACTCCAGCAGTTGTAACCACCTTGAAAAGAACCAAAAGAAGGAGTCTGTAATGGCACATATAATTTTACCTATGGCTAAGTATACATCTGCATTCTGACAAAATGCCTACATTTAAATGGAGTGCACTTCATGCATTTCAGTTGAATCAGCCTGCATCTTAGTTATTTCCCATTTCTTTAACAGGGAGTCTGTTTACAGTTTTCACTTCACCTTCGATGCACTGAGCCAGAGAGAGCATATCTTTTCTTTTTCTTGCAGCTTAACAATATAACCCACAGACTGTACAACAGTAAGAGTGCTTCATCATTGTGTGATTTGTAAATTGCTTGGTTGGGAGAGCTGGAACTTCATCATCATGAGCCTAATGTTTAACAGAAAAAAAAATTCACACTGGATTCTATTGCCCTTTTTGTTTTGTTGCATTTTTGGTCATATATTCAACCTTAGCAACACACTTTTCATCAAAACTTTGGAGGTTTGTTAAAATTGTCTTTCTTTCAAGGCCAACCACATTCTGATCTGTTAGCCAGTCTGGGCTCATATACCATAGAGAAGTAGGAGCTGACAGCTGTCTATGGAAAATATCTTGGCCCATTCCTACCCAGAGGCTTCACTGTGCATGTGCGTGCTGCATGCTGTGTAGTAGTGTATTTTGAGGGTCATCCCAGAAAGACTTCACCCCAGGCGAGTACGAGTGTAGAGTGCACTGACAGGCGGCCCTGGGTGTGTGTGTGTGTGTGTGTGTAGTGTTAGATTCCTTGTGGCAGATGAGCTCTCTCTGGTTGCCTCAGGCTGTGAGAATAAACATAGCAGAGGATAAGAAAAGCCCATATCCTGTTGGTGCAAGACGTTTCCATTAAAATGTTAACCATGATAAAGTGGCTTGTCTTGAAAGAAAAGGAGAGGAATAAGATGGCAGGTGGTTTTTGTTCATTTGAATGTTGAGAGTGACTGGGATGTTTCTGCTATGAAATTAAGAGACCTTGCATTTCCGCCTGTATTCAGACTACAAATAGAACTGACTGACTTATAGCTGAAGCTGCAGAATGCATGGAGGTACACAGTGAGGAAGAACAGGAGACAGGTCCAGGATGAAAATGAGAGATGAGATCTGTTGCAGAGCTGAGGACAAAGCTGTGAGGTGAAGGGAGGGGAATGAGACAGGGGTCCAGATGTGAGACAGCCTTGCTGGCTGCCTGTTTACATTTCTCAGCTAACAGGAGCGTATTTTTAACCTCTGCCTGTTTTTGTTCTCTCTGCAGGTGCTGGGGAGTCAGGGAAGAGCACCATTGTGAAGCAGATGAAGTGAGTGACTGCTCATTGTTTTTCTTTTCCTCCCCTCATGAGTGCCGACCTAATATATGTTTTAACAGAACAAGTACTTGTATAAGGAATATATAAATACAGATGGTTTTGCAATATTCATTTGAAGAGTATGAAACATTATAGACCCACCACACAGTCAACAACATAAAATGAAGAATTACAGCATCACTTCAGTTTGTGGATATTATAATGTGTGTGGCACGAACCTGATCTCCCAGGTTTGAATCTCAGCTGTATTCCTGTTATGTAGTGTTTGCACCACGTTCATATTGGCTCCCGTAAATCATGTCTTAAATGCATTTTCATCTGCCTGTTTTAATATGCATTCTCAATTTAGCACATGAAAATACTGTAGTGGAAATACAGAAATGTGAAAGAAGTCATAATATTGCATCAAGTTTTTATTCTTGGCTTGACGTGGAAATATTGGTGGTGTATCAGAAATAGATATAAAAGCAGATTTTGCAAGTAAACCATGATACATATATACACACATACTGAAGTATTAAACTTAAAATGTGTTGGTGACAAAAAAAATTAGATCAATGTAGACCAACGAGGTGACTCTAAGTTTCATTATTTTAATACATGTCAAAAAAATAAGACTACTGTTGCTTAAGAAAACTGGATGGAAAGTAGCATTAAATAGTCATTAGTATTTTGTTTTGCTTTGGGGGTTTTTTGTAGGGTAGTGTTAATATTCAATATGCTTTAAATTCTTATAAAGATATGAGCAAGGAGGAGTACAACCACTAGTTTTCACTGTCTTCTGCATATTCTAGGCTTCAATTACTGGCTATACTGAAACATAAATGAAACTGCCCATTTTGTTTCTGAATTTCACTCTTGGCAATCCCTCTAAAACCCTCCCAAATTGTCCTTTAAACAAGAGCTGAGAAGATGATGGCAAATCCAAGTGTATAAAAGTTGTCATAAGTATGTTTTGTGAAATTGCTTCAGTCAGTGCAGCAACACTAATCATTCACATAGAGTGCAATAAAATCTATTCACATGCACTTCAATAAACGCTTGTGTGCTTGTTGCTTTTTGATATATCATTACCATTAGTCCCCAATCAAACTCAGAGAACAACTTGATGAAACAATTTTTTATCTTCCTTTGTAGAATGGACAAATAATAGATTCATAGGAACTATGTGTGGATTTTTCCTATTCACATTACTAACAAAAAGGATAATTATACTTGCAAAATGTGCGAGAGTCACAGGAAACTACAGCGCTAATGAAAGGGTTTCATTTAATCTAGGTTGAAAATCTCAAGAAAACCTGAGAAAAATATCTTCTGGTTCACACTAGACATACATGTTGAGACAAAAAAGGATAATTACGCTCACAAAAAATGTGACAGTCACGAGGAATGACAACATTAATGATAGGATTTCAGTTTATCCTTTAGAGCTCTATTGAAAATTTCCCCCTGGTTGACACCAGATGTGCAAGTTATTTTTAACACAGCAGTCATTAAATATTTAATTGAGAAGGAAGCAGCTCACACAGCCCATACAATATAATTATCATTGCCAAGTCTTCAGTTTCATTCATCTGATAGTTCAAAGCATATCTGAAGCCTCTTGGCAGATTTCAGTAAAACTTGTCAGAAAGTTAGAACAAGGAAGGAACTATTTGTTTGTGCGTGTAGCGTAAATCATGAACAGTGCGCTGGAGAGGGAAAATTCCTTTTTGCTGGATTCTTTGTTAGCAGTGAAGCAACCAACACAACGTTTTGTTTTCATGCAAAACACTGCTACCTTTGAGTTCTGCCACTGCAAATTTAGTCTGATGTCGTGGTACGGAAAATATCTGGTCATGTTGTTTTCCTGCTTGTGGTTGTCAGATTCTTAATTTGTTTGAGAGTGTTACTCAGTTTGTTAATTTTCAATAGTTTATCTTTTCCTGTAGTCTCCAAGAATGACCCATATTTGTGTGTCACTGTATCTGGATTCAGATGCTGATTATCTATTACAGAAAAACTTTTTTCAGAGATTGTTGACTAAGGAGGCATGGAAACAATAAACAAATACAAGTTTAGAATTTTTCACTTTCAAATTAATAAGATCCTGATATTCTCAAATTCAAAGAGTTGGGTGACATGTTTTCAAATTGCTTCACAATCTAGCCGTCACAAGCAGTTTTCTGAAATGATTAGAAGTATTGTTTGTATGAGGGGGGAAACACCGTGGGCTTTCAGTAAATTTGGCTGCTCCTCACAGTGCTTCATAGCGAGCTCACTTGCATTTTAATGAGGTCCCATTCAGCCTGCTACACAACCACTGAACATCATGGCTGTGTGACTCTGGTCTCTGGGCTGTGACAGTCCAGGGGAGATGGTTCTGTTTGGTTTCCAGCCCAGCAGCTTCTGTCTAGGCCTCATGCTTTTTCAAACACATGGCTTTTTTTTCTCTTGGTTTCTCTCTCCACAGCTCCAAAAGCAAGTAAATATTTGTTTTAGTGTCCTCTAGCTGAGAGATACAAAAACACCTGAGTTTTCCCAGTACTTCATCTCAGCAGTATTGAATGCAGACCCAGATGAGGCTTTATTTCATGAACAGCGTGGACTGTGACAAATAAAAGATAACACTGTTTTCACAGTCAGAAAAAATATTTGGCAAGATAATCTAAATGTTACATTACGAATTGCTGTCAAACACTAAATAAACACGGCATATCAGTTGGCTCCCTCTCAAAGGTACCTCCTACAGTATTTCTTAGTATTTTATCTAGTGACAATATCAACATTGTATTTTATTGTCAAGTTAAGATTTTAATATTAATTGTGCTCCATTGTTGCTTTTTTTTTTACATCACCCTCCTTCCCTCTTTTTCAGGATTATTCATGAGGATGGATACTCAGAAGACGAGTGTAAGCAGTACAGAGCAGTTGTCTACAGCAACACAATCCAGTCCATTATGGCCATCATCAAAGCTATGGCCAACCTCAAGATCGACTACGAGGAGGCTGCTAGAGCGGTAGGTCTTTAAAAGTTACAACTTTTCACATGTCACCCTCTGAAAGAGCAAGACACAGAGGAATTATGAGTTTTTGTGTGTCTTTTTCAAACAACCATTGCTAAACTTTAAAGACATGTCAGCCAAGCATACTCAGTGCATCTGTTTCAATATATTAAATATTACATATACCTTTACACACAGACACAGGTTGGAGTGCCACATTGTTCCAACCTGAATTTGATCTGTGCTACATATTAGTGAAAGCTGTTGAAGGTAGCAACAAACCTGCAGAAAACCTGCTAAAGTGCAGTGCAATAAAGCTACTCTCAGTTCAGTTATATCAATTTTACTAATCACCACCAAATTCTTCACTCTACGTCCATGCAGACCTAGTCTTGAGGATTTGAGGAAGCAGAAATTATGCAGATCAAGAATTTCTCTCAAGCGCAGTGTGATTTCCACGTGGAAATCAGCTCTTGATAGCAGACAGTGAAGGTGGACGCCTGCAGTGCTATGTATTTCCTGTTCCTGAGCGTGTGAATGTGTTTTCTGTCAAATGAAACCATAAAGAACCACCTTTCAAAGGAGCACACCCCAGGAAAACGATAAGATCATAGAAATAAACATCAGGCTTTACTCATGAGAAGAGAGAATGACATTCCTTTTTTATGGAGCCATCAGCTCACATATGTGAATCGTATATTCTGTTCTCAGATCATCTGAGGGGATGAAGCCAGGTGTCATTGCAGACATCAAAGTAAATTTGAAAAAATCAGGTTTATAATTGCTGAAATTCAGAGAAAAGGAATCGGCTGTGTTGGCTTACCTTTTACACAGACCAACAAATCATCTAAATGCCACATATTTCTGCTCATCTTGTACAAGGAAGCACTGATTTTGTAACCCTTACTTTTCAACTTCTGTACATATACTTGTTCTTTCTAGATTTCATCCTCCCAGGTGACCTTCATTCCAGAGAAGTTGGATAAACATGGCTTAATGTGAAAAAACAGCCATCTGACTGCCTGGTATATGTTAGGATTGGCTCTGCCAGTGAAGCTGGCTTTGCAGTGTTTCACAAATTATTTTATTTCAATTATAGCATCCCCCATTGTGGTGGCCTATAGAGAGATTTGAGTATTGACGGCTATTTCACATAGTTCAACTAAAAAGAAAACATTACCATAAAATCTATATTCTACTAATTTAATGTGTGACTGAGTTGGTTTGTCTGACCTTTTTACTCTTTGCTGCCTTCACAGTTTGTTTAACATGACATTGAATATGAACTACTGGTAAACCAACTAGTGATTTGTAGTCCAATCTGGTTATCAGTTTTAGTTCCTCTAAAGCATTTGTCTAGAAAGCTCATTTTGAGTTCCACCAAAACATTTTAATATCTGCCATTACCCAACATCAACTGGTTTCACATCCAGATTTTCAGACATTTTTAGACTGTACCATATGACTATTTTAGATATGTAATCAAGCTCAGTTATACCCTTTCACTTTTCTAGATAAACCTCTGTACCTTTATAATCATCAAAGTAACTAGAAACTTTGTGCAAGAAACCAAAGTTGTGAACTACAGATTCAGAAGTGCTCATACAACAACAGGAGTGCAGTGTTAGTGTAACCTCACAGTTACAAATTTTTATTACGCCCATCATGTATACTGAAGACCTTTTCTGTGCGTTGATCAAGGAGAGTGTAGGTACACTATATTAAAAAGCCCTGGTATTCTGCATTGTGTTCATCCATGTAGAACAGGTTGAGTTCCACAGGATTTAATTACTACCACATGCTACACAGTAAAGGGCTGCTAACCTGCTATGACCTACAGCTGAGAAAGAGTGGAGGGTCAGACAATGGTTAACTAATCTGAAGTTTATGTATGCTCTTGTGAAAGGGTCACAGTGGTGCAATTAAAGTGATGTGCCTTTCTCGTGCTGTTATTAGGTAAACTATAGCTGCAACGCTGATTAATTACACAAAAATGTATACACTGATGGCAACATTTTTTCTAAACTAGTCCATTTGCTTGTTGGTTATCTCTTCACCTGGCTAAGCAACAACTCAGAGAATTTAAAGAGTGAAATGATGAATCTGAAAGTTGTGTATATGTATAACAATCTCCCCTGAAATGGATGGAAAAGAACAATCCTTGTGGTTAAAGACACTTTATCATAACTCAAATGTCCCAGGTTTAGCCAAGTTACTGACCAACCAAAAAGAGCAGAATAAGGTAGGATGGAGCCAAGAAATTCTGAAGAGGCACAACTAAATTTATGTCTCTCTGCTGACTCATTCCATGTAGCTTCATATTCACCACTGGTATTTTAGGAATATAAAATTTGCTGTTTTAATAACTGCCGTTTGATGTGACTGTTTTTCCAGACAGCTGCACTTTGTTAGATTGATTGGCAAGGAAGCTTACTGATAACCACTTAGCATATCCATTGGCTGTGTTTTTGTTTTCTTTGTTACTGCTGGTTCTGTAGTTTTCTATTAAGCTTAATGATGAGAACACTACTCTGCACATGTTGTACAGTAAAAGCTACTAAGAATCATGCACTGTACAGTAAACTTGATTCACAATCAGTGAAGTATATAATTATAGTTTTTAATCCTTTTGCTGCAATTATAAACTCTCGGGAAATTACACTTGACAATTATAAATGTCATTCTGTGTTACCATTACTGGGCCTTGACAAGAGTCATGAAAACACTAGCCATGTGGAATGAAAGCTCAAGACAAAGCCCTGCAGTGTCATGCTTATCAGCTTACTGGCTTCTGAAGAAAAGTAATGAGGGTTAATAAACCCTTATTTCATTTTTAAAGAGACTTGATGTATCTAATGATGTGTTTGTGTGTGTGTGTACATTTTCTTGTCAGGATGATGCCCGCCAACTGTTTGCGCTGTCAGCAGCAGCAGAAGAGCAGGGCATCCTGCCAGAGGACCTGTCCAACATCATCCAGCGACTGTGGGCCGATGGTGGCGTCCAGAGCTGCTTCACACGGGCCCGAGAGTACCAGCTGAACGACTCTGCGGCCTAGTGAGTGCCTTAATAACCTGAATTAACAACAGGATTTTTGTGTGGATCATTGTGTCTCAGCATTAAACTGTACATAATTATGCTCTGAAAATGTGGTAATTGGATTCTCAGTGTCTCTAGAAAAGTAATGTCAATTTAGAAACGCACATCGCCTATGGCACTATATAGAAGCACATAAACACCGCACTCATTGTCTCTGAGCCTCACTGATGCTGACATAATAGAGAAAAATAATGCTTTCTTTTGGAATGTGATGGTCATTGCTACTCAGCAATAGCTGCAGCTTTATGTGGATTGAAAGTTCCAGTTGGATACATAAACATTTTCTTCAGTCCCACTTAGACATTAGCCTGCTGAAATATTATGATCCATATGTAATAACACTATGAGGAAACATTGTTTTCTTAATCACTGAAAGCGTATAGTTTGGTGTTGCCAGGACTCATTTAGCTTTTACTTCTTCATTAAAGCTGGAAGCTCATTTTACGCAGAAAACTTACATTGCCTCAATTTTTGCAGAATGCATTAAGTAAGCAGTTTCAGCAGTGTCCCTGTCTCAACAACATTGGAAAAATTGCAGTGATTTACCACAAAGTGGTGACCGTCAGAATAATGAATTGCAGATATCATCATCATCTCCAAGAGCAGTTGGGGAGTTCTGTGATTGAGGGTTTTTTCAAGTTGGAGGAGCAGAGTTGGGATTTTCATGAAGTCTAACTGCTTTAAAACCATTTTGTCTCCTAATCTGCTTTTAGAGCTGAAGTTTAGCTTTAATACATCTTCAGCTGGCATTAGGATAACACCCAAATATCTTTGCATGTTAATGTGACTTTTGATCTCCTTTTCTCTTTTCACTCACACTTTCTCTGTTTGCTTTTCTAGGTTAAGCTTTGTTGTTTCTTATGCTGTTAATATATCATTGTACAACATTTCTCATTGCTCATCGCACAGACTATTGAGAAACCTGCACAGAGAGACGTTACTGTTATTAATAATGAAGACATTGTATTGTTAACCAGTGGCTTCACTTTCAAAGACCAGTGGTGTTGCTAATCTGCAGCGACACAGTCAACTTCAGCCGCTCTCCACAGCTCTTAATTGCCTCAATGACCCTCATTTTTTGAGTGCTGCATTTGTTAGCCGCATTGTTATAATCTACCAATGTAATAACAGGGAGAGCATAAAGTAAATGTGAGACGCTGCTGGTAAGAGGCGAGAGGTGGTTTACACTCTGACCTTCGGGGCTGCTGCTCTACTGCTCTGATATGGAAGTCTAGAGAATTCAGAGCCTTGCTCATCACTGTCTGCCTACAGGCTGCAGCAGGATTTCACTGCTCGGACTTCTGTTTAATATACAAGGCCTTTGATAATACTGTGACACCTCCAGTTTGTGCTGTGAACTGTCAGGGGAGTATTAAGTGTTTCACAAATGATTGCTTTGCAGTCAAGGCAGTATTTAACTACCGGGGGGAGTGATATTGTCCTGTGTTTGTGTTGGCCAGTATAATCATAACTTCTCCATCTCTGCCTCACTGCTGTTGTTAAAGCCGAGGGGACGTGGAAATGTACTGCTTACACAGCCTCACATTTAGCAGCCGGGACATTGGACAATGTAGAGTGTTTCATCATGGCTTTATAGAGCACTGAAGAGAGTAGGTTGCTATAAGAGAGGACTAAATGAGTCTGGCAGGAGACCATAATCCATGTCTGAGCACCTGCTGAGAGCCAGAGAAAGGAAGAGAAAGATAAAGAGAGAGAGGGAGGGAAATGGCACAGCTCACATTAACAGAGACCTCTCTTCTCTCACACACTAGGTTTGATTAAAAAAAGGGGGAGGTGTTGTGTACACTCTGAAAATAATGGATCCAGCTGTCATTATTTGAGGGAACAAGCCTAACCTTTTCACACCTCTGTGTCTGTAAAATTGCTCTTTCCTCATACTGTAATTGTTCTGTATGCAGCAGTATTTGTTGCCTTCATACTGTAAAAAAATCCACTCTGGTTCTGCACTCTTAAAGTCTCTTATATTCCAGTAGACAGAATGATATTCAAGATGTTGAGATAGTTTCAACATCTCTGGTAAAACCAAAAAATGACCATTATTTTTGAAACGTCTCTCTTCACTGCAGTTGAGATCCAAACTCAATTAATCTTCAAGGCTTATAGACACAATGATCAAATGAAGCACAGTTAAATCTGATGTGTGGACTACGAAAGCAGCCTAAACTGCTCTCTGCGGGGAGCAGGATTATGAATAAACTGTTAGACACGTGGTATGAAATAGCAGTGTGAAGGCTCAAATATTTACACTTGGGCTGTGGCGTGTATGGGATTACATTTAGTACCAACACTTTGTTATACAGCAGTAGTGTTTTTTATGCAGCTGAATACGGTGTCGAAAGATAGACACAAAATACATTTCCCCCATAGCCTTTTGTATGTTTACATGAGATGATGAGGTAAAGAAAAATCCCTGTCTTTTGTGCACGTGTATATGAAAAGCCCAACGTCTCACTGTCGCTCAGTGCAGAATTTAGTGTTTATATTCCTGACAACATAGCATAACTTTGTGATTGCTCACAAAGAAGGTTTAATAAGAAAGTGTTACTGCTACGAGAATTATCGCTTACCATGCTGTATCTCTTGCTCACCTTTGGTTGCTAATGGGATTTTAGAGGAAGCTTTGGATGCAATTTGTAAAGATTTTCCAAGGGTTTTGTTTATTTTAAAAACCCTGAAACTGTATTATATGTAACTTGGGTTAGTGAAACACAACTTGAAGTTTAGACTTTGTCATGGCTGCGATTGTAAAGTATGCATCTTAAAAACCTCAGTGTTTGACACCTTGATTAGAAAGGTGACAGTATATGTGTAGGGCATCCAGACTGTCAGAAGATATAAAGGTGCTTATTTTAAAATAAAAAGCAACAAATATACATTTTATTTGCATTTGGTAAAATCAGCTTAAATTAAGTATTCATGTCTGCTTTACAAATGTTTGAAGGTGAGGTAAAAATGTCAAAAAGTAAGAAATAGGACGGTGGCAGGTATTCCACAGCCCCTTTAAACCATTATGGAGTCAGCAGAGGAAGAGAAGCAATCTTACATTGTTCTATGACAGTACAATAACACATGTAATGTGATTAGCAATTTGGCTGTGTTTCGACAGAACTGTGCTCCTAGTGCTGTTAGAGTGCCAGCATGAGGTATTGCTGTTTTTCTCATTTCTCTGTGAAAGAACAGATGAGCCTTTTTAACCTGAACAAAACCTTCCCTTACATTTTACATGAGCAAATCTTAAGATAATTACCCTTTGTGAGGTTAAAGGACAATGCACCAAATTTAACCCATATTTAATATTTTTGTGTCCTCCCGTTAGCTACCTTAATGATCTGGAGAGGATAGCAAAGCCCGACTACATCCCCACACAGCAAGATGTGCTGCGAACTCGTGTCAAGACCACCGGCATTGTGGAGACACATTTCACCTTCAAGGACCTGCACTTCAAGTAAGACTTCTCCTTTTTCAATTTTCTCACTATTGAAACACTACTGAAATTGTAAAATGTGCAATTACCACATCAGGTTACATTCACCTGCAAAGGTCATAACTGAGGAATTCACTCACATGGTTTGCTCAGGTGCCCCCGGCAATATACCAAAAACTTATTTAATGGGTCAGAATTTAGTTTTACTGTCCTCTTGTAACACAATTCTTCATGTAGGATGAGATACACAAAACACATTTTTGTGTAAATAGCTTTTATGTTCGCTTGAAGCATTTTTAATTTTAAAATTTACATAATGACAGCGTTTATAAATGCATCTGAGACGGTTACAACTGAACCAAAGCTGTGAAACCTAATTTGATCTGTAAGACTCACTCAGCATATCACTTTGTTTTTTGAAGGTAATTGTACTCTTACTTTAAACTATATATGAAAACAGTCCAAGATATGCAAAAATGCATATCTTAGGACTTGTGAGAAAATACTTCCCTGTGTTTTGGCAGTAATGATTGGTATTTTAAGATATTGCCAAAGCAACTGAGAAGTTGTGTTTATGGGCCGATGAATCATTGCTTTTATATTTGTACTAAAATTGTTATGCTTTTTTGCCAGCACACAAAGTTTCCCCTTTTTGAATCGTCATAAAATTCACAGAAAGGAAAACATTTGTTTTTCCTATTTCTGTTGCTTATTTCAGCGGCTGAGCTTAAGTCGTCTTTACTGCAAACAACTCATCCTATCCATTACTGCATTACAAAGAGGACCCTGTGCTTGTACATATTGCTCACACACAGAAAAAGGGGAAAACCTCAACTGACGCACAGACAGATAAATATCAGTAATAATATATAAACAGATTTTTTTCTTTTTGCTATCCCACTCAAATAATGTACATGTGTGGGATGTTAGTGACTGAATAGAGGATTACATGCGTTTCTTACCAAGGATGATGTATTGGGGAATATAAACTCACGCTACCTCTTCAGTTCCTTTTTTTCGAATGCAGTTTTTAAGCCATGTTTCTCAGAAATGCTTGACTTTGACAATAAAAGTGTTTTTTCATTGTGTTTATGTTGACTGGTAGAGCTGTATTCCTCATTTTTGTTGTTAACCCACACACAAACTCATACTTCATATCTGATGCAGACAGTAGTCACCACTTAAACTTTTGAAACGAACGGAGGAAATTGTTAGTCAAATGTCCAAGATCAAAATACGCCTTCAGTGAGATTCAGCAAGCCAGCATAAATAAGCGTGTGTGCTTCTACGTCTGTGCCTGCTGTGTGTTATATATCATATTTATGTGTTGATATATTGCATTTCTCTGTGAGAGACATGAACCAAATCCGAGCAGATATGTTTACCTACTGCAGTTTCTTTTGTGCTGGACTGTATGATTTGGCTTATGTAAGCAGAGCTGGAGATGAGCGCACTGTTGAGGTAAACAGTCTAAAGTGTGTCACTGTTATAATGTGTTATGCTTACTCAGCCCAAAGCTGGCCATCCGGGAGAGTCAAAGTACTGCTCTAATGAACCAAATTCTGCACAGTGAAAAGTGCTTAGCAGGAAGAATGAAGTGTCATGAAAAAAACCGTGTCATTCTAAGATTCTACAAATGGTTACGCTCTGCCCTTAGCTGCCAGCTGAAACGTTCCCTCTCAATATTGGATGAGAAAAATCTTCAGTCTGGCGCAGTCAAGACGAGCATCCCCTCTCGTCCATCTAAGTCCCCTCCATCTTCATGAATAAGTCATATATAGCCTCAACCTGTCTTAAGTCCTCCTGTTACCACAGCAACTGCACTGTACTAAAATGCCAGCAAAAGCCAGGAAAATGACGAGGCCTTTGCAGCAAGCACCTTGTCCTGAGGCGAGGAAGAGGCAGAAAGCCAGGGGGAGACCTTGAAGCCGTTTGGCTCGTCTGTCAGTTTGAAAAAGTGTTGCTTTTTTTTCCCCCTGCGCTCAGTCCCATCCGCTGTCTCATAAAAACATGTTTACATTTTGTGTGTCTGTGCAGGATGTTTGATGTTGGAGGCCAGCGGTCAGAGAGGAAGAAGTGGATCCACTGCTTCGAAGGAGTCACAGCCATCATCTTCTGTGTAGCCATGAGCGCCTATGACCTGGTCCTGGCTGAGGATGAGGAGATGGTGAGTGAAGCATCTACTCCTTCCAGTTCAAAACAGCTGCTTCACTTGCATTTCACAGTAGAGCCCATTCCCAGGAAAATTTAAAATGGGGTGGGAGGCTGGGTTTAGTGAACTCATTTCCTTTATGTGCCCTAGTTGTGTTCTGTAGTAATCTCTTTATCTCCACATTTGTGCCCGTCCCACCCAGAACCGGATGCATGAGAGCATGAAGCTATTTGACTCCATCTGCAACAACAAGTGGTTCACAGAGACGTCCATCATCCTGTTCCTCAACAAGAAGGACCTGTTCGAGGAGAAGATCGCCCACAGCCCTCTGACCATCTGTTTCCCTGAGTACACTGGTACTGTATGAATAACTCCATAAAAACACAGACCAGGAGCATCTGATTTTCAGAGCTTCTGTTTTTTAAAGACCCCCTCTGGTGAAAATTATTATTTTTACATTTTAACATAGGTTTTAGACTTCAGAGGTTTCACAGATAATATACCTAAAGAACCAATCCTGTCAGCTTGTGAGGTGGTGCTTTCTGTATCCATATTCGTCTTTAGCATTGGTTTCCAGTTTGAATGTGCATTACTGACTTCATAAGTCTTCACATTCTAAGGGAAAGTTACATCTAATCAATTTTAAGACAGAAAGGGATTATTTTCACTGAAAAACTTCTAAATATGTAATTCTGACACAGGATTTTTTAGAGGTTTAATCAACGACTGGAGAAAGACTTGAACTGTTTGATTTTTGCAGCCTCTTGATTGATAAAATCTCTCAATAGGGTTTGATACTTTCATTTGTTTCCAGTTAAGTTGTACACCTTTGTTATTGTACCAGAATTACAAAACAAGGCCAAAACCTGCCCCAGTTTGAGCCTCTTATTTGTTACAGTTACTTTCAAGTCTTGGATATAAAGAACTCTTTGATTCCCCAGCAGTCTTTGGAAAACCCAGGAGTTATTTGACAGCACTTACCACTGTTATGATGGTATTTCCAAAAACCTCTTCAAACCATCTGGATGAGAAAGTGTTCCAGCGAATGCTTGACAATGGATGATTTACACCATTTTTCAAGCTGCTATTCAAGTAACTGGAAATGATTGGGCCGTTTTATACAAGTCAAGAAGAATATCACACATTTTTTGTTGTATGAAAGTGTTACGATAATGATACAAAATTACCATCAATATAGACAAATATAGGTGTTAACAAATGTAACTCCTGGTTCACATCATTCAAGCAAAGACGGGTCATTTTCAGTTACCATCTTTAAATTAAAAAACAAAACAACAACTTTAGAAAGGTGTGAAACATTGTTTTACATTTACAGAATATTTTTTGTCGATAGAAGAGTCTGAAGACTTTGTAAATACCCTTATTCTTAAACATGTTAAAACTTTCTGGGTTTTTCTACCATCACAGGATGGAAAAAGATGCTTGTCTCTGTGACTTGAAGGTAATAGAACATGAGCGGTGCAAGCTGGGGCTGGGAAAATCAATATCCAGCAATTGTGAATGCAGTATCACATGATATGAAGAAACAGGGAGAGTCAGAAAACTGTCTCACCCTTTCAGCATATTTATTTACTTGAGTTTTAGTCTGATGACACTTGTCTTTCTCATCCCTTCAGGCCCCAACAAGTACGAGGAGGCTCAGGCTTACATCCAGACCAAATTCGAGGACCTGAACAAGAAGAAAGACACCAAGGAAATCTACACCCACTTCACCTGCGCCACTGACACCAAGAACGTGCAGTTTGTGTTTGATGCCGTCACCGACGTCATCATCAAGAACAACCTGAAGGACTGTGGCCTCTTCTAAAAAACAAGTCTGAGAAAGAGTCAAGGTGAGCCGAAAGACGCGACTCTGAAAGTGATTCAGACTTTGAACAATTTATAAAATGGAGCCTGTTTAAAATGACTGATTTTTGTGTTTTTTCAGATTACTTGAACAGTTCTGATGAGCATCAAGATGGGGGAATATTCACACATCATAAATGACTGCACTGGCCAACCACAATTTCTGCTTTGATCTGCTTTTTATAAAGACACCTAAGAGACTGAAAACCTGACGAGCCTTGCAGATTTTCAACGATTGCTGATCCAGTTGCTCATATCGTTAACTCTTTGGGCTATGACCACAAAAATCAACATTTATTATTGTATTTTTGTTCATTTTTTTTCTTCTTTATTTTGAATTACTAGAGGAGGGAAAGGAAAAGTTTTTTATATAAACGCATTCATTTTACTTTTAGAGATTCTGATGTGCAAATTATTAAACTTTTAATCACATGAAGCTTATTTTTTAAGAGATGAAGCACAGGCATGGACATAAAATATGATCGATAAAAGGAAAGTGCTTTTTTTTTATAATGTTTACATCAGTTCATCACTCATAGCCAAACAGTGTATTGTTCTGCATGACTCAACATTGCAAATATTAGCTCTGTAATCTGCACAAATTATCTAACATTCCTACAAAATAAAAGTTTAAAAAAAAGTTTAAAAGTTAAAAAAGAAAAAATGGCTTCACCTGCAGGGGGAAATTTTGGCAAAAAATCTAACTGATATTTAAAGTATGTGTGTACCTAACATTCTATCACTTTTTATAGTATCATTTCCATGTCTGTTGCAGTATGTTTGTGCCTTGACTTCTGTTTACAACCAATTCCTAGATATGCTTTCAGTACTGTTTGACCTACTGTGCGCCTAAATTTTTTCTTCCATTTTTCTGCCTAGCACCTATGAATATATAGTGATTATTAATGAGAGACGAAAATCTAATTCAGAAAAAGGTTAGTGTTTTTGGTAAATATTAAAATGCTTTAAAAGTCCTATATGATTTAATTTAAATAAAAGTAGACATCACCTGACTCTTGCATATTGTGTTTCCTCTCTGCTTTTTTGTCTTTATATTTTACCTTTTTTCCCAGTTATTTCCAGCACCTGAACAATCCAGACTGAGTTCATGTTACAGGTGATAACAGAGCAGATATGCACTGACAGCTTTCATACTTTTTACAAAATTGCACTTGAAGCACTCGGGTGATAGTTTTACACCATTACAGTAACTGAAGGGATGTTGTCATACCGGGGTGGTTGGGCACTGAGCGGCTTTTGTCTGCATGATTTCTGTCACCACATCACCTCAACTGGGGAGGAATGAGCTAAGTTAGAGGATAAACTGCAGTATTATGCAACTTAATACTAGTAAGTGCCATGAGGATATGGATTGGAGTGACCAAATTACGAAGGAAGTAAAGTGCTCCTGACCTTACACTCTCCTCGGGTGACGCACCTTTTTCCATTAAAGCAATCCACAATCAATAAATCCTCAAACATAGTGGAATAATAGCACTGTTACAGAACACTTGTACATTGTACAAAACCGTTTCTAAAGTGGGCTAACATCAGTCACTACAAACCCCTGGTCATGCCACACTAAACAAGGCTAATGCAGCAGGGTGTTGTATCAAGCACAGGTGTGTTTTACGACTTATAAGTTCAAGTTTTTTTCTTTTAGAGTAAGAACAAAAATTTGTGATTACTTTGACAGTCTTTTTTACTCACAGTTTTCCTGCTTTGATAGTTCTTCAGTTAAAGATGGACACAGATGTCAACTGCCTCCTGATAACATTTCAACAGACTGAGGCTGCCACCTAGTGGACACTTCTGGTGCATGACATCAGTTTGTAATACAAATACACTATATTGTCAAAAGTATGGGGACGTCTGCTTTTACACCCACATGAACTTTAATAACATCCCATTCGTAATCTGTAGGGTTTGTTATGGAATGGAGTTGGCCCACCCTTTGCAGCTAAAACAGCCTCTATTTTTCTGGGAAGGCTTTCCATAAGGTTTAGGAGTGTGTTAATGGGATTTTTGACCAGTCTTCCTGAAGTACATTTGTGAGGTCAGGCACTGATGTTGGACAAGAAGGCCTAAGTCTCCGCTCTAATTCATCCCAAAGGTGTTCTGTCAGGTTGAGGTCAGGACTCTGTGCAGGCCAGTCAAGTTCCTCCACATCAAACTCACTCATCCATGTCTTAATTGATCTTGCGTTGCACACTAGTACACAGTCATGTTAGAACAGGAAGGGGCCATCCCCAAACTGTTCCCACAAAGTTGGGAGCATGAAATTGTCAAAAATGTCTTAGTATGCCGAAACATTAGGAGTTCCTTTCACTGGAACTAAGGGGCCAAGCCCAACCCCTTGAAAACAACCCCACGCCTTAAATCCCCCCTCCACCAAATTTTACACTTGGCACAATGCAGTCAGGCTAGTATTGTTCTCCTGGCAACCGCCAAACCCAGACTTGTCCATCGGATTGCTAGACAGAGTCACTGGTCACTCCAGAGAACACGTCTCTACTGTTCTAGAGTCCAGTGGCGGCATGTTTTACACCACTGCATTCCGCGCTTTGCATTGCTCTTGGTGATGTAAGGCTTGTATGCAGCTGCTCGGCCATGGAAACCCATTCCATGAAGCTCTCTACACACTGTTTTTGAGCTAATCTGAAGGCCACATGAAGTTTGAAGGTCTGTAGCTACTGACTCTGCAGAAAGTTGGCGATTTCTGTGCACTGTGTGGCTCAGCATCCGCTGACCCCGTTCTGTGATCGTACGTGGCCTATTGCTTGTGGCTGAGTTGCTGTTCCCAATTGCATCCACTTTGTTATAATACCACTAACAGTTGACCGTGGAATATTCAGTAAGAAGGAAATTTCACGGAAGGACTTATTGCACAGGTGGCAACTTATCACGGTACCATGCTTGAATTCACTGAGCTCCTGAGAGCGACCCATTCTTTCACAATGTTTGTAGAAGCAGTCTGCATACATAGGCCCTGGATTTTATACACCTGTGGCCATGGAAGTGATTGGAACACCTGAATTCAATTATTTGGAGTGATGTCCCAATACTTCTGGCAAATACACACACTAATTAGCCACAACATTATGACCACTGACAGGTGAAGTGAATAACATTGATCATATTGGTGCTATGTGGTGTTCTGCTGGAAAACATCATATCATTTTAACATCCATATTGATGAGACTTAGACACCCAAATAAACATTGTCCCAAAACAAGCACACTCCCTCATGCTAATGGAAATCCCAAATGTCACTGGTCTACCCCTGCAGGAAAATGCACCCCACCACATGGAAAAACATCAAACAATCAGGAACATGTTGAGGAACATGACAATGGCCCAACATGTTGATTTGACCTCCAAACTTCCAAGAGCCCATTCTGATCAAAGGACCCACTGCCAATGTCCTGGTGCCAGACCCCATAGGACACCCTGAGAGGCCCTATACCAGATCATCCAGGAGATCACATCTCTAAAAAAAGAGAACAAGTACCTGAGAGAAAAAGCTGTACTCCTGGATGGTTACACCCAACAAGTTTGCCGCTTAAAAACGAGCTCCTCGAGAGGGTGGCAAAAAAAGGTAAGGCTCGCACTAGAGCCCGTATTGATACCCTGTACCTCCTGGGACAAACAGAGCTGGAGCTGAAGAAGAGGGAAGCTCAGTGGAGACAGAATGAAAGCAAACAAACAAACCTTTCATCTTCATAAACAAGCAGCTTCAGCTGATTGTTTTACTTTACAATAACCACATGTTGGATCATAACTGCTCCACAGTTCAGTAGAATATAAAACATGCCGTCTTCCTTTCTCCAGAACCTCCCTTCAATGGCTGAAGAGCAGGAGCAGCTGACGAGGCAACCAGAGGTCAAGAACAAAGAGAAAAGACTGAAAGACAGACTGACCAGGAAAAGACAAGGAGAAAGTAAAGAGAGATGATGGCGAGGTGGAGCAGCCCTGTGCACTGGCTCCTGTGTCTGCAAACAGCACCACCCGCCACCTCTTGACTTCACCCACAAAAACCATCTGACCCCTTAACCGGATCAGATAAGAATTCTAATTATTGTTATGGTAGCCATTAAGCTGTGTAGCTTAATGACTACCAGTGAACCAAAGCATCACCAAACTCATTCTGTCAACTCTTCTCAGGAGCCCTTCAGACTGATAATACTTAATCTAAGACACCACATAGAACTACAGAGTCATGCATGGGAACTAGCAGCATTATCATTTTATTATATTACTGTGTAAGACGATATATAAATGATCACTGAAGCGTTGAGGTTCTTGGACACATGGGTTGTAGCTTCTGTGAGCCAAAATACAAAACAGAAAAAAGGGCAAAAGCAGGTGACATGACTTGTTTCTGGGCAACTAAAGATTTACACTGTGGGATCTACTTCATGTCCTTATTAACATGTCCTGTTATAGTTGGATGACTAAGCCGACCCTTTGAAAGTCTAGAGAAATTTATTCAAACCATTAATATCCACAAAGGCACTTCCAGCTGTCGTCCACTGACAATTTGCTCCAGCGCTTCATCAGTTAGATTTCCATCCTCTGATTACCAGATGATGGCTCTAACTGTTGGCTTATACCAGGACATGAAGAACGTCTGAGACAGTGATAGGAGGTGACAACGGGCCCATTATGGAGAGTGACAGTGCGAGTGAACAGCATGAATAACAAGAAGCTCCTTAGATTATCTCTGTGAACAGTGAACATAGTCTTCCCACCAGGGCTGAGAGCTGAGGCTGATATTAACAGAGAAGTGGAAGTTAAGGTTAACAGGGTTTTCATTTCCCATAATGCACAGACGTATTGCAAACTTTCATCATAACTGCAAATGCTATATATTAGTAACACTTAAAATCTGCATTGCAATGATAATTTGCATGTGTGCACCTCTAAACTGAAAGAAAGATATGAATGAATGGTGTCTTAGTGGTGTAGTCTGTCAGTTAGACTTAGACTTAGACTTAGACAGACTTTATTCATCCACAAGGGAAATTTTGTTGTCACAGTAGCTCAGGACAGTGATAAGAGGAAAAGGACAGCACAAGTAAGATATAAAATAAAGTTATTAAGTAATCAGTATAAAGGTAAAAAATAATAATAAAGATAAAAAAGATATTTAAAAAAATAATAATAGTAATAATAATAATAATAATAACAATAATAACAATAGTATAATATAATAATAATAATAATAAAATAGAATAGGTACTATCTACTACACATTACAAAAAAAGTAAAATAAAATAAAAATAAGCAATCTGAAGTAATATTTAGCAATATGGAAATTTAGAAATTCACAATATATACAACATGTAACAAGTGACTATAGTGCAGTGCCAGTTTACACAGTGGCTTTGACATAAATGTGAGTTATCTGTCACAGTTCAGACAGAATTCAGGAAATATGTTGCTGCTCCGTCTCAGATTTTGCTCAGTCTTGATAAATGTATTATTTAGACCCAAAACCTAAGGTCTATAAAATATTTTTCACGACTGGGCAATTCCCTATTCTTAGTTTAAAAAAACAAACAGTCTTAGCATGGATGTCGTATTAATGTTTCTCTAGAAAATATAATTCATGCAGTCATTAAATTTAGTGATGACTAAATTAAATTTTAAAAATTGTTTCCAGCAGATCAGAATGATCAAATGGCTCCAGCAGAGGCTACCCTTCTGATATGGGCCTTTGAAAATGGAGAAAAATGCAACATTTTCAAAAAATTGGTGGTTTTGAGGCCCTAGAAAATTTCTGTACGTGTATTTACAGTACCAGTCAAAAGTTTAGACACACCATCTCATTCAGTGGTTTTTGTTTATTTTAATTATTTTCTACATTGTAGATTAAGACTGAAGACATCAAAACTAAGAAAGAACACATGTGGGATTATGTAGTAAACAAAAAAGTGTGAGACCAACCGGATTATGTTTTATATTTTAGATTCTTCAAAGTAGCCCCCTTTTGCTTAGATGACAGCTTTTCACACTTGTGGCATTCTCTCAGTTGGCTTAATGAGGTCGTCTCCTGGAATGGTTTTGAGTTAACGATTGTGCTTTGTCAAGAGTCACGGCAATTAGGGCAATTACTTGCCTTCTTAATGTCTTTGAGACCATCAGTTGTGTTGTGCAGAGGATAGCCCTATTTGATTACTGTTGTAGTCCATAGTGATAACAATAATTAAAATAAATGAAAACCATTGACTGAGAAGGTGTGTCCAGACTTTTGACTGGTGCTTTACATGGATTAATCATACCTCCTACTAAAAATATGGTCTTTGGTCAACATTTTACCAACTTTTGAGGCCTCTAACTTCAGTACAATTTGATATGTGACAACTGTGGCAAGCTAAGGTTCCAGACTTTTGCTATTTTTGACACGACGAAATTGTGATGTGGGCTCATACGTGACACAACAAAAAATCAAGTGTACATATTATCATTATATCTGCAAAGTTACAAGGCGCTTTCATGCAGGCTTCATTGTGAAATCTAACAACATAAGAAGCTTCTTTTGCCTCAGTCTTCCCATACAAATATTCGCAATGAACACTGAGCAGAGAAGCTGATGATAAAACAACGCATTTCAACATAAATCTCATGTTTATTTAAGGCATCGTGGCAAGTGTAGACATTAAATCAGTGCTGTGCTGAAAGCATTAAAAGAAAACAATGCAGAAGAATCATCATTCCAGAGTGGATTTACCATTTCATTTATAAGCAGAAAGTAAATTCCAAAAAACCCTTAGTCACCACCGTTATCTAAAGTGAATGAATTATGTTAAAAATTCTAAAGAGTTTTGAGTTCACTAGTTTTATATTAACTGTAGAACAACCTGACAACCAGCTGTGTTGTTATTTATTCTTAACCAAACCAATCTGTAACTTGATTCGATTTCATCCAGTTTCTCTTTGGCAGTACTTTCTCTAGAGGGCGCTGCAGCTCCTTGTATAAAAACTCCTGCAGTCCCACATCTCAGAGCAACAGAGGCTTAAGAAGTATGAGATTTCAGTTTATGTGAAACAAACAGCGAGAGAAGGTGTGAGTTTAGAAAAGCATTCAGAGTAAACATGTGTGTGCACGTATGCTGAGATTTGTGAATTTAAGCAAACATTTTCCATGAAATCATGCTTTAAACAATCAGTAGTGTGAATGTTAATCACTGCTACAATCAGCATCTGATAAAATGAATGATTCTCCCCTATATCCAGAAAACTAAATGATATAAAAGACTATTCTGTGCCTATTTTTCTGCTTTAATGACCATGCATCCTACAATATTTGTGACTGTAATGGGAAGAGAAAACTGGATACCAGCACAAATAGTATAAAAGAGAATAAAGAGTTCATCTCTGGCATTAGTGGAGATGGATTTGTTCAAGTACCGACTCGAACAGTATTTAATCCATTAAGCATTCAGGAAAGCAGAGATGTTCTAAAATAAGGTCAGCCTGCACAGAAAATTTAAATGGTCCCAGTTCTATTAGAATCTCTGTGTAAATTACTTAATGCATAGTGTAATAAAAGAGCTGGTGGACTGTAGAGTGAAGGGCTTCTGGGGGACCAGCCTTAATGGTGTCCCTTTTTATTCTGGAAACATAATGGTGGTGTAAGTGAAATCTTCTCCAGACTTTATAAATTGCACTCAAATGACTTTTTTGCTCTGCAGAGAAGCTAATAGTCCAAATGAGAAAAGAGGTTGATGAGGTGCACTGCTAAGTTTGTAAAGAATTCTAGGTCTCAGAGAAGTTACATGACTAGACTATTGTATTGTCAATGCTTGTGTTTTTCTTGTTGTGCATCTGGATAAATTGGGTCACGTTTCCCGCCCAGGTTAGGGCATGTCTCACGTGCCTGTATGCAAATACAGGGTTTGCTATGAAGACAAATCTGCACTTGAACAGTGAGCCATCCACTCTGGATTACTCCCCATCAGCAGTGAACTGATGCATTCTTCTCAGCCTATCAGATTTGCATAAACATTCATTCAGGGACGAATGTGAATGGAGAGCCACAACGACCGTCAGTCCAGGATCACTGCTCGTTTAGGCTGCAGATTATTACATTTACATGTCAGCACTTTGTTTACACTTGGATCCGGTGAGTTACAATCAGCCAACAGCAGGACTTAAGCTTTCATTAGTTGGCTAAAATTACAAAAAGATGGTGAGCATATGAATAAAACATTCTCACAGGACAGAAAAAAGTCCCACTAATTATTTTTCAACCACACAAGTTCAATTACACACAAAGGCAACATAATTGAAATTAACCAAACAGTCAGTCAGTTAATTGCTTGTATTATTTTATCAGAATGTCACTACAGCATCTCAGATGAGAGCATCTGCTGGCTTTTTCAGTCTTCTGTGTCTGTAAGCTCCTAATTTGACAAAACAAAGTATTAAAATTCAACAGCTTAGGCTTTGCGAAATTCCACTTCTGTTTAGTCCAGACATTTTCCTTACATTTTGTGCACCAAACGGTTAATTTACAGCAGAAATACCAACAATGATGAACATTCACTCTGTAACAGATTTTAAAAACTTGAACTCTGACACATGAGAATTCAGTAAAATGCATGAAGTGAAAGGAATCTTTAGTCAAAGAATTTCTAAGTTAGTTTCAAACAAGTCATACATGTCTGAAATTGTTGGTGGGTAATTATTTTTTCATTAGAAACTTTACTCTCAGTTAATAATCCCACGTTTAGGCCAGAATTATTATGCTTTAGTATTTGTAATAGTTTTTATTTATATTTTATTATATAAAATTCTTTATGAATATACAAACACAACACTTTATGAAGGCAGAAGACTCACAGTCATGTAGACATCCCAATAAACCTGTATGCTGATGCCTCCCTATGCCTTGTGTTGATAAATTTGACCAACTTGACAACTAAAAGTGAAAACACTTCCTGTGTGTATCTGGGTTTTTTCAGTTAGTTCTGTAAGTATACAATACTGTTTCAGTTAGTTAGTCAACAAACTGTTTTTCACCTACACTGTAAATCATTTTTAGGTTCATTCAGCTTGAAAATGTTGCTCTGCTTCTTTTAAAATGTGCACTTCAGCTGATTTAGTCATTCAAAATCATCCTAAGAGATCTGGAATTTAAATTAACTGTACTTGATCAAATAAATTCGATAAACCTAAGATGTGAAGTTGAATTAACTAGTCACATTGAAAATATTTGAAGAAAGATTTGCATTCCTTTAACATTTTCTTCTGTACTATTTTTTCTTCTTTTAACTTTGAGAACTAACAGCTTCAACTGTCGAAGCCTTTTTTTATTTTCTATTTTTAAATCAACACATACAATCCTGGTTACAGTGGAATACATTTGAAGTCTGTGGGTGAATTTAGCACCACATTTTCTCATGGTTACATTCGTTCTAATTATTATCAAAAGAAATAAATATACCTTAATTTAACAAATACCAAGTTCCCACCAAGTCCGTTTACGACAACCAACAAGAATCTCTGGGGTAGTTTAACTCTTTAACTATGCATCCTGGGAAGTCTGCTCATGTGCTGTGTTTAATGAGTTGAGTGAACTCCCGGCTGTTTGTTCATTCAACTCATTTTAAGTCACATTATAAGAACTCATGTTTTTAGGTTATAAAGTGATCCAAAATTTTAGAAATAGACATTTACAGATTATTGACTAGAAGTTAAAAGAACTCAAGTATTTACATTAATAAACTCTAAAAGATGAGTTTATTTGTCTTATTGATGTTTTGCACTGTAGTTTTAGTTTTTAATCAGCTATAATAACTGTGGACGGACATTTAAACTGCTGTAATGAAGCATACACTCTGGTGGTGGGTGTATAATTTAAAATCTAGATGCATTTTCTATTTGCATCTCCTGCAGCTTCATCTTGCTGCTCATACAGCTGTGGGTGTGCCGGTGAGCTGAATGCTGCGCTCTGATTGGCTCGTTCAGACAGCGGCGGCAGCGCACTGACTGGCTGCTGAGCGGAGCCTTTAAAGCAGCGATCGGAGCTGAAAGCTTCACTCAGCACATCTGCTTCCGTCAGAGAGACACACTGAGTCCGAGCTGATCACATTCAGTCCGCACACACCTCCGACCGGAACGCTTCACTCTTCATGGGACGAGTTTTCCTCACTGGACGGAGGCTGCCACGTTGAAAGTAAGAGTCGTTTGTCTGCTCGTGCTTTTATATTCTTACGTGCTGTTGTGGTTTCTGTCTTATGGAGGGTTTATGTCTGTGTGGTTTTAAATCTGATCCATCATTTTTACCTTTCAGGAGCTCAGATTTACAGATGAAAGAAAAGGAGATGGTGAGTTTGCTTTTTTAAAATATATTTTGCAGTTATTTTCACATTATGAACCAAAGTTGAGCACTTTCATGTTGTGTTACTGTTGGACTTGGGTCAACCTGGAACTTTATTTCAAACTAAATTTCTAAAAAAAGTAAATGAATAGATTATCAGTCCAACATATGGAGGCAACATCTGCCAATGCAACACTAAAAGCTGAAGGGTCAGTGATGCTCAGATGTCTGTATATTGTGGAGTTTGAATGTAGCATTTGTAGGCCTAAACTGCCAAAATAATGCAGCATGTGGATGTTTGGACAACACTCTCATGTGTTGCATTGTCTGCTTTCCTTCTTTGCTTCTTGGGTGTTGGTTTCTCAAGCTCTTGCAACATCTAGCAGAGTTCTGATAAAACAATAATGGGGCAGAGGGTCTTGCAAAAGTCAAATTCTTTAATAGACAGAGAGAGGAAGGGTCGTGCAGGTTCAAAGGTTTGTGTACTGACAAGACTACAGGAAATAAGAGTGTTGTTATGTTGGATGTGACCTCTGCAGCCAGAAGTGTACCTGCATTGTATGAGGGGGTTTTTCTCCTCCATACCTCACCTCTACGTCAGCTCAGTCTCTTTATTTGTTATGGCAGCGTTGCACTTTGCTGGAGGTCTGGAAGTCACACATTTTCTTCGATAAAGTAAATATAATAATAATTTATAGAGTCAAATTGTGAGCAGGAGAAAGTGTTTTTTAAAGAAAGTGGGGGGGGCATCTTTTTTTCTGCTTCACTCTTGCTCTCAAACTTTCTCACATACTCTGTCACATGATCTCTGCCCTGTTTGAGTTTGAGTTTGAGCCAGCGTTGTTCACTGGCTGATTCTGGCCAATCAGCACAGTGAGTCAGAGGGGAAACTGGAGTGTTTTATTCCTCAGAGTGTCGCTGGTGAATTTCATAGGCGGGCATGCTGCACCCTTAAAGAGGCAGGACCCCTGTAGCTAAATCAGGACCCACCAGACCTTATGTTCTCCTTGCACTGCAGATGTCTTTGCTTTGGAATTGTCTCGCTGTAGAGGAATAGTTGAGGTTTAGGCGCGGGTTTAGATCTCTCTGTAATAACATCTGTCTGAGGTTGAATCACTCCTGAGTCAATGAAAAAGGGCGTTCACTCTGAGTTGTTGGTGTGGCTCAGCAAATTAACGGACAGGTCAGCCGGCCTTAAAGATTACAATAAGAGAAAAGATGTTCTTTCACAGGTTGAACTTGCCTCCAAGCAAGCCTGAGCATGCCCACAAAGGAGTTCCTTCTCATTATTAGATCCTAGCAGTTTATTAGGAAGGCTTAGACATTTCCATTCATCTGCTTTTGTTGACTTTATGCACTGATTCTCTATATTGCATGATTCACAGCCAACTTTTGACCCTTCCTCTCTTGTCTCCTTAGCTTTGCTTACGTGACTCAGGCGACTGCTTGCGGGAGCAGATGCAGTACATGATGAGGTCACTGCAGGATCTGAAGCAACTGAGGAAAACCTGTCCTGCAGTCAGACGGCCCCTCGCTCCCTTCAGCGCCCAGCTCCCAGCGTTAGTGCGCCACTCTGCAGTGGCTCGTGCTTGTCAGCAGCGAGCTCTGCAACGGGAACAGCGAGCTCGCCTGCGGATGTCCGACGCCAGCACAGCCAGCACCTATGACTCCGCCTGCTGCCTGGCGAGTCCTCTGGAGGAGGACGAGGACTCGAGCAGCCAGCTGGGACTGAGCCTCAGGTTGGGCCTCGGCTCTCCCAGCAGTCAGAAGAGTTTAGAGTTTGATTCTGGCTACTCTGAGGCGTCGTGGCAGGACGATGGGGTAGTTCTCAGGAGGACGAGGAATGTGCGAGTGTCATCTTCAGCCTGCCTGCGCACAAACAGAGCTCAGAGTGGACGCATTCGACCCAAATCCACCTCAGACGCTTGTCTGGAGACGTGGACATCATTTGAGGTCGGTGACCCAGAGGACTGGACGAACTCTTTGTTGACCCGAGGACGCAACCGCCAGCCTCTGGTTCTGGGTGACAACAGCTTTGCGGACCTCATACAGAACTGGATGGACTTGCCAGATTGTCCTGAACCTACTGAGCTGAAACCAAATTCAAGACACAGACTGGGAAGAGGGTTCTTTGTCAACATGAGGAGGAAACTAGCGGGATTTTCTAAGAGTGTAGAGGACAGAGTGAAGATGAGATCCACAGACTCTTCTCACGTTAACAGAACTGCCAATGCTCCTAAGCGTCTGTCCTGTCCAGTTGTGGCGGCGCAGCCTAAAGTCCCGTTTTTCCACCAGTCACACTCAGGCATTAATGAGCTCGACTCAGACTTTTACCACTTTGCGGCTCTCATGAAGTCGGGCAGCCGACAGCCCATAATCTGCAAAGACATTATTGGTTACATCTGACACAGTTTCATGTAAAGCCATGTACAGACTGGACAATCCCCCAGAGTCACTTTATTTTTATATGACTGTTCTCACTTTTCATATGCTGTTCCTAAACTATTGGAAATAAAGATATTCTCCATATTGAAACTCAACATGCTCTTATTTATATTTTTTCACCTTCGGATGTGGCACAGGATATGTGTTGGTTGGTATCATTTGAGTTCCCGGAAATTTGAATTAGCTTCAACCATCTGAGTTTCATTACAGCTCATTACAGTGAGACAGTGACTCCTCACTGCCAGATTAGTTAAAGGAGACTTTTACTGTCTCTGCTGTAAAGCAAATGAATGTGGGTTCATTTGTTTTCATTAGAAATGTGATACTCCGGGCACGTATGTTGGAGTCTGCAGATGCATGTTTCAGTGTAATTGGAGCCTAATAAAAAAGACAAATTGAAAACATGATAACATCTCAATTGTGAAATTAGTCCCTCCAGGACTAATAAGGGCATTTGTCCTTTTTTAGAAGATATTTTGTTAGACATCAGGGGACTCTGTGTTCCCTAAAAAGTTCTGTTCTTACTCAACAAAAAGTCGAATCCCTCTGAGAGACTTTAAACAGGACGACGAAGCTATTTACAGGCCAGAACCAGAGGCTGTATCAACAGAGTGCTGTGTGCCTGATGAGGTAATTCCCCATGTGTCCGAGCAGAAAGAGGTGAAGAGAGGCGAAGCAGCTGGTTGCAGATGGAGCAGAAGTTTACGCTCCCCTTTGCTTTATGAAGCAGAACATCTTGCTAACAGCTCCCTGCCTCATTTAACAGGCTCTCTGCTCTTATTGTGGTCGTACCAACTCACGCGCACACATTGGTTAATGGTACAATTAATTGTGGTCTCGAGGAAGGAAAGTTAAAGCCGCTGATAGGGGGGAGTGGCACATGCACTGAGATAAGCTAATGATCACTTCACCTTTGCCTTTACAAATTCACTTTGTTCATCAATTCAGAGGAGAAACGGCACCGGACAATAAAAAGATAAAGAATTTTCCCAAAAGGGATTTCCCATGCTCCCCACTGCAGCCAGTCTCACCAATCATGTCTGATATCAAGGACATGGGAGGTTAGAAAAGAAGGATGGTTTTTGGGTGTCATTTGTCTTGGCCTGTTTATCAAGGTCTCCTGGTGGAGGGTCACCACTGAGCTCTAAGTTGGGATGTAATGAACTCTTATCAGCAAACAGTTACTCACAAGACCTAAAAGTTTTCAAGTCAGTGGTCGTAAAATAGAGCATCTTTGCAAAGAGAACTTCAAACAAATCATACTAGAGTTCACCTTTTTTGACTCTTCGCCGACTCTACTTTCCTTTTAAGCACATTCTAGCTCCCAGCGGTCTGCAGTTGGAAGACTGCATCAATACATCACCTTCTCCAGCTGACCGAGAATCATTAAGGGAAAAGGGGATAAGAGGAGAGGACACAGGATGCAAAAGCTCCAACGCATTACTCAAACCCAACGGCATGTGTTATCCAGAACACACTCCATTATGTATGTGTGGAAGAAGGAGCATCTTTTATACACATAAACATGTGAAACATCATCAATGGTGGGAGAATCCAGCAGTAACAAACATGCAGTTAGAAGATTCAGTGATTTAATGACTGCAGACATCATCAGATCATGCAGTCCTTTATTGCAAAGACTAGAAATTGTTACATGACTTTGCAGAAAAAAAGGTCTGAGAACAGTGTGACGCAATAACTTGTGGGTAAGAACAGAGTCAGTGATAAGGAAAGTGCCACATGTATCCAAGCTAGCAAGCAAATATGCTAATACCAGCTTAATTGTTAACTGCTAAGCTGCTAACTTGTTGAACCTGATTCCTTTTAAATAGCTGTAGATAAAACAACTACTACGGATTCATGAAATTATTAGGAAAGTGATACATGTCTGGTTCCTGATCAAGATTTCAACATCTTAAGAAGTGTCCAATCCACAGCTTCCGTGGAATTAATGATGCAGACTGAAAACAAATAAGCTTTGCTGCTGGCCATGGCACAGAATCATCACTCTGCCGTTTCAGAAAACCCTCCAGGAAGAGAAAGCCTTTCATGGGGATCAATGTGCATAGCAAAAAACTTGTATGTGAACTGGTGAGTTTGCCTTTACAATATCTCTAACTTTATCCGCGTTC
Organism: Dascyllus trimaculatus; assembly: GCA_024666655.1. Lineage (NCBI taxonomy): Eukaryota > Metazoa > Chordata > Actinopteri > Pomacentridae > Dascyllus > Dascyllus trimaculatus. The sequence goes on from CM045450.1 coordinate 16,604,908, forward strand.
ATTTTACACTTGATGAACTCTGTTTCTTTCATGCTCTCTTCTGGTTGTGGCAGCCCACAGCAGCTCGGTTTGTCTAACTGGTCATTATGTACGTCTCTACCCCATACATACATACTGTAGGTCTATTTTATCATTTCCACCACACAAAGCACAATTTAGTAATACTTGGTGATGCAACCTGCAATTTACAGTGTAATTTTATTGCATTAGGGACCAGTATAGTACTCACTGGTTTCTGCTGGTACCCAACCCTTTCTATCCTGAGGGTTATTGTAGTCTATCTGTGGTGTAAAAGCACAACCGCGGTCAGCTTTCAAAGGGTGAAAAGCACAGAACAGTCACTGAGGAGGCTGCTTAGTATAGCTATGAGTGAGATGGGTTGTTGTGCATCATTTCTGTTGTATCAAATTTGGCAGAGTGGAGAATTTTCATAACAGGTTCAAAACATCGAGACTGACTCTGGTCAGGTGATAAGGAGACTTACTGTATTTTAAATTGTGATACGTGTCTCTTATAAGTAGAGCCCAACATTGTTTATTTTCATCTTACAGTTTTGGCACCTTATTCGACTTGAGGATTTTTTTTAATGTGTAAATTTAAAAAAAAATAGCTCTGGTCTTAAGAGACTAAATGTAGGTAAAATGGAAGAAAACTGTGGGGAACAAGGCAGCAATCATTTGATATTTAGATGAAAAGAGAAACAAGTTATACTCTAACTATTTCTATAATACTGTGTACAGGATACAGTCCTGGTGAAGAAACCCTAAGTTTAGGGGAATAGTGTTAAAAACTTTGTTCTTTTGGTGTGATTCAAGAGTAATAAGGGAAGGACAGACACATTTTATAGTACAGCCACATACATAATGTAAAATTCAGGTTGTAGTTGCATTCACTCAAACATTATTTCCATTTGAAGGAGGAAAAGGACTTTTGAAAGGAGAGCTCAATTTACTGGTGTAACTTTGGCAGAAAAGAAATATCAGTTTAATTGTTTCTATTTCATCTCTTCTTTTGCCCCTTCACCTCTGCTCTATTCACAAACATGCAGGCTCTTTATGGGTTTGTCCACCATTTCATTCTCTTCCTGACAAACATCTGGCCTCACTTAACAGGTATGTGGACAAGATGTTGTGTCATTGCATACCTGTGGTCCACGTAATTACTTGGCATTTAAAATGCAAATGTCCCTGTAAAGAGCTATTTCTGTGTAAATACGGGCAATCAGGCAGCTTTCACTGCTGCCGTCCGCGAGCTCGTCACCATTAGTACGTTAATGCATCTCCAAATGCTTTCAGAGGGACACTCCTCATTGGACTCAGAGGTAAATCTGCTTCAGAAAGATTACTGCAGTCTGTCCACAGATCCAGGCTACTTTTAAAACGACTTAGACTGTAAAGGATGGCTGCCACCCACAGTCTGCTTATAACAAATTAGACTGTGTTACTACCAGCTGCCATAAACAGTACTCTTGACTTTGGCACACAAGATCATCTCGAGCAAATCCGTTGAAGCATCACACACTAACAGGGTGGCCCAGTCCGACATCATGGGCTCACAACACACACTATCTTCTGTTAATTAAAAGTTTGGCTGCTCGGGGATTTTCATTTCTACTTCTCACTGGCAGTTCTGCTGTGAGCGTGAACTCATGTTCGCTTGTCTGTGTCTTCCTTCACCCATCTTGTAATTATTCTTTTGGTAAACAAAAGGAGAAGATGGACTTGGTGTTAAAGTTTGGCAGGCTCCTCAGCTCAGTGATTCTTTTGTTTTGACAGAAACAAGCTCTAATTAGAGTTCTTACCTGGGAGCCTGTGATGTAACCGTCAGAGAGCAGAGAGACATTTTCTGGATTGTTGCACTGTGCACTTAAAAATGACCTTAAATTCTGACAACAAAACATACAGCAGCCTTCGATAGAAGTCACACTGCAGGACGCTGGATTTAGAAGTCTCTGCTGACTACAGTTATTCTATATAGCTGGTGAGATACTTGCTCTATCAGTATTTATATGATGTTTCCTCTCTTGGCCTGCATGATCCTTCACTGCACTCATGCCAAAAGTGCTTTGGTGAAATGTTTGAACAGTACATAAAGGTTGATGAGCTCAGGAAACTCTCCAGGAAAACAAAGAGTGGAAGTAAGTGGTCAGAAGTGAGTGAAAAACAATAAGTAATGACAGTTTGGCAACTACACAGTTATAATTGTTCAACCTTGGTAGAGCTGCTTCCTTTACCAGCTGCAAACAGGGGTAAATGGAAGTCATAGCTGAGCCGGATGACTCTTGTTTATCAATGAAATATCTAAATTTCAAGACACAGACTGGGATTTTTTTAATTTGTCAAAAAAAGAAGATTTTGTTACAGGACCTTGTGATTCCTTCAGAATAAGAGAGACATTGTTTTGTTTCTCTGGATTCTGCATCAAAAGGCTGCTGACTCTGATTACGTAGATCCACAGCTCATTCCACACATCATGAAGCAGTGTCTCTTGGAAGTTAAATGGCATCATGTGGCCATTTTGCTCTTTTTTTTGTTTTTGCCAGGAGCAACTTGGCATCATGTGATGCTTCCAGAGAAGGCAGATTTCCATTTAATTGAAAGGAAACTGCATGGATGGGTGGGAAAACACGTTGGTTTAAATAGCTGTTAAAATACCCTGCGGCTAAATCATGACATCTAGATCCTGAGGTATCAGGTGACAGACAACAAAGGAAGATATGTAATTTACATTGAGTTCTGGATGAGTTCCAAACAACTGATTCACACAGCTGCTTGAGTTTCAGGACTCCATGTGGCAGAGAAACCGAAAGTGCAACATCATCCTCATATGTGTGGTTTAGAGAAAAGGAGAGTATATTTTGCAGAGGCGTTTTCAAGCGCGTGTTTATGAAACTGTGTGAAGTCTGAAATACTTGAGTTATGCATTGGACAGATTCCCAGCAGCTTTTGGCTTCCATATCTGTCACAGAACCAGATGGTGATTATATGTCAGCCAGGAAAGTGCTCCGTCACAGATAGAGAATTTAAACTCCACGTTGCCTTTTGCTGCAGAGGGACTCCTCACATGGCTGCTGAGACATCTGCACATGTAGAGGGTCTTCCTATGAAGCCAATGTGCCTGGGAGAGGAAGTGAGGGGTGTTTAGCTGGTGGTCCTACAAAGAATGGATGTGATTAATTTTCATTATTCTTTTTATTCTTTTTTTGGGTAAACAAAGCCTTAAGAACATTCAGCCCATGGAGATATTCTGCTCTGAGTCACCACACATATTATGTCCTCCATTATAATCAGCCCATGATAATAAAAAATACTTCATTTCCTCGTTCTGTGGTTAATTTCCTGCTATATCTGATAATTCTATCTTATAAACATCTGCCTGTAGACCCCTATAATAGCATTAAAGTACTAGAGCACCACTAAACTTGTCCTGACTTATTTGTAATATTAATACCTTCCAATAATATTAAATATATGTCTATATTTTTTTTAATTTACCAAATTCAGTTGTTTATTTTCACCCTTGTAGTCCTTTTGAACGAGGGGATGCAGACAATCTTCTGACAAGTTTTATTTAGAAACCACACAGCTGCTTTCTTCTTCTACTTGCTTTAAACCAGATTGTTAGGTTCATGGGAATCACAACAGTTGAGATGACATGGGCGAAATATCCCAGAAGACTTTGCTTTGGTTCTCATGGCTAAACAGGGCCCCTGAGGTCAGACCCTACTTCCTCTGTTCAGTACAACACACATCTTTACAAGCAAACCCACAACCCCATAGTATAAATAAAACTGCCTCATTAGAGGCTAAAAATGGAGCCAACTTTGTGCTTTAGGTTTAATTCTTTATCAGTATCAACTCAGCTTTGTCAAAGTTCCCAACATGAGTTAAACGTGCTTTATTCATAATAAATGTGCTGATACAATAATTGGTAAAAGGACAATTACAAGAAAAGAGCAGAAAAGCAATGTGGGAAACAGATTTTGCAGATAGTTAAACATCAGCATTGTTTCAGGTCAATTTGGTTGCACAAAATCAATAATGCTAATATGTATTAGACTACTGTATATATGACCCAATATGTGCAATCCATACATACCTAATTCTTCTTATGCATGATGGAATTAAAGTTTCTTTTGCTGCAGTGAAGCAATTTCTGTAACATCAGAAAGAATCAATCACTGCTTGTCTTGCAGATTCTAATTCTTGAATAAACAACCTCCATCTCTGGAATGCAGTGCCGTGTTTTGCTTTGGTTTTTTGCCATCTATTTTTACTGTGAACTTGCTGCATATATGAGTGAGGACCTGTCTGAGCCTGTGTCCCTTTGTGCCCCAGTTCATCCACATTCGGCTCAGTGACACGATCACGGGCCTCTGCAGAGCCTGCAGCAAGTACGTTCACAGAGCAGAGCCAGAGCCCGCGGCCTGCAAACATGACGCTCCACACTCTGCTGCGGAAAAACCGAGAAAAGCACCACAGTAAAGAGAACGGAAAAAACATTAGCTTCTCTGGAGACAATTACTGTTTTTTCTATTTCTTGCAGAGTCTCATGTTTCAGCGTTCCCATAAAGCCGAAGCATTATTTGACACAATAGGACAAAAACACAGACTTCTTGATTATATAGATAAATAAATACTTTTAAACTTCATCATTACGCAACTCTGTGTCTCTTTGCATCACTTTGCAGAGCTACAATAGAAACAGTTTGAACATGGAACAAATAATCACATAGCAGAGACTTTTCAAAGATGCCAAAGCCACAAATTCTCTACATTCCTTCATGCTTTTGCTGTTGGAGGACATAAATGTGAGAGTGTCTCTGAGCCTCCAGAGTCCTTTCACAGCCACATGACCCAGTGTGTGCTGGTGGTCGCACAGCCAAGGCCTCGACTCCACCAGCCCAGCTAAGTCAAACACACACTTTCCTTGCCAAACTCAAATATTCACACTCACATACACACAAACACTGTCACAGTAGTTTACCTTGATACAATAGGGACAGGAGGTTAGAGGCAATAAACCAGCATCTCCTCTGAACAACTTACCAGAACCCTGAAACCAGAAACCAAGAAAAATAGGATGCTCTATTTTTGAAAAGCAAACAGTTTTTAAGTCACTGCAGCTATAATTTTAAGTAACTGTCTACTTGGACTGAATCTAATCCAGTCTGGAAAACATCATGTAAACCGTAACTTGGGTTTAGATCCATATAGACACATAAATGTGCAAAAAACCAATCACTTACTCCAACTGTCCTCTGATTTTAGCACACAATAGAGCCTTTTTCCCCACAATAACCTGCATGTGACCCTCTGTGAAACAGCCTATGGGCTTTAACCCACTGAACCCTAAGCAGTTCCTGAACCATTTTTTGCTCCTGTCACATTTTTACTCACTGTGGGCTCAGTTTTCATTTCAATATAAAGTCCTGCTTCTCTTTGGAAACAACACTACCACTGGTAGAAGTAAAGAGAACACGAAAATGTCTACTGTGCAGGATGACACAGTTAGACTGCTATAAATCTTTTTAAAGAAAGAATAAAATTAAAAGTTTCTTTGATAATTAGTTTCACACATAATGAAAAACCTGGAATCAACTTGTGCAACATTTTTCCAAGAGCCCACTGGAGTTATTAATACAGGAAATAATGATGACTACTACTACTTACATTTTAATTTTGTTTCCATACTTGTCTCCTATCTGTCGGTGTAAACAAAGCCTGCAGTTTACCTGTAAAGCCCCAGAATTTGTATTCTGTTAATGCTGGTTGCAGCTGAATCACTAATGACTCTCCAGCTGCGCCTAGGAGAGCAGATTTTTTATTTTTTTTTACAGAAACTGGTTAAAGTAAAATAACTATTTTGTCAATTTTTAAAAAACAAAATTGTAGAATATAGTAGGTTTGACAAAATATCCATTTTTAGGCTTTCATTTGGTTACCTTTCCCGAAGGAACAACATTACACACACAAATAGTTGAAGGACCGTTGAAAATGTAAGTTACTCATACTCTTTTTGCAGTTTCGGCCTCTGATAAATGGCATCTTTTGAGGGGATTTTTAAAAAATAACATGCCTTTCAAACCCACAGGCAGGTTTGGAGATTCAGTGGGTTAAATGAAAGATAAAATGCTGCACCATTTTTGCCCCCATCCTTCTCGTCTGAAAGTATCTCATCATGTGACTGACATTCAAAGCACAGGGAAGCAGTGGAATCTCTGTTTGGGCCAATAATCGCAGACACAGGAAACAGCACAGGCCTGAGCTGTGTGGGAGAGCGGGCTGGCCTGGCTCGTGCTCAGATGAACTTAAGGTGCGGAGAGATAAGATGAGGCAGAGAGAGAAGAGGCATAAATCCTGCACTATAAGGAGAAGAGGGAAGGATGGGAGGGAAAAACTGCAATGAAAAAGCACAGTTAGGGAAGTGAGAGAAAGTGTCTGGGCATGAGAGCAGTAATCTGAATGCAAGAACGATCACGCAGAATGACACAAGCGGTCATTCTGCTGAGCAGGAAACTGAGGTCAGAGGAGTGACCTTTGATAAGTCGTCTTCCTGTGGTGCTCCACAGCGTGGTCGTGCCACTAACTGTCCCTCCACGACTCCAGACAGAAAAACCCTCGATAGATGCTCACACAATAGCGTCCAGTCTAAGATGAGCTCCACTGATGAGGCAGACAGAAAGCAGACATTGTGTGGTCTCAAAGATCTCCCAGTCTCCCACTTCCTCCCACCCTTTTTTCTCTGACATTTTCACTTCCTGCTGACATCCCCCATCTCCTAGATCATGTCATGTTTTCTCAAATCACTGTAAAAGAAATAATAAACCGTTTGAAATTCATCTTTGCCCTTTTAGCGTAGACCCCTGGAGGTGGTTGTTAGTGAAGATGTGCTATTTGTTTGTGCAGATTTCCTTTGCAGCCAGTTGTTCATGGTTGATTTGCTCTCACACTGTTTTGGTTATGGATAATTTGTTAAAACGGCTGAACTGATTCAGTGACCTCTTGTCCTGATACATGCCAGAGCAGACTCAGTGTAAATAGTAATGTTGAGAGAAATGGTGGAAAATGTCTACGGAGGTCACACAGTCACACACAGATTCTGATCATGGCACTCTGCCGGTTGTTTGTTTATGCTTTCAGAGATTTATTTCTAATAGACCAGAGTAAAGAACCGCTGTGGGTGTCTCTACATTAAGCCTACTGTTAACCCCATCTGAGAGGATTCTGGCCATCTTGGACCAGTTTAACCAACGTGGCTTCAATCCAGAAAACCGCCATTAAAAACAGATGTTGATGCAGTCGATGATTAAGCTTCACCAGTGTCTTTGAAACTGCTCCACCTCTGTGTGGAAAACCATTAACAAGAGCTTCTGTTCTTCGGGGAGATGGCATTTGATGAAAGTTGATAGAGTTCTATGAAAAAGCAACGTTTTATAACCAAATCATGTGTAGTGAATCATCTGGGTTGAATGTGGGTACGAGGGGTTAGTTATATGATCACATGAGAGACTGGAGGCCTTCCTCCTCCTGAAAATATAATCACTGGGATGTGAGAAATAAGAAAGATTGTTGAATATCATGAACGCTGTGGTGGAGGTTCTTGCATATTTCAAGAAACAAAGAAAATCTTATATGGCCCCACATATCATATCTTCAACCTCTCCTCTATATTGTTTTTTCCAGTTAGACACTTTAGAAAGTATTCTTATTTGCTTTTTGCCATGAGTTAGATAAGAAGATCAATATCACTCTTGTCCATCCAGCACAGACACAGATTCAGCCACCGTCAGCAGCCAGTTAGCTCAGCTTTTATTTTTCTGTTCAGCCTTCGTTTGGATAAAGGAAAAGGATGCTATGAAAGAGAGAACAGGAATGCCATAAAGAAAATGTCAGGCTTTTAGCAAACCACATGTACTAAAGTCTATGTAATATGTGCTCTAACATATGGCTAACCAGCCACACAATCAATTAAGCTTCACTTAAGACTGAAAAAGACTGAAGGCAGAGAAAACAAGTAATCTGGCTCTGTCCGAAAATAACTAAATGAGCCCATCAGAACTGCTAGAGCTTAATGATTATAACATTATGTCTGTATTGTTTTATCACAACAATATAAAGTCCTGCACTTCTATGGAAACAGTCCAACCATGGCTAGAAGTAGACAGAGCTCAAAGATGTCTATGTGCAATATGACACAATTATGGAATGACCACAATGTATAATATTTATCCATGTGTCCACGTGTGTCACCAATACTGCAAAACATGGTGACACTGGATACTTTAAAAATTTTACTACTTACATTTTTAATTTGTTTTCATACTTGTCTCCTATCCTGTGTAAACACAGCCTGCAGTTCAGCAAAAAAGTCCCTGAATTTTCGCCAAAAGTCTGTTGGTCACATCCGAGTCACTAATGGCCTTATGGTTGCACCAAAAACTACAGTTTTTTTTTTTTTTAACAGAATCTAATTGGAGTGGACAGTTTAATTTAGGGTAATCTTTAAATGAAAAATGTAAAATAAAAAAGAATGGTAAAATATTATGATTTTAAGCTTAGATTTGTCCAAGTGTCCTAATAGAATGGCATGTCACTGATGACTAGCTGAAGGACCACTGGAAGGTTGATCTGATCCTTCCCTTTCTACAATTTCTGGCTCTGAAAAAGTATAAAAAGGGCAATTTTGACGTTTTTAAAAAAAGAACAGAGAAATGCCGTAAAGTGAAGAGTTGAACTTTTATCACAGAAGCACATTTTAGCATAGGCTACCACATGTGCTAAAATGCTACATGATATATACCATAACCACTCGGTCGTCCCCAGTTAGCTCTGCTAAAGCCTGAAAAAACTGAAGGCAGGGGAGAAAGCTAACAGGGCTCTGTAAAAGTCGGCAAATAAGTTTTATTTCCCAGAATGTCAAGCTATTATTTTGGACAGAGAAAGTCCTGTGATCCTTTTGGCGCCTGCTTTAAATCCACAAACCATGAGCTTCCTAACATGGAAATATGCAGCAATTTGGTAGCGCCCATGTTTTTAACCTATGTATAAATAAACCATCAACTAGTACTAAGTCTTTCAGAGCGGCAGTAGAGGTAAAAACTCCTCGTCCTCCTTGTGGTCCCTGAGTAAACACAGTCCCGTGGAGGTGGGCTGCTGCCGGACCAGATGGCTGCTGCCGCACCTGGACTACTGTTGATTTTAAACAAAGCTGTCAGTCCTAATGCAGACCGCATGACTGAGTGAACGCCTCAGTACGACTGATGGAGTCAAATATTAAACTGAGGAGTTGTCCCCCCACACTCACCCCCCCTCACCCTCTCTCACCTCTCGCTCAGCTGACACACACTGCACACATTGTCCTGTTCCAACAGGCTAATAAAACTGATTCAGTACTGATTTCTATGAAGCTGCTTTGCACAGGTGCTCAAGTTAGCCCTTATTTAAACCTGAGTAGCAGATTTATTTTTATTAGTTCATTTGCATTTTCAGCTCCACCAAAAAATATGTTATCCAGGTTAGCAATAAAGTTTAGCATAAAAGTCCAATTCTTCTTAGAAACAGTTGCTCACGTGCAAATTCAGCTCTTGTTGAGATCTTGGAAAAAGCTTGTAATCATAACTTGAGCTGTAATTGTTTAGTAAAAGAATGAACTAAACATCACTTTGTTGTTATTGAGTTATTGTGTCATTTCAATGCATGTTGTGCAATCTGCATTACCAAGGTATTACTGAGATTATTGTTAGTTTCCATTTTTGTCATTTTTAAGGCTGCAAATATTTATTGTTTTTATTTTCTGTTTTATCTATTTGTCACTGGATTTTTAAGGTCTTGGGCTGGTTTTGGTGTGGGCTTAAGATTGGTTAAGGACTGCTTTTGGAATTGAAGTTTTTTGTTTGTTCTTTTTGTTTTTGATTTGATTTCAGACTGGTTTTGGAAAAAAAATATTACAAATAGTGAAAAACACCCATCCCAAATTAAGTTCCCTCCAAAATAATGAATTAAAAGCAGAAGGCTTAATGTATAATTAGCGATAAATGCCTTGAATAAGTCATATATCAACAGAATTGTAGTTAATAACAGTGCATGCCTTTCACAGGCAGTGCCATGCACCTGAACTGAAGTTTTTTGTTTGGTTGTTTTTTTTAAACAGGACAGCTGAAACCTGTATAAATGCTCAGTTGTTATATACCTAAGAAGTGTAATGACAGAAGCGTCAAAGTAAAACCCACAAAAACAACCTTAAACATTTGTCAACAAAAATGGCAGTTTGATAACCGGAATTTCAAGTAGTAGCTGCAATAACCTTTAGCTTTAGTAGTAATCTTCTGACTGAGTCAACGGTGCACAAGAAAGTGAGACAGGTTGGGTGACATTGCACAAAAAAACACCCTAACTGTGCAGGTTAGTCGTTACGATTGGTAACGGTTACTGTAACTGAGAGATAACTTTCATTTTAACACGTCAGATTTTTCTCCTAACAGTGGTCAGTTATATGAAACCAGACCGTTGAAGAGAAACAAACTTTTGTGTGGGGCAGAGAAAACAACGGGGAGTCATGAGGCAACTGTTGTTGGAACCTGTGACTGGTGTCATCTGACAACAGTGTTTGAGCATCAATCAATGACTTTTACAGACTAATTTAATGGAGAGATAAACCCTACCTGGCCGAATCATGCCTATCACATGACCACACTTGGTTACATAATCACAAATAAGGACAAAAATGTTGCTGTGGTAAGACAGGAAACTAAAATAAAACAAGCTACTTCATAATCTGGCACAATCACTACACCATGAGAAAGCAACATGTGCCTTTTACACCTTATCCAGAAACATTAGAGGACAAATATGCAAATTATAGTACAGTGCCAGTAGAACGGGTCATTTCTCAGCAATAGACGGCCTTATTGTAAAATCCAGTCCAACAGCTGATGTTTGTGAAATCAGGAACATTTTGCGTGTCTACAGACCAGTCTTAAAATAACTGTCTAAGTGTCCCTCCTCTTCCTGCCACCACACCTTTTGTCCCTTAATAGAAGGATAACAGAAGATTCGATTTGAATGATGAGTCAGGAAACGGGATGGATCACTATTACACCCAAGGCAGTGCAATATGGAAACTCTCAAGATCTCCTGAGACCGGCTAAACCAGCCCTGTAACAAGGGGAAACGGCAAGCAGGATGCAGCGTGGGAAAGAATCTTGTTGGCGTTGCTGCCGCTGTGACGTGGCCTTTTAAAGTTCAGCGCTCAGTGAAAATGGTTTGTTCCATCACTTTGGTGCAGATTGAAATGTCTCAACAAGTGTGAGATGGATCATCAGGAAATTTAAACTTTCATGCTCACCAGAGTACGAACCCTAAAGACTTTGTTCAGCACCTTACAACTACCTCTAGTGACACCATGTGGCTGACATTTGTGGTTCTGAGCGAAACATTTCAACCAGAAATCATTAAATTGCCATGAAATTTAGCTTAGACATTCATAAAGAGTCAAAATAACTTATCTTGCTGTGACATTTTTCTCTTACACCACCATCTGGTCCAAATTTTATTTTACCAATACTGCAAAAAATGACATTCCCATCAGTTAAACCTGTGAATTAAGTTTGGAACTAAGTAGGTTACGTTAGCATGCTAAACCTGAAGGACATTATTGTCACTGAGGGCATGTTAGCAGGATGATGTTAGCATTTAGCTGAAAGCATCTCTGAGCCAAAATACATCCTTAGAGAGCTGCTAGTTTGGTGGTGCACTCAATCAGCTGTAACATTTTCCTGGCTACAATCTGAGAAATCAACGTGTAGGTGAAGCCCAGTAGCTCAATTAGTGGCGTACATGCACCATGTACCAGTAACGTTTGAATTTCTCACTGTTTAGACTCACAGATGCATAATCGCTCTTAAATAATAATAGGCTGCAGCATTGTACTGCTCCTTATATCAAACACAGAAAAACACATGTTGGAGTGTTTCTAAAAGGCTGTCTGTGACACCTGGTTAAAGACTGAATGTAGCACCGTGCATGTGGGATTATTCCTGAATTGTACCGAGCACAGTGAGTGCACAAAGCACAGGATTTTTGGAGAATCTGGAACGTCCCACTGTGTTTGGGGGCCATCAAGGAAACTATGGTGCTACAAATAAAAACACCTCCAAAGTCCTGCTGTGACCACATCAAATACATGTCTTTAATGGTAAATCACAAAGGTGTGGATGATCGAGAATCTCCTCGCACAGTCTCTCCTTATAACAAGCATTTGTGTTGAGTGCCAGTTGTTTTCCTGGCACATGCACACTTGGTGTGCTTGCAGTGAGGAATGTCTGCAAGGTCACAAATTTTGGAGCCTATGTGGATCTGAGTGGATGATGAAATTTACATCACACTTAACCTTGCAGATTCTTGCAGACACACTGGTGTGAAAAAAATGAACTGGCCTTCAGCCTGAGTCCTTACTGCTGCAGCTGAAGTTCAGTTCCAGTTGAAGCCCTTTGTTGCATGTCACCCCTCCCTTGCTGTTGTTTTTCAGCTGCTGTATTCACAATAGTATGGAGCAACACTGGTGTATTGGATTGTAAATTTGCAAAGATAGCTATTTAGAAACATATTTGAGAATTTTTGAAGATCTCAAGTGCTTTAAGCTTCATTCTGAAGTACCAGAATGAATAATATAGATCTTGCAATTGTAACAATATGCAGCATTTCTTTTTCTTACATAATAGTAAATTGAAGAGCTTTGGGGTGTTTGGGACAGAAATTTAAATGTCACAAAGACAATTTTGGCTTTCTAAGGGACACTTTTTAGTATTTTCTGACATTTTACAAACAAATGATTAATTGACAAAATATTGGGCAGGTTTCTTGATAGTAAAAACTTAAAAAATGTTTTCATTCTGCTTTTATCATGTAAGATACAGATGCTTAAAATGAACAGAGACGTCATTTGGCCACGATTTGAATGACAAGGCTGGCTTGAACATGTGACCTACGGCGCTGAGACACAAAGGCGCACACACACACACACACACACACACACACACACACACACACACACAGGCAGTAAGGTTGTGATGTCGACCACTTTATGACCCCGGCAGTCGTAGTGACCAAAGGCACCACAGCGTCTGTGTAGCTGCAGGGCCCAACAGTACAGCAGCTTTTACATGTGACGACACAGACTGACCACTGTGCTGCTAATTACTGTGCCTCTGAGTTCCGTCACCTCTTTGGCCCCTCGTGACTCGTCACATCCCACCCAACACACATCTGCCACCCCTCCCCCAAGCACAGCGTCTAATTTGGCAAAAGTGAATATCTTTGACTTGACAAGAGACTCAAAAGTCTGACTGACTTCAGGCCTGATTTTAAAAAAGATGTCAGCTTCCATTGGGGTCTACTTAGTTCAGTTTCAGCTCTCATTCACCACTGCATCACCTTATCAGCGCTGTAATCACATAAACACAGTGTGATCTAATTCAGGAGTCAATTTCTGTCCCATTTTTGTTATCTGCACTGCATTTTCACCTTCTGTATTTGAATACAAACACAGACGTCAGCCAAACCAGTGAAAATAAACCTCTGTTAATGCTTGTGTTTACACAGTGAAATTGGGCTGTGCTCTTGGCCAGCTTTCAGCGATGTGTCGCTCTGCAGAGCTGAGTAATACATATCACTTGGTACAGATCAAACACACTGGTCCGCCAGCAATTAACTTCCACATTCCTGCCGAGTGGGAAACCTGCAAGCACGCTGTTTTTACTATAACTTCAGCTGAATCAGGGACCAAATGGGTTTTCCTGGTTCCAGATGATGTTTTGCCATTCAGATGTTCAATCATTTTTAAAGGCTGGGTGAACGGTCACTGCTGGAGTATAACAATGACTCCTTTGTGTCAGTAAAGAAGTAGTTTACCATTCTGGGATATTCCCTTTTAGACTTCTGGTAGAGAGTTGTATGAGAAGACTGATCATTTTATTTAATTATAAAGCTTCACCTGGTAGCAGGTTTGTTCAACACAAAGAAACAACCAGCTATATATGACACACCAATAAGTAAACTTCAGAGATTCTGGTAGCTAGAGTTTGCTCTGTGTGAACCCAAAAATAGCTGCTTCTTTTGCTTCTATTTTTTTATGCTAAGCTAAACTAACTTTCTGTTTACTGTAGCTTCAGATTTAGTGCAGTAAGGACAAATGCAAAGTGGAGTATGTATACAGAGCAATGGAGGGTACTTTGCAGGTATATGTCTGCCATTGGCTGTGTATTTTTTTTTTTTACCAGTTTCTTTTCCCCTTCCACTGCCTATGCATTACTGTTTCAACAACAGCCTCCTACATGCTGAAAATTTTAGGTTTTACCAAAGGTTTGGGTCATACAATGAAGCAGTCTTGCTTCTTTTTTCAGCGAATTGTCTATCTTAGTGAAAGTGCTAATGTTCCACCAAACACTATTCTAAATGAGCTCTGTCACAACATCCTTTGCTTAGCCCTGCTAAATACGACAGTGATTGGATCAAAGAACGACAAATATGCCAGAGTTGGTATGGCAGAAAGACAATGAGGTGCAGCCAGACCATTCTACACAGCACTGTCATCCCTAGAGAATGGTCTGACTATGCATGACTAACAATGGACAGTCTCTGCAGTTTGTTTTAAAGCAAGCATTTTATTGCAAGAGAATGGAAATATCCAGCAAAGAAGACTAACCAAGCAGCAACAACTTCAGATAAATTTTTCCCAACCTAGCCTTGTTGAGATGGATTACGTGCAGTATTTCAAACTGGATGCACACACAGACAGCCATTGACAGCACAGATAAATTTATTCCTTGCATGTGTGGTTGTTTGTATCTACATATTCGATGCATCTCGATTACTGCTGAGCAAGCACAATATTGTCCTTGTAGTGTAGTTTCTGTGCAAATTGTTCATGCAAACACAAACTTTGGGCCTCTTGCAAATGTCCATGGAGGTGGAAAGTATAACACTGACGTTATTAGACCTGTGTTACATTTTCTCCCTCCACAAGTACGTAGGGATTGACTTGACAGAAATTTCATCATCTCCCCGAATCCATGAGAATCTGCAATGACACTGTCAGCCCAAAATTTATGTCATTAAGGCGGCGCTACGTTGGCAATAGTGCCCTACTTGACATTACCGTCTGTGCGGAACACATAGCTGTGACCGATTGTACACGTATGCAAGTCTTCCCACTGACTATAAAGTACAAAAGTAGCGTAATAAAAACATGAACACATGGATACCATGTGCAGGTCTTCACCAGTGTATAATCACGTTTTTTTTTATTACTTCCTAGTCTACATGGAGTGTGCTGAGAGGACTCTATTTTGTCCATGCACACTGAGTTAGCTTCTATGTTTTCCAAGCATGAACACTATAGACACACATTTTGGGCTGCATGTAGACATATGCAGAAGGATTAGTGCAAACGTTAGTGTACTTGGGAAATGACTAAATTCGTGTCACATGGACCCAAGCTGACCCTTGTGAAGTTGCAAAATACAAAAAAAGTTCAACTAAGCTTTTCCCTTTGAAATCATTGTTATTGACTATATGTAATTAATTTATTAAAACCATGATCGCCTGTGAAAGTGTGCTTTGTGATGTGTTGGTGGCTTCTTCTAATTGAGCCATTTAAACTGTTGTGACACATATCTTTCTGCTTGATCATAAACACGTGTTTGCCCAGTCAGGCCACAGCTGTGAAACCGAGAGGAGGTGTTAATTGAGAATTATGCCATTGTGAGGATTCTACCTTGGGAAATGGTCTCAATATTAAGTCAGCAAAATGTTCCTTCACCTGACACAGCTCTCTCAGAACGAAGGCGACACTTCCAGAAAATGTCCTGCTTGTTTACTGTCGTGCCTCATTCTCTGAATTGGACAAATTAGAAACCACACGATCCTCACAAGTCTAACATCTGCAGTAGGATCAGCCTGAGCTGCTGCCATTGATTAAATGCTAATGTCATTATCAGCCTAGCATGCGGAACTCTCCTCCATCCGACTACAGAGGTGAATTCTGTGCTCCTTTGTGTGCAGCTGCTTTTCTCCACATGCACTCTCCTAAAGGGGTTGATGCGATCATTAGCCCCCCCTGACTCCCCCCCCTGCAGCCACTTTCTGCCTGTGAAGCCCAGCAGGCAGCGGCAGGGTGATGATCCTCCAGCGCTGACTCCAGGCGCCACTATGAATGACACAGAGCTTTCATGTCACATCATCAGACCTCACCCGGCTCTTGTATTCTCAGTGCATCTAACTTTCTCACTTTCATCATCTTTCCCTTTCTTTTTCCTCTGACCTCAAAGGAGTCTCCCTCCTCCCAGATCAGACAGAAAGCAACCCCACAGAACGTCACGAAACCACCAAAAAGCCTCAGAATGAGCTGTTCTGACTGGTTTCTGACAGCTAAATTATGTGTGAATTGTATGTTCTATGCTATCCTTGTCCTTACACTGTTGGTAGTAAGAGCATCACGTTGATCCATTTTACTGCCCCAAAAGATGCTTTTTTTTCTGTTATTATTTCACTCCTGCCATTATTTAAAAACATGCCATATGAAGGTTTGATTGTCACAAAATCTTTGATATTTCTACATTATCATCATGTACAGATCAAAAATATATTGTAGAGCTAAACAAACAAAAGCAAGTTTTATATTTGCATTAGAGTGCCATTATTATAATTTCATAACAATAAAAGCATATAAAACTATATACTTATTAGTCATTAGGATGCTGCATATCTGTTACTACACAAAAAACATTATATCTAATCATGCAACAAAAGCAAGACGTTAATGTTTTTAATTGCCCGTCTATTATAAAATCAGCAATTCCTGATATTTTTCAGAGTGGCACCAATGACCACATGGTACAAATTCATTAGGATGATTTGGATAATGTGATTAGAACTCATTCATTTTAAAAACTGCTGACCAACTGGAGCTTTTGCATGAAACATTAATGGCTAACTTTTTGTAGGTCTAACTCTGCATTATTTTTGGTTTTAATTAGTGCTGTCAATCGATTAAAATTTTTGATCGCGATTAATCGCATGAATGTCATAGTTAACTCGCGATTAATCGCAAATTAATCGCACATTTTTTATCTGTTCTAAATGTCCCTTGAAATATCATTTTATATGAGGAGGAGGCGGAGAATTCGCGTCAGCTGTGTTTGGCCATCAAGTGGTATTACAGACTGGATAAACTACGATGATAACTCAGTTCACTCTGACAACACACACAGAAAACTTTGGTCTTGTCAATCGTCACGCGCGCACCCCAGGCCGCCGTCACCTGGTTGAGCATCTGGATCAGCGGCACACGGTTCGGGACGGGGAAAAGGAGCCGACAGAAAGGCGAGCGAGAATATTGCTGCTGTACCACCACCAGCAGGAGATCCTGTCGGACTCCGACGGCGAACACCTCGCCCTCGACTTCGCCAACCATGCCCCCGTCTTACCCACCCCCGCCCGCGTTAATCTCGCGATAAAAAAATTGACGCCGTTAAAATTGATTTGCGTTAACGCGTTAATAACGCGATATTTTTGACAGCACTAGTTTTAATACATAGATGTTCAAAAAGGTTGAATTCTTGTAATGGAGATGGTGTCTTCATGTGGTTAATAGAACAGTATTATCATAACATCATGAAGAATACATCCATCCATCCATCCATTATCTATACAAATCCTCTGTAGGGTCGCGGGGGGGCTGGAGTCTATCCCAGCTGACTCGAGCGAAGGCAGGGGACACCCTGGACAGGTCGCCAGCCTATCACAGGGCTACACATAGAGACAAACAAGCACACTCTCATTCACACCTACGGACAATTTAGAATAATCAATTAACCTCAGCATATTTTTGGACTGTGGGAGGAAGCTGGAGTACCTGGTGAAAACCCACGCTGCACAGGGAGAACATGCAAACGATGAAGAATAAAACCCCAAAGAAATATCTTACAGCTTAATAAAGAGAATTTCTTTAATTCTTCATCTGTTTTTGAAGTTTTCATCTCCTCCTCCAGCACTCTATGGTCACAATGATGCTGCTAAAACACCTTTTTTTTCATAGTTTGAAGGACACTACTGAGGCTGTTCTGTCTCGAGAGTATTTGCTGTCCTAACAGGGAATAAAGCAGATAACTACGTTATTTTTCTCCTTTACTCATCATTAACTTGAACGTATCTTTCGGTGGTGCGGGGGTGCTCACAGTGAGGAGAACACACATCATCTATCAGTTTATATTATACAGTACACAGACATCTTCTAATGGAGAACGCAGTGATTCAAATTAAAACCAGGAGTGTCTTATACCTGGACAGACCTTTTCAATCGCTGGAGTGTTTTATGTTGGCTGATGACTTCTACAACATTATTCACAAGCCTCATCTTTCATGCACGTTGTATGCTTCGGTGACAGACTGCACTGAGGACTTTGTTGGGTGGAACATCTGGTTTGGGGTGATGCTCTTTGGTCTTTAATGGTCTCTGTGAGAGAGGCCACATCAGTGGCAGGAATGATAAATCTGAACAATGAGAAAGCCAGTAAAGCAGTCAGCAGGGGTTTGGCGGCCCCGGCTACAGGAAGTGTGGCTCCTCTTGACCCCTGAACCCCGAGGTGATGTGTGCCCTTCAGTCGGCTCTCTGTGCTGGGATCTCTGACGCCCACGTGCCAAACAGTACAGTGGACCGGGCACTAGGCTCATATCCTGTCATAGAGATCCAATGAGTTACAGAAAATCTGTGTAATTCTGATATATGGATTCTCTGTCATTGTCTTGATTCGAAATTACAAGTCTGTAGTTGTTTTTTCAACATTTGAATCACAAAAACAATCCTTAAATTGCTTAAAATGGCCAATTCTACTGTATCCCACTTTATATCTATTCTCCACTTTCCTCCACATCATATGGAACTGACACTGATAGACAAATAATAAAACTCATCAAAAAAGGGAAGATAATTTTTTTAAAAAGCAGCATAAGAAAGCCATGCAACTTTTACAGAGTAGGTCTTACAGGAGATTTTTGAAAGATGGTTTGATAATTATTCACTTCAAAGCTAAGAGTTAGATGTTAATATCAATGCCAGATTAATTTGATATGAAACTAGAGCCAGCAGTCGGTGTGCTTACCTTAGCATTAGATCCAGTAACAAGGAGGAAACTGTTTGTCTTTCTTTTTTCAAATGTAAATCTGTCCTATCAGACCCTTTGAAGATCATTTGTTAATGTGTTATAGCTTCTTTGTTAATTCATCCAAATCGTAAATGTAAAAGCAGTTGTGGGAAACATCACAGTGACAGCCACACGTCAAGACATTATCACTCCCAGACAAGAAATGGTGCCACACAAACCCTCGAGTAAAACTGCGAATCGAGTCTTAGTTAGTGAGCTTTAGAGGTGCTGATAGGCAAATTTTTTCTTCTAAGTTAAGCTAACTTGCTGCTGGCCCATTTCCTATTTAATGGATTTTTTTATTTAATTTTTATTTAACTCTGGATAAGAAACCAAATGAAATATTTCTGGAAAGACAGACAACCTCTTTTAAAATGCTAAATGCACTTTTGATTGCTTGTTGGAACAAGGCTGATGAATGGCAATCAATAACGGAATATATGGCCCACTTAGCATGGACATTTTTGAATTTGAATTTCTTATCTGGACTTTCATCTTGTCTTCTTCTTCAGCACTCGGCCGCTGCCTGTCAGTAAACAACTCTGACTCGTTAACACCATTGAGAGAATTAGGTTTTACAGCAGTCTGGCACTCTGCTACATAGTGGCTGAACAGTTGTACACTTGAAACGTCCCTCAGTTAGTGCTGAACAGATGTCATGGTAGTTGAAGAAGATCAATAGGGCCAGTAGTGTGACAGACTAGTCCTCAGTGTGGCCTGGGGTTTTACAACAGGGCACAGGGACTTTAGCTGTTCATAATAGGAGATAGAAGTGTGGCAATAAGAGTACAAGACAAGACAAAGACACGAGGGTCCACGAGGGCTAAAAGGCTCCTGCGCACAGTGACCTCGTGGACCCTGGGAGCTGCCCTTTCACTGCCTGCTGCTCCGGAGGACATGAGATGCTGCAGCCAAACAAACCAGTGATTTAGGTCTATATAAGGAGAGAGCTGCAGAAGCACCGAAAGCTGCTGAGTTTAAACAGTGTAGTTAAATTCTGCTAGTCCTCCCTATGGGCAGACGTTTCCAGCAGCTTGTCTAAACAATAGCAAGTGAGGCGGATATGGAGGGGAAAGGTTTTACATCATGTATCTAGTGCTGGATTTGGGTGCAAGTGACAGCTGCAGCTTATCATGCTGTCTCTGATACTGCGACTCCAACAGTTATGTCTTGGGAGTGGATACTTTCTATATAATACCCTCCAATGCATTTTACTTAACATATGGCCCCCAAAATGCAGGAGGTCACATTTCTTATTTCCAGATATTACTGAATGTTAACTCTGCTGCCTCTAGGTGTGTTTTCGCAGAATGAAATCTGGCTTCTAATCTCCTCCGTGTCCACTGCTGTTCTTCAAGATAAATGGTCTGCCCTTTCAAGGAAGTAACACATCATACATATTTGTTTTTACTGCAGGCCTCCTTGTAAAACTTTGGTACAAGCACCAGGGAAATGAGAGCAAGCTGCTTCTTCAGTTTGAACCAATTTTGTGAAGGAATCCGATTTCAATTAGTCCGGCTGTGAGGAGGAATAAACCCTAATTTTGTTGAGTGGATCACAGCTTGACTACACTAATGGCCAGGTCCCTTTGCGCCCCCCATCACTGCCCATCTCTTATTTCAGGTTTTTTCATGTGGTCCCACACCTGATGATGTGTGGTTTTGGTGCTGGGATGTAATCACATTCACACAGCAGATCCTGTCCAATCAGGATAATTGACACCAGACTGCAAACTACAAAGAAAGGGTTGGTTTTCTTTCTCCTTTGTCACTCTCATATGGGTTTATTAGTGAATAGTCGGGTCTTCAGAAGGTACTGGCATCTGTTAAATGGATTCTGGGCTATTTCCTGAAGATTTGTTCACAAGGCTCTGTTTCTACATGTTGGCAAAAATGTGGCAGGTATCCACTGTTTGGCTATTACAAGTCCAACAGCCAGACACAAGACAGGTTTGACTGTAAACCGACCTGAGAAAGCTACTAATTCAAGATTAGTATCGCTTTACACGCTATAAAATAGATTTTCATATCTTAGCATCAACAGAATCCAAATAAGGCTTGAAATGTGACCACAGATATAAAAAGTCGAACCCCAGCATGCTGCTACTTGCTTACATTCGTCAAATTCCTTTTATTCATCGACATGCAGAACTTCATGTTGCGCTTTATGGAAGTTACAGCAAACCCAACCAATGTAGAGACATACTTTAAAGGAATCGTTTCTCACATTTTGGGAAGTAAGTATGGCTAATAAATGACTTACTGCTGAGCAGAGTTGTTTATTGCGTAAAGTGAATCATCATTGTGACAGCAGAGTTCCTCACTGATGACTGGAATCGCCTTCGTCAGCTCAGCCATGATTACAGCTCTGTATTACGTCCTTCCATTAAAACGCACAATAAAAGACTGAAAGTTGCACAAATAGTCTTACCTTGATATCTGAATTAATAGCTTGCTGAGCTGTGAGGCTTTTGTCATGCCTTGTCTTGCTTCTGACATACATTGGAATCTTTTAAACTTACTGTTATTTGACTACTTTCCGTGTTTCGTTAAATCACAGGTAATGAAATCACTCAAAAAACTATTTTTATATGTTGGCCAAAAAAATTCTCTCTGTTTTACAATAGATTTTTCTTATGTTTTTACAAATGGTTAAAACCTAAAATGGTAACTTTATTATAGTTTCTCTTCTGAAGGGATTTCATGATGTTAACTGCAGATTACAGAACTGCAGATATGGCATTATTTTTCTATGTGTAATAAGACTTATAATATATTCTTGTGTGTTTTTTTTTGTTATTCTTCAAGTGACAATCTGTCAACTTACATTAAATGACTGTCATTTAAAGACAGTTACAATTGAGTAAGTGGTAGTTATTAGGTCTAATGATGTTTTTTTTATGTTTGTTTGCAAATAAATCAGTAAAAGCTACTTTATACTATATTTGAGGTCCAAACAGTAACTGTCTATAACAGTTTTTTAATGTACCATTTTAAGAATATTATCTCTGGAACTCTTGCTGCCTCATTTTGACATTTTTTTAAAGTGTATAAACTAAAGTACACTTGGTTGATGATTTTCTTAGCTGAAGAAAATAAAGTGAATTAACTCACAGTCATAGTGACTACAAACGTTTTATCTAAAATGAAATAACTGATCTGAATTAGAATCTGTGATGTCCACTGCTACTGAAAGAAAAAAAGCCAAACCACTTTAAAGAATTAGAATTAAAAAACATGCCAGAGCTAGCAGGAAACAACTAAGAGTTGCATGGCGTTGCCTTTTGGGTAACGACAAGTAGTGGTGATCAATAAAGAATGAATAACAATTCCAGTATTTTGCTCCCTATACAAGAAATCAACATATGTACAATAACATTTTTTAACAAATTAAACGGATTAGAGGTGTTGGTATACAGATTTTGTCACCTTTGGCCTGAACCAGCTGTTTCCAGTTTCTATAGTGAGCTAAGTTAATTGCCTCTCAGCTTTTTCTTCAGATAATACTAATACTAATACTAAATACTAATGTGTTGTCGATCTTCTCATCTAACTCTGGAAAAGAAAGTAAAAGTATTTCTAAGTGTCATTGATCATATTTATTAATTGTATAACTTTCATGTTTCGTACTGATCTAAAGCTGGTGAAGAGTCTGACTGGACTTCTCCCTGTTTTTTCTGAAACTACAGGCCGACACAAATCACAACCATGTGCACCGGGAGGTTCACACAGGGATGACTTGCCTCAATCAGATAAGGGTGATAACAAGATGTAAAAACAAGATAGAATATGTGCAGAATAAAAATAGGAAATGCAGTACAAACATAGTAGGAGACATCTGCTCCTGTAGCTCATTTTCCTTTTGTTTAAAATCACTTTCCTGAACTTGAACGATTTGCTTATATTTGCATTGCTATTTTAAACAGACGTATGATATTTACAGAGGCTTTCTTATCTTGTACAGATTCTTCAGTGTTTGCCATGCTGCACCAGCTCACTGTTTATCGTGACAGGACAATAGTCAGCAGGAAAAATAAAACAAAAAGATCTTTTGCATACAGCAGTTGGCAAGATAATCGCTCTCATCTCGAGCAGTTTTTGCAGGATGGGGATCCTGGTTTATGGTGAGAGATCCAATCTGCTCAGCTGCTCTCCTCTGTCCCAGTATTTAGTCACAAGGCCACGCCAAGGAAAACTCCCAGTCTGAACCCAGAGCAAAGCATCTGGTTTACCACAGTGGAGATTCTCATGTTCAAATTTAGAAAGGAGCAGAGGCACCAAATGACACAGAGAGCACATTCTTTCCCAGCAGAAGGTTGTAGCACACACCCTGAAGGTTCACACAAAAGCCAGCACGTTTGGCAGCGTGGTGCTCCGGTAAATAAAATATGATGGAAGGGAAGCCCCTCTCTATCACTTGGAGCTGCCTGGCTACAGGTTTGGGCCTGTATGAACAGAATCTCCAACAAGAAGAACTGAAGAAGCCTTCACCCTCGGTAACCACTGGACATGTGCTTTCTCTCTTGCGGTTTATTTCTGTCCTCGGTGGGTTATGGTGCTTGTGTGTGTGCATTCATGCATTTGGTTGGTGTTCGGATTGTGCTATAATTAAAGCACAAATGTCGTTATGGCATTGTGGGAATAACACATCATCTCAACAGGACAGTTGTTTGGAATGATTTAAGTGCTGGTGCTGGTGAGTGTACAGAGGACCCACATCTGCCTTGGCTCTCTGAGATGCAGCTTGCTGCCAGGTTGCTAGGAAACCTACGGCTCATTGAGAACACCTGGAAGGTAAGATGAGGCCTGGCCCACCAGGAGGATGGGACAAAAGATGTGCAGTCAGAAGAACCAGCACACAGCAGGAGAGAAGAATAAAAAAGGACCCTGACTAAGATCAGGATTAGCGATAGAGAAACCCCACACCAAGATGGGAAAGATGGGAAATCCACACAGCAATGACAACTATTTTATAAGATCAGACACTCTTATAAGATCTGCACTTAAGCACAGTACTTGAATAAATGTATTCGTAGCATACTTTACTAATGTATTAGTAAGTTGAAATACTTTTCTTCTTATTTAGAACCTCCCACATTGAAGTACTTCAGTCGAACGTTGCATTTTTCCAGTAATAGCTGCACTAAGCATGATCCAGTTTCCTTCCTAAAAAGCTTGTGACAGGACAAATGATTGCAGAATTTTTCTTGTTTGTCTTCTGCTCTGTTTCTCCGACCACTTTAAAATGGCATGAGGTAAACAATAGTCTCCAGAGACGAAGCAGCAAGGCCCCTCGAGGACCCAGCCTGCAGTGTGGGGGGTCCCACCCCTGGCACACTTCTCTTGACCTCGGGGTTATCACCATGGTAATCCTGGCTACAGCACCCTTGAGGGATGATAACGGCTACTGGGTGATACCTGGCCAGACTTAAGCCACTGCTGGGGTGTGTTGGTCACTGAGGTAACATTTGCTACATCAATACAGACATTAACACACTTGTTGTTCTCACATTAGGGCTGCGTAATGGTGCCATGTGTAGAAACAAAAGCAACAATGTGAGAAACAAATGTAGCATAAATTAAGGGTTATTTGCTAGATTTTCTGGTGAATTCAGAAAATCTCTAAAAAACATCTAAAAAAATCTTAGAATTTAATTAAAACTTGTTCTATAAAAAATCATTTACTGCTAAGGGAAATTTGTGAGCAATATAGGTAATATACAAAAATGAATGACAATGTGTCTCTCCTTTGTTTCGGATCCAGACAACAAGCTAAAAAGCCAAGTTGTAATTTTAGTGTTATATGAATGTATCTGTGTTTTTGCATGTACAGAATCCTGGCATGTGTGTGTCCACATGCAGCATGAAGCAAAAAGACTGTGTTTGGGTTGAGTCCAAGGTCAGTTGGATTTTTCCTGACAGTTTTATATACCCAACAGATGACTGGCTGCTTGCATTGGGATGCTCAGATGGTAACTTCCTCCGTTTGAGGGTTTAAAAGCGTGCTGTGATGGCATGTCGCATGCAGTATTTATGTTTGGACCCTGACGGTTCATCCTGACCGTGGCTCTGCATGGACCCTCACCGAGCCGCCGAGGCCAGGGCGACTCCTCCACCCAGGCAGGCTCCTGTGTGTTGACATTTGAAAAACCAAACACCACTCAACAGTGAAACATGAGCCCTGCACGAGCAGGGACGGCAGGGAGTTTAGGCTGGGAGAGCGAAAGAAAGAGCAAGCAGGAGAAAAAATATGTGGTCATAAAAAAGAAAAAATAATGAAGGAAATACCCCACACCCTGCAAGATGAGGGAGATGAGTTTCAAAGCTTCCCCCTCCCTCTATTTCTTCTTTCTTGTCGCTGTGCAGCAGCTGAGAGTGGTTTCAGCTGGGCTTTGGTTCAAATCAACTGTCAGAGAAAATCTGTTTCCAATATCAGCGTTTCCTGTGAACACAGGAAACAGCCCTCCACACAAAGCGAGCTTGTGTGCAGGAACCCATGGAGCTACTGCTCTCCTGTCCCTCCATTTCTGCCCCAGAGCCTGCTGCAACACTCCGTTCAACTGGACAGGATTGAAGTTTTTCATTGCACCAAACTCCAAACAGACGAGCAACGGAAAGTTTGCTTTGACTCCTGTTATGAGAAAATGTGAAGCATTAGTGAAAAACATTTAGATTTCACCGTATGTGCCGATGAACAAGGGTACATGAATTAGTTTCATGATTGTGTCAACCAGTGTAGACAAAAAAGCAAACACTGATAACAAGTTAAATACCTCGCTGTGTGAAATAAATCCAACATTTTTCAAGTCTTTAACTCTCTGACCCCAAAAAAGCAATTTTACAAGGCATGCTGTCTGTTAAAGATTCACCATTAACCTGTAAAGACCTATAAAAACAACACAAATCATCCATGGTGTGTCGTTCCATCAAGAAAATTGTCCAAATCTAATCTTAAAATCTTGATATTTTGTCAAAATTACATCTCATCTGCATGTTGTGATTAAAAAACGCCAAAAATAAACCATATGCGACAAACAGATTCTGTGAAAAATAAAAATAATCCTGTGCTCCTCAGCTAAAGTGCACTGTCACCTGACAAAAATTCCGAGACTTTTTGGCTAAACTGGGCTCAACTGCATGGCTGTTTTCACACAGAACTGATAGGCAGGACAGACAAATATGGACACAAATTAAAAATCTAAGTAGTAAAATATTTATAGTATGCAGATTTGCCATTTTTTCACTATTTCTAATACATGTGGGAACTTGGAAAATTATTGTGCGTGTTGATTTAATTTTTAAAAATATTTATTTAATATTTATGATGTTATAAGTTTTTGATACTACACAGAAGACATTTTGACTTCTGTCTAATTTAGCCATAGTAGTGCTGTTTCCACTGAGGTGCAGGACTTGTGCCCTCAGTGGGTATAAATACACTCAGAAACTGCTTGGGGTACAGAGGGTCTGGGTTTTTCTAAATCTGATCTGACCGACTACAAACACTCCTTGAAGGAAGGGAATGTCTGTGTGGGAACAATATTTCTACAATTTGTCTTTTCTGTTTCGACACAGGATGACGAGGATTATCGTCCAAATGCGACATCAATACTTTTGTTTAAACCCCTGCTTGATCCTCTGATTCAAAAATCTTCACACCAGAGTATCCTGAAGCCTATTTGTGATCTAAAAACCAGCAGTGTAACACAATATTTCCCAGGGGACACATTGTCATCGCACCCACCACATACCACAACAGGCTTCGGGGCTCCAGACGTGGCCCACAGGATGTGAAGGGAATCAAAGAGGCTTTTCCTGCCATTTAGATCAACAGAACCAATACTTACTTGTGCAGACCCTCAAATCTGCAGTGCTAGCCAGGATTTACCTTCAGGAGTCAAGGTCAGATCACCTCATTGTTTTTACAGATAAAACAGGTCTCCTTTATAAGCTACTGCACATGACACAAAGACTGCAGCTCAGAGTCACATTCGAACAGGACAGTTTTGTCACTTTTCTGTGACTTCTATGCTTTTGCAGCACTTTTTGGATGTTTTACCTCATGTCGACTTCAAAATGGGAAGATTAAATTAATATATACTGTTTGTATCAGCATTTACACCGATCAACCACAACATTATGACCGCTGATAGGTGAAGTGAATAACATTGATCATATTGGTACTGTGTGCTGTTCCATGTTCCATGCGCATCCATGTTGATCAGACTTAGACACCCAAATAAACATCATCCCAGAACAAGCACACTCCCTCATGCAAATAGCAATCCCCAGGAAAATGCACCCCACCACATGGAAAAGTATCAAACAATCAGGAACATGTTGAGGAACATGACAATGGCCCAACATGTTGATTTGATCTCCAAACTTCCTACACTCCATTCTGATCAAGCATCGACAGGATGCAGTGGAACAAGTTTGACTGCACAAGCCAGAGTACCCAAAGGATCCAGTGCCAACATCCTGGTTCCAGACCCAATAGGACACCCTGAGAGGTCCTCTTGTCCATGCCCAATGGTTCAGAGCATTTTTAAGCACAGACGGGGGACCAACAATATTATGCAGGTGGTCATAATGTTATGCCTGATCAGTGTGTATATATTTGGTCATGACAACATCTGTCACGTCAGGCCACAGCTGGATAGTAGTTGCATCCATTATGCTGTGTAACAGTTGGATCTACTGGCCCACCCTACTGCAGAAATGAAACAATGCCACAGGGAGCGAAGGGTCATTGGTTGAGAGACACACACCATTATCGCACCAGTCTTTTTTTAACAACAAGCGCTCCTCCTTTATGATCCTTTTCTCTCACATTTAGCTTTATGACTTACAGCACTTTGCTGAGTAGTTAACCCTGAGGTCAGGCCCCAGAGGGATAGCAAGACCTGACTCCACTGGCAGACATTCACATAGGTCCAGTGTGATGTATCATTGTTCACTCAAATCACTTGTGTTTGCTGATCCTTTTGGTCATTGCAACAGAATGCCTCAACAGATTCTTAGAGGTGACTCCAAGATGTCCTTCAAACATGTTTTAAGAGATGCGAATCTTTGTCTGATATTGTTTTCTCACAGAAAAGTTCACTTAGTCACAAAGTCGCAGAGTGATGCTGGCGTGTGCATGAGTTAAACACTGCAGATGAATATGAATACAGCCTCTAGTGACAAACTATGCTTACATCCTTCTGCGAATTCAAGATTAAATACCAGATTTTTAAGAAGCAGCAAACAAAATGCATTTTTGAGTGGAGGGGGCTTTGAACAATAAGTAAGTGCAGCTAAAACACCTGGTAAAAGGCAGTGCTTGGATATTATACAACAGATATAGATATACTATTCTACCTCAGCTACCTCATCAAATGCTGCCAATTAGAGAACACAGGCTGACAAATTCTACTTGACACCATGTGAGCTCATAGTGTCTGAATGAGGCTGTACAAAGGATTCAATACCAACAATGAACAGACTGATTTTGGGGCTTTAAAACATTTATTTGACAGTAAAGTGAGGAGCAAAAGGAAACTAGGGGAGTGACATGCAGCATGTGGTGCGGTCACTATCCGACATCCAAAATTCGCTGCTCATGCCGTATTTGCACATGTGATGTGCACTGGAACCGCTCAGTTTGTTCTGTTTTGATATGTTTTATAGCATGTAGCTTAGACCTTTTCTGTGCTCTTTTTATTTAGCTTTTGTACAAAATAGAGAGCACTGAGCAATAGATTTCAGCTATATTTACTACAGTGGTGTCTGTTCTCTGTTAATGAAGTGTATTTTGTCATACTTCCTGTCTTGTTTTAGTCTTGGGATGAATTCAGTTTTATTCCAATGTGTGATTTGTGTAAAGCTAATACTAAAATTGACTTTGTAGTGCCACAGAACTTTCTACAGATTGTTCTACACGTACAGGAAATGCTTTTGCTTCACTGCCATGTCCTTCTTTTAGTGAAACTATAAGAAAAGTTCACAGGCATGACCTCTGCCACGCAGGAAAACTTGAACTCTACCATTTGTCCCACCATCATCTGGTCTGTTATCCTCTCTCCTGACAATGCCTGGGTGTAAACGGAGGGGGCTGTTAGAGTGTAATGGGCCTGAGGAGACTGTTGCTGTTCGTCTTGGATCATTGAGCTCATCAGCCAGGCTAGACCTTGACTGAGGGAGCAATAACTCTGTGCTGAGATGCTCTGCAGAATAACTTTACATAGAAGAGCATGTGAGAGTGGGCCTCTGGATGTGATCCCTCAGTGAGTTTAGGTCCTAATTTACATTGAGTTGATATCACCTCCAACCTAAAACACATGGAGGGAATTCAGAAACACTTTCCTGCATGGAAAAATTAGGGGCCATTGAGACACTTTTTTCCAGTGGGGCTGAGATGCCTGGTGCAGATATGCATCGATACACATGCATATATGTGTGTGTGTGTGTGTGTGTGTGTGTGTGTGTGTGTGTGTGTGTGTGTGTGTGTGTGTGTGTGTGTGTGTGTGTGTGTGTGTGTGTGTGCAGTTTGTATGTAACAGGGATTGTCTCATGACCATTCCAATTTGTATGTGTCATGCCTCCATCTGGATCCTGCTCTCTGAACATATGTCAGGTAAGTCAATGCTGGGTAACAGAATACAGGCACAGATGATGAGCTTTTACATGGAGCTAACCTGCTGTTTATCTGATTCTCCATGCGAGGTCAAAGGACTGAAACCACAGGGTTATACATACACACAGGCTTCCTGAAGGTGCTTGAAAAGGAAAAAACAGACTGTCGCACATATCCAGTTACATATATGTAGAGTTTCTTGACATGTCAGAAACTGGAAGAATGAAACCTTCCCAACACTGGAGCTTTCTGTTTAACTTTGCATAACATTCACTGATGGCTACACGTGAGAAATATTGTGACTGATAAAGTAATGAAAAGCAGGTGAGTATCAGTCAGCAATCCAAATCCTGGCACAAGGTCAGAAGAGGTTGAAGAGGAAGAGGTCACTCTACCCCAGGGGGCTGATGGAGGGCAGAAGAGTCAGAAACTCCAGGAGTCAGTTTTCAATTAAGTCACAGCTCAAAGTGTCACAAGGATATATGGACAGCTCACCGGTTTGCCTTAAGATGAAACTCCTAATCCATCTTTCAATTTAAGGCTCAAAGGAATCACTGAAAGCTCAGGTCTCTATCAAACATGACTCTCCCGCTGCTGCTCGTTCCCACATCTATTACACTTTATCGCTCTGAGATGTGTGTTCTCTCCTTCTGTCTCTACATCTCTGATAACACACGGGAAGCAGTCTGATCTTTGCACTGCCTTTTAATTACATTAGTTTCACATTTTCTCTTTCTGAGTGACATTCATGTGTTTTCATAAGTCTATTGCTGTGTTCTCCAATCTGGGTCACCCGAAAAAAGTTATAAATCTGTTGAGCCAGAAATGCTGCCCAAATGCTGATTGGGACCAGAAGGAAAGAACACATTCCACCTATTTAAAGATCTTACATTGGTCGCCTGTCATTTTCCACATCAATTGGATTCTTTGTGTCTTTAAAGCTCAACATGGTCTTGCTCCACTCTGTACTAGTCTAGCTTTTGTGCTCTGAGCAGTTAGAAGAGTCAGCCAGAAGATGCCTAGAATTTGCTTAAAATGATTTATGGCGAGTATTTCTATTATTTTATCATCCATTGTTATTATTTTTGCAGTTTAAATAGCTGTATTCCCTCTTGTCACTTGTATATTTGTTTTATCTGGTTTGTATTCTATTGTTATTTTTCTGTCTTGCAGCATGTGAGGAATGTATCCTGGTTTGCATTACAGCTCTTTGTTACACCCCAGAGTGAACCCTTCCCTTTGGTATTTGGGCTACATGTAACTATACTCTCTGTTTTATACGCCTGTGTGTGTGTTAATAAACAGAGAGAGGAGAGTGAAAGAAACCCACAAAGACAGATTTGAAGACAGATGCACTGACAGAGAGATCTTGGAATAAAGGGATGATAGAGGGAATATTCAGGAGACACTCTGTCTCACTGATGGATGACTCCTTATTGGAAACTCAGACATGTAAACCAGATGGTGGATCAGTTCAGAAAGGAGACTCCTGAAGATAAATAGAAGAGATGTACGGATCTACATTGGAGCTTCTCTTTCTCAATCAGTTAGTCGATTTTTCATTTATAGAGTCTCGGACAAATCAGCCTCAAAGGTATTTTAGCATTTGCTCTGTTAATAAGTACAAAAACATTCACTAAATATGACAGTCTAGGTATGTTAAGAGGTGCCCCTGCATGAAAACATTCCTTTGCAAAGGAGGAAAACAGACCAAGACAGATTTTTCAATCAACCAATTACCTGAAGAAATCTTGTGACCCTGAGTCAGTTAAGAATCTCTTTAGTGAAGGACAGCTTGAATGTGTTGACTGTGTTTGATCTCTGAGGTCACAAGACTAACCAGCAGCACTTTATAGTCAGCTTCAGTCACCACATCCTACCTTGGACATTAGTAGTATCATTATTGGTGATTATAGAGCAGATAGTCTGTGAGCAGAATATACCACAGCGTCCATATTCACTGTACCTACTACTCCTACCGCTAATGTATAATGAGTACAATACGTGAAAGAAAACAAAATGATGTGTTTTTTCCGTGTTTTTTTCTTAGAAATATAACTGACAACCCTTAAAAAACAATGCTAATAGAAAACAACAAATACATTTATCCCAGTTTGATGAAATGTCTTTGGGTTTTGGCACCAAAGTGAAGCAGATATTGCAACAAAACAGGAGAACTACTTCTCAGACAGCAAAATGTGCAATTGATTAATCATTGGTGCAACAGATAGACAAGGTCTTTAAGGACTTAATGACAGCTTGACTTTAGCCGACGTGGGCGAGCAGACAAGACAGACTCATTGTCAGGGTGTTTGCACGTCTTGCTCTTTCTTGTTTCTTTCTATTTGCACTGGTGTTGTGTCATTGTGTGTTAAGTACAGGTAACATGACTGGTAGTGGAGCCCACACAATACTGCAGAAACTCCAAAAGGATTAGAGGGATGAATTTATTATGGCACAGTATTCTGATACGTTTACAGATTAGCCTTAATATCGGGTAGTTTCCCTGTAATGAGTGATTTGTTTGGCAGCACACATTAGGAAAAGTCCTTGTTAAGAACTAAATTCCTTTTCTTGCCAAATAGTTACAGTAGTTCATTAGTAGTATTGTAAAAAAAAAAACAAACAAACAAACAAAAAACTTTACTTTGTTCTTCTTTTTAATTTGAATGAGTTTGAGTATGAGAATCTGAGATGTTAACAGAAGTTTCCAGGAGAAAGAAAGTTCAGAAATTGGATTACTGTTGCTTAAGCATTTAGAGAGTGTGAGTAAATTTTGAAGATATGAATCAAAGCATTTCTCACAAGTATCATTTTATTGCCATTTATTTGCAATGCTCCTGCATCTACAAAAACAGTGATGAACTCTGTGCTCACTCCTGCTTCCTAAAAACCACATTTAGCTCGGTGGATTCGTCGTAGAGCTGAGTCTGCGGTGGGGGATGTGGGGTGAGCGGGTCGGAGGAGACTGTGCACACTGCAGAGAAATTAGACAGGTTGTCAGCTGAGTGTGCAGGAGGAGTCTGGCTGCCAGCAGCTCTCTGGGATCTGGATGAGAGGAGTGCAGGATGGAGGAGTGTGCACAGGCGGCTGAGGCATGGTTTCCTGTGTGTATTTCCTGTGTGTTTAATGTGCAGCTCAGGGCCAGGGCCTGTTTCCTGTGTGTGATGGGTGCCAGGCCCAGGAGCCCAAACACAAAGACAACACACGACCCCACCAGTGTCAGTGACAGACCAGGCAGCCGGTACATGCATCAGGTCAGCTCACAGGCTTTTATATATACAGACTCACAGAGCTAGAAAGTTTACAAAAGTAGCTCTTGAGAGACATAGATCTCTCACTGCCTGTCTCTCTCTCTCTCTCTCTCTCATCTGTCTCTGTCATTATCTCTAATAAGCAGATCCCAGACCTCTGCCTGGAGGGCGTACCACTTTACATAAATACTGGAGGAGAATAATAATATAACACATTTAAGAGCCAAAGACGAAAGCATGTATGATACATATTTTTATTACTGTAAAATAATCCTATGAAAATGCTGAAACCAACATTATGTCAAAGTTTGTCATTTCAGAGTCACTCATTATTCCCACTTAAAGTGTACATCTTTAAAAACAGGCCACAAAAATATAGTTTAAGTTCTTTGACTTAATTTCCTTTAACAACTGACACTGCAGGGTTAAGAAAATATTACTCACACAGGAATGAAGTACAAGTAAATTTGTTGGGGACTATTTTACGCCACGGACTAATCCAGAAAGTTACTATACAAGATCAGGCATAACATTATGACCACCTGCATAATATTGTGTTGGTCTCCCTTATGTGGAACCAGTGGACATAGACAAGAGGACCTCTCAGGGTGTCCTATGGGGTCTGGAACCAGGATGTTGGCACTGGATCCTTTGGGTACTCTGGCTTGTGCAGTGGGGCCTCTGTCAATCAAACTTGTTCCACTGCATCCTGTTGATGCTTGATCAGAATGGGGTGTAGGAAGTTTGGGGGTCAAATCAACATGTTGGGCCATTGTCATGTTCCTCAACATGTTCCTGATTGTTTGATGTTTTTTCCATGTGGTGGGGTGCATTTTCCTGCAGGGGTAGGCAAGTGACATTTGGGATTTCCATTTGTATGAGGGAGTGTGTTTGTTGTGGGACAATGTTTATTTGGGTGTCTAAGTCTCATCAACATGGATGTTAAAATCCAAGGTTTTCCATCAGAACACCACATAGTACCAATATGATCAATGTTATTCACTTCACCTGTCAGCGGTCATAACGTTGTGGCTGATTGGTGTATGTTATGTCAAGCTTTAGCTACACAGCTTACACTTGTAAATGAAAAGTAAGACAGTCTTTCTCTCACTACCCAGAACTCATAATGCTCACTCATGGTCATGAGCTCTGGGTAGTGACCAAAACAAAGATTTTGTGGATACAACAAATGGAAATGACTTTGATCCACAGAGTGGCTCGGCTCAGCCTAAGAGACAGGATGAGGAGTTTGGAATAGAGCTGCTGCTCCCTCGCATGGAAAGGAGCCAGCAGAGCTGACATCTGATAAAGATGCCTTCTTGGTTCTTTGGAGGTTTTGCCCAACTGGGAGAAGACCCCAGGGTAGACCCAGAAGGATTACATATCTCATCTGGTCTGGTAACACCTTATGATTTCCCAGGAAGAGCTGGAAATCAGCCTTCTGTTGCTGTGATCCAAGTCTGGATAAGTGAAAGAAAATGAATGGATGCACAGACAGCAAGAGAATCAGAAAAAGATTTTACATCAAAAGCTCAGAACAGAAACAAGCTGTGAATACAACAGTAACAAATTATTATCTTTAAATTTTATATGGCAAATGTCGGCAGTTTATTTTGCCTATATACACAATGATGTCCGCATTAGATACACTTGGAGTCACGTTTCTGATGGCTTCGACAAGTCTAATTTTAATGTTCAGTCCTCACCAGATCCTCCAGAAAACATGATAATCTTCAGCTGCTTAGTGCACCACCATCTTCACTGCTGACAGTGATACAGATGAGAGCAACAGGACTGAACCAAAACTAAGAAAACCAAGACAATGAGTGGAAAAGCTGCAATGTCAAGGGATAATTGATTACTGTATATGATCCCTTTAACACTGATTCAACATTTTGACCTGATGTTAGTATGAAAACTTTGATTATTGCTGCTTTGAAGTTAATTGGCTGAATGGGGTGTTTGAGTTGTGTGTTTGGACATGTGGTTGGGTTTGTGTGAGGCTGAGGCCAGGAGCCCTGACAAAGTGACAAAAGCTCACTCAAGAAAACGGGGCATGTTTGCTCAGTAAGAATAGCCTAAAACACACAACCAACACAAACAGGGCTCCTGAGCAGATGGGAGGACGGGCAGGAGGTAAAGGAGAGGATAAAAGAAACCAGAGCGGGAGGGAAGGTGGGGATGAGGTGAACATGGAGCTGTTAATTCACCTCAGGACAAGCACAGACACATAGAATGAAACTATGACGCATCAAATGACTCTTCCCGGAATTCTCCACTTTGTAAGTGTGCGGTGAGGATGATCTGTGCATGCGCATCCCCAGCCGTGACATATCGCAGTTGTGACTCTTCTCAACCACAAACAACACTTCTGGAAAAATTCAGGAGACTAAACACAAACAATGAGAACACAGCAGCCCTGCGTTTTACCTTAAAGGGAGAAAATAGCCTACACTTCTTTCAAACTGTAAATGCAGTTTAGCTGTGTGGGAAATTTTGTGGGACACTTAAATGTACAACTAGGAACA
Organism: Dascyllus trimaculatus; assembly: GCA_024666655.1. Lineage (NCBI taxonomy): Eukaryota > Metazoa > Chordata > Actinopteri > Pomacentridae > Dascyllus > Dascyllus trimaculatus. The sequence continues at coordinate 16,640,508 of CM045450.1, forward strand.
CTGATTTATAGATGTATGTGGTGGTCAGCCAAGAGCCGGGGTTATATCAGTCCACCAGATAGCCCGACTGCCTCCAGGAGGGAAGCCTCTTGATGGAAGGAGGCTGCCAGTCCTCTGTCATCACATGTCAGTATATCAGAGCCAGCACAGCCTTAAGCTCTTTATCTGTACCATAAAATATCAGAAAAAAAGAGGCAGAGTTTTAATGTGAAGGCAGAGCCGAGGGGATGAAGGGACAAGGGCCAACTGCACAGCAGGACTGGACAAGATACCTAGAAATATCCACAACCAGGTGTACAATTCTGCTATATTCTGTCACGTGTTTTTCATGTGTAGTTTGTGCAATATTTCTTTGAGTACCCTGTTACATTTCATTTTCATGTGCAATATTACTTATTACCTCAGTGTAATTGTCATCATTATTGATATGTTCTAGTCTAGTCTTATTTTAGTTCACTTATTTTATATGATTGCTTTTCCACTTTTTAGGCAAGGATTTCCCTCTGGATTAACAAAGTTTAATCTCATGCCACGTCATCTCATCTTTTAAAGTAATTCATTAGCACACATTTGCAAATATTTTGTTTCTCCCCTGGTTTCTACAGCATCATTGAAAACCTACATTATTTATTATTGTATTCTAAGCCATGTTACGTCATGAAATACAAATTGAGAGCCAATAACAGACAGTGTGACATTTTTAAGGGTTTTAAATGAATGACTTTCAACCTTTAAAAACTGAAATCCTGTTTTGGTAAATAAATAACAACCCACGTAATGATCATTATTTCTTATGTAATAATGGAATTAGCTGGACTGGCAGTGGCAGACTGATTGTACAGGACATACTTGTGTCTGTTTTAACACCCTGACGCCACATGCTGCAACTGAGAGGGCCTGAAAACTAACTGGAGCAGAAAATGGTGAAATGGATCAGCGGCTAGTTAAAGCAGCCAAGTTGTGCTATGCCACAGGCAACATTATGAAAACAAAGTTGAACAAACTTTCTGAGAAATTACACTATTCTTTCAGGTCATCTTAAAAACATAATGTCAATACTGAAATAGTCAAAATTCAAATTAAAAAAAAGTTAAAATCTATTCAAGTAACACATTTGACATGACAGGTGGTGTCAATGTGGGGGTATTTGAGCTCATTTGATAAGTCAGTGAGGGTACATCAGACTAGGAAGCCTCTTTTTAAGCAGCATGCAAATTTTGCATGTCACTGATTGCAACTGAAAAATCAGTTGTATGTTGTTGTTTTTTTAAAGTCCAGCAAAGACCCAAAGATTATTTAAATATTAAAAGATGCATGCATTGTAACTTGCAATGGGAACTGCAGGCATAAAGTCAAAGTGCAGGGGTGCCTGAAAAACACAATTCTAGTATGCACCACCGATGAGAGGATGCTACTACAAAACTCAGACTACCTGTCATTTATACATCACAAATTCTGGGAGTCACTGATGGTCACATGATTTACTACTGAGAGGCTTATGAATTTGAACATATATCTGTCAGTGGCTGGTAGATGCTCACATTTGAAAATGTTAGTTTCCCACCCCATTCATAAAGAAATCATAACTCATCAACCTGCACAGGTATCAAAGCCCCAAAGCATCATAAACCCCCCATCAGTCAGCTCTCTACTGTTTCATGTGCATTTGACCAGCCGACACTTCACTGGTGGGACTGAAGTTGCCTTTCACTGAAATCCCCATTGCACCCGTCTGTGTGCATGTCTGTGTGTTTGTGTGTGTGTGTGCATCACTAACAGGACTGAAAGGACTGCAGGGGGAAGTCTATGTTATTATGTAGAAAAAAAGACCAGGCTGGAGTCTATTCAGAAGGCTCTTGCGAATAGAAAAGACCTCTCACCCATTACGAGGAATCCCCAAAGCCTTTTTTATTTTTTCCTTCAAGCATCATTGTGTGCTATTTACTGCGGAGCTCATTTATCAGAGGAGTGAAAGACACACATCTTAATGGGTTTGCTTATTATTAATCTGCGGAAAGAGAAAGATATGTATTCTTCTGCTCTCACAACACGTACGGCTGACAAAAAGCACAGCAGTGGCTTAGTAACCAGCTGTGTGTGTCTGACTACTGTAAACATGCGGCATAATGATGCATCAATACCTCATTAAAGCCAGACTGAATTGCACAAAACCATTAGGATGGGCAGGAACAGGGACTCTTTAATCCACGCCTTGCTCTATTATTGCTCCACTTTTTGCAGTGTCACAAACTGACAGGTCTGAACATGAAGGTGACAAAAGCCAGCAGGGAGGAAAACAAAAAGTCAGTGGGTGAGCAACTTATAGTAGATATGACTGCACATTATATGTTAAATATTGATGTAACTTCTTAAAAACACTTTATTTCTGAGGTGATCAGATGGATTTTAAACAAAAGATCACAAGGGGACGTGGTCTTACCTTTGCCTTGATGTGAAACAAGAGCTGAACTTTGACATTTACAGTATTTCTTTTCACCTGGATACTCTGCATGGGCCCTGTTTAATATGTGATACAATATGTGACCATCCTTTATTAGTCACAATGAGCTGTTTGAGATGTGATCAACATAAACCTGCACCAATAGAGTTATGAGTTAATCTTAAAGACACAGTGTCTGGGTGAGTCTCTGCTGTCCTCTAGGGGCAATGTGGCTACATATCAGGTTTTTCAACAGGAGAATACTTGTTATCATGTAGAGGTTTGGCCAGTTCAGTCTCTGCATATTTAGCTTTTCTACAGATAGGACTTAATTCTGGCTCTAATCCTGCTGCCACACTAATTGTCTGCAAATGAAAATGGGATAATTGTCCATTTACAGTACCAAGAAAAGGGACAATCCTTTGGAATTATCTGCATTTATGTATAAATTTGCCTTTTAATAGCAACACTGTATTGTTCTCATCCAAATGAATGCATGTTTCAGACATTGACAGTGTAAGTTTATAAAACTCTATGAGCCACCATGACCTCAACAAAAGCTAAGTGGAGTCAGGGATTAGAGCAACTTTGACTTAAAAAAATATAATGAATTTGCTATGCACAAGAACACAAGAAGCATCCATGCCAGAAGATCCACTGTGAAAAGCTGACTTGCATAAAGTTCGAAAGGCTTGCAACAAAATCTCAGAGAGGTTAGAGATTCATGGATTGATTTAGTTTGTGGTTGATCTCCCCAGAACTGGATTCTGAGCTAAGATGTCTCCAAAGACACAACACTTCATCATACGCTCATAAAACAACTATGTTCTTGACTCTGCTACACACAAATCATTGTATTTGGTTGCATGGAGCATCACTGCTTTTCTGAAGTTTGCCCAGTGAGCACTTTTATAGGCCACAGTGTGACTGGGAGCACATCGTATTCATCTGAACTTGTCATTTCTTTGATGACCAGACCACATTTTATGATTTTATGTCCAATAATGCAGAAAACTAGGGGATTCCAAAGCGAAGTAGCCTCTATATGATTTCAGTGTATTTCCTTTGGACTATTTAAAATCTGTACTGACTTTTAAATCATGAAAAAACAGCATCACACTGTCCTCTCCTGAACTACTAAGTAAGACTCAAGATGAAACAAAACGTTGTTGTCCTGTGGTTCCCTCTGCTGGTGGTACAGCATATTTCACAGCAAGTTGCTTAAAAAGTAACTTGGGCCTCAGAGCCAAAGCAAGCACATTTTATGAGGTTTTAAAGGTATATTTTTCTGATGGTTGTTTAATATGATTTCCATATTACCTCACTGAGTGTGTCCCGTCCCCTCATTTCCTGTTGTCCCTCTGTGAATCTGGGTCATACTTAGCTTTGACATGAGGCTGTATTTATTAACTTGTGACGATGATGATGAGGATGATGATACTGCCGATGTTAAAAATTGGATCTTGTATTATGAAGTTGTATATTTCTTTGCCATGTTGCACAGCTGTCTGCAGGTGATAGGTGATTGTTGAAGGCCTTCAGGAAATGCAGGATACTTTAAATACACAGCTGTATCCAATTATACACAGAAAGAAAGAAAAGTCCACTGGTATCTAAGCTGGACATTTAGAGGAAAGGCTGCCTGTTTTAAATCTTAAAGTCTTGCTTCATTCATTGCACTTTCTGTCTTTATATCCTCCATTTACTTCACCATCACTTGTACACATGCAACGTTAATGAAGTAAAACCATTTCAGTCCACTCACTGAACTCAGTGACCTTTGGGGGAATGTGGGAGTAACGGATGTATTCTAATAAATAAAAGGCAAATTTGCAACTTCAGCCTGGAACACTAGAGGACCTCAGAGAGTTGTTGTGTTTATCAGTTTGTTCTAACCCAGTTATGTTAAAATGAGACAGATGAGTCTGTTAGAAAAACCCCAAACGTCTCTTTGGAACAACACAGCGTGGGGATTTTGTTAGTCATCTGTCTGAAAATCAAGGCAGGGATTATGCAGTCTCAACGCGCACCTCTCAAGCTAAACCTCAACATTTCCAAAGCGTGACTGTCAATGTTTATTTTCCTCTGTGTGAGCTCTTTCACTTCAAGTTCTCCAAATCTGACATATTGATTTACAACATTTGTGTCTATGTTTACCACATGTAGTTGATATCCTTAACATCCTGATGACAAGGGAAAGAAAATATTTTTTCTTTTACTTAATCAGAACACAGTTGATAGAAGTTGCAAGAGATGATTATGAACTTTGTGCAACTGAACAAAAGTTGTGAACATGTTATATTTTATTGCACTTTGTGTTTATTAGCTGTTGTATAATGCATGTCATGACTGATTTGAATCTTTAAACTTCCAGTGGTGGCAGATTTACTTGGCAGCTCTTCTTGGCCAAGATACAATAGAGGAAATTACCCGCCTATAGGCGGCAAACAGTTGTTTTTTCCATCTATGGAGTATTTGTGGGAGTCAGATTTGGCAAAAGACAATACAAATTTATTAGTGAGCCTCAGTTTTTGTTACCTTTAGACTACTCTGACTCACCAGATGTAGAAAGCCATTTTATTTGGCTTTGTCCTTTTCCTCCGCTATCTCTGTGTTACCATTTTCAAAGTCCTCTTCACTGCTGCACATACCTTCAAGCTTGCAACTCACCACACTGAAAATTTCAAGTTTTAATGAGGGATTGCGCAGTCAAGCAGCTCTGCTAGTTCTTCCTTTGTTTTTTGTAAATTTTTCACTTTAATGACAGCGCTTGCCTCCCTGCATACAAATGTTCCACCAAAACAACTCTCCCCGTCACTATTTTGAGATGACACCATTGCTGCATCCTGGGCTTGGCTCCCCTTAAGATGACTGGGTTTGGTTTAAATAAATACAAAAAAGCCAAAGCACTTCAATCATCTCCTGTAGCAGAATGATAATGAGGTGCAACTGGACCATTCTGTGCTGCAGAATGCCTAAAGATTTCCAGTCTTTACTCTAACGTAGGTTTTATATTTAATATCCAGTCACAAGCATGTTGATCTCCTCATCTCACTCATCAAAAGGCAAAAAATAGAATTTCTGAGAATTTCAAACAATTCCTTCATCAAAGCAGACTACAGAATACTGTAGGACATGGTGCCATGCCCCAAAACTCAACTGATTTTTTTTTGTTTAATGGTGAACAATGATCATTCAAAAAGACAAGAGATTTTACAAAATGGATTCATGTGCATCTGAACACACACACACACACACACACACCCACCCACACACACACACACACACACACATAACCTTTGCAGGAAGAGCAATGCACCTCTGAAAGTCAATCACTGTGGTATTTGCGAGTGAACACTCTCTTTAAAGCCTCAGAACCCTGTTGTTATAGAGAGTTATGGGACGGCTGGAAAGGTAAAGTGGTATTATTTTAAACAGCTAAATCTCCAGTGAAAACAGGACCACACCCAAAATATGATCACGCGTCATTCCTGAAAAAGTACTAAATGACGCTGCTAAGTGTTTGTCTGTGCTTTGGCGGCATTTGCAAGCAATATCAAGATAACCCAAATGCGACAAGTACCAGCTATTGCTCCACCTAAACTGGAGGCTCTGAGGTAAAAGGATTAAAGAGAAACGTGGTCAAAGAGCAGCTGCAGGATTTCACCTATTTTTTTAAATTAAGGATGTGAAGATGACTCACGCATTTGTTTAATCTTGAGGTTTTGCTTTTAAATCTTTTAAAACACGACAGATCTTCCAGCCAATAATGATGAGGCCCACCAGTACTATTATGGGGGAAATGAATATCCATGCCAGACTGGTGAATCATCAAAGACGCTGCCATTGTTTATATGTGTATGTTCAGACATGTTACCACTCTGTTATTAGAAAGTCAGTGTTACCATCAGCTGCAGCGTTCTGTCTGCACCTCACAGTGTTTCCTCTGCAAGTCAGTGGGATTTGTGAAAGTAAAGCAAAAATGGATCTCTTGCATATCTATTCCGCAGACACAACATGCAGCGCATTATGATGTTTATTTGGAGTCAACAATGACACATCAGAGAGCAGTGAAGAGGTTGAAGTTGCTGCTTTTGCAAACAAATGATCAAAAAGTGAGTTCTGTTCATCAGTTCTTAATTTTGGTGCAAAACATGCACTGGACACGATGTTTCTTTCGCAGATGTTATTTTCAAATCCAAATGCCTAGCACATGTATTCCTCTCATTTTCAACACTACAATATCGGATTAAATTCCCACTGAGAGATGTTGCGTGACTTCACATCAAAGATTGTGGACATTATGTACAGTGAAATCATGCATCTGCTCTGTATATTTTCACAAGTTGGCTGTTAAATTTCAATCATGAGGTGAATATTCGAACTCAAAGGATGAAGAATAGCAGATGGGGGATTGGGAGAAGAGGAGCTCAAGAGTCTGAGGGCAGGCAGGGTAGAGTGGATGAGAAGATCCGGTATCTGAGCTGGCAGGGGATGGAGGTGGAGGGTTTTAAAGTGAGTGTGGCTTAAAATAAGTATAGCAAGCAGATGGCTGGCTAGCAGGTAATTGAGAATCTAAGGTAGAAGTACTGTTAGTGCAGGGAAAACCATTAGGATCAAAAGTTAGGGCTAAAGTTTAGCCTTGGAGTGTTTGGCTACAACTATACGTTACAGACAGCTGGAAGAAGAGCTGAAGGTTGATAGGTGCAGGGTTAGCAGCTGTAAAAGATCTGGAGCAGGAAAGAATGGAAACACAAATAAACACATGAAACAAAAAGACGCACAAGGGAACCAAAAGTAATACAGAGTAAAACTTGAGTCGAAGTGCCGATCAGGACACAGTCAGCTTTTATGTGACTATTTGAGTGCAACTAGAATGTGTGAGACTGTAAGGTTAGACATGAAAAGCACACTGGTATGGAAATATGATTTGTTTTGACCTGTGTGTGCTCGAGTCTAATGCCAGCAGAGCAGAACTGTAGCAGCTCACATGCTGTTGTCACACCCATTTTCTGTAATTCTAAAGGAACATAGACTAAGTTACCATCAATATTTATTGGTTCACAGTTGATCTAAAATGGATTTAATGTGGTGAAAAACTAGTTTTCTACCTTCTTAACGTGTCCATATGGTGTTTTTATCTGCTGAAAGGCTCATGAGTAAAATAAGCAGTCATTGCATGGCTGAGTATTTCCACCTTGAAACTGCAGTGTACTTATGACAGCTTCAGAAACACTGATCAAGATTCTGAGGTTTTTATAGATAACAAATCTGAGGAACCAATCTCATCAACTTAAAGTTCTGTATCCAAAAATGACACCCCTATACAAAACAAGTGTATTGTTAATTATTTTCTGAGGGAAAACATGTCTTCTGCCAGATTATGTTTCTTTGTGACATATCAAAAATATCTTTCTAATCAGCATATTTTTGCCTTTTATTTTGTTGCTTTATTATTCCTTCATTTCAGCCGACCAATCACATATCAGATGAGTCAGGACTCATCACCATGGTAACCACGAAAAAGGACAGGAAGCTTTAGACATGTTGTGAAATTACCATATTTTAGCCCAGACTATTTTCCTAAACTAAACTTTTTTTGGTGCATAAACTTAACAAAACAGTGAGCAAAAACCATAAACTTACAACAATAGTCCCACATGGATCATGAACCCTGGTCTCCTGGGTGAAAGTCCCAATGCTGACTTACACCTTCTACTTCCTTACATGGTCTTTGTGGTGCTTTCAATGTGGAAAGAAAATCCAGTTTCTTTTAAAATGTGAATGAGAACACAGTTTAGATGAATAGGAATGTCATTTTGGGAAGCATGGTTGCAACATGCAGGCTGGATTTTTGTATATTTTTTCTTCTTTCAGATTGATTTCTGGCTCGAACATGAATGGTCTGATTACTCCAACATTGGAATTTTCTATTGTGTAGCTTGGAATAGTTTTACAGTATCCGAGCAGAGTCGTATAGGTGAGCTGGTGTTCTGGTGGAGGGGTGACAGGATGGAGGGATAAAGACTTCATAGATCCTCACATTCTAGAGGAAGGAATAATGTAGAGCTACATTTAGACCATTTTAAAGCATGAAACGGTTATTGTCCTGTGAAAAAAAATCTAAATATGTAACATCAGTTCATAAAGATCAGTTTTTATGGGTTGAATAAACCACCACAGAGGGACTTTAAAATGAGTTAATACATTCACTCCTTCAAAGCATCCGCTTTAGGCATTTAAAACATCTGACCTCAGATTTGTTCAGTATGATGTGCTACTACATCATACATCATAAAATACTCTTACAAAAGAGGGTAATCAAAGAACATCACAGTAACAACTGAAGCCCCAAACTTTGGCACTCACTATCTGTTGGGTCAGCAGACAGTGAATGATTCAGTCCTACTTACCCAGTTTCTTTCTTTTCCTACAGCTTCATCCAGTTGTCTTAATGCGCTGCTTTTGTCTTGTAAACTTTATACTCAGATATGTTCACTCATGGTTTTTGTGCTCATCTAGGGTCAGTGAACATGAAATAGTTTATATAGCATCCGGAAGTTGTCATTGAGCTTCACTTTTCATGATGTTTTCCATTTTATGTCTGTTCAGCATGTGTGCAGATACATAACATCATGCACTGTCCATAGTTTCAGCACATAACAGGCCCCAAGTGTTCCCCCTCAGCTGGTTTTATTTCACACACATGAGATATGTTGGCACCGCGTAGTTTCTTCTACACTTTGTGAAATATGCTTCTTGGCTTCCTTGCCAATATTGGAACCACTCTGTATGTCTGTATGTTATAAAGATGAATGAACACCACTAGTCTGTAAACTAGAAACATAGAGGAGCAGCTAGTCTGGCTCTGAGCAAAAGGTAAATAGTTCTTCCTACCAGTACCTGCAAAGCTCATAAATTCACATGTTGCATTTCATTTATTTCACTGGTGCAAACGCTAAAGTGTAAAAACAACAACTTGCTGTTTTACAGCTGCTGTTTTTGGGGTTATTTAGTGGTCACTTTTTATGGCTGGAACCATAAACTTAATAAGGTCCTGGCCCTCGGCTGACCTAAAGCATGAAGTCTATTGTACTTTCAAATTAGCTCCAATATAGACATTAATCTAGTACAAACACTAAATACTTGCCAACCACTTTTCACACAAACAGTATACAGAAAATTATTGTACACTGTATTTACAGCCTCATAGTTTGCTTTCAACTAAACCAAAGTGTTATTAAGAAGATCTACATCTGTGTGTACAGTACCAGTGTATATAACTCAGTCAGCTGGGTTCTCCTTGGTTTGTCCATTATTAACTATTATTATAAACTATTATTATTTGTGAAATTTGTATTTCTTGTGACGGCCAAGGAGGTGGCCTTTGACTGGCGGGCTGGATTTCTCCTTGTTCCTTGGTCCTGTTTGCAGGAAGCTGGGTGGTTCCCAAAAGAAGGTCTTATCATTTAGGCAACCAGGTCCACCTGTGGCTCTTTAAAAGGGCCTGATTGCTGCCTCCTCACTCTCTGCTCCACTCCTCTTCAGTTTGGTTTGCTTACTCTACACATGCATTCACCACCTGCGCTTCCAACACAATTGCACACACACTGACTTACACGTTATCTTTATTTAATAAATGTTGTTAAACCGTTGCTTTTTGCGTGGTCTCCCTCTCTGTTGCTACTTTTTGAGCCAGAGTAGTAACATTATCGTTGTTTATGTCGCAACTTTTCAAGTGTGAGAAACCTGTTCATTCAGGGAACTTCACATCTGTGCCTCATTGTAGTATGATAAGAGTATGAAAAGAGAAATGATTTTTGCTTGAGGTCTTGGTTCTTTAGAGCACCCATTTAAACTTTGCACACAAATAAATCTTGACATGTGTTCACCACTAGCACCCTCCAGACTCTGGTCACTCACACACAGTTTATATCCTGATGCAGATCTCCAGCAATCTCTTGTTAAATAACTTATTCTGATCCTATGCTATTTTCCTAATAAAAATTTTTAATTATACTGAGCATTTTCGACATATATCGTTCCATTCCCAGTTCTTCTCCACTCTCCACTAACAACCTTAGTCAGTATGGCAGGTATGAGAGCAGGTCACTGTGCTATTTGTCACCTGGACAGGTGGTATTTGAGGAGAAAGCTGCAGGCGATTGAGGATCAAAACGAGAGAGGCTGGCTGTTCATCCGCCTCCTTCCTCTGCAGAAGGAGGTGAGACAGCCCATGAATTCCTGCCTTGTGATGAGGTAAGCCATTCCCCCTTCATGTCCCTGTGACATGGCCAGATTCAGGGCAAAATTGTACTTAGGAGTAATTCTAGGCAAACACAAACCCTGAGGTTTGGCTCCGTCTCAGACAGTGCAAACATAACCGGATTTGTCTTTTGTCACCAGGCTGCACTCAGACATGTACACACAACCAGAAAAAAAACACCAAATCCACTCACACAATAGTATGTTTAAAAAGGTAAAAGGGAAAATGACTCTCTAGAGGAAGAAATGTTACACTCCTCTGTAATCTCTCCTGTTCTCTGTGCTGTCACACTCCTTCAAATCCAGTTAAATCAGCTTAACATGTGCAGCAACCAGCAGAGGAGAAGAAAGAATGAGGAGATCAGTGTCAATCACAAAATAAAGCACAGGAGACAGACTTCACATGTCATCATTCAGTCTCATTGCATACGTCTATTCCTCTTTCAAACAGCAAGAACTCAAAAACATTAGGTAAAATGCTTTAAAATCACCTTCCCATCCACTATCAAGACACAAAAGTTATATTTTTAATCAAAAATGGAGATTGTTGCATTCAGAGGAAGGAAAGAAAGTAATTTGGAAACTTTACTTGCAATAAAGATTCTGTAACGATAACAGTTGTACCACAGGATAACAAGAGAGTCATATCTGAGCCTGACACACTGAAATGATGATTAACCTTTTTCAAAGTACCCAACTTCATCCCATTCCCTCATAAAACGTGTTCACTCGTGTCCATAGCAGCCTGCTAGCAGAAGTTCATTTCAAAATATTCCTGCCAACTTTATCAGTTTTATCATATGCAGCTCACCAAGTCCTACTGCCAGATTGAATGCTCCCATGAGGAGTGACAGACTGACAGAAATTGCTCTCTGATCACAGGAGAGTACGGTGGAAATGTTATGATATCCTCTCACTGAAATCTTCACTTGGCTGCACATCAATGAAATCATACCGTGTAGACATATGATCCTCTACAAATAGGATTCACCTCATTTTTTTTGCTGAGGATGCGAGATGGCCTTTAGGTTTCGTATTCACATACTCCTATAGTAGCAGTAAAATCCTATCTGACAGATGATTGACACTGGCTGCAGAGCAAATTCATCACAAAAGTTGGAGATAGTGTAACTGCTCTGTTCTGAACTAGCCTTGATTTCATCTTGTGCCCTACAGTGAAAACTTTTTCGCTGTTGTAACTCGGTTGTGATTAAGACGGATGGATGCACACGAGACTATGTGAAGGAGATGATTTTTAAGGTGGGAAAAGTACAAACTGTTGCAATTTAAACCACAAGTCATCTTGTCTCGATTGTCCCTAACCAGCAGGGGCTAAAAAAAGCAGTGTCAGGAGAATATACATTCTACTGCTGGAATGTGTTTTTATTAGTGCAGCATGGTTATGGTTTCAGTCTTGTTGGCTGCTTCAAAAGACCCAGAGCTGCACAACACATCTGCCTTGCACAGATTTCTGCCTGCCTTCCTGCCTGTCTGTTTACACCAGCCTCCTTCTTCGTCCGTCTCTCTAAACGCACAAAGGAAACTGACTCACTGAGACAATGAATGCAAATAATTACAGCACTCGTCTGAACAACAAGTGTGTTTCCAACACGTAGAAATGTTGGGAACATGAACAAATACCACTGAATGGTGAGAATATGCATGTTATTTCCATTCCTTCACTAACAAGAGTCGACATGAATGATTGGTAATAATGTCACAGTAATCTGCTCTCTAACGCTAGAGGGGCCTGAAGGAGCTCAGGAGGCAGCTTGTATCAAAATATAATCCAGAGCTGAATCCACATTACAACCAATGATTGTCCTCCAATGAATGCACTGAAATTTGTCTATGTGATACTGATGCAGACAGATTTACAACTTACAGCGAACAATGCCTCGCAGCAGAGACGCAGTGTAGCTTAAGACGTCAACATATGAGATATATAAAGTGCAAAACTTTACTCTGGATATTCAAAGGTTGAAAAGCGTGGTTTGTCCAAATGAAATGCACGATATCAGGAGATAACTGCTAATTTAGTGCCATAGAGCTTGGTTGTGCATGTGTTTCTATGGTAACAGTAAGTGGCTCACTAATAAGAGGTAACAGTGGGAAGCTGCTCTATAAAGAATGGTGGAGTTTAATTTGTGTTGATGTGAATTATGGAGATTGAGGTGGATAGAGTGGCAATTTTTTCAAGAATATAATAGACTCAGGGTGTGACTACTGACTAAGTCAAGTAGACTGCTAATCTTTATGAACAACAATAGACACCAATCAGTCACAACAGTGGGCAGGTGAAGTGAATAACATTGATCATATTGGTACTATGTGGTGTTCTGATGGAAAACTTTGGATTTTAACATCCGTGTTGATGAGACTTAGACACCCAAATAAACATTGTCCCACAAACACACTCCCTCATGCAAATGGAAATCCCAAATGTCACTGACCTACCCCCTGCAGGAAAATGCACCCCACCACATGGAAAAAACATCAAACAATCAGGAACATGTTGAGGAACATGACAATCCCGGACGAGCCCCCACTTGTTACGACCCAGCCTCTAGGGGTAGCTGGGTGCAACAAAAGAAAACCAGATGTAATTGGTCAGGCAAGGCAGTTTATTGCTTAGTGACGAACTTAACAGAACAGGTGATACACAAAGTAACAGGACTAGGTGGGTGTTGCTAAAATCAAAGAACGGAATAAAACTGAACGAAGGCCAAGAGTTTACGAAATCTTACTGAAACAAAACACAACTAAAACTCCCTAGCCAATCACACACAGTAGCAACACCACACCAAACAGAAATTACAAAAGTGTCCAGTGCTCAAAACTAAACCAAAACTGGTGCCTCTAAACACATAACATAGGACATGGCACAGGACGCGAATCACCACACACAGTGGCTACGGAACACATACACTAGCATTAGCATTTTGATCACACAGCAAAATACTAATCGAATTGCAGTTTGCTAACTGAGGCCACAAAATGGTCTTCACCAAGACCCGAACAAATGCCTCCCTAAAAGTCAGCGAAACTGCCGAAGCACTACTCACGTAGTAAATTACACAAGCACAGACAAGAGGCACCAGGGCGGGCAGTTCACATCAAATCCCTGCCGCGCCATGACTGAGGGATGGCTGGAGCTTTTCTGCTGCTCAGGTGTGGAGTGGCTGCAGCGGATTGGCTGAAGGTGGAGGATGCCAGGTGGTGGTCCAATCAGGCAGGTCCAGAGGCGGGGAGACTGGCTGCTTCCGAGCAGGTCTTCAGCTCAGCTAATCAGGTGAGATGGTGTTCAGCTGGGCTCTGGCGCAATCTTCCATCTCGGCTTCAGCTGGGCTTGCACAGATGGATTTAAAAGTCCACCACATCAGAAAATACGGCCCACTGACACCAGTGGCCGTAACACCCAACATGTTGATTTGACCTCCAAACTTCCTACACCCCATTGTGATCAAGCATCAACAGGATGCAGTGGAACAAGTTTGATTGACAGAGGCCCCACTGCACAAGCCAGAGTACCCAAAGGATCCAGTGTCAATGTCCTGGTTCCAGACCCTGTAGGACCCCCCCAGAGGTCCTCTTGTCCATGCCCAATGTTTCAGAGTGTTTTTGACCACATAAGAGAGACCAACATGATATTAGGTAGGTGGTCATAATGTTATGCCTGATCGGCGTATATACCGTGAAGAATATGTTTACCTATTGAGAAAATGGATCATTTGATTAAATTGGTAAGTTGTTTCTCTGCATTTAAAATACTTTTAACTTGAGTTTGAATTCACATTTCACCAAAATTTGGGGGAATTTACTATAAGAAATGTTTATTGTGTATATTATTATCACTAGAGGGGCCAAAACATGATGTGAACCAATCATATAATAATCTTTGATGTTAGCATGCTTGTAATACCTCAAATGCTAATGGAACAGAGGATAGCCAGGGGACATGGGGAAATTACCTGTATTTCTGGCAGCATGAGAAAAGATGCTTTTCTCTGTGATTTGGTTAAGCACTGGACCTCATCTCTTGTTCATATCTTAACATTCACTCTGCTATTCCTGCCTCAAACTCTCTGGTTCCATCATGACATTATGTATGCCCTTCGAAAGCAGAAGGAGTTTTTTTCTGACACCTATTATAATCAGTGCAAACATGAGGTTCAGTACTGAGCATTCGAGCATTCCAGTCCCAACAGAAGGTCTAAGGAGTCAGAGTCTTGTATTAGAAGACAGTAATAAAACCCAGCTTCTCTCTAGCATGTTGCTGATGTCTTTTCAAGGCCAGTCAGGAACTTTTGATCACATGAAACTTTTGCTTTTTGCAATTTCTGACCCCATTCTGACTCTAATGACAGCTTGATTTGTGTGATATTGACAGATTTCTACATGTTTTAATAGAAAAAAACTGGTGTGAATAATAAAATTAATGCTGATTCAGCTGATTAATTTCAGTGGTTGGTTTATATCGCTATTTCATGCACTGAACAGTATACACTGATACACTGTTTTGTGTTAGTAAGAAAGTTAAATTTGCCTATCAAAGCTGCCCTCATGAGATCTCACGCAATGAAATGTCAGAGAATATTTATGGGAGCCTGCACATACTGATGTGTATATTTGTTACCAATTTTTAGTTTCTGGTGTTAATTGGTTCCAGCCCTCTGAATTGCTGCTCACATCTGCTCAGTATTGCTCAGTGAAACAAAATTGCTCTGCAGTCTGAATATCAGGCAACACTTAACAACTTTCTAGAGAAGCACAATGTTCTCTCGGTGACTCATATATTACAACCTGGGGCTACTAGTTGATTATTATTGATCTGATGTGAGATAAGGCCAGGTCATATTTTTTTGCTTTGAAACTGTCATGCAAAATAAAATAAAAATACAATACAATAAAATAAAGGCCTCCCATGGAGGTTAGAGAAATACTCTGTATTTCCACTGAAGTCTTTTGGCTTTGATTTAAAAATCCCCTTCAGTAAAATCTGTTTTCTCTTGCCGTGTTAACATGTCCATCTGGTGTTTTTTGTGGGCTAGAAAACAAACTAGGGGTGCAATAAGCAAGCAACACCATGGCTGTGCACTTGCCTTGAAACCACAGTGAGATGATGACAGATCTAAAAAACACAGATTCAGACTTCAGGGGTTTCATGTGTCACAAACCTAAAGAACCATATCCTGTCAGATTGCAGGGTAGGACTTTCTGTATCCTTCTTCCTTAGAATCATTTTCTGGATGGAACACATGTGGCTGAATTATTCCAATATTACAACTTGCCATTGTGTAGCACTGAGTAGTTTTACAGTGTTTGAGTGGAGTCATGGGTGAGCTGGTGTGCTTGAGCTGCAGCAGGTGGGGAGGGGTGGCATGATAGAGAGCTGAGGACCTTATAGATTTGCACAATATAGGTAGTAGTGAAGCCATTTTCATAGTAGTCTGACTTACTGAAATTAGACTGAAGGTGTAAGGCTGCTATTGGTCACATATTTCACACAGCTTTCTACTAAACCTGCTGTCTACACGCTACTGTTTTCAGAATCACCTTCACTGCCTCCGAGCAGCAACTATAACACTATTTAGTTTTGCCAAGGATTTGGATTATGCAATACAACTGCATGCAAATGTTCCATCAAAAAAATCTCTACCTGTCACTATTTTGAGTGGACATCTTTACTGCATCCTTCACTTAACTCCTCCAAAGATAATGATGATTGGTTTTAAAGTAATACAAACAAGCCAGAGCTTCTATTCCCCTGTAGCAGAATAATAATGAGGCACAGCCAGACTACTTCTAAGCCATTTTAAAGCATTAAGAATTTATTTTCATGGAAGAAAAAAGATAATAACTTATAAATAGAATAATAAACTGATTGATTGAATAAGTAAAATTGAATCATCCTTGCAGTAAAGTATGGGTTAGTAGTTGACCTACCAAGTGGTCATCGGTGTAGCACAAGATGAACAGGTGTAAAAATAAAATAAAATAAAATAAGAAGAAGAAAAAGAAAAAGAAGAAGCTTCATTTTCGTTTGGGATGTTTCATGTAGAGTAATTCAAGATGTGGCTGCACAATTTTGGAAAACAAAAACAAAAAAACAAATAGATTATTCTATAATTAAATAAATAATAAAAGTAACTGTAATGTGTGAAATTTATTGTGATGATTGGTGCACATTACTTTTTTTTATTGTCAATCTCCAGCAGGCCACCATAAGCCACGTGACTGCGTAAACTCATGTGACCGCAGGTGTCCGGTCTCACCTGGTGAAGGCAACAGAGACGTTAGCGAGATGTTTCAGCTCCTCGTGGTTACATCATGGGTTTCTTGCAGTCAGCAGCAGGGAGGGACGAGAGGCAAACAGAGTGAGGCTTGGGGAAAAAAAAGGCGAGCAGATAGGGAGAGCTCAGGACTCCCCTTCAGGCATCCGAACAAGTCTGGACTGTTCTGCTGCTGCTTGCGTTCAACCAACGCCAACCGAGGCAGCCTGGGGAACCAGAAACAGCCTTCCCAGTCTTCTCAGCACCCTGCAGGGATGCAGCGGCAGGACTTGGGTGTTTGAGCTGCAGCGGATGACCGTGAGTGTTGCGTTGTGATTTTTCAAGTTGTGACGCTGGACTCCGGCGACTGTGTGGCCGCTGACTGCACGGAGAGTCTGGGCTGGATATGCCACAGGTGGAGAGGTGTGGAGCGGCAGGCTGTGGCCCGGAGCACGGAGCAGAGATTCGCAGGTAGGATGAGGCTCAGGCGGGCAGATGAGAGTGTGGAGCCTCTTTATCTGAGTGCAGCGATGCACAGCTGGAAAGATGCATTTCTGCATTGTAGGCTGCAGAACGTTGTGCCCATCTGCTGTGCATTGATTTGCTTTGACTATACACACAACAACTCTTGTCTGAACTGTATCTAGTGTACCGCTCCTTGGATTATTACATTCCCTGAAGCAAAAACCCTTGACCTTGAACAAGACGAGGCAGACAATCCATCACTTCATTTTTAACCTTTTCTGAAATGTTACTGAAGCAAAGAATCTGCTATTGAGTGGTTCAGATAATCAGGATCTGGCAGCGGGTAACTCAGGGTGATTACACTACAAACAAACCACTGCATTTCTGAATGAAAGAATGTAAAAGGAAAAAAAAACCTGTCTATTTGTTGCTCTTGCAAAACCTCCCTTCATTAGTCTTCAGGACATGACTGACCTCAGCTGAACTTATTTAGTGAGAGGGCATTAATACACCATGATGCTGCACAGAGGAAGGGAATCTCACTCCTCCGCTTCCTCCTCTGCCGTTGTGTCTTGATTAGTTTCAATTGTCTGTTCAACATCTGAGGGCATTCATGTCTCTGCTGTGGGTTGGCTCACACAACAGTGAAGAAATCCCCTGAAATATCCAGATTTTGGAAAAAAAAAACTGTCTCAAAATCATTTTGCATGACTGATGAGACTTCCTTTCAGCCTCACCTTCACCCTCCCACATTCCTAGATTTACTGCACTCTTCCGGTCCTGCTTGGTCAAGTTTGTGGCGTGCCACAGTGCTGGTGGATGGATCTGAACTCTGTGTTGTCTGTGAAGGACTGGTGCTGCTTCTGGTTACTGAGTGTTTGATGTTTTCACCAGGGAACATTTTGTGTCGCCCACAATTGAGGTTTAAGATGAGAACATTACTTTCAGATCCTCGTAAGAGCAATACTTCAAACAATTAGTCCATGTGTTTAGGTCGCTCTTTACCTGTGCTTATGTTGGACTAAACCTGCTATAAGCCAAGAGAATCTGACTTGTCTGCATCCATTCACCTCCTTGGATGAGGAGAAAAACCCTTTGATGGTGAGTGCAGTCACTTCCCTGATTTAATCCATCTGGATTCTGTAAATAGTAATACAAAGCTTGTGAAATACTTAAATAGGAGGATCAGTTCAGAGCTTATTTCGAAACTTGTTCCAACAAGGGGTCATGGAAGGGCTGTTTTTAACCCCTTTTGTTTAGTTGGCTTAAGAAAACCATTACTTACAGAAGTCAGAGATGTACTTGACCTGAGAGGTCAAATGTGACTGGATCAGTGTCTCCTGTTTCTGATTCCCAGAAAGCCTCCGAACAGGACTGTTCTGTTCCTGAAACCAGCAGCTTTTGGGTACCAAGTGCACAAAATCCTGGTGCGTGAGCATTTTTGCAGGAGACTTAGGTAATTTGCTGTGACATCTCACCCTCCTTTGACCCCTCCATCCCCTTGTCCGCTTGTGTCGCTCTCCATCCCCTGGACTGGTGTTATGGCAGTGGAGCCCGGCTCTTACACAATCCTGTACTTTGTCACATTGCAGTGGCCTGTGGCCCGCCGCCCCCCCTGGGAGAATGGCATCTCTACTAAACCACAACTCTGTGATCCTTCCTGAGCTGAGCTTTTAGAAAGCACAGTCAAGCCTCTGTACAGCTCCCACAATAGGTCTGGGGATGAGTCTTAAATTCTTTTTCATCCCTGCAAGGTCTTTTTTCCTCCTCTGTCAGTGCATTTGCATGCACATTGTTTTTGTCCCATTAAGTCCTCACTTGAATGCTTGTTAAGAGGGTTCTGACAAGCACTTTGCTGCTGTGACTTTGACCTTTTAACCCACTTGATTGTTTTAATTTGCCAGGTGGCTTGTAGTGGGTGTGGTCATGTCCGTAAGCCAGGTACCCCATACTTTTAAGATTCCAGGTGTGGAAGCCAGACTAGAAATTACTGTAATATAGGCTTGATGAATACTTACTAATAATAATTACTTCCATATTCTGTAAGGGAAAAAAAGGAGTTTATCAGAGACAGTCCCTCATTTGGTATGTGATCTGGTCGTAATTACTAGAGAATATATAACATCAGGACTGTATGTGCACACAGATTAGATAAAGGCCTGAAAATAGAGTCAGGTTTGTGGGTGCATTGTGGGAGTTTCAGTAACACGAAGAAAGGAATAGAAATCCGTTGTTTGCTTCCGGTGCTTTTAACATTTGCTGCCGCTTTTAGTCATCAGCTGGTGTTTTCATGCCCCTCAGATCATTAATGTCTTATAATTACAGGCTGTTAAGCTAACCAGCTACTTCAGAAATGGCTGAGGACATACGCTGTGGTCTCAACACCTGGCTTAGATAACCAGAAATAAAGATCGTTTCATTAGATCTCATACAGGAAAGAGGAAAATAACATGAAAGTGGAGCAAGCTGGTGTGGTTTCTCAGGCGTTAATTGTACATCATTTCATTTTATATGTGTACGAATCTTAAAAATATATCCTTTGAGTCTTGAAAAGGGAAAGGGGGCTTACATTTGGAACGTATTAAGCTTTGTATCCGTGCTGCGTGTTTGCAACGAAAAAAGCAGAAACCGTTGGGTTTGTGGGCTCGACATCTTTCTGAGGGAACAAACATTTATGGGTAATTATGAGCTTCTGGCTTCAGGCGGCGTCTGAAAGTTTGAAAGAGGACAAGACCAATAAATTCTGGCATCTACTTATAGTTATAAATTAGGTTTAAGTTATCTTTTTTAAAAATATTTTGATGCACAGTATGTACTTGGTATAAAACATATGAGAGCAGACAAATATTACTATAGAAAAAATGAGTCCTGGTGTCTGTGACGATACATCATAGTTACAGTCTCTAGAATAATGTTTTTAGACCTCTGTGTCTGATTAAACCAACAAGATATAACATGTCTAACTAATGAGCTTTGGATGTGCTTGTAGGTGGATTTTGTTACCTTAAGAAAGTTACAGGTTACTGCTTTTCCCAGTTTCTTATCTTAATGCTAAGCTGAGCTTCCAACTGCTGCTTCCAACTGCTGCTTTATTTTTATACATAATGAATAGATATGACAGTTGTATTAAACTTGTCATCGAAAGCCCAATTAGCAAGCTTTTATTCCTTTAATAGGCAGCAGATTCGGTGTATAATGAGGACTGATGATGAATGTGGAGGCTATGATAGTTATCGTAGTGGCCATTATATCTGTAAATTTAAAGTAGGAGACCTTTAAAGAGCCCTTAATGAGCTTTTTGGGGTTTTTGTTTTGCTTTCATGTGTTCCACCACTGCTTTTTGTGCCTGTAAAAGGAATCCAAACTTACAAACCTACAAAGTGCACGCTAGGGCTTCACAGGATGTCGTTTCTACATGGACGTCATTGCAGTGTGAGCATGTGCAATATGAAGTAAGAGAATTTAACTCGTATGCATGCTGCAGTTTTTTTGCTGCTTGATGCAAAAAAAAAAAAGCAGCATGGTTCTCATTTTCCATGACTAATCAACAAGAGAAGTCTTTGCGAACAGATGTCATATACTCCAATTTAAGGCTCCTGAGTACATGAAGTTTTTTCTTCGCTTTATTCAAAAGACGCACTGAAACACTAACAAGGAAGAACTGGTTGCAAAAAGAAATGCAACATCAAATTTCTATAGAAATTTTTCGGCCACAGAAAAGACAATGTTGGACAAAAGCAGGAACTGTGTGGGGAGAGTCTTGCAATTGTTGCCCCTTCATGAGGCAACATGACTAATTTGTTTGACCATTTAAGTCAGCATCACAAAGCTCTGTATCACCTTTGCGAGTGTTACATCATATAAGAAAAGTTCCAAATGACAGAGATGCTTCACTAATTAATAGTAATTAAACTTAATTAATCATTTACTTTGCAAAACTCATTATACTAATTAATACAGCTACCAAAGAGGGTTGTAAAAGCCCAATCAGGTTGCTTCTCAAGCAGCATGTAACACTATCAAGCACCTATTTTTCTCAGGTTGCCATCCCAGAGCTGTATCAAGAATGCAAGGCACAAGTTGAAACAGAGCTGTTCCAAGTGAAATATCATGCAGTTACAACTGACTTGTGGTCCAACCAGATATTAGAGCCCCACATAAGTCTTATTATGCACTTTATTAAAGAGACCTTCCAACTGGAAAGTCACTGCTTGTTAGCGATGTTAAATTTTCATGCTCCTAATCTGACCCGAATCATCTAATATTTAGTATTTGCTGATACCAAGTCCTAGTCTGACACTGTGTTCCTTGGTTGTACAGACTTCAAGTACATCAGAGTTAATAAAGTCAATCCACTGTATTTGGTTGGTTAGGGCTAAATTGCTCTGCAACGTATTTAGGAAAAAAAATGCATTCTAAACTGTTACATAATGTGATGCAGGTGGTCATGAACCTTGTTTTAAAACTCTAGTAGGACACTGTCGGAAATGTCACATCGGAAGGTTAGTACTGTGGCTCCACAGGCTCCAAAACACAGCAAAAACCTGGTTTCTCTGCAGAAAATGTACTGTAGATTAGCTGTAGTACCTGGTTGTTCCACCAGGTGGAGCCTCTTCCTGTTTCATACTATAATCCTGGATGAGAGGAGCATCGACTGCTTGGGACCACAGTCAGTGCAGTTAACATGATGAAGGCTGCCACTTTGAGTAAGTGGACCAGGCTGCGGTGTTTTGGCCACTGACTGCATGTTGCAGTTGGTAAATTATACTTGCGCTATATTTAGAGAAAAACAAAATATCACAACGCTAGATCTAGAGGTTGCAGCAGGTAACCATTGTTGCCTTGCTTTCATCAGGCCAGCAGACCAGTCAGAGCAGACATGGCTTTTCTGGAGGGTGGCCTGAAAAAGACGGGAACTAAAACGGAGCGTTGTGGGTGAGAAAAGGTGCTGCAGCTATGTAGTATGCAAAAAACTGTTTTTTTTTTTTTACATGAAAGCACGTAAACATCAAAAATAATATTGTAAATAAATAAACCTGTAAAAGTGAAGAATATGGGCTCTTTAATGTAGTTTTTTGTCTGCTGTGACAGTTATCAGGTCTGTCAGCATGTATCAACAACAGCTGTCTTTCATGTGGTCTAGTTCTGACGCAGCTCTCCAGTGGTCTGGTTTTGTCAATGTTCCAACAAAATGCTCAACAATGAAAACTACCAAATTCCATATGATGTTGATTCTCTTTACACATTCCTATACAGGCTGAGAAAATCACTCCTGTCTGTTGCTTCCCTGCTGATCCCCCAAATACATTTGGTTTCATCCACCTAAATGGTTTCTTATGGTTTGGTTCATGTCATATGTTTATTTAAGCCCTACAGAGTAGATTAGAGGTTTTGATCTTTGGCTCAACAGCTGTCAGCTATTTACAGTAACGCCTGTGTCGTGCTTCGCTGTTGTAAAAAGGTAAATGTAAAAAAGGTTGTGATGAACCTTGTCCTACTGTATTGATGTGAACGTTTGTCTTACCCCACTCATGTGTTCACCAGTTTTTATCTAATTTTTTAGTTTTGCCACAGCATGCAGTAATGTCACAGAGAAGACAACTACGACTACTATAACTGCCAGAAATAGATTACATATTGTTAAATTGTAGCTTATTAACTCAAATTCTGGAATTGCAGGTCCGAGTAAGTGAATTGTCGTGTATATAGTGATTTGTGGATTGTTAACACATAGTTTAGTGATAATTGTTGATAATTATGATGGTATTTTACCTGGCATCAGCTCTAATATCCTCATCCATGGTACTATTAAGGCCTCATAAATCACAACCTAGACATAATGGGTGTCTAATTTCTAAACTGAAAATCATCTCATATTAGGAAGGGCAAAACTGGAACAAGAATGAATTGTACAAGATTTACACAGGTTTTCTGTGTAATTTTTGAACATATAATGCTGTCATAGATAGAGCCTAAGTGATGCTGGATTTTCGGAGCTGATGACGATACGTACTCTGTTACATGTGCTGCAGACAGTGCTGAGAGCATTGTTAACAATGGAGTCAGAATCACTTTGGTGGGAAATCTGTGTGATGACACCATTTCTAAATTCCCCCAACCACTTTTTTGCCTTTTAAAATGTCCTGAAAAACTAGAAAAGCTTATATATCGACATAATTTGGACAACATATATGCTGATACCAATTTATCATATTGACAGACTGATATATTGATTGGGCCCCTGTTATAAAGGACAAACTTTACAATTAAATGTCGGTCATAACAGGTAACAGCAGTATATTCAATTAATAAACAGGGATGAAAGCTTTTCTGGTTGGTGATACAGTAGATAGTAAGCAGCAGCACCATTGCTATAGGAATAGATGTGTGGACCATTAACTGATCAGCAGACAGAGCAGAGTTATGCAGCAGACTGATCTAATAAAGGAGACTTCAGTCAGAGCAGCCAAACACGCTGAAAGTAATGAGGCTGGCTGGCAGGCAGGATATCAAAGATGCATGGTGGGTCAGAACAGGTACGGGCAAGAACAATGACTAGAACTGTAAGGAAACAGAGAGAGAGTCTGAGAAAATAACAGGGTTGAAGTAAGTTCAAAATGTACTGAGGAACAAATGACTAATTGGATGCAGCTGAACAGGAAGATGCCAACATCAGGCCACCACCAGAAACTGGGGATGACTAGTAAGTAGCTGAGGGATGGAAAGATTTAATCTAACCGGAGATGGTTAGAGCACAGAGACTAATATGTCGAGGAGACACAACAATGGGAGGAAAAGCAGGAGTAGTTTAAACAAAGACGACAAATTCTGCAAGATTGTACGTGTATTGTAATCCTTATATCTTACTGTATTATGTATAGTAGTGTGTCTAGATAATTAGAATTATATGTGACTACTGATTATTAGATTGATAGATGTATTAACTGAAAAAAACATCCTAAGTTTGTAATTTGTTGTTGGAAGAATTTACAGTTTCTGGACTTAGTGAGGCTTATGTGCTCTTTGTGTGTCCAGGTTGTGAAGATGTGGAGCTGGGTTTTCACTGTGACCGTCCTGTTGTCCTCCATCAAACAGGCTAGAGCTCAGGGTAAAATGCTTGTTCTTTCTATCTCCATCCCTCTGTCCCTCCACCATCCCACCACCTCAATGGACCAAATGTTTTGTGGTTCTCTTCATGTGCATAAACTTTTTCTGCTCTTCCTGTGCTCACTATGCAGGCAGGTGTAATAATGTGCAGGCAGCAGATATTGTCTTCCTGGTGGATGGATCCTCCAGTATCGGCCGAGCAAACTTTCTGCAGGTGAAGGGCTTCATGGCTGGAATTGTGAAGCCATTTGCCGGCTCCGTCAGTGAATCAGGGATTCGGTTTGGGGCCATACAGTACAGTGACACCTCAAGGTAAATGACAAAATTATACTTCCCTCTCTACCTTACTGCAGGATCAGAATTACAGTCTATTAATGCCCTTTTCTTCATCTGCAGGGTTGAGTTCACCTTCACTACCTACCTGAATGGCACTGAATTAGTCAACGCTGTACAGAATCTAAACTATAAAGGTGGAAACACTCGAACTGGTGCCGGACTCAAGTTTGTCGCTGATAACTTCTTCAACCCTGCTTCCAGTCGAGATGTCCCAAAGGTCTAAGGAGCAGCCGTTATGTGATTCTGTGATATTTAATCATCATATTACAGCATAATTAACGTTGGGTTTTGCTCATTCTGCTTGTGGTTCCCTGTTAACTCTCAGATCACAATCCTGATCACAGACGGGAAGTCACAGGACAGTGTGCAGGAACCAGCGCAGAAACTGCGCAGTCAGGGAGTGCATGTATTTGCAGTTGGTAGGCATCTTATCGGCAGCCTCTCCTCTTTTACTCAGAGCAGTTTGAGATTATTTGGGACCTGCTTACGGACTATTGTGATTTGCTTTTGTCTCTGCCAATTTTTTGTATTCGTTAGGCATTAAGAGTGCAGACAGGAATGAATTGGCTCAGATCTCCTCCCAGCCCAGCAATGATTTCACCTCCTTTGTTGGAGACTTCAAACTGCTGAACACGCTTCTTCCTCTTGTGAGCCCTCGAGTGTGTTCAAAAGCAGGAGGAGTCTACGCCAGTGATGGTATGTTTATTCACCTCGACTTAACATCAGCACAATAAAGATTGGACTGTCACAACTGTGTGTAGACTGTTATTTTAGTCTGTAAAGGTGCATTTAATTTTATCCATGTCTCATTCTCCTCTCCTCTCCTGTCCTCTCAGAGGCCTTTTCTGGTCCATCGAACATCCAGTTCACAGGCCAGACGTCTGACACTCTACGGTTTCGCTGGAGTGCGGCGAGTGGACCTGTCAGTGGTTATGTGGTCCAGTATGTACCGCTCTCTGGCCTAGGTCAGCCAATCACAGCAGAGCTCCGTCAGGTGAGTCCAGGCGTTGCAGGGTGTTGTTTTGACAGATGGAAATGCGCTGCAGCACTTTCATGTAACCTATATTGAAGTAGTTAATTGCAGTTGTGGGAGCCAAAATCAACCCCGCTTTGCTAGAGAAACATGTGGATTCAGGCTGAGTATAAACATGTTTAATGGGTGGATCTTCATGTAGACACTGTAGAGATTAAAGTGTGGCAAAGAAAAGACTGAAATTCCTTTCTGTGTATGTTGGCAGGCATGACAAAGATGGAAGAATTCCATAGCTTAGCTATATTTTCAGTCGCAGGCTTTGCAAATACTTGTTTTAGGTATGACTCTTTAGAAAAGACGCAATCTGACCTCTTCTGCAGGAGACTGTCACCACGAGTCAGAGGACCTTCACTGCTCGAGAATTGAGGTCAGGAACAGACTACCTGGTAACTGTCATTGCACAGTATCCCAACAGCGTGGGAGAGTCTGCCTCTGCCAAGCAACGAACCAGTTAGTACAAAGTCATAGACTTCAGTGTCAGCTGAGAGACTTCTACAAAAAGTAAAGCAGCGTCTCTCATGCATCCACCATGTATTGTTTTTTCCTCATGTAGGGTCATTGCCAGGTGTCTCCAGTCTACGTTTGGTCCAGGCAGGCTTCTTTTCTCTGTCTGTGGGCTGGGATGTGCCTTCATCTCCTGTCCAGGGCTACAGACTCACCTATGGCCCACGAGGTCAGGCAAACCAAAATCTCTGTTTCTATTTTCTGGATGTCTTTCTTTCCTTTTTTTTAAAGATTTATTTTCGGCATTTTCAGCCTTTATTGGAGAGGACAGGACAGTGGATAGAAACAGAAACAGGAGAGAGAGTGGGGAAGGACATGCAGTAAATGGCCGAGCTTGGACTCGAACCCGGCACAGCCGCTATGCCTCGGCATGTGGGTCCCATGACATAACCACCAGGCTATCAGGGCACCCTTCTGTGTGTCTTTCACTCAACTTTCTGATTTAGTGCAGGGCATTTACAAAATATTCTCTTTACAAAAATTACTGAACAACATAAGCTAATATTAGCAGAGTTAAGGATTACAATAAAGTTGAAGTAGGAAAAGAAGATACTCTGACATTTAACTTGTTGGTGGCAAGTTGGAACCATGCCAGGAATGTGTAGCAGTCTGGGTTGAGCATGATGAACATAAACCTCTGTAACACCTAACTTTCCCCCAGGCACAGGCTGTCAGTAGAGAGTTTTTATTGCCCAATCATTACTTAAAATATCAAATCCATTTTATCATCGCTGGTTGTGAAATTAGGCAGACTGAGAAAACCTTTACTTATGTCATGGATTGCCAGTAATTTTATCCTTACGTTTTTAGAGACGGGGTGTGTCAGGAGGTCTGGGTGCTCATGCCATGATTCAGGAGAGGAAAGTGGCCCCTGAGGGCTGATATAGATAGAGAGATCTCTGCCAGCGAACATGTGGCAGGAGTGCCAGTCTCGGTTCTCACGCTGAGCTCCTCTTCTGACTAGTTTACCTGCCACATGTAAGAGAGAGTATTTAAATGAGGACAGTGTATATCCTGTAATGAGAGGTGGGATGTTTCTACCTGTTTGTGTGCCTTCCAGCTCCAGCCAAGTATGCATGTTTGATATTTCAAACAAACAAGGCAGATAGAGACACCTTAATACAGGATGTGCACACACACAAACTGTGCACAGCCTCTTTCAAAGAAAGTTCAAGACTTATCAAGCAAATTGCATTTAAAGACAGTATACAAAGTTTGAAGCATACTTCTGTACCTTCTCTCAGACTTTGCAGCAAACTCTGTACTTACTCTTTGACACTAATTGGTCTTCTGCATTTCCTCCATGTCTGTTCATCTTCTCTGTTACTTGGCTGGACAAGTAGGTCAGCCAGCCGCTCAGCTGTTGGAGCAGTCGCTCTCTGCAGACTCCACATCTGTCACCTTGGAGTCACTTCAGCCCGACACAGAGTATGTGATCAGCCTCTACCCCCTGTTCCCCCGAAACTCTGCGTCCCCATCGGTCCTCAACGCCCGCACATGTGAGTCCATCCTCTGATCCGTTATTACTACCTTTAGTACTGTAATGATACTACTGTACTTTTGATATTGTATAGATACACAAAATGAAGCTGTGTTGTGGGAAAGGATTGACCCAGTGTTTGTACTTGATACAGTACATATTTGAGATGCTGTCTCCTTGTGGAGGGAATAAACAAATGACTGCACATATTGTTTGCATGTGTCTCTGTTCATGTTTTTGCTTGTGTCAGTGCGCCTCGAGGCCGTGCAGCAGTTGTCAGTGGAGACGGTGTCAGAGGGCAGCGTTCGAGTGCGATGGAGAGGCGTCAGCGGTGCGCGTTCCTACCGTCTGGTCTGGGGACCTTTTACAGGTCAGGACAAAGGACGTCATCTAACAACATCTGTCATTTCTTATCGCATTTATCTTCACAAATGAGCACAAGTATCTCATTATGTTTTTGTTTTTCTGCTCCCTAAGGTCGTAATGTCGAGACCGCGGAGATTGCCGGTGACAGTGATCTCTACACTTTGTCCGGACTGCAGCCGGACACCGAGTACATCGTCACTGTCATCCCACTGTATGAAGGCAACACTGAGGGGCCAGTAGCAACAGCCAGGTTCAAGATCGGTAGGTGTGCGTTCATGAGGTTACCACAAAACCAAACATCTCATTGCAAAATGACATATTTTTGTGTGGCGTCCTGTTTCTTAAATTAGCAACTGTAGTAAAACAAAGATCTTTGAAAATGTTCTTGCGCTCTGTCGTGTTCTGCCAAGAACAGAGACAGGAAGCCGAGGGAACAAAAAACAGAGGTAGAAAAGATGGCCAGAAATTTTCCCTGCTGTTTGTCTCTCCTAAAGAGCCGCCACATGTTACTGTTTAGGTCTGTTTAGGGAACATTTCTGGCACACCTACACACATACTATACACGCACACACACACCATCTGTCTCTCTTGAGTAATGCCCATATGGTGTCACTTCAGTCGGACGATGTTATTTGAATAAATGTTGAGTCACTGCAGGGCCACTGTACTGAACAGATAGCTGGCAGGAATGAAGACTTATGAGGTTTCATCCTGCGATCAAAGAAATGAGATGTATACGGTCCTTTACATACTGTACACCATGATAAACTGTCGCTGAGCTTGTTTCTCTTTCTTGTTCCTCTGCAAACCAGTAAAACTGCAAATACTTGTTGCATCTGCGTGTGTGTGGTTTGGGATTTATAAGATTGTTCCTTCTAATCATGAAAACATGTTGAAAATGTTGACTTAGGGGTTTTTAGCGAGGAACACATTGGATGAAGGGCTCATATTTATTTACAAATACGCTAATACACCATTTACATAGTTATTAACCTTCTGGACCCCGGGCAGTTTGTGGGTGTTTTTTGCTCCTGTCACATTTTTGTTTACTGTGGGCTCATTTGTTGCTACATTGAAAAGTCCTGTACCTCAATGGAAACGGCACCAACCATGGCCAGAAATGGGGAGAACTCGAAAATGTCATTTGTGCTGTATAACAACATTATAGTGCCTTAAATCATAAAAAAGGGAAAAACTGAAGTTGAATTTCTTTGGTTATTTTTGTAACAAAATCAAAAAACACTGTAATCAATATGTACAACATTTTCTAAGTCCCTGCAGGTGTTACCAGTACTGGAAAAAAGGCCGACTCTGCATGCTATAGATATTTTATTATTTTCATTTTTAATTTGTTGTCTCTGGTGTGCTCTTGGTAGATGTAACCTGCAGTTTAGTCTAAGAGCCCCTGAGTTTTTCTTTGTTTTTGGTAAACTCTTCAAAGACACATGTGCAGTAAAGTGATTTTAATGATATATCATGATATAAAGCTTAGATTTGTTTTTTTTTTTACAAATGATGAGTTCAAGGACCATTAGAATGGCTGGAAATTTGACAGTTCTTTCAGTTTTTACACATGATGAATAGTGTAATTGTGACATTTTTCTTTCTTTTATGGATACCATACCTTTAAACCTGCAGGCAGTTTTTGGGGGGTTTAGAAGACTAAAGTGATTTCTAAAATGTTAAACAAGACATTAAACACTGTGGGACAATTAAAAATATTTTTAAATTTTAAATAGATTTACAGATGAATGTTGGGATGTTTATCTACCTTGATTTTCCCAACCACTTTAAAGGCTTTTTGCGACAATCAATGAAAGTATATTTCTAAATAATGGACAGTTTTACAAGTGTTGAATTTATTACTGTACAGTCTGGACTCTCATCCTATCAGAGAGACTGTCAAACAGCTGCTGGCTCGTTCTTGAGTTCTTGTCTTTTTGTTCTTCGACCTGTGAGCTCAGAGGCCGACAGCTGGTACTTTTTCACTGATGTATGTGTAACTCAGTCACAAGTAATAACCTGTGCTCACAAACAGCATTAATAAGAAGGTGTTGGTCTCGCAGAGCCGATCTAAATGATGATTTGTTGTCCACTACACTGGCAGCCTCGGGACAGAGATCATACCTGTTAAGCCTCCTGTTTTTCCATTGATTCTCCTGTATTTTTTGCCTTTGCTCCCACTCACCTCCCCTTTATACATGTCCTGGAATTTTAATCTTTCTTAAGAAGAAGTTGGCAGTATATCCCATTGACAGTAGATATAACTACTGTAGGATCTATTTGATCTGTTTGGTAAATTCTCCTCTGGGAAAACAGGTGTCAGTATGTCCTATATGTTCACTACACAAGGCCCTGCAACTTACACAAACGTCCTGCCTCCCCTTCATGTCAAAACGAGTGTCAGTGTTTACAATTTCAATTAAAAGGGTGAAGCAGAACTATCCTTGTCATGAAATGGAAAAAAAACATGAGAGTGAATTGTGGGAACAGAAATCTGAGAGACGTGTTGTCTCCTCTCTAAGTTTGATGTCAGCAAATAACAGTAACATTAAGATGTGTGGAGTTTGCTGTGCATCTCCCTCCAGTCTGTTTGTCTTACTGACTGAGCAGGGCAGGACATTTAGCGGTTTGTCTGTGTCTCGCGTGCTTAAAACCACTTCCAGCGCTTTGTTTTGTGACTTTGAGCCTGACAGAAATGAGAGTGAAATGCAGCTGTTTATTATGTTGAATAAACAGCAGTGAACAAAGGTGTTTAAAAAAACTGCAGCTTGAAAAATAAACTACGTCATGGTTTAACATGCGTTCATATACATTAAATGAAGGTCAAGGATTTCTAGCAGCAGCTTCTGTGGGAACCAGATGATATGAGTGTTATTGTACTCCTCATATGTACACATGATGATTGCCTAGTCTCTCAGTCAAGGTTTGGTTACAGTTCAGGACTAATGTAAGGTGCAAAACAATGGGTTGACAATATACAGGTAGATCTGCCGATTATTAGACTGACATATGGAGCAGGTGTTATAAATGAGGGAGGATTTTAGTGGGAGCACTGGTTGTCAGGTCTGACTGTGTGGCAGATAGTTCATGCATCAGGTAGGAGGGCCCCTTGGGAGAAGTACCAATATCAATCAGTACAGTTCATTCTGTGAGAGTCATGAATGTGCACCCCAATTAGAAAAGATTTGGAAGAAAGATGTACTAGCTCTAAAACTGAAAGTTTAACCTCATGGTGGCACTGCAGGAAAGGTCATATCATCACCAAAACTAATAGGGTTCATAGTCTTGTGGTCATTAATGTTGTCGGTACATTTGAGAAGATTTGGATGAAAACTTTTCAAGATAAATTAATTCTAATTTAAAAGTTTGGCCTGATGGTGGCGCTAGAGGGCAGGTCAAGGTTTCATTATCAAGGGGTTATTTATGTATTCAACAAATAAACAAAGTGCCTCGCACAAAAACGTGGTCCACAATTTTCAGTAAATAATTTTCTGGAGGCATCCTTGTAGAGCTGATATTGTGTGGTTGCCTAGTGGTGATTTTAGGATTTACATACCTGGGAAGGATGTAGGAGGTATGTGGGATGAGTGAGACATAGGAACATTTTCACCATTTTCAGACGCTGATTCTTGACAGGTATGTCACAGATACTGTATAGTGGCTGCAGTGTTAATATAAATTCAGTACAGAAGTGTTTCAGAGTGTCATATAGATTCATGATCACGTTTGCATTGGAGTCAATTTGAAACTTACTTTGTCAAACAGAAAAACTGACACACTTTAGCCCTTAATCTCATTATGTTTCTCTACACATCTCAAAGGTTTTGTTTTATTATTTTCAGTATGAGGCTCTGCGCTAAGTTAGATGTGTCAAGGTGTGAAATTTTGAGGTTCTGAGGGAGTGATTTCTTACTGTCTTAAGGAGAATACAAACAATTCAAACTAGAAAACAGAATGTACAGTAGAATACACAGTAGATCCACCTTAAAAGCTGATATTGTCTTCAAATGAAATCCTTTTAGAACCGAATATCTTTGCTCCCTTCATGCACAGAGGGAGCAAATACATTCAGTGTACATATAGGCGTTTTAGTGTTGTTGAATGTAAACTTATCCTTTAACATTGTGCTTGACAGATTGATAGGAAGAAAGCTTTACTCATAACATATCAAAGATATATGTAAATATTATATAATGTGTTTTCGTTCAGAGCGTCAGGAGCAGCAGGTCCTCAGAGCAGCTACCACTGGCCCATCGTCTATCCGCCTCACCTGGAGAATCATCCAGTCCTCTCAAGGATATCGTCTGGAGTGGAGAGAAGGGGAAGGTCAGTTGCGCATTCAACATGGATTCTCAAACATTTGCTTGTCACTCTTGTGCTCATTAGCACAAATAGATTTGTTTTAACCCACTGAACTACAAGCAGTCACTGAGTGATTCCTGCACCTCTGTGGAAACGGCAAACCACAGATAGAAGTAGACAGAAGTCAGAAATGTCTTTTGTGCAGGATGACACAGTTATAATACCATGAATCATTAAAAACGAATAAAATAGAAGTTGAATTTGATTATTTATTTTAGAAAAATTAAATCTATATGCGCACTATTTGTGTGTCTACAGGCGTTACCAATACTGGAAAAAGGTGGCTCCACAATCTATTGATATTTTACTGCTTCTTGTTTCCATACTTGCCTCCTATCTCACAGAAGTTTTTGTTTTTTTACAGAATCTGTTTTTTGCAAAAGGTTTACTTTTGGCAATCTTTAAATTGGACATGTAGAATAAAGTAACTTTAATGATGTATTACAATTTTAAGCTTAAATTTGTTCGTTTTCCCGACAGCATGACACTGGTGATTAGTTCAAGGACCGTTGTAAAGTTGAAAATTCAATTTTCTTCTGTTTTTGTCTTCTTTTGTTTTTTTGCTTACATGTCTTTCAAACCTGTTAGCTGGCTTTAGGGTGCAGATGTTTAGGACATACTGTATCTTTTAAAGAGGGCTGGGAAATGTGGAAAAAGTCATTGCTATAATTACAAGGCAAGACAGTGTGCATCATGATGACTGAATTAGTTTTTCTCACAAATAGTGATATTATTTTATATCCCAGCTTCACTTTTAAATTGAAAGAAACAGCAGATATATACAGGTGATGCAAACCCACTGATCTTGGAACATCATTGTATCCTCCAGGAGGTCCTGTCCAGAGCCTATCCTTCCCTAGAAGCACCACCAGCCATGAGCTGACAGGCCTTCAACCCAACACTGAATATGTCATCACCCTGTACACCCTGTACGAAGGCCGTGAGGAGGCCACTCCCGTCTCCACGGCATCCAGAGGTCTGCCAGGGGCTTGGAACTGCATCATAAACTTGCTGATGTTAGATTTTCTGCAGTTCTGAATATGTTTACTTGGGCTTATATCAGAATTTTCTCTGATGTTTCAGAAGAACAGCCGGTGGGAAGGGTGTCCAACCTGCGAGTGGTGGAGTCTCTGGGCAGCACTGTCAGACTTGGCTGGACGGGTGTAGCCGGGGCCACACAGTACCGAATCATTATCCTGAGTGCAGAAGGTACACTGATTTTATTCATTGTGTTGCTCATTTTGATTTCTCTTTCCTAATTATGAACAAAAACCTGACTGGGTCTTCATGCTTCATGTCATGTCAGTGGGAACAGAGGAAATCCGAGTTATCCCTGGAAACCAGACGACCCTTGACCTCAGAGACCTCATAGTGGGAGTGTCGTATGGCGTCAGTGTCACAGCGCTGGTGGGAGAAAATGAAGGAGACCCAGTTACTGTCTACATCAAACCAGGTGAGCTGAGCAGGGACATGCAACAATTGGCAGCAACTTCTCAATTACTGTGTCTTTCCTTTTATCTGTCAGTTTCAGTGAATTAAATCTTAAATGCTGTTCAACAGATACTGTATGCTCATTACTGTCATCGCTGGATCTTTTACTATAGACAGAATTACCAAACACAGTTATTATATATGTGTGGAGGTCGAAGAAAAAGGAGACGAAAATATATCGGAGGCTCCGCAGTTTATTCGGACTCCACTTCACAGTAAAGAAAAAAGACAAACGCAGCACTGGATACTTCCGCCAACTGACGCCCCCTGGCCGGAAACTCACCCTTCAGAATAAAACCATCAGTTTGTGTGTGAAACCTACAAAATAGTGTCACCACATAGGCCCCCCCAGAACACACAAAATCACTTACAGCCAGAAACACACATGAACAGCATGAAAAACAAATAAAACAGCAATGTATAGTGCAAAACTTCAAGAATACCTCTCAGGACACTTAACCTCCCTGCCACTGCGACTATGCTTAACTGCTCTCGGAGGTACCACAGGAAGAGGCAAAGGGGTAGGGTTGGGAGGACGGCCCCGGCGTGCTGGGCGAGCCAGCTCCACCTGGTCGTCCTGGAGCACATGAGCGGGCTTTAAACGATCCACCGAAACCCGGTCCCGACTCGTTCCCATCTCAAGTAGAAAAAACTTACGCCCCACTTCTAATACCCGAAAGGGGCCATCATATGGCGACTGCAGGGGAGAGCGGTGCGCATCGTGACGGACGAAAACATACTTGGCCAACATGAGGTCCTTGGGAACATATGACTGAGGGACGCAGTGGTGCACAGGAACAGGTGAGAAAACCTTTGCCTCACCCTGCAATCCAGACCTCCCCACCACAACAGGGCCTAACCCTGCGCCCCCAGGAAGGAACTCCCCCGGAACCCTCAAAGTCTGACCCAGAACCAGCTCGGCAGAGGAGGAATGTAGGTCCTCCTTGGGGGCAGAACGTAGCCCCAACAACACCCATGGCAGTCTGTCCACCCAGCTACTGTCCACTAAAGATGCACGGAGGGCAGCCTTCATGGTACGGTGAAACCGCTCGCACAGGCCATTGGCCTGTGGGTGGTATGCAGTGGTTCGGTGAAGTTTAACCCCCAAGCTCCCAGCCACCGCATTCCACAGCTCAGAGGTAAACTGGGGGCCTCTATCCGATGTCATGTCCAAAGGAACCCCAAACCTCGACACCCACGAGTAGAAGAATGCCCGGGCCACCTCTGGTGAAGTCGTAGATAACAGGGGAACCGCCTCAGGCCACCGTGTGGTTCTATCCACCATGGTAAGTAGGTGAGTGAAACCACGGGACGGGGGAAGAGGGCCGACCAAATCCACGTGAACATGCTCAAAACGCCTCTCAGGAATTGGAAATGGCCCCAAGGGAGCTGAAATGTGACGCTGCACCTTAGCGCGTTGGCATGCCACGCACGTAGAGGCCCAAGCTCTAACGTCCTTCCTGAGACCCGGCCACACAAATCTGGCACCCACCAATTTAACAGAAGCTTTAACCCCGGGATGTGACAAGGAATGAACAGCATCAAAAATGCGGCGACGCCAAGCAGCCGGGACCAAAGGGCGGGGCTTGCCCATAGAGACGTCACAAAGGAGGGTCGCCCCACTGTCATGAAAAGACACATCCTCCAACTGCAAACTAGACTCGGCTGTGCGCAGTGTTTGCACCTCAGAATCCGCAAGCTGGTCTGCAGCCATCTCAGCATAGTCTATTCCCAAATGTACAGTGGCAACCGGTGCTCGAGAGAGACAGTCCGCAACTAGGTTGTTCTTCCCAGCAACATGCCGAATGTCAGTGGTAAACTCAGATATAGCAGAGAGATGTCTCTGCTGCCGTGCTGACCACGGTTCTGAGGTTTTGGCCATAGCAAAAGTAAGAGGCTTGTGGTCAACAAAAGCAGTGAACTCTCGGCCCTCCAAGAGGAACCTGAAATGCCGTGTGGCAAGAAAAAGGGCTAAAAGTTCCCTGTCAAACGCACTGTACTTCTTTTCAGATTCACGCAACTTCCTGCTGAAAAAAGCCAGAGGCTGCCAGGCCCCGTCCACCCACTGCTCGCAAACTGCACCCACAGCGTAATCGGACGCATCAGTGGTCAGAGCGATGGGTGCTGCAGGGTCGGGATGGGCTAACAACGCCGCGTCCGCAAGCGCTGTCTTAGCTCTGTCAAACGCCATTAACCTCTCAGGGGACCACTCAATGTCCTGGTTACCCTTTTTGCCCTTCAGAGCCTCGTACAAAGGGTGCATGACGTGGGCAGCTCGAGGAATGAAACGGTTGTAAAAGTTGACCATACCCAAAAACTCCTGTAGGAGCTTCACAGTGGAGGGGCAGGGAAAAGCTGAAACCGCCTCAACCTTGGTAGGAAGGGGAACAGCACCACGTCGGGAAACGCTGTGGCCCAGGAACTCGATTTCTGAAAGCCCAAACTGACATTTAGCTGGGTTTACAATCAACCCGTGATCATTGAGGCGCTCAAACAGCAGGCGGAGGTGCACCTTGTGCTCCTCGGCAGATGCACTTGCCACCAGTATGTCGTCCAGATACACAAATAGGAAAGGCATATCTCGCAACACAGAGTCCATAAGCCGCTGGAACGTCTGCGCCGCACCCTTCAAGCCGAATGGCATCCTCAAAAACTCGAACAGCCCAAAAGGAGTGACGACTGCAGTTTTGGGAATGTCCTGTGGATGGACCGGCACCTGGTGGTAGCCCCTCACCAAATCAACCTTTGAGAAAACGACTGCCCCTGCCAGGTGTACAGAAAAATCCTGAATATGGGGAACCGGGTACCTGTCATTCGTAGTAGCATTGTTGAGGCGCCGGAAATCCCCACAAGGGCGCCAACCCCCGTCGGATTTAGGAACCATGTGCAGGGGTGAAGACCATGGGCTGTTGGAGCGGCGCACTATGCCCAGCCGCTCCATGTTGGCGAACTCCTCCTTAGCTATGGCCAACTTAGCTGCATCTAAACGGCGCGCCCGGGCAAAAACAGGCGGCCCTACTGTAGTGATGTAATGCTCTATCCCATGCTTAGCTACTGCGGCAGAAAACGTGGGAACAGTAAGGGCAGGAAACTCAGAGAGAAGACGCTGGTATGAGTCCCCTGTTGCAAGCATGTTAGCGAGAAGTGGCCCGGCCCTGCCCAGGGTACATGGGTAGGAGTCAAAAGACATAGCATCAATCAAACTCCTATTAGCTACATCCACTAACAGTCTGTAAGCACATAAAAAATCTGCGCCTAGAATAGGTACCGAAACCGAAGCAACCACAAAGTCCCAACCAAACTCACGTCCTTTAAAACACACAGTCATAAACCTGGTGCCGAAGGTGCGGATGGCAGTGCCGTTCGCTGCGTCCAGCGGGGGTCCCTGTCCATGTCCCAAAGAGTCAGTGAAGGAGGCAGGCACAATACTCCGCTGTGCCCCCGAATCCACGAGAAAACGTCGTCCCGAAGCGCTGTCCTCAATGAAAAGCAGCTTATCGTTGTTGCCGGCACATGCAGCTGCTAGCGAGCGCCGGCCTTCTCGTTTCCCGGCTGCTGGAAGGAACACGGTGGAATACAACGACGGGCCTTCACTCCAAAGCGGCGGTGGTAGAAGCACAGGCTGGCCTCCTTCCTCCGGCGCTCCGTGACAGCAGCCACATCTGTAGAGTCACTGTCAGGTTCGCCGGGCAACAGGGCATGTACAGCAAACTGGCGGGAAGCCAGCAAAAGTCTGTCCGCTTCTTCAGCCAAACCTCTGTAATCCTTGGTGCGAATCAGGGGAGAGTTGGCCAGGGCGGTGCGCACCTGCGGCGGGAGCTGACGCAGGAAAAGGTGCGTGAAGAGGAAGGAAGCATCCCCAGAGCCCAGCAGCGCCAACATATTCTCCATCAGCTCAGAAGGTTTGCTATCTCCTAAACCAGTCAGGGACAAAAGGCGATCGGCTCGCTCGATATCCGAGAGCTGGTACAGCTGTAGCAACGCTGTCTTCAGTGCTGCATACTTCCCTGCAGCAGGCGGGTCCCGGAGCAATCCCATTAGCCGGCGTGTAGTAGCCGGATCCAAAGCCGCGACGACGTGAAAATACTTCGTGTCGTCCGTGGTAATGCTGCGCAGGTGAAACTGCGCCTCGACATGTTGAAACCAAGGCTCCGGGTCATGCTGCCAAAAGTCCGGGATTTTTACCGTAGCCGCGAAAACAGTCGGTGCGGGTGCAGCCGCCGCCACGGCGGTGGCAGACGAGGTGCTCTCAGTCGACATAGTTCAAACGTCGGGGTCACCAATGTGGAGGTCGAAGAAAAAGGAGACGAAAATATATCGGAGGCTCCGCAGTTTATTCGGACTCCACTTCACAGTAAAGAAAAAAGACAAACGCAGCACTGGATACTTCCGCCAACTGACGCCCCCTGGCCGGAAACTCACCCTTCAGAATAAAACCATCAGTTTGTGTGTGAAACCTACAAAATAGTGTCACCACATATGTCTAATATGTTTGAAAGTCCGTAGCCTTGGATGAAATTCCTGGACTACAGTCTTTGTTCTTTCTCTATTTCTGCCCAAGTGGAATAGTCATGCTCTGTAATGCTCTTCCTGCTTTAGAAATATTTAGATTTTATCACATTATGTTCATTATATCCTTTTCATTGCAGAACAAGGTGCTGGGAGAGTGACCAATCTCAGAGTAACAAATGGAAACAGTCGAAGGATGCGAATTGCCTGGACTGGTGTCACCGGGGCAACAGGGTACAGGGTTACTTGGAGACAGGGCAACAGTAAGTGTTGTATTGTGTTGTAAAAAATTTGAAAAAGTATCAGTTCGAATGCTGTATTATTATATTTATCTTGTAAATCTTTTACACCGAATATTGTACTACTTACTTTATGTAAGCTTTCAAGGGGAAACGGTACATGTGTAAAATATGTAACTAATACATATCACCATGAAACGTCCCCAGCTGATTACTTACAAAAATATATATTTTTGGTTTTATGCATTTCACGACATTTTATGTTTGAATGTGCAAATTAGGTGTTATATGTTTATATGTTAAAAAGAAAACTCATTTGTTTTATTTCCATAACAGAAATCTTAGTGTTGGGTAAAGCCAGCTTCAAAATTTGGGGTTAATTTTGTTGACATATTAAGGTTTTCATAGAGAGGATCTTGGGTCTCTCTTTTTATCACTACATAAATCATAAAATACTGTCAACAGGCAAAATAAATCCATTTGTTGCTAGGAGTACAATGTTCGATAAATCATGCTATGAATGAACCATTCGTATGTTTACAGAAATAAAACCTGAAAAGTTTGGTAAGTAAGTATGATGGAAAAACTAATTTTTTGAAAACTGCCTTTATGTGTATTATAATTGAAATCTGCAGATGCGAATAAAGAAAGAGTAGTACAATAAGCACCTCAATGTGCGTTTTAGGCGTTTTCTTTCCATTACTTTTGCTTCTATTTTTTGGCTTATATGTATTTTTTATTTTATTTATTTGTTATGTGCGTATATTTTTGAATCTTACGTTCTGCCTTGCAGGTGCAGAGCAGTCCCGTGTGCTGGGAGCGGAGGCCACGACTTTCACTATAGATGGTCTGCAGCCAGATGAGGGGCTGGTAATTGGTGTAGCAGCTGTTGTGGGTCAGCGTGTTGGAGAGGTGGCCACACTGTCTGCTCGGACTAATCCCCACAGTGGAGGACTGTCTGGACTTCGTATCATCGACGTCACCTCTCAGAGGATACGCATAACATGGTCACCTACCGCGAGGGCAACTGGTTATAAGATTACTTGGCGTCGAGATGATGGTAGGGAATGATTTCCACTTGGAGACATAAAATGCATCCAAATATGCGATGAGGGTAATATAATGAACAGTACTGTGAAAAAGCTTAGTGTTTTATCAATGTTTTATTTGTTGCAGGAGTTGAAACGACCCGTAACGTGGCTGCTAACGTCTCCTCTTACACCATTGATGGACTACAGCCGAATTCAGCCTACAGCGTGTTGGTTTCTGCACTGTCTGGATCTCGAGAAGGAAGTCCATCTACTGTGAATGTCAGAACAGGTATAAAGAAAAGAGAAAACTTGGAAAAGCTTGCACTAAGTGAAACAGTCATTAAGTAATGCTTAACATTTTCCTGTCCCGATTGTCAGAGTCAGATCAGTCTGTGGTTGGGACGGTGACATCACTGCAGGTCCAGGAGACCCGTGGGGAGGTGGTACGGGTCACTTGGGTTGGTGTGCAGGGAGCAACGGCTTATCGAGTGTCCTGGAGGAGAACTGATGGTGAGTTTCTGTGGTTGGTCGTTCTTTCTTGGTGTAATTCTCTCACATAGTTACATATGATCTCAGATAATTGAACCCACCCCGCTTTTATGACTGCCAGTGTGTCTCTCACATTTTACTGTTATGACTATGTTCTGCTGTAGGTGGTCAAGAGAGGAGTCAGCTGGTGGGTGGAGACGTGACAGCAGTGGATCTGGACCGGCTGGACCCTGGAGCTCAGTATGAGGTTCAGGTCATGGCTGTGGTTCAAAATCGAGAGGGAACCCCAGTGTCTGTGAGAGTCACCACACGTGAGTCCTGTTTACCTGCATTCAGACATTATTTCAAGGTTCCCAACAGACTTATTAACCTCTGACATTGTGTAGACTAAAGAAAATGAACCTTGGACTGATGACACCCTAATAGCCTCTTAATGGAATGAATGGATTAAATGTAGTCAACAAATGCTGCATACTGGCATTGTAGGCTTCAGAAATATCTAATGTCCAGTTTTACCCTAAAACATGCCAATATGTTGTCATTAAGCAAAATGTTAAATGTGACTGAGAAGCCTTTAACCCTCTGAACTTCAAACCCACCGGCAGGTCTGAAAGGTGTGATTTCTTTAGAAAAAAAACACTTTATTCTACACAGTTCATTTAGGAATTAGTAAAAATAAACCATTTACTCTAGCCAGATTCTCTGAAAAAGCAGACATAAAGCCATTAGTGACTCAGCTGCAGCCTGGACTTTTCGGATGAACTGCAGGATGTGTTTACACAGAGGAGACTTGCAAATGAAAAATATACGTAGTAAAATATCTAGAATATATAAAGTCACCAGTGTTGTTAATGCCTGTGGGCACTTAGAAAAATGCTGTACATGTTGATTACAGTTTTTTTTTCATGTTTTTGTAAAATATATATTGAAAGAAATTTTACTTCTGTTTTTTCTTTTTTTATGATTTATTTCATCATATTAATGTCACTGTGCACAGAGGACATTTCTGAGTTCTCTATACTTCTAGCCATCGTTGTACTGTTTCCAATAAGGTGTAAGATTTAATAATTCAGTGGAAAATCAGGCTACAGTGAGTGAAAATGTGACTAGAGCAAAATATGCCTAGAAACTGCCTGGGGTTCAGAGGATTAAACTATGATGTGTTAGCGATGATCATGGCAGTACTCTCATTGTTTGCAGTAATTTAGTACTGCATCATATACAAAATGCTGTATTTTGACAAATATATTTGATGTTTCCATGTACACAGCTGGTGATGCTTCCCCACTACCTAGCACAATTCTACGAGTGGCAGAGATTACCCAGAATTCTGTGCGGCTTGGCTGGACTCCTCTACCTGGTGCCACAGGATATATTGT
Source organism: Dascyllus trimaculatus (assembly GCA_024666655.1). Taxonomy (NCBI): domain Eukaryota; kingdom Metazoa; phylum Chordata; class Actinopteri; family Pomacentridae; genus Dascyllus; species Dascyllus trimaculatus. The sequence continues at coordinate 16,682,279 of CM045450.1, forward strand.
CCGCTGGAAAGACGAGACAGGTGGGTCATGTTGTTACACATGTTAATTATTTTTATTGTTTAGTTTCTTATATGCCTGCTCTGTTGAAGTGATGCTATTTGAAATATTCACGTTTTTCAGATTCTGGCCAAGGGCTCTCTGTTACGCTACCGTCTTCGTCCAGCTCCTACCAGGTGACAGGACTGCGTTTGGGCCGTCGATACAGATTCACCGTGCAGCCCACCTTTGCAAGTGGACTTGGAAGAGAGAGCTTTGTGGACGAACGCACTGGTAACACACTGACATACTATTTCCTGAACTCACATTACCTGTAAACACTTGGTATCTTACTCACCCTCACAAACTTCTTCATTTGCAGTGTGTGTGGGAGGCCGTCTGGATGTGGTGTTCCTGGTGCCTGCATCGACTGATCGGATTGGCCTTGCAAGAGTTCTGCGTGAAATCGTCACCAGTGCAGCAGGATCACTCACCAATATTGGTCCCCGTGACTCACAGGTATCTTTTGACACATAAAGGAACTGCCATGGTCACTTTTTTTTAGCTCTCTATTGCAAACATTTTGAATATTTCTACCTGTTCCAGGTGGGGGTTGTAGTATATGGGTTTAGACCCAAAATATGGTTCCTGCTCAATCGCCACAGCAGATCTGACACATTGCTCCAAGAAATCCAGTCCACACCCTTTGATGAAAGCCCAGGGAATAACATTGGTCAGTATTTGTCTTTTCTCTGCTCTTACTGAGTATCTTCTCTGTTGCTGATTGGTGTTGTGTGGTGACAGCTGTGATCTTGCTTGTTTCTCTCTGCAGGTGAGGCAGTGACTTTCACCAGACAGTACCTTCTGACCCCCTCAGCCGGACGGAGACCAACAGTACCTGGTGCTGTTGTCATCATTGTGGACAGAAGATCTGCTGACAACCTGACTCTGGCGGCCAACAATCTCAGAGCTTCAGGTGGGCCAGAGCTGATGAGCAAACAGTCTCACTCTGATCATCTACTTACTGACACTTACGGTTTACGGTAATGTGGATGGATGTAACTACCTACCCCTACCAGATATGTATAGTTGGTTACATCAGGACAGCTTAATCCCCAGCTTAAAATTGAGATGGCAATCTCATTAAGGCACACCTAGTAACATTTATGTTTCTCTCAGCATGGCGGAAGTCTGAAGTTCATGCCGTTGCATTAACAGATAGGCATGCACAAGATTATACCAAACTTCAAGTTGTGTGATGTTATTTGGGAAGGCTTTTGACACATTTGAGCAGCAGTATTGGTACAAAACCCCATCACTGATAACACAAATGACACAGTTTATGTGCCAAAATCATGAAACACCTTTCTTGTTCACTTCGCCCTACAGTATCACATCTGTTACAAGCTGAAATGTCCATAAATGTTTAACTACTTGGGAGGAAAACGGAGACTAACAGCTCAGATTAATGACACTTGCCAATAATGAAAGTAATCCAGGTTTTGACAAAATGTTAACAGGAGCTAGAGTTTAGTTTGTTGCATCCATCTCTCTATTTTAAGTTTATTAAGGACCTGCAGCATCAAACAGCAGTAGCAGAATCCGATGCAAGAGAGTTATGTGTATTTACAAACATAGCATCATCAATTACTTAGAAGTATAAATTATCTCCAGCATTAACACAGGATCAGTCAGGATTTAACAAGTCAAACTATACTTTTCTTCACCTCAGACAGATGAATTGTCACAGACAGAATCCCACTTTATAAAATGAAGTTAAAGCATTTGTGACATTGAGGATTTCAATTTAGTCTTTTGTCTATTAGGGCATTATTATGCATTGTATGTCACCTGATGTACCATCCAGTCTTGTGTGTATGACCAGTATTACCTCCTCTTGCGGGACACCTTCTTCTTGTTGTTGCTGAATATAGTTTATTATGACTCTGGCTGCATATTTGGGTTTGTTTCATGCTGCAGAATACATTGATTATACAGCATGATGGATAAGAACCTAAACATCTAGTATGACCTTTGTACAGCATGACACTATGTACACTACACACACAAATCCCACAACTCTGTCTGCTTGATTAAACAAATGTGCATTTTGCAGGTGTGACCGTGCTAGCAGTGGGTGTAGACCAGGCAGACACTGAGGAGCTGCGTCGGGCTGTGACGGATGGCAGCACCCAGAACATCCTGTACACCCGCGATGCATCTCAGCTGAACACACTACACTCAGACCTGGCAGACTTGCTCTGTGGTATTGCCAGAATACCGGAGGTGAGAAGAAATCTGGAAAAACAATGTTTTCTTCACACTCTTGTTTTTCAAATTCGAGCAAAGCGTGGTGTGATCTGAACACAGCTGACAGAGAAAAACAACACATTTTTCCATTATTGTGTTAATACAATACTGTGACTGTCAGTTCAGTTATTTGGTGGTATTTCTGATGGAACTGAATTACTGTGAAATGATATAAGAGGAAAACATCTTCCATCTCAGCAAAGTGTGCTTCTATCATTGCATTGTTCAGGTAACTCCAGGTCCAGACCAGTGCACCATTCAGTGCCCTCGGGTGAGTTTTTCTACATTGTGATGTTGGATCACAGACTTTTAAAACCTGTTATCACAGGTTCAGTTTATTGGACAGACTCATCTCCAGCCCTGATGAATACAGTCTAAATTATATGACTCCTAGAAACAGGTGTTTTATTCATCTTCCCCACCTTTCTTCTTACTGTGATTTCTAAATATGTTTCATCTTTCCCATTTCTTTTAGGGTGAAAAGGGAGAACGTGGAGAGAGGGTACAGTGCTGCAGTTGCACAATTTTCTCACCACTTTTCTTGTGATTTATGTTTTCAGCTGATAAGGTGCAATTTTTTGACTCCACAGGGTGAGAGAGGCCGAGATGGCATAGATGGACGCAAGGGAGAGACTGTGAGTCATTCATAAAGGCAGAGCCTGATCTCTCTGTGTGGCATTATAGCAATTACTGGATGTTGCTCCAGCTTCAAGAGTGTGTGCGTTATGGGTGAACCACATATAAATACAATGTACAGTTATTTCAAACCAATATTTATGGTAAACTATGTCCACTTATGTATGTGTGTGTAGGGCCGTGATGGTATTCCCGGGAGGGACGGCCCCAGAGGCCCAGAAGGACGCCCAGGTCCACCAGGCCAGTCTATCCCTGTTGACCCTTCACTGGGGGTTAAAGGGGAGAAAGGGGAGAGAGTAAGTAGAGTTAAGGTCCTTCTAACATCACACAAATGAGATAAACCCAAAGTAACCAGCAGTTCATTTTAGGGTTTTCCTGGTATTGATGGAAGTCCAGGGTTGCCAGGACGACCAGGTGCACCTGGAAATGCAGGTGTCCCAGTAAGTAAAGAGACTAGAACCTACAAACCCAGTTTAATTTTCATGTTGTTGTTTAAGCATAGAGGTAACAAAACACTTTTACTTTTGCCATGCAGGGCTCACAGGGTCTACCTGGTATCAGGGGGAACCCGGTGAGTAACCTTCGTCCTCCTCTGCAGATTTGCTTTGTGGATGTCAGAGTGTAAAGAACATATTTATATATATGTTTTTTTTCTGTTCTAGGGTGAAACAGGAGGAACAGGTCCTCAAGGGTTGAAGGGTGATAAAGGTGAAAGGGTGAGCTGAAACCCTTTCTTAAACCCACAAGTTTTTGTGCAGAAATTTGTGCCAGTTTGAAAGAGGCACAGAAACATGATGTATTGAATGTTTGTGTGTTTGTTCACTATGCTCTGCTGATGTCGTAGGGTGAACCTGGTTCCTCTGTATCTGGAGGCGGTTTTCCAGGGCGGAAAGGAGAACCAGGCATCCCAGGAATACCGGTAAGAAACAAACTAGAAAGCGAACCCAGAATGTTCATACATAAACAAGCATGAGACGACCACATTGTCAAGATAAACACAGTCAGAAGGTAATAACATGACTTTCACAGCATTCTGTAATTAGTTTTAAATGGCCACATTAATCCTAAATCCACGAATGGACTTAAATCATATGGACCATCTGCACTGCAGAGGTTAAGTGTAGTTGTCAAAATGTTTTGGATGTACTTGGTAAAGAATCAACAGCATTACTTTCTCTCTTTCTCCTTGTGTATTAAGGGAACTCCAGGTCGGCCAGGCAGCGATGGGGCTAAAGGAGGCTCTGGAGTTCCAGGGACACCAGGTCAGGATGGTCGTCCGGGGATACCAGGAACGCCAGGACTTTCCATCAAGGTTTGTCTCCTCCACTGCTTCTCTTCTGCTACTTAAAGCAGAAAATCTCTGTAAATGAAAGATGTGGACATCTGACCTTGTATTACAAAATCCAGTTATTGAAATGTACATTAGGATGATTCTCATTTTAACCCTCTGTGCCGCAAAACCCACCAGCAGGCTTAAAAGGCATGTTACCTTTAAAAAATAATGCAAATTACACTATTTATGAAAGGCAGAAATGCTAAAAGTAGAATGAAGCATTGGATTGTTAACTTTCTGACAGATTGGATTCTTAACTTTCTGACAGACCTTACACTACTCATCTGCAATCTACTGTTCCAGTCATCAAATCTAAGCTTAAAATCATGATATTTAACTAGAGTCACTTTATTCTACATGTCTCATTTTAAAAACTGTATAAAAAATAAAATGGTTATTCTAGTCAGATTCTGGAAAAAGCTGAGAAGCCATGAGCGACTCAGCTGTGACCAACAGTCACATGACAAAATTTAGAAACCTTTTGACTGAATTGGGTTTAACTACAGACCAGTATGGAAACAAATTAAAAATGTATTAAATAGGAAATAAAACAGGAAATAAATATAGTATGTAGAGTCTCATTTTTTCTCCAGTGTTAGTAACATCTGGGGGCACTTAGAAAAAAGTTGTACTCATTGATTTCCAGTTTTTGCAAATTTTTGTAAAATAAACAATAAAAAGGGTTTCAACTTTTTATCATTAAAGTCATTATCTCTGTTATGCTGCGCAAAGGCTTTATTGACATCTTAAAAAGTGAAGCCACGGTGGATTAAAATGTGACAGGAGCAGAAAAGACCCAACAATCGTTTGGGGCTCAGGGGATTAAAAAGTGCCAGTGTCTTATGAGATCACATCTTTTCCCAGTGGAAGTCACAAATTTAGAATTAAAATAAAAAAGCTGTTGAGCTGTTACAAGCACAAGAGAACATTTTACTCTTGCAAAGGCAAAAAACATGTCTTCATTGTTTAAGACTGAGATAGTAAATAAATATATATATGCTTTTATCTTTATTGGTTAACATGAGTGGGCCGTGGTTACACTGCATCCTAATGAATTCTTTATGGAGTCCTTGGGACCGTGGCTCCACGTTGAAACTGTTATTGTCAGACTCACACACATGGTGGTAGCATTGAGCTGTCGACGTTTTTCTTCAGTGAAACCTCAGCCATTTAGTCTATGCGCCAGAAAATGAAGGGATGATTTTTATCACACAGAGTCATCTCTAATGTATGATTCTAGTTTTAAATGTCTGGGTTTTTACATAGAAGTCACAGATTTCATTTTTCCTGTTTTTTCCTTGTGTAATTGTGACCAACCAGATCTTTCTGTATTTCCTAGTATATCCAACAACCTCTTTTGATTTTTAATAGCTGAGACGGACACTGAGGGCATTTCTTGTGCATATTTGACAGTTTCTGTGGATGCTCACATGAATCGGACTGTTTATCACAGTGTTCAGTCTTATTCCCAGCAAAACGAGCATTGCATCAGTTTTCAGTTCCTCATAATTATGGTGTTTTTTGTAGATTTGAAAGGATTATCAGTTCTGTTATTTCAGTCATTTTGTTTTCTTATCAGTACTGTGGTGTCATTGGGTTTCCTTTGTCAGACAGCGTTAATATTGAGATACTGCAGTATTTGAAACAGCAGAGAGGTGGGTTGTTTGTGTATGAATCAACCTGCGAGTTTGTGTATACATGTGACGCATATCAATCTGTTGGGTGGATTATCATAGAGGTTTTTTTCCCCTAATATCAGTGTTTAGCATCATTTTGTCTTTTTTACTCTCTCTCTTAGCCTGTCTATGTCTTCTTCCCTTTTTTTCTACAGGGAGATAAGGGCAGCTCAGGAGAGAGGGTGAGTCACACCATCACCAACTTGTCCTCTCACAGCAGAAATATCCTAAGGAGCATAATGATTCTCAGCTCTTATCTCACTTTGCTGACAGGGACCTCCAGGAGTTGGCAGCGGGGTGGCTGTGAAGGGCGACAAGGGCTCCCCTGTAAGTGCTGCCAATCACCTGGCAATGTGCTGACACATTAAGTTTGCAGGTGAACTGTGTGTGCACATGGGGTGTGTTTTGCATTTGCTAATTGCTTTTTTTATATCAGGGTACTCCAGGACTTCCGGGGGCTCAGGGTCCTAGAGGGCCGACAGGACCAGAGGGCAGAAAAGGAGACAAGGTAGCTGCAGACTGATTCAGTTTATGAGTGGATGAGCGATGTGAGGTTTATTTTTAAAAAATGACCTGCGGTTGTTTTCCAGGGAGATGGGGCTGACGGGCAGCCTGGACCTCCAGGCAAACAAGGGGAGCCTGGGGACAGGGTAGGTCAGACACAAAGCAGTTTTTAAAAGGATGGCTGATGGCTAAGATGCTGATCTGCATCTGAATCAGTAGTTGGTAAATGCTCATTCTAATTCGTCCATAGATTGTAGCGCCATACAGGCTGAACAGCATCAATTTTAAAGGAATCTCATGAAGTTGCTCTGTGTATATGTTATTAGAACATACAGACAGGTGACAAATTACATAAAAAACCTACATAAAGTATCTTAGTAAGGTATTTGACCACCATCACAGCTTCCATGCTCCTTGGCACTGATTCTCCTGGACTGTAGGATTCATGTTTTTCTTTTAATCTGTCACCCATCTCTAGCTCCAGTTGCACAACAAATTCAAGTTTTTAACTTATGTCAGATCTTCTGTATACTGCAACAGTGTAACAACATGATTCATAACTTTCAAGGCAATACATTAGCATATTTTATTCACTGAATAAAATGGCATATGATTGAGTATCTGTCATAAAACCACCTGCCACAGATGGGAAAATACATGTTAGACAAAGGAAGAAAAATGTATGCTATTGTGCCCAACAATTAATGTCTTGTGAGCAAACGCATGGAATGACCACATGGTTGCATTACCCACAGTTAAGACTGTCAGTTCTGTTGTAGTAATTAGTTTAACTTTCCAGAAATTGAACTGAAACATCTGGGATCTCATTTGTCATTATTGAGGTGTCCTGCTAGCAAACAAACACATTTAAACAACACAGTTAAACACAACTACAACGACAACCGCCTTGGCAGAAATTTGGGCTGAAGCATTTTGCTCATGTTTTTCAGGGTCCTCGTGGGCCTCCAGGAGAAATTGGCAGCAAGGTAATATAACGCTATGAAAAATAACTCCTGGTATAAGGTATAAATAAAAGAATGACTACTTTTACTGTCTCTGTCCTGATAGGGTGACCGAGGACAGCCGGGTGAACCTGGATCACAAGGAGACAGGGTGAGTTACATGATCAGTCAAGTATAGACCTGTCAGTGGATGTGTGTGCACATGTGTATGCCAAGAAACAATGACTGTGGTCCACATTCACAGACGCAGCACCAGGTTTAATAGTTCAGTTTACCAGATGGAAGAGAAAATGAAAGTCATTATTATCTCCCTGTCTGAGCCAGGTGTGCATCTCATCACGTTCATATAATTTTAAAATGTTCACCTTAAAAATGTTGGTTGGAAAAGGGAGGAGATGGAGCAGACTCTCAATCCAATAAGAATATGCTGCAGAGAACATGTTTCTGCATGAACCGAACGGCAGCTTTAATGTTGGTTCCAAGGTCTCATTATTCTAAATTTCTTTCTATTTTTAATGAGGTAGAGGTGTATTTCTGTGTGAGGTTGTGGTCATAGTTGCACACAGTGAGTGGAAAACCGTAATAATGGCTGGTAAAAACAAGACTTCTTCTCTGTATCAGAACAGTATGTCACATTATCTGTTTTTCCCCGTTTAATTCTTAGTTATTTATAACAGCTGCTGGCAACAGACTGCATTAACAAATGTGTAGGTGTTCATTATGCATGTGCATATATATATACAGGATATACATAATGTACTGGATGCGCATCAAAATCAGTTTCACGGTCAGTAAGAAGCAGGTATTGTTGACACGAAGTCTGGACACTTTCTTCTCTAACTTCAGCTCAAATACATCTGGGGAAATAACAGATTCTGTAATTTTAAGAAAGATTCAGTACAATCTTTTGCCTTAAAGGTATTTGGTAAATCTGAACATTTGTGTCTTTGTAGGGGGAGAGAGGACCGGCTGGTGAAACTGGAGAGAGAGTAAGTACAACAGTACTGGTTCAGTTGGACAGTTAGTTTCTACTGTTGACATTACAATGCTTTTAAAGGGGTATGGGGCAGTTTTTTGACTAAAGCTGTCTTTTCAGGGGGACCCAGGCAAGGCAGGCCTCCCAGGAGCACAAGGGCCGAGAGTGAGTGACCCACTGCTGTTTAATATTGGCTAATGACGTCTGTGTGCCTTTTCGTTTTGCATTTGTTGCATGAGAGTCTCAGGACTGAGCGTTTCCATTTGTCATCAGGGTTTACCGGGACTCAGTGGAACTCCAGGAGAAAAGGTGAGACTGATTCAATTAAGTGCAATCACACGAGAAGCAGCAGGTCAATACGAACGTGATTCCATCGTTAAACGTTTCATAAGCGTAATGAATTTCTAAGCAGAGATGAAAGAACAAGTGAACGTGTCTGTTTCCAGGGAAATGAAGGCGCACGAGGGGAATCTGGCAGAAGTGTGAGCAATCAGTCATGAGGAAATCGTGGCGTATATTCATTTATCTCTAATTTCATCTTGGATATATACTTAATGTCAAAGGCAGATGGGTTAGTGTATGATAACAAGTTTTTATGTATTATTTAAATCATCCAGGTTCCAGGTCTCTCCGGGAGGAAAGGAGAACAGGTGAGGTATTGTGTTCTCATCCAACTTTCAATTTTTGTGGAGTTCACTGGGAGTTCATTGGTTTTCTTTGTTTGTTGTTTTGCCACAGGGGGAGCGAGGCCTTCCTGGTGCTGATGGCACGAGGGGAGAAAAGGGGGAGCCGGGGCAGAGAGGAGAGAAAGTGAGCAAAGTGCTTTGGAAAATATGCAGTTAATTGTGTATTGTGAGTGTGTTCACTCAGAATCTGGCATGTGTCCTAATACTTCTCTGTCATTCTGTCAAGGGGGCTTCAGGTTCAGGAGGGTCTGGTGTTGTCGGAGCTAAAGGAGAGCCGGGAGATCGAGTAAGTTCACGCCGAGGAGATTGTAACTGCTCTTTTATCAGAACTACAAATGGCGCAGTCACAATGTTTACAGCTGCTGTGATAAATTCCTGACAATAGCATCCATTATTCACAAAACATTCCCTTGTTGCCACCTGTTGGTGGAAGTCAAACTGAAAATACATAATGCATGCACTCTTCCCCTCAGGGCCTCGCTGGTATTAGCGGAAGACCGGGTGCCAAGGTGAGAGGCCTGCTGTGTCTTCTGTAGCCTCTTCTGTTTGTTTGTGTCTATTTGAATTGTGAAACTGGTCTTGTTAACTGTTTTGTCAGGGAGAACCAGGCGAACCAGGGGAGAGGGGAGAGAATGGACGCCCAGGAATCCCAGGAAAACCTGGTACACCTGGAAAAGAGGTCAGAGCGATTCATCAGATCTGTGAAAATAGTGTGATTCAGTCTGATTCAGTGTGGCCTTTTCAGTACCTTCATCAAGAGTTCTTTTTTTATATTTACATCCAGTCATGAGTGGAGCTGGCTGTTAGCACAATTTTACTGTCATTTCACTTTCAGCTGAATCATATTGTGTTGGTGTGATCTTTGGTGATAAAATCACTTTCCAATTTATAGAAGAGTTGATTGACAAATATTTGCTGGGTCCAACTTTTTGATGTGAGGATTTGTTTTGCATCACTGTAAAGTCAGTTTTGAACAGTTTATTGGCTAAACAAAGTTTTGCAGTTATCACCTTTAGGCTCTGGGAAATTACAGCGAACATTTTCAATTAATTATTTTATAAGACTCTTAGTTTAAAAGACTGACTGATTAATGAACTAAATCAACAGAATAACTGATACTTAAATCATTTTGATGTCCCATCTTAAGACCGTACTTGATAGTAACATAAGAAAGCCTCTACATTAACATCCTCACAGTAATGCAAACTGTATTTCCCATTCATGCCATAAACCACAGCTTCTACTACAAAGTTGTATCTATGTTTCTTTACACAGTGAACACAATACATCATACTGTTGTTAAAAGATAATCAAGCTGTATTTGTTGTTGCCTGTTGCTCTCAGTGGTGTAATCAAAAATCAGCAGCCTCTTAAGCCTTCTTCTGTTTCCTCCAACATGCATTTCTTTCTAATGATGACAATTTAGAGGTAAAAACAAATACACTTTCTGCATGTCTGACATGTCTACTGCAATTTTTCTCCTCTGCGTATATGATGTCACTTTTGATCCTCTGCTCGGTTAATGCAGCTTTTTCAGATTTAATGCTGCCAAACATTCATTCCCATTGAAATAAATTGTTAAACCTGTTTTTACAGGGAGAGAAGGGAGATAAAGGTGATGAAGGCACTCCTGTGAGTATGATCTCTGTTCTTGTATACTGTCCACTTTTCTTTTGGTAATATCTTTTTTGACAAGGATATTTATTCATGCTTTTTTATCATGTATTTTAATGGGGAGAAATGCATTTAAATTAATTCAGTTAAGGTGTAGATGTGACAGTCAGTGTCTGTCTGTGTTAAATTTTGGTTATATCACCCATCAGGGGGAGTCTGGACTCCCAGGGAAGTCAGGAGAAAGAGGACTGAGGGTAGGACAAGTGAAACCTTTTTTTTTATAGTTGAGCTTCCATATTAATAATTGAAAATAATATCAATGGAAAGTTCACTCAACAGACCTTTTTATTGACTGCACGCTCAGGGATTGGCCGGTCAGCCAGGAAGACCAGGAGAGAAAGGAGACATGGGAGACCCTGGAGAGCACGGACGAAATGTGAGACACATATTTATGTATCATCACACAGACAGCTTTTCAATATGCTCCTGTTCGATTCCACTGAGACCTTGAGGAGGAAGGTCAGCTGCTCAGCATCTTTATTGATCTGTGTTCGATCTTAGGGCAGCCCTGGACCTACTGGACTAAGAGGAGAGAAAGGCGAACTGGTATGTCGTCTGCTTTGTTTTTTTTTTACAAACCGCTAGTACATCTTGATATCTGCTGCTGATGGATTCACCCTCTTCACTCTCTTCTGCTAGGGACCTCAAGGACCTCCAGGACCACCAGGAAAAGTGGTAAATGTGTCACATTGCACTGTATTTTAACGACAAAAGGAAGTGGAGCTGGGAAAACTACAGTCTCCAGCATGTTCTTATCATGAAATACTTACATTTCACTTCTGATAACACAGAGACGGCAGAACTGCATGTAATCTTTCTTGTTTTTTGGTCAACAGACTGATATCCAGGGTCAGCTGAGAGGAGAAAGAGGCGAGAAGGTATGTATTTTATTTGTGTGTGTATCTGTAAGCTCTAAAAATGAGTGTTGTTGTGTGATAAAGTATAATTTAAAGTTTATAATCATGTGTGATACTAAAAATAAACCTAAATAAACCCTGAATTTTAAAATAAAACGTAAATTAATTGGATAAAAAAGAATGTACAACAGCTAAAAAAAAAACTTTCCTCATTGTGATTCCCAGGGCGAGGATGGCGACCCCGGAGAGCACGGCCAGAAAGGTCAGAAAGGCGAATCAGGGATTCCTGGAGCTGCAGGACTACGAGTGAGTTTTGCCTCATTCTTGCACTTTGTAAATGCTTCCATGAGCATCCGATAGGCCAACACGTATGCATCTGTATGCACCCCGACTCCTTTCTCTGTAGATTTGATATGCATGGCTGATGATCCTCTGTGACTTGTTCTTCTCTCCCTGCTGTCTATAAAGGGTCCAGAGGGACAACGAGGGCCTGCAGGCACAAGAGTGAGTTTGCTTTCTGTCTCTGTTTCTCTGCTTCAAATCACGTCACTATACCAGATACCTGTACCTCTTTTCTCATTGCCTTTCAAATTTACCTGCATCACTTTCTCTTCGTAATGTTTCCAGGGTGACGCCGGAGAAAGGGGAGCACCTGGAGAGAAGGTTTGCAATCGATCGATGTGACTGCTGTGCACTGTCTCACCTACTGTACTGTACCGACTGAAACTACTGACCTGTGTAATTTTATCAAGATTGAAAAAAAATGAAAGACTTTCCGGCTTTCTGGTGAGTGACAGATCTCGCCTTTATTTCATCGGATTCTGTGTGCTTCACAGCAGATTCCCAGCAGGATCAAGTGCAGAGGGGAAGCAGAAAGTTTCATGTCAAAAAGTTGAATTGAGCCACTTGAACTGTCGACTCAACTGTTTCCGACTGTAATATAAGTGTAATCTAATAACTCTAAATCTCTGTGTGATTAGGGAGAGAGGGGAGCATCTGGCTTAGATGGGCGTCCTGGTCTGGATGGTAAACCAGGTGCTGCTGGACCACCTGGACAGAGGGTACTTCAGTTTCAGCCACCTTTTACCAAACTATAAAACCCACTGTATGTAGAGCCTCTCTGTGTATAGCTGGGATACTGCATTTGTTTTATTGTTGTGTTACAGGGTGATCCTGGGAAACAAGGAGACTCTGGGAGAGATGTAAGTTTTCTTATTTCTGTTGTGGTTGTATGAAAATCTAGAATTAGCCCCGATGTGCAATAGTTACCAATAACCATTTGAAAATAAAGGCTATTATTTTTGTTAGTCTTATTTACTTGCATGCTGTTTTATTTTCTGACATTGGTCATTTACGATTCAGGATTGAGCACAGTTGCAATCACAGTCCATGTGCACTTGAGGTGTGTGTGCTGCAGAGGGCACTGCAGAGGTGTTAAAGTCTAGTTTTTACTCCTGTGGGCAGTTGCATAAGCCACCTGTAGGGAATGCTGTCTCCAGGCCAGTCCACTTTGACAGCAGATTATTATGTAATATTGGACATAATAATGATAAAAGGCCAGAACTGCTCTAAACTTAGAGTTTAGTGAAAGAATCTAAGTCCTGTCTTATAGCACGGATAGATGTCAGCTCTGCAGCTGCTGATGTACAGTAACATCAAACAGTAAATGCCAATAATTAAGTGAGCTTATTTACAAAGTAAGAATATGGTGCAACAACGCAAATTAACATCAAGTAAATCCCACCAAGAAAGTAGCTAAATCAACACATTGCAAACAGGAGGAATTGCCTCGCTGGAGGCCGAGCAGCTAAGCAGAGCTGCAGCTGCTTGGCCTCAGTAGAGTAGAGCCCACAAGGGTTAATGAAGATGGCCAGATCTTAAACACTTGGCGGATCCCCCCAGGTGTGGCAAACACCTCCCACCAAACCTATGGGAGCAGACAAGATGACATTAAAGGGAAAACACAAAAACTACAGCAGGCTCCAGAGGCAGGAGGCTGTCACAACATGGAAAATCCTTGCATTTGTCTTTTTTCCAGAAAATATACAAATGATAAACATTTAGGTATAATTGCAGTTCCTGTAATAATATGAGCTTCAGTAGAAAGCATCTGGGCTTGTTTTTGTTGTTTTAAGGCTGATTGATGGGGAGTCCCACATATATATTTTCATCCCCAACTCACCTGGCTAATGGTCCATTAAATGAGCCAAGACTCACATGCCTCCAGGCAAAAGAATGAGAACTGCCAAGTCAGGGACGATGTTAATGGTGGTGAAACTTTCTGGTAAAGGCTCCTGAGACTGCATTATAAGTACCCAATAAGTGGTGTGGTACAATACCTCCTCATTTTAGATGGCTTCCTTTACTCCTCTAGCAAACAGAATGTGAACATTACCTCAAAAAAATCTCCTGGATCAAAGACACTCATGTTCACATTCTGCACAGACAAGATGGATGGTTTGAGAGGAGTGAAGGAAGATATCTATGTTAAAATGGAACATCCATCTCTAAATAGAGGAGGGCGTCTTCAACACCACTTATCAGGTACTTACAAGGCAATCTTGAGGTCTCTCCCCGGAACTTTTTACCATAAATACCTTGAGTCATTCTGCCAGTTTTCAACCATTCACTCCTTCAAGCATCTCTTTTGTTGTTTAATGGACCATTAGCTATGTGAATTGGGGAGGAGAATATATATCTGGGACTATTAGTCAGTTAGAACTGAGGAAGCCTCTTGATGAAAGGTGAAATGGAAAAAAACAAGAAGTTCAGTTGCTTTCTACTGAAGCTCTTAAGATTACCATGAACTGAAAGACTAAGAATATACACAGACAGAGTCCTCTAAAACAGTGGTTCTCAACTGGTCCAGCCTCAGGACCCACTATGTCTCTATTAATAACAGTCGCGACGCAAATTGTTTGCTGTTCAGGAAAACAAATTAAGGTGTATTTGGGTGTAGTCTCAGCACATTTTGATACAAATTAGGAAAATGTGCTCATTTTGGTATATTTGGATGCTGGTATGTTCTACCAGGGATTACCAGGACTAAGAGGGGAGCAGGGTCCTCCAGGACCTGTCGGGCCTCCTGGCAATTCAGGGACACCTGTGAGTACACACCACCCACCCAGCCTTTAATGTCTGATATTGGCATCTCTCTCGCCATTAGCCTTATGTATTCATTTCTCTTCTCTCTCTTACATTTTCTCAAATGTGTCATGAGCTTTGCTGTTATTTTTCAGGGTAAAGCAGGTGAAGATGGCAAACCTGGACCTGCCGGCAAAATGGTAATGCTGACTATAACTTCTGTTAGCTAGTAGACTCCCACAGCCTGTAAAACAATATCCATATTTTCTGATATACTCAACAATGACAGATTGCCCATTTTAATAGTGATGTGAGTGGCATATTTTGATATATATTCTGCTCAGTAAAAGTATGAATATTGTGAGTAGTGTGTGTTCCTCTCTCTGCATGTGTCCATGTTCTCTGATTGGTAATGGCCTTGACATACTGTTTCTTGTCAATGATGTTTACTGATCAAAAGCAGTGCAGACATTTATTTCAGGGTCTGCTGCATAATGGCTGTCTTAAGTGAGTCTCCAAAGCGGTGGCACTAAGTGCTCCTGCAGCTTACTGGCCATTATTCAGCTTGTTCCTGCAGAGTTTGTAATGCATTTTGTTTTGACTCACAGGGTGAGGATGGAGTGCCGGGTGAAGATGGGAGAAAGGTCTGTGGCTGTTTATCAGTTCCTCATCCTGCCACTGACAGGAAGAGTTTTAATCAAGGACTATTTAGTGTTCTACTCAATAAAAGTAATTTCAGGGAAGCCATGACAAGATTGTTGCAAACAAGTTCATGTGAATAATCTTTTATTTTTGAGGTATCCTGTTGTGAAGGTTTGCATGCAAAATTGCCACTTAAAATGCAGTATCTTTAAACATTGACTTTTAGGTGCTTTGATTTGTACACAATATGCCAAAAAATGGTTACACAATCAACCAATAAGTGGACAGGATTATTTTTGAAAATTGTACTTATTATGTCTGTATTTCTCTGGGAGCCTGACGCTGCTGTTTCTAATCTACAGGGTGACAAAGGAGATGCTGGAGCAGCTGGAAGAGATGTCAGTTTTCCCAAACCTCCTTCATATCATTATTCCTCTAATATGTCATGTTGTCAGTTTGTTTCTGCACTGCATCCTCTGTGTCTCAACCTGCCCTCTTGCACCCCACCTTCCTGTTTTGATCATGTCTTCCTTGACTTCACTGCACATCAGCTCTCCTCCTTTCTTTTGTCCTCATCACTTTCCCCCCTTAAATGTATATTTATCAACCGTAGTTTGCTCTGACATTGACATCACACTCTCACTCACTGCTGAATCAATAAGCTTCTGAGTAAGAAGCTATATAAATTCACTATCCTCTAATGATCAAGCTTAGCCTTTAAGGGGGAGGCACTTCTGAGAGGAATCCAGAGGGGCGCCAAATGTCAGAGTGCTTTTTTCATGTGCAAATTCATATTAATTATCTCTAGAACATCAGTGGAGGGGTGGCAGCGGCCACCTGCTTTGATTTTATAGTTCAGCTTCTAGTATAGTGCAGGAGGAAGTAACCCTGCACCGAATGAATCTTGGTTGTGTGTATTTCAGGGCCGTGATGGGCAGAAAGGGGACCGGGGTCTAGCCGGACTTGTTGGCCCCTCTGGTCCCCCTGGAGCTCCTGGAGTGCCAGGCAGCATTGGTCCTCCTGGACAGGTGCGAGTAGTGTAAACATCTGAAAAGTAATATGGGTCATTTTTACTCAAACATGCTCTGTTTCTGTGTCTCAGGTTGTGTTTGTAAAAGGAGCCGAAGCACCACCGATCCCAGGTCCACAGGGGCCTCCAGGAACGCCTGTGAGTGTGCACCACTTCTCACCATTCTTTTGATGTTGTTCTTGATTACAGTATTGAAAGGCATATTACACGTTAACACGCTCATTCATGCTTTTTTCGTAAATAAACTAACTTTTCTTTAAGTGCACCAGCGTATAATTTAGGTGCACCCAAAACATTTCAATGTGCATTTTGGCACCAAATATTCAAGAATTCAAAGGTTTTATTGTCATATGCAGCAATAAATAAGTTATTAGTGCAATGAAACTCTTAGTTTACGGTGTCTCAACATAGTGATTAATCTATTTACAGTCATTCAGATGCACTCATTACCCATGTTCACACTCATGCATACTCGTGCATACAGTGGCCTAATTTCTTCAGACATTATGTAAAAGATTGTAAACAGGAATGAAGATACAGATGCATGTTTTGCAGATTTAACCTGGTATTTTTCATAGGGATAATCTGGGACTTACAGTTAGTAAAAGGCAGCTCTTCTTTGCCTATATTCTAAGCAGTGGTGAATATTGCTGTCAGCTTTGACTCCTCACTGCTTGGGTTTGCTGCTGCCTGGTGCTGAAACGCTGCAGGGAAGGTAGCTGCACCTGTCACAGCACAGGACGAGTTTCTTGCTTTTTTTTGCGTGTTTTTATTGAAGCATGACTCTTTTTGCCTGTTATTACAGGAAGGAAAATTTTACAGGAATAAAGATAGCAGAGCAAAGCATATTATTTCCTTGATGCATCTAGCTCTTGTGTGGTCTTGTTTTCCAGCAGCATCATCCTTCCACACGCAACAGCAGTGACGTGTGTTTTATCTGCACTTAATTGTGTATGCTAGTGCATCCCTCCCACAGTGTTTTGTGTTTTTATTGTCTTTGCTCTGTCCTTCAGGGTGTCCCTGGAATCCCAGGAGCTGTAGGAGCCAGAGTAAGTCGTAGTTGTCTTTACTGGCCTCAGTTTGCTTTAGATCAGTAGCCACCTAACTTGTTTCTTGACCATCTTGTTTGTTCCAGGGGGAGAGAGGTCAACCTGGCCTTAAAGGTGAAGCTGTAAGTTAAACCTTCATCTCTATTACAGTGGAAGTGAGACACTGAGGTTTTATGTGTTTTGTGTTGACTCCTGGATATCTTGTTATTGGTAGGGAGACCCGGGCGAGGATGGAGCGCCGGGAAAACCAGGGACAGTGGTGGTAAGACGTTTGCACATCACCTGTCGAGAAATCTGTGACTTTCCATGTTTTTATTTTCTGTGTCTGTGTTTAATGATGCTTCTGTTTTACCACCACCTCTTACCAGGATGTCCAAAAAGCTCTGGCAGGCCTTGGTATTCGGGTATGTGAGCATCACATAATTATGATTTTATGATTTGCTAGAAGCTTTCAGAAGGCTTTTACTTTCCCTTGTGTCATGTGAAGAGATGTCTTGGATTTGAACATGCTTGTCCCTATTGAGATTAGGATGTCTTTTTAGTTTCATTGATGGTTGTGCACATACATAGATGAACAGACCGATGGATAGATGCTATAGATGGATGAATAGATCCAGTTCTCTCTCATGCATTATGGCTTTATGGATAACCCTCACAGCATAATGGTCTTGCTAATGGCAATTTTCCTAGAACTTGTGCAAAGTGTTTTATCTTTCCATTTCTCCCTGTAAATGTCACAATACCATTTACAGCTGTTCATTTCTTTGTTCTGGCTTAAAGAGCTCAATTAGTCCTGAAAATAAAAATGTCGTCAATCCAGTAAAAGAGGATTACAGAGTTGCCATGGTCAAATGTATAACTGGTTCCTAAATGAATACCTACGCACTTCAGAATTTCAGAATTTCTGCCCAAATGTATTTTAATATGTCCATTGGACCTTACACTTGTGGACTGGGCTGATGAAAGGGACACAAAGGGCACTGATTACAAGCAATTTCTAAGCTGCTGAGATGATTTTCTTCTGACTGGCCATCACTCTGATGAATAACTCATTTTGTATCCCAGCCCCGAAACACTCTAAATACTTTATGTACTGTATATTGCACTATTGTCCACCTACCTCATGTTTAGAAGGTGCCAATAACTCTGCATTATTTTTTAACAACTGTATTTTGCAGCTATACATAGTAGGTGACCTTTAATCAAATGCATGAGTGTTTTTGTTGCTGCTGTTGCTGTTTTTGTGTGTGGGTATTTTAAAAGCAAAGAAAACAGTCAAATCCCTTGTATGTACATGTAGTTGCTTATGAAGCTGATTCCCATGTTTCCTAAATGCCTGGACTTTATGCGAGGCCTAAAGCTTTCCGAACACAGGCATCTGCTGCTGAAAGTTTTGAAACGGCTCCATTTCTAATTTCTGCCCTCCATGCAGGTGTCTGATCTGAAGGTGGTTGTGGACAGGAAGGACACACTCGTGACTGCTCCTCCGCTAAAGCCAGAGAGAGGTGAAAAGGGAGACAGGGGTGAAGCTGGACAGAGAGGACCATCTGGTGCAGATGTAAGTGCGACTAAGAGCATCTTGGAGGCTGAGGGTAAAAATAGAAAGATTTGATGAAGGCCTTACCACAAGTCCAGATAGAGAACTTTATTTAGACTTTCTATTTACCATTTTAAAAGCATGCTTTATTTCTTTTCATGCACCAGGGCACTCGTGGTTTTCCAGGTGAGAGGGGAACTAAAGGAGACCAAGGGGAGCGAGGACCCGCTGGACCAACTGGACCTCCGGGAAGAGCCATTGGAGAGCGAGGGCTGGAGGGACCCCCAGGGCCTGCAGGAGAGCCAGGCAAGCCAGGAATACCAGGAGTTCCTGGACGAGCTGGAGAACTGGGGGAGGCTGGAAGACCAGGAGAAAAGGTGCAGAGGAGAGTTGGATGAACAAACGAGGATTTTATCATGGACTCAACGTGATTCTAATAATTATATCCGTGTCTGTGTTTCAGGGGGAGAGGGGAGAGAGAGGTGACAAGGGAGATGCTGTAAGTGATTATGTTAGATTGATGTAGTTCACTTGTATGTTTCGGCAAAACATTTTCACAGTCAGAGAATTTTTTCTGTCAATTAGGGTAAAATCGGATCAACAGGACCAGCCGGCCCACCAGGTCAAAAGGTGAATTCCCAGTAGTTACTGATGTTGATGTATAAAAATTGTGACACAATATTTAGTAAATACAGAATAAGACTGGATTTCAAAGACATCTGTGTGTATATGTACTATAGGGAGCATCTGCTGACTCAGTGCTGGTTGGTGCCCCTGGTGCCAGAGGCCTTCCAGGACTCGCAGGTCATAAAGGAGAGCCTGGTGCTACAGGAATGACAGGACCCAAAGGAGAACGGGTAAGATCTACACATAGTACAAAATGGCACATCAGTACCATGTCATGTGTTCCTTATACAAACAAACTGTTTTATCTATTGCCTGACAGGGTTTTGTGGGATCTCGAGGTGATAAAGGAGACAGAGGAGAGGGTGGAGAAAAAGGACGTGATGGCTCACCGGTGAGATGGATTTCAGATGAGTCAAAATAAGAAAATTGTAATAATTACAAACTCCTAAAGGGAAAATGGATTTGCTACTACAAACTTGTCTTGTTTAAATGACACTTGCATTTTGGAAAATACGCTTATTTTTTTCCTCAAGAAATACATGAGAAGATTTAATCGACTCGCTTGTCTGTCTGCTAAATATTAATCAATGGCAAACTACTGGTTAGCATGAGGCTCCGTCTAAAGCTAATGAAGTTTGTCTAACAGCACTTCAAGAGCTCAATAATTACAGTCACTCTAGACATTGATGAAACCCCTAAAAACTTGCCTCTTTCTGTCAAAATTGCATATTTAGATGTCTTTTTCCTTGTAAATAATCCTCTCCTGCCTTCAAATACCTTTGATTTCACTCTACACAGCTGCATCCACTAGAATGTAAAGATCAGTAAAGTCCCTGTAGAACTACTACACAGTGGCAAGTTGTAAGATTTGAGTAATTCAGCCATACATGTTTCAACTGGAAACCAATTGTGAAGAACAATGATGCGGAACGCTCCGCCACACAAGGTGACAGGATTTGTTTCTTAGATTTGTTATGAATGAAACCCCAGAAACATAAGATAAACTTTATTGATCCCTTATTGGTGGAATTTATGTATTACAGCAGCTATATACAGGTAAGGCATGGAAGAAGGAGAACAAGAATTACAAAAGTACAAGAAGACTAAAAAGTAGGATATAAGTAAGATATAGTGAAGGTATACTAAAGACAGATGAATTTACTTATTAATATGGCAAAACTTGAATCTCTGTTTTTGAGATGGCCATGGTACACTGCAGTTTCAAGATGGAAATGCTCATTAATGGCGTTGACTGCTTGTTTCACTCATGATGTGGTTTTTAGCATATGGAAAACACCAACTGAACATGTTAAGGTTAAAAAAACTCGTTATATATGTATATGCAAAAACTAAAACCCAAATTTTCCATTCAATTCTGTTGGATTTATACTGCACCAATTTAAAACACAAGTCATCTCAGAACACTTCACGTAGTAAGGTCGAGACCTCACAATATTTCAGAGAGACACTCAACAAATCCAATGATTCCCTTGACAACAGTAGGAAGTAAAAACTCTCTTTTAATAGGAAGAAAGTTGAGCAGAACCAGGTTCAGGGAGGGTCAAGCAGAGCGAGGAAAGGATAACAGTAGAAAACAGACAACAAACAGCAGGACAATAAACACTGGGCAGGTTGGTGAGGCCATTACCTGCAGATCAGACACATGCAGCTCCCGAGACAGAGATGCCTGCAGAGAGTTACAGGGAGAGAGAGAGGACACAAAGTTCATGACATGCAATATTGGCAAATAAATGCATGAAGATTGAGAGAGATGAGAGCAGAGGAGAGGCGCTCAGTGCATCATGGGAAGTGCTCCAAGTGTCCAGACCAATACCAGAATAACTGAGGGATGGTTCAGCCAGCCTTATTTATTAGCCTTATCAAAAAGGAAAGTTTCAGGTCTATTCTTAGATAGAGGGTGGCTGCCTCCTGAACCCAAACTGTGAGATGATTCCACAGCAGACAAGCCTTATAGCTGAAGCATCTGCCTCACATTCCATTTTCGGAAACTCTAAGAACAACAATTAAATCTGCACTCTGACAGCGAAGGTGCTCAATTGGGATAATATGGATAAAATGAGTTCTTAAGATATGATAGATGTCTTTAAGGTACAATGGAGCTTGGTCATTAAGGGCTTTGTATGCATGGGGAGGGATTTTTAATCTATTCTGAATTTTGCAGAGAGCTAATAGGGGAGAAATATGATCTCTCTTGCTAATTCCTGTCAGTACTCTGGCTGCAGCATTTTTGGATCAGCTGGAGGTTTTTCAGACATGCTGATGATAAGGAGTTACAACACAGCAGCTTAGAATTAACATCGGTATCAGCTAGTTTTTCATTTGGCACATTGTTGTCGTTTTATGTGCTGATCTTCTCATCAAAATCTCAGCAAGAACCTGAACAGACATATTTCCCAAAATGTACAGCTGTTTCTTTAATATTCAAAGTGTGATCTGTGATTCCAGGGAATACCAGGAGAACCGGGAAAACCTGGTCAGGATGGGAAACCGGTGAGTTAAAATTCTGAAGGTGAAACTGACGTTAAGGTCAAAAATTGCACATTTTTGTGAAGAGCATGATATAGTAATGACTTGTGCAAATATGAAAAGAACATTTATTTTAACAGGCTTGGTAAGTATCCTTTTTTATTCTTATGAAAGCATATATCGCATATAGTTAATGATGTAAATTACTAGTTAGCTGCATATTTGTTTTTATTGATTAACAGCATTGTGCTATTTGATCAGGTTATTAATCCACAGACATACTGCAAATTCTTACCTTTTTGACAACATGAAACCAGAATATTTCCATGTCCCATCAAAGGACACACTAAGTTTAATCTTTTCATTTACTGTGCAATTTACATTGATCACTAAAAGCCCAAACACACATAATTCTTTAAGTTGTGATTACTTGTGTGGGTGTAGTTAAATGTAAGGAGAGAAGAGGAGGAGGGATATGACGCTTTTCCTCACACTTTTTATTTTCCTTCCCTAAATGTCTGAGCAGGGTACTACAGGGCCTGCTGGTCCTCGAGGCCAACCAGTGAGTAACCAGTAACCCAGTCTGCTTTTAGGCTTGAACTGCAGAGATAAATTACTGGGTCGGCTGCAAGCACAAAGCCAATGGAGCTCTTTTTGTTTTCCCTCCTTGGGCCGAGGCTTCGTAGATCCTTGAGCAGTAGGCTTTTGCAGCTGTGCAGCTAACACCTCACTCTCTAACCATCTCTCTCTCCTCATATGTGTCTTATCTCTGTCTATTTCCTTTTCTATGTTGTTTGTTTTCCCCGTTTCCAACACCGTTCCCCCCCTCCCCCTGTCATCCCCTTTCCTTTTACTTTCATCCTCTCCAGGGCTTGCCTGGGTTCCCAGGAGTTCTAGGCAGACCGGTAGGTTCTCTGCTGCTGGCTGGCATGCTTGAGCTCTGGAGGAGGGAGGGTTGGGACCTGTCCCTGTGATATCAGATACAAGTGGGAGTGGACCAAAGTCGATGAGAATTGAGTGGGCTATAGTTTAGACAGGTAGCTTAAAAGATGTATCTGGATTTAACAACAGGAGAAGAACTTATCAGGATGCACACACTATCATGTACCTCCCAGGCAAATGTCCCCGCTTTAATCTTAATTCATTTGTATTGGAAACATCCATCTGCAACCTTGATCGGTTCCCAGTGAAATGTCCCTGAAGCATCAGTGTCAAACTCAAGAGCTGAAGTTCGGAGTAAAATTTTTAAACGCGTAAAACACCACAAATTCATTGGGAAAGATGAAAGGAAGTCGACTGACAACCCGAGCTGGAGCTCTCGCCAGGATCCGGTACACAATAGTGGGGGGGATATTAAATTGGGTGGACTCCAAAAAGCACTGTTGTTGATTCGCTTGAGTCTGCTTATCGTGCATGCAGCTGTGCCTGGTGTCTGTTGTGTGCTTATCCCTTGCACAGCACTGATTTTTTTTTTTTTGTCAGAGCTTACCATACAAGTGCCTCTTTGTTGACATTGCTGATCCTCTGTTTGCGTTGTCCTACCTGTTGTCCTGAGTCAATCACATGTTTACGTGTTTGTATATTCATGTTTCCTAGAGACTAGCTCCTGTCAAACTGTCTGTGTATGACAATATTTATGTCATAATTACATGTCATTCATTATTGAGTACATAAAAAATATATACATTTTCAAGTACTCATTTTTCTAAACATATTTATGAATAAATATGTTGCTTAAAGGAATACTTCTACATTTTGGGGAGTGTCAGGCAGTTATAAACTTTGTTGCCAAGAGTTAAATGAAAAGATCACTACTATGTGTTTGTTACATGAGAAGTTACTGCCTGCAGCCTCTTAATTTAGCTGTCAAAAGGTGAAAAAATCCACAATTCTAAATGCCACTAATCAGTATGTGATACCTCATTAGTTTAATCTGCACAGACTTGGATGTAACACTGACTTATTGTGGTTTTATGAAGGAGTTATAGGGAGAACTGTTTTGTCATCTCTGTAAGATAGATATTTAAGGACAAACACATCAGTGACATTCTCATCTAACTCTGAACAAGAAAGCCAGTGAGCTTTTCCAAAATGGTCCTTTAAAATGTGGCCTTTGTACAGCTTTAGGTTTCTTTTTTTTCCTTCTTTTGTTGTGTGCTACATATGGCTGTATTTTGCTTATAGGGAAACTCAGGAGAGCCTGGCATTAGAGGGCCAACTGTAAGTATGACACACATGAAAAAGCATGCATTCACACTTACTGACTCTTATTAGATAGCTGCAGTTTGTATGTTAATGAAATGTGTTTTAATCAGGGTCCCATGGGTCCAAACGGGTTGCCAGGTCCACCGGGTGTGAAGGTGAGTTCCCTGCATTTTCAGCATCTCAGTCTGCTACCAGATAGCACACATACAGATTATTTTGTAGCTTGCAAACGAAACTCATAAAAAGTTTGTTTTTTTTACAGGGAAATCAAGGAGAAGCAGGAATTGGTGTCCAGGTAAAATTACATCAGTGGTGGTATTTTAAATCTTTTAGACAAGAATTGGTATTCACTCATTTACAGTGGAGATGTACAACAGATATGTGATCTGTGAATTTGTTGCTCCTCTCTGCAGGGTCCTCCAGGTGCCCAGGGGAGCACAGGTCTGCCAGGACCACCAGGCCCTCCAGGAGCTGTAGTATGTTTTCCCATAAATCACAGCCGCTCCTCTGGGAAAACTGCTTTCATGTTTTTTCATGAATTTCACTGAAAGTTTTGTGGTGTGTATCAGAATGTGTTCCTTCTTACCAGTGTGTTTATTTTCCCCTGCAGGGTCCACAGGGCCCCCCAGGACTGTCAGGACAGGTGGTGAGTATACAGCCCTAATGTGGCTGCTGCTGTTCTACTGTACAGCACAGTGAGAGAAGGTAAAATTGAGGAAATGTTTTGACCCTGAGGCATTTCAGTAGTAACTGAAAATAGGAAGGTAATTAAATAAAAATGCCAAAACATCCGCCAAGCTTTTGTTGATAAATGGCAACGTCCGCTACATTTTGTACTTTTTTTGTAGCAGACTTCTACAATTTTTTGTAAAGAGTGACCTTTACAACCAGTGTTTCTACTACAATGTTAGTTTTTGACTATGATCTATTCCGCAAACTGTTGTGCAATAAAACCTCACTTACAGAACAAATGTAATAATAGATCCGGTGTGGTTCTCATTATTAAGAAGAGATTTTATAAGCTGAAATTAATAGAGAAAATCTAATAAAAATAAAACTAACTGGATTACTTATGGAAAAAATAGCATTTTCACCATCACTGATTGGTTGTTCATGTGTTCCAGGTGAATTGGATGCAGAATTGAAGACAGTTTTGCACGTGTAAATATAAATGCACATCCTTGTTATTAGATAAATATTACATGTAACAAAGTTCGTCCTGCTCCTCAGGGTGAGGCAGGTAAACCGGGGGTACCTGGAAGAGATGGGGTCCCTGGGAAAGAAGGCATACATGGATTACCAGGAAAGCAGGTTTGTGTGTGTCTCAGTGTGTGCTGGTGTTTGTGTAGTGTTGTGTGTACATGCAGCATGCACTGTGTTATTTCTATGAAGTTGTACTCAGTGTTAACATTGTGTAATTCTTTTCCTCAGGGCATTGCTGGACCTCCAGGCCAGGCCGGTCTAAAGGGGGAGCAGGGAGATAGCGGCCCTCCAGGGAAGGTGAGAACATGCTGTATCTACTGAGCGGCCTCTGGCTAAAAGGACAGTTAACGCAGTTTGCTTTGTGCCTTTTTTTGGATGTGATCCCAGCTGCAGAATGATTTCCTGTGTGAAGTAATGAAACATTTCTGTGCTGCTCTTTCTAGTAAGAGTTTTGATCTGATGCACAGCACTAGGTGGTCCCCAATCCAAATCTTCCTTCAAGGGCCGCGGTCAGACTGCTGTTGCCTTCACGCCAAATGGTGCTTCAGATAAATTCCCCTACAATTTCCACTCCTCTTAAAGTTCTCCAGGAGTCCTACTGTTTGGGGTTTATATGTTGCAGCGAGCTGACACTACAAACTCTGATGTTTGAACGCTGATAAAGCTTAGTTGGCTGCAACAGTGTGAGCTGTAGCTGGTAATAGGGCAAGAGCTGCAAAACAGAAGGAAACTAAATCTTCCACTCTCATCCAGAGTCATTACACTGCCGGGGAAACGCTGCAGTTGTGGGTTATTCAGCCTGGAAATTGTGATAAGCATAGTTGCACACATTCACGTAGCTCTGCTATGGAGTTAGCTGTGGACCTGCTCTCATTCTGCCTCTGCATATTCAAATGATGGACTCAGAGATGCACTTAACCTGGGAAATGTTTAGCTGTGAATTTATAATACGTGTCCATGTGGTAACAGGTACAGCTGCTATTTGGGCTGTTGGAAGTGAAACCTTTCTCTCATTGCTTGTGCACTATTGCTGCTGCACAGTATATAACCTGTTTAGTGGATATTTTATAGCAAATATGCAGCAATCTGGAGAGTGTTTTGAGGTGGGATTTAGTGGTAATATGAGAAGTTCATCTTCCTTTGCAAGCTGTCTCAGTGGTATTTCTCTGTTGCATGACTGTTATTGATTGACATTCAAAGAACAAATTCTCTGGCACTAGCAAAGCGAGAAAATTAGTTTTCACATGTCGGTTGCAGACAGAGATTATCTTTTGCAGTACAGCTGTGGATTTTTTGGAAAATTGTAGCTAAATTGGGGAAAACCCTGTGGAGGCCTCCCTCTCTAAAAATGAAAAAGGGGCCAACCATGAATATGAATTTCAGCTAAATCCATGCATAAATTTATGGATAATTGCCTTGAGTGTTCTATTAAGCACTCTGCCAGCCTGTCAGTCTGCAAATAGCACAGGCTGCTTTGGATTGTGTTGTATTAATTTATATGTAAGTTGTAGTGGATGAGGTGTAAACAGCATCAACAAAGTCCCAGCCTGGAAGACATTCGGAGTGCATACAGTCCACTTCTGCGGTTGGTTGGTCCACATGTTTCGGGGTTGTTGATATATTCTGTCACACAGAATTCCCCTGTATATCTCTGCATACATCCTGTTGCATCTGTCAGCCTTGAAACCATTTATAAATGCCAGTCTGACAGTTGCATTGACAACTATACATTCATATACGCCCAGGTCATGACAGAACTGCCATGTTTGACAGATGCTATCAGTTGCTTTGGGTCATGAACTGTTCCTTTTTTTTTCTCCATCACTTTGATAAAGGTTGATTTGTGTTCCATTTCTCCTTAGATCTGTGTTCTGCGACTTTACTGTTTAGGGTTTATGTTGTATGTGAAACCTGAGGTGTGTACTACAAAGCAAGTTTGACATAGTAAGGCTTTCTTTGTGCATGTTGGCTTGACAGAACAGAAAACCTCAATCACATCAGTGGTTATCAGCTGTCTTTGTTAACCAGACTTTAGACTCTCTGTGCTCCTATAAAAGGAGCGTTTGGCGCATCATTGGACTCTCTCTGCACAAATGGACCGAAAGCTTGCCGCTTATTTCAGTGAAGAGAAACAGGTTGTTATAATGGACAGTTTTGAAGGATATGAAAAATGTATTACGGCAGAAAGCGCTGTTACGGCACATAAGGCAAGAGAGGAAATGCTTGTAGAAAACGGTTAATCGTGCAAGGTAATATATTTATTTTATCACTCCTAATGCCTCCTGCTTATTTCTAATGTGACAGCTGCACATTAGAGCTCTTAAACTTTAAACTTTCTACATTTAAACATGGTACTCAAGAAGTGCATTTAGGTTTGACACAGTCGCATTACAAAGGATACCTAAAAATCACTTTAGTTTTTGGCCAATCAAAGTAAAATAAATGTTATTAATTGAATATTTTCTGATAACCAATTGTCTAATCTGTATTCTAGTAGCTCTATTCCCAGCAGTGTGAAATGGACTTGGCAGCAAATCAGCACCAAGCATAAAATCATATTTATGCATTTTCCACATCATCAACTGAATCCATTAGGGTTCCCATGGAAACACGATGCTACTGTAACATAGCAGTAAGTAACATGCGGTTCAACAGGTTTACAGATATAGCATATTCTCTCAACTGGGAATCTGTATCTCTCATAGAGAATATAATTAGAAAAAAGAATCAATAAAAGGGCGGTCCTTCTTACAGCTAATTTAAATCCCAAACTGGAAACAGAACCTCCTCCAGACCTGGGTTGAGGGTGCAGCATCAGTTGCTATGGTGATCTAGCAGGTTAAAAGAGAGCCACCTTCATTGACACTGAAAACTCTGAATGTAGACTCAACATATCTCACTAATCTATTAATCGTGCTTCATGGTACAGAACTCTAGTTAATTTTCTGCATCTAAGAGTCGCAGGAGTTTACATCTTGCAGTGAATCCTCTGAGGTTCTGGTCAAAAAGTCTTTTCTTGATTATTGACAGGGATGCATGTGGACATACGTCCTGGAGAGCATGATGAGGTTTTTTTCTGTGTGTTATGGTTCAGCCACTATAGCCTCTCTCCCAATAATTTGTCATCATAAAGAAAAACCTATGGTGTGAATTGAAAAGTCAGAGTGAACTGGATGTTCTCGTTAGCTGCTGCCAAGTTAAAGTCAAGGCATCCATGACTTCAATTTCCTTCAATTATTGCTTAAATTGACAAAAGACACTTGGGTATACTGATTATTAAAGACACACTGTACACGAAGTCACACCTCCGCTCAAGTTGCCGCATTACTTGGCCCCTTAAATGGAAACCACCTCCCCCCCTGACCCTGGGACATTATTGCCTCCCTACAGTTGACTGTATTGGAATGACTGCAGACATCTGTTAATCACGACTGGCTTGGCTTGGCAAACCTTGTGCCAATTCTGCCAATGAGAATCTCAATGAAGCCAAATTTCAGCTCAGTAGGGCTGAAAATGACAGAGAAGGTCAGTTACATAACGTTCTCTCCCATACTTTCATTTTCTCTGCTTCACTTTATATTAGAGGTGGTTTGATGCAGTGTTTTTATTTATACTGCAGATAAAACAACACTGAGTATTTGTAGACACCAGCCCCAGTCTGCTTTATGTTGTCACACAACCTTTTATTGAACTGCTACTTTTTTCCTTCCAGTGCCGACACAGCAGATTCTTCTTTGTCAGAGCCACAAGCCATCAAACTTTTTAGCCTGGAGCGTTGCTTTTTGTAATGCAGAGCAAGTCCATCAGGTCTGCTGCCAGATTTTCTAATGACCTACAGTAACGGCCCCTTTTACTCGCCGTTAACTCTCAGCTGCAGTGTTTTCTGAGCCATGGAGTTTAGCGACTTTTCCTGCACAGATGTGGAATGGCTATTTCGGAAATGAAACGTCAGTTTAGCAACATTTTGCAAGGCTCGAGCTGTTCGGTTTAGCAACCAAAGCCCCACCTTTTTTCAGCCACTTAAAAAGAGCCATCTGCAACAAAAACAAACCTCAGCTTTGCTTTGTTACCATCTAGAGAGGCTTTCTCTCACATCTTTATTGCCTCCAGTTGTGCTTGTTGCTCAAACACATGTACTACTTGGAGATGTATGCGTGTAAAACATCAAATATTCCTGTACATGGTGACTGCGTAATCAAATGTATAGAACAGATGGCTGCTCTCATGTTCACGTGCTGCACTAGAAAAGCTAATGTGGCGCCATGCTGCTATTTCCTGCTTCTTTCCTTTAAAGTTTAACCTTACAAGTATTTATGTAATATTTCAGTGAATGTTTCTCTTAAGCTCATATCTATTTATGAATCTCTCTATAGCGTGATCATGTATATTTGGTTTGTACTAGACAGGTGGTGATACTGTTTGCAACCCACAAAATATTCATGTTCTTAGCTGACACACCACTCTCTGACTTATGGCACCGAGCATATATTTAGTAACTGATACACCTCCAGGCGTGCGTGGTCTGTCAGTCTATTCGGTGGTGAAAGGAAAGGAGAGAGAAATTTACTTTTGAAGAAGTATAAAAGTGTCATATTTTATATTAAGAAACATAGAAGCATATTAGAGTATGTAATGACTGGAAACAAAAGGTGTTTAGGTTCAATGCATGACTAATTCTTGAAGACAGTTGTTAAATTATTTGATAGTTTTAAAC
This sequence comes from Dascyllus trimaculatus, assembly GCA_024666655.1. Taxonomy (NCBI): domain Eukaryota; kingdom Metazoa; phylum Chordata; class Actinopteri; family Pomacentridae; genus Dascyllus; species Dascyllus trimaculatus. Next base: position 16,712,447 of record CM045450.1, read on the forward strand.
AACATTGCTGTGTTTTTCCATTTGAACAAAACTTCTAATCCTTCAAGCAATTATGGCATTAAAACTAGATTTCCAGAGTATTCAAACCTGCTTGAGTTATTTACAACCATATTATAATTATACATATATATAATATTATGGTGTGCTTTTGAAAATAGTCAGTAGTGCATTTTCTGACAAGCTTGTATTGCTAAGAGTTCCTAGAATTCTGTATCATGTAGAGCCTTGAAGAGTATGCATTTACTGTAAGAAATGACAAGAAAAAGAACATGTACTAACGGATTCTCTTTCATCCTGTTCCGGATGCAGTTTTTAACTCATTATTGTCTGGAGCTCATTTTCAGAGTTGAGTTGTCTGGAGTCTGGAATAAAAGACAGACATGGTTGCTGTTTGTAAGTTGCTCACTATGCAGCACGAGTGCTGCTGTTGCTAATGTTGACATGAATCGTGACGAGTGTCTTGAACAGCTCCCCCACTGCTGACAGCCTCAGGTTCAGCACCTCGGACAGAGTCACTGCGACACTGTCAGCGAGTTCAGCAGTTTGATAAATAACCAGGTGACACTTTTCCATCTGCTCAGGATCGCTCGCCACCATTTGTTGTCACACAAACAAACACGTGTGTTTCCATCACTTCAGAGGACATTACACTGACTTGTACTAATTTCTTGGATACTTACTGTAATCATAACCATGACTGCTATTTTCTTCATCCTGCCCTTTACTCTCACCTGAACCTGAACCTGAACCTCAACCTAACCCTTTCCTAACCTCAAACAAACCCTTCATACAGTGTGACTCAGTTAACAGCCTGATGCCCCCACAACATACATAACCCCCGGTACACATATTCTCTCACAAAAATGAAGGGACTTTGAGGACAGAAGTGTTTGAAACTTTCTAAAATACAGTTTTAAGCCTTTTGTAGTGTTAGTTTGTCAGAGTCCAAGAGGTGGGCTGCTCCTTTGCTTCATTTGTCAAAACAGAGCAATGAAATGTTTTGACACTGAGAGCAGACTTGGTCACAAAGTAACTTCAGAGTGGGAATGCTAGATTTTTTTTATTAATGCAGATAGCCCAGTGTAGAAAAAATACGCCATTTAATAGATGTATGACTCATCCAAGACACGTGTCTCCTGAAGCAGTGGGTGTTAGACGTTTGCCAGTAAAGTTTAAGAGATTTTGAGACTCAGCTTTTGGACTCACTACAGTGCCTGAACAGTTTGCTTACTGTCATTGCAGAGGACATTAAATCTCCTAATGTTCAAAAGCTAATAAAAGATACTGATTGGGCTGATTTGATCCAAAACACTGTTTTTAATACGCCTGACATTTTTTTTCTTAACAATAGTCTCTACTGTGCGACACGTTACTATTATTGTCTCCATTTTTTCTCTTACAGTCTGTAGCTGGACCTCAAGGACCCAAAGGAGAGAGGGTGAGTCACCAATTTTTGGCTGTTTCTGCTTTGACAAAGTAGAACAGAGTTGCTGAATGCAGCTCACGGTACTGTCCTGATTCTGATTGATGCAGGGTCTTCCTGGTCAAACACTGCCGGGCATAGCTGGAGAGAGAGGTCTTCCTGGCGAAAAGGTGAGTCTGACCAAACCAAAGGCTCTCTCTCTCAGTCAGTAACACAAAACAGGCTGAAAATGATAAGTGCTTTTTCATTTAATTTGTATAACTGACTGCATAACTACCATCATACAGGGAAGCAGGGGGGACAAAGGTGCTTCTGGCACCAAAGGAGAAAGAGTGAGTACCATCATCATGCAGAGCAGCACACATACTTAATGTAACTATAACAGCATGTTCACATTCGATCTGTCATCACACCAGGGAGCAGTTGGTGAACAAGGAGATCCTGGAGAAGATGTAAGTAATCAGCTTCCACTGGATGTCTGTTGTCTGGATTTAGTGTGTGCTGTCAGTTTTTTTAAAAGGACTTGTGTGTTCCTGCTGAAGATGGGCTTGCTATGTACATATACAATACATCTTCAGAGTGCTTCTAAAAAGCCTAATGCTGTCATCTATCAGGGAAGATTTATTACCACCATTACAACATCACTGGTTTAACATACAATCAACTGAGAATTTAATATTTGATGTGAACAATCTACTAATCACATTTTGTGTCTTCACAAGCCTGATGAAGGACTAAAATATTGGATTCCTCTTGACAGTTTGTGTGTAATGCCCTTGGTAACTGTTAGTTTATGAGCTGATTGTGTCATCACAGCCATAAAAAATGATTTACTCCACAACTTTTGGAGACGCGTCCGACTTAGACTTCTGTTTCAGTGGCATGACATTTCTGGTAATCGGATTCCAAGCAAAAGTCCAGATAAAGGAAAATATGTGATAATAATACTTTCAATGATAAACTTTCAGTTACTGTAACAGAGTTTTCGCCTTTCTAAATAATTAAGGCTCTACCAGAGTAAATAGGTTTGAACACACCATCACAGTTTTAGGGCTCTTAACTGGATTCCAGAACATTTTATCATCAGTTTGAAGTACGTTTAAGATTCAGGGCATGACATGATCGGACTCCTCAGTATATCTCAGATCTTTTATCCTCGTACAACCCTGTTCGCACTGCGAGATCCCTGTACAGGGACCAGCTATCTGTTCCAGACTCTCACCTGAAGACAAAGGGGGGACAGGGCTTTTGAAATACTAGCCCCAATGCTCTGGAATAACTTGCTTGAGCAAATACAGAAGACTGAGTCAGTGGCTTATTTAAATCTAAGCTTATGACATTTATTTTCACTATTTGCAGGACCTTATATGCTCTGTAACTGTTTAGCTAAGTACTATATATATAAAGATATCATTTATATGGTACAATTCATGTCTAATTGTACTGAACGTAAAATGAGATCATTCATTTAAATTGACTTGTATCACCAAACATGTAACTTCAATGCACTTTACATAGCAAAGTCAATATCTTAAAATGTTGCAGAAAGAAATCCAGCATTTTGCCTTGACTGGTTGGCTGAGGGGGGAAGCAGAGAGAGAAAAGATGAGAGAAACAACAAGCAATATAACAGTCAACATTGTGAGGCCAGAAACTGCAGATCAGATCGTGCAGCTCCAGAGATGCCTGCAGTGACGTACAGGGAGGCAGAGGACAGAGAGGACAAAACACAAACTACAGGGGAGAGAAGACTCTAACTTTATGATGTGCAATAGTGGCAAATAAACAAATGGAGAGAGAAAGGAAGGAGAGTAGAGTTTTATGATAAAACGATAAAAGCAAGGACAATAACATCAGATGAAACTGAATTAAACTACAGGCTGAGACATCAGTCAGGTAAAAACACTTCATCAGCAGACAGTGTCAACAGATTCAGAGCCCCTGAGACTCGAACTGTATCTGACCAGTAGCTTTCTAAATTACCCATACTGGACAGAAGAGCATAAGTCAAGTCACCATTATTTATTTAACACATTAAAACAACCATTAAGCCAAACTTTTAACAGAAAATCCAAGCCTGCTGGAGATAAAAGCATGCGTCAACTTTTCTGTCTGTTGAGAAGGAAAAGGTGTGATTCTGGCAACATGCCCTGAATGATAGAAAGATACTTCAGTCACGTTTCCAATGTGACATTAAAGATTTAGGTCAGACGCAATGATAACACCAAGGTTTTTGTCCTGTTCCCTCGTGTTCTGCCCAGATAAGTTAAGATGGTCAAACAGTTTTTCTCCATCAGGGGAAGATTTAAGTTTTCTCTTGGTGTAGCTGTAAAAAGTTGAGTGATCCACAGACTTCTGTCAGCTAGTGATGCATGCAATAAAGTCCCTGATAGAACTGTAATCATTTGAGCTTACAGAGATAAATAGCTGCATATGGAGTGCATCATTTCCAAAGATATTGCCAAGTGGAAAGAATCGGTCCAAAGTAGACACCACATTGTCAGGTCTGTGTTATCTGAGGGCTTATCCAGTGTTGAACAGTACATTCATGTCATCTACAGTATCAAATGCAGCACTGAGACCTAACAGGACAAACAAAGAGAGCTTTTTCTCATCAGTGTTCATTCTGAGCTTCTGCTGTTCCTGAAATCAGACGAGGAACACAGCGTTGTCACAGAGGAAATGCTCACCTGTTTTTCTTACTCAGAAAAGGCCAGTTGGAGATTGGTTTGTAATTCAAGTTTTGCACACTTTGTCGTACACTGACCAGCCTTTCTTTCATTCTGATGGCGGCAAACTCCGTCTGAAATAGTCAGGAAATTCATTGTTTTTAAGTATCTTCAAATATCTTCAAGAAAGTCTCTGTATGATGACAAGGTTTATGGTATAACCCCAGCTATGAATCAGTTCATTAGCATGTTTGAAGCTCAGATCGATCAATCATTCAATCAATCAGCTTTTTTTGTCCCCAGTGGGGCAGTTGGTGGATCTGCCAATAGATGTGAAATGCCAGCAGCCTTTTTATCTATGTTAGTGTAAAAGTGTAAATTAAAGTCACCAATAAGGACTTTTAGAGCTGCTGATGGAAAAGACAAGAAACTTTAGCAATTCTTTGGTCGTCTATAGACAGTAACTGCAAGAGTGGGACCAGGCATTTCACTGTGACAGTGTGATCTAAAGGAATATTCTAACATATCTTCTTCTACCTCAGCATCAGTGCATCTGGTAGCTGTTCTTCTGCCCCAATTCGCTGGGCAGTTTCAATAAGGGCAGCTGTTGTGTCCGGGTTAGTCACATTTCAGAAGGTTTTATTGATGCGAGTGTTAATGTGATGAAAAAGACATCTACAGATTTAATGTCTTGCTTGGTTCTATAAGCGGCTGGATGCTTACAAGGTTGTCTCCTTCTGCTCAGCTGTTAATTTGGAGGTTAGATCTTATGAGAGAATTTGTCAGATTAGAATCTAAAAGTGCTCTGTGAGGTCTTTTAGACACAGGGACTGTAATTGTGGCTGGTGAGCAGATAGATTCTACATTCTGATCAGATAAACCGGGGAATGTGTGAAGTATGTGTTGCTGTAGAACAAAGCCAGTAGAAAGTCCCTGGGTTATTTAGCAGTCCAAGTCTGGTGAATAAATTCTTCATTTTGATAGCAGAACCACACTGATAGGAGGACGGACCCCGGGGATGTCAGCCGCTGACAGAGCGGTTGGTCTGATTATTATTGTCCATGCTTTTGTGCTGCGAGGCCCGTTTTTTCACCACACATATTAAACCTGAACCCATTTTTTCAGTCCAATTATTTAATCTTGCCTTGCTCGACTATTTTTCTGTGCCAATGTTGACTTTCTGTCCCAAAATGTCAGCTGTAACTGAGCCCAATCGTCTCTGACGCTGGAGGTTTTGATTATTTGTCATCCCTGAGGTTAACAAGGCTTATTAATTGTAATGACAGCCATGCATACAGTGCATACCAATATTGATGGAACGTGTCTTTATCAGTGAAATGAATGCTAAAGTGATATTTAGAAGGCATGTAAAATGTGAAGCACTATTTTAACAAGCTGCAAAATCAGATTTTATTATTAATGCTAACAAAAAAAACTGTAATTCAGATGTTAATGTTTTCCTGTTTTCTTTCCAGTCACTTCTTACTGGTACATACCTTCAAAAATCCACACAAATGATTCTTTTCACACCTTTTTGTTTTACATGCAGGGGGCTAAAGGATCTCCTGGACCAAAAGGAGATAAGGTGAGCTTTTATCACGTGTGTTGTTAATATGCCTGAAGTCAAACCCATTTCTCTGTGACCGTAATGACAAAATGTGTGTTGCAGGGAGAGAAGGGCATCGGGTTGGCAGGTCCTCCTGGTCAGGATGGGCCTGCAGGTTTAAAGGTGGGTAACAGCGTTCTGCAGCACAGGACGATCTATGTTTTTATCTCTCCAGTCAGATAATAATGGTCTATCAGATGGGCCACAGGATAAAATCTGCAACTGCATTGCAGGGGGATCCAGGGCTTCCTGGTCCAGCAGGTCCTCCAGGGCTGCAGGGGAAGTCAGGAAACACTGGGCAGCCTGGTGTGAGAGGAGAAAATGGACAACCAGGACCTCAAGGGCCTCCAGGGGAGAGGGTTGGTGCAGCCGCTGATAATGGAAAAACCCAGCATAATTTTACCCTTCATCCTTTTGGTAAAATTTCCAACTATAGTGGTCTTTTTTTCTTAGGGTCTCCAAGGCTTTGCAGGTCGTGCAGGAAACGTTGGACCTCCTGGTCCTGCTGGTCCTGCTGGGCAGGCAGTGAGTTCCTGTTCTTATTACACTGTGATAATTAGCTACGTTCTCCTGAGAGCTTCTGTGTTTGGCTTTGCTGTTGATTTTACCGAACTCCTGGTTTGTTATTGGACAACTGCTTACAGACAAAAAGATTCCTCTTTTCAGTGCATCGTCTTGGTTAAATTTTGTTCCTAAAATAGATCTGAATGAAGGAAAGAGAGAAGACAGTAACAAGTAATAAGAAAAGGAATTTATAGTTTATGTGATCAATGCTTTGTTTTTTAGGGTTCTCCTGGAGCCGCTGGGGTCAAAGGGGACAAGGTGACTATTCAAGCCAATGCATATAGTATTTCTGTCTTGCTGCTTAAATGTTAATGGATTTTTTGAAGGGTATAGATATTATTTCTGCTGCCAGGGGGAAGTTGGTGTTGGCGTTCCTGGTCCCAGAGGAGAGAGAGGAGATCCAGGGCCCAGAGTAAGACACCAGTTACACTGAGAATGTGATCTATTATGAATTTGCCTTTAGAGAATCGAAGCTAACTTTGGTATATTTGCGCATCTGTCATCTGTCATGTCTTAGGGCGAGGAGGGTCGAGCTGGCTTGGACGGGGAGAGAGGAGCAACAGTAAATATCAAGCGTTTCCTCTTTTATCCTTCACTCAGGAGCAAAATGTGCACATATAGAGCCTTTCAACAGGAGCTTTCAAAACCTCCTTCAAGGGTTTTTATTCAAACCACGAAACATAAAACACAAGACATTAATCTTATAGTTGAGGAGCTGTTCGTCACAATTATGCCATGCATTTCCTGGACTGTAAATTAATAAATCAATCTTTTTTTTCAGTGTTACAGTTTTAAACCAAGATCACCAGAAATCTCTTCTGCCTGAGCTCAGTGTTTAATTAAACTGTGAACCCTAAGGAATCATGACATTATTGTGATTTCATATCATTTCGTGCAATTTGTGGTCTGACCCATATAAAAAAGGTGCTTAGGGGCAGAAACCGGCATATATGTTTTTTATAATGGGGTCTGTGTTTGTGTCCATCAGGGTCCTCCAGGGATCCGCGGGGCTCGAGGAGAGAAGGTGAACACTACCAGTCTTTCTCTCATTTTTAAGTGTCATCATGCGAGCTGCATCCCCTGAGCTCTCCGCTCATGTAAAGTAGTGAATTAAATTGACATGGTTGAATGAAATGTTTTCCGCTCAATCTTTTTTTTTTCTTTTTCCCCCCCTCCAGGGAGACGGCGGGCTGCCAGGTGACAAAGGAGAGAAGGTGTGTGCATTTTAATATCTAATAAGCGCCACCACCGCTTCTTGCTTGTTTATTTGTTTATATTTGTGAAGACGACAGACATCAGATTGAAGAATGGAGAAAAATAAGAAGTACTGTGTCAGCAGTGGCTGTTTGAAACAACCTTTTCAACAGATTATTCTGCTGACAACGGAAATGTGTATGATGAATATATGAATACACACAATGTTAATAAGCTCTGATATTACCAATCACATAGTGTGGAAGAAAAGACAAAAGGATAAAACGTCATGTGTTGATTTTTTTATTTTTTATTTTTGGTTTTGGGGTGAAACCAGTTGATCACAGCTGTACTGTCACCTACAGGGAGACACTGTGCTGGTTGGAGGACCTCCTGGAGAGAAGGGCAACAAAGGGGAAACAGTCAGTAAACAGCTAAATGCGTCATACTGTTAAATATTTATTTTTGTTCTGGCAGTACACATTTGTTTTTGGTCCTTATGGATTTTATTATTGTTTCATCCAGGGTGACAGAGGACCAAAAGGTGTACAGGGAGAAAAAGGGGTGAAAGGTCAAGAAGGTCCAGCGGGAGAGCAGGTGAATTTGTGAATTGCAGATTAATTTATTAACTGTTTGGTCCATGAAATTTAAAAAAAGAATAGTGCAAAGTGTCAGAAGTCAAAATGCTATTTTTATCAGACCAATAATCAAAAATGTAAAGATGCTTAATTACAAAGATATAAAATAGAGAAACTGGCTGGATTTGTTGCATTTGAGAACCCGAAAGAAGCAAAAAATGGCATTTTGGGTTGATAATGATTTATGTGTTTAATAGAGTATTAAAAGAGTTTTCAATCAGCTTTTGTTTACTGATTGTTTCAGCACTGTTTTCTAAAGAAGACGTGAATAATGTGGAATCATTAATGAAGTGTATCTGGTGGCCATGCAGACTGAAGCATCGATTAGTTATTTATCTCAAATCATCAATTGTAATTCAACCTCAAAAAGATGCCATTTGAATGATATCACAGTAACCAAAACCCAAGATAAAATGTCGTTATTTTGATGATCAATATCCATATTTTGTGTATTGGACATCAGGGTCTGAGGGGAGAACCTGGAGAACGAGGATCTACTGGATTCCCGGGTGCCCGAGGTCCTGGTGGACAGAAGGCAAGCGACACTGTTCATGGATGAGGATTGTGATTAAAACAGCTTAACAGTTAATAGTAAAATCAGTCAGTCGACAGTGCAGGTAGTAATTTTATCGCATAAATACTGTAATATCCTTTTCTCTCTGCAGGGAGAAGCAGGCCAACCTGGAGTACCTGGTGAATCGGTCTGTGTTGCTTCCATCCAATTGGAGCTTCTTCATGTCCTGTGTGCAGCTTTCTGTTGTTAGTGAACGGAAAGAGGGATGATTTCTGCCTCTAATTTTCTTCCAGGGTTTATCAGGAAAAGATGGACAGCCAGGGTGGAAGGGGGATAAAGGAGAGATTGGCATCGTAGGAATGAGAGGAATCAAGGTAATTTTCAATGTGTGTGTTTGTGTGTGTGTGTGCTTGAGATACAGCGGTGTGGTTTCAACCTTGCAGTGTTTTTCAGGGGTGGGTGATGAGTCACAACTCCATAATAGCATAAAATTGGAGAGGATTAATTCAAATTGTGTCATACATATACATGCCGAATATTTGCTTTCAACCCAACATTGTTATGATTAATATCTGAAAATGGAGATTTGCTCGCATAATCTTTTCACTTTATTCATTTATCTATTCATCTATTTGAATCGCTGAACCAATCAAATCTCAAAGTGGGCAGTGATGCACAGGTGAGGAGGCAGGCTTCGCCTTATTGTTATTATAACCTTTTTTAATCCTCTAATCTCCAAGTGGGACCCCAGTAGAGCAGGAGAAATGCATACAGAGGACAGAAGACACACAGTAGACACAACCAGCCTCTTCCCCAAGTGGGAAATACCTACGCTAAAGTCTTTCAAATAGAAGGGATGTATGCCTGGATACTGAATCCGGCCGATGTCATCACAATCCCATTTCTGTGTCTCAAAGAAAGTCAGGACTATCCCTTCACTGTGGTAGTCCTGGTTCACACCAAACATGCTGGACCCCATCTGAGTCGGAACAAATTTATCGTGGTCTCATCTGACAAAACAATGAGCTCCCAATATTCTTTATGTTTCGTTTAATGACAGATACGATGGTCGATTTCACAGTGGTTTTCCAATCAAATGTTATAAATATATGTGTATTTTCTTGGCGTCATACATTAGTTTTTACCACCAGTACATGTTTGTACTAGTACTGTAACTGTATAATTGGAACATAATAGCATCTGGTCCTGCATTGTCTTCGGCAACCTGCAGCACAAGTGTTCACCATTTGTGTAAGTATTTGTTCATGTGCACTGTGATTCAGCTAAAGTGGCTGGTGAAAGAACAGCCTGCATGGGATCTGTCTGGCTGGTTTGGAGCTTTTTTTGGGCACTTTGTGACTCACAAACCTCCTTTATATGTGTGTCTCAATGTGAACGTTTGTGTTTCCAGGGTGACAGAGGACCCAAGGGGGTTTGTGGAGGCGACGGGCCCAAGGGAGAAAAGGTAAGATAGTAAGACAGACAGAGGAATGGTGGGAGGAGGAGAAATAAAAATAGACATGAATGAACAACTTGTACAGTGATCGTTTCATTCAGGTACTGTGGGGGTTTTATGTAGTGAGTAAACAAACTGAAACATGGTAACATTTGACTTCCAGCTGGTTGTGTGCGAGGCTACTGGTCAATAAATTTATAGCCAATTTTAAATTTAAATAAGCTGAGTCACACTTGTATGTGTCATGTATCGTGTGAAAAATGTAATTAATTGTGTATGTGTTCAGGGGGATGGTGGTATTCATGGACGGTCAGGATTACCAGGGAGAAAAGGTGAACAGGTATGACTAATATCTACAGAAAAACACACTCCGTGAGGTGTATTACATGCCTTTGTCTCTGTCTGTATGACTGGTCATCATGCTGGCAATACTTTCTGTGATTTCCAGGGGGACCTTGGACCTCCTGGAGCCCCTGGGACTCCTGGAAAAGAGGGACTAGTTGGTCCTAAGGTGTGTGTAGTGAAAGTTGTTAATTTATTTATTCATTCATTCATTTTTAGTGTGAAAGCTGTCCAAATTTGTAACAATTTGTCTTTGTGGGTTTAGGGCGACCGTGGCTTTGACGGGGTTGCAGGACCCAAAGGAGCTCAGGGAGAAAAGGGTGAAAGGGTGAGTTTCTAACTTCAGCTCCTGGAGTACCAATACAGTGTTAAGAGAATACTCTAATTATTCTAGCTGATATCTGTGATATGCATCATCACTGCAGCATCACTTATCCCCAAACTCCAGGAAGCTTAAAATCGACAATTAACAGTCTCTTTGCTTCATGCAGGGTCCACCTGGTGTACCTGGACCTCCAGGTCCCAGAGGAGTGGATGGGGCTCCCGGTTTGACCGGCCCACAAGGACCAGCTGGAACTAAAGGCCCAGAGGGACTCCAGGGACAGAAGGTGACTATCCTAACTTGGACTTGATGACTGCTAATTCTACACTTGGGTCACATGTCTTTATCGACGGGGGCAGAGGCCTTTTAGAGAGAGAATGAGATAAGATAATGACACTTCAGCAGTCCCCTGTCACACCAGTAATGAGTGCAGCATCAGTTACGACTGTGCACATTTGATTGTGATGCAGCAAAAATAAACTGTACAACAGAAGCAAGGATAGACACAAGTATTAACTATGTCAGTGCGAGCACATGGCAGCAGCAGTCAGGTGTCTGAGTGTGGTGGCAACAAAGATAAAACTTTTGACAGTTTCGACATGAAGACTATGATGTAAGACTTATATAAAAAGAATACAGTCTTCTTGTCTTCCTTTTTTATTTCTGTTGTCTCTACTTTGTTCTCCTCTTTCTTCTTCACCTGCCTTGGTTTTTTTTATTGCTATGTATTGCTTCATGATGATTGACAGTTTGATGGGCCCCGTGTTTGACTGGCTCGTCTGCTTCATCATCAAGTAAATAAAGAAAGCTGCTGACAGGAGAGCAGGGCCGCATCAAGTGTCTCCAATGGATATGCCTTTTTGTGAGACACTCTTTATTTAGTCTGTAGCGTTATTTTATACCAAAGTACTGATATTTCTATTTAGTGCAGCCGACAGAGCTGATAAGATGGTTCAAAAGCTATAACTTGAAATAAAGCAAAACGTGTGAACTTATAAGAATATCAGTGGAATACTATATTAGAATATGAGAGAAAAGTGAAATTTAAATCATAAATACAGTTAAAAGCAATTCATTTGGAGAACAGACACATGCATGAATCAGGCATAACATTATGACCACCTGTCTAATATCGTGTTGGTCCCCCTTATGTGGTCAAAAATGCTCTGAACCATTGGACATGGACAAGAGGACCTCTCAGGGTGTCCTATGGGGTCTGGCACCAGGACGTTGTTACTGGATCCTTTGGGTACTCTGGCTTGTGTAGTGGGGCTTCTGTAAACCAAACTTGTTCCACTGCATCCTGTTGATGCGTGATCAGAATGGGGTGTAGGAAGTTTGGAGGTCAGATCAACATGTTGGTCCATTGTCATGTTCCTCAACATGTTCCTGATTGTTTGATGTTTTTTCCATGTGGTGGGGTGCATTTTCCTGTGGGGGTAGACCAGTGACATTTGGGATTTCCATTTGCTTGAGGGAGTGTGCTTGTTGTGGGACAATGTTTATTTGGGTGTCTCAGTCTGATCAACAAGGATGCCAAAATCCAAGGTTTTCCAGCAGAACACCACATAGTACCAATATGATCAATTTTATTCACTTCACCTGTCAGTGGTGATGATGTTGCGGCTAATCGCTATATACAATGGATTGTAAATAATGCAGCAGGATTTTTTGTTTTTCTCTGCTTTCACTGAAAAGAAAAACAGGCAATCAAATACCACATTTCCAAAGATGGTCTGTGCAGACACAGTGACAGTGCCAATACAAACGTGCTGTATTTTCTAATGTTGTTTTGCCTGTGTGTCAGGGAGAGAGAGGCCCAATCGGTCCTGCCATGATCGGTCCAAGAGGCATTCCAGGGATCCCAGGAGAGCGAGGAGAGCAGGTCAGTGTTGCACCTGTCTGCTTATGTCTCTTAAATCTTTTCTTGGCCATCACTAGCTGGAAACTGCTACCTGCGGTCAGGAAATTCCAGTGTCCCTCATTAAAAACATCTAAAAGTCATGCTGTAGCATTGAGCTGCATGTTTTAATATACCAAAGGTTTTTGAGAAAGGCTACATTTTCTTGCTTCATTGCTTTTACAGTTAAATTTTTATGGACCACACCAGACATCATTAAGGCTGTGTTTGCTACTTGTTAGGACTCATAGTAATCCCATTCAAGGACATTGTCAAGTTTCTATTGTTCCTTCAACCTTCCACTTTTGCACATGCTGCACCTGGTCTCGGCCTCATGAATCCATGCGCTGCGAGCCTCTCTGTGGGTCGTCTGTGTCCTAATACCTGTCCACGTTACAGGGAGAGATGGGCCCAGATGGAGGCAAGGGAGACCGAGGAGAGCCAGGCATGACGGTCAGTGCTTGATCCTTACCGCAGGGCTCAATCTGAAGACACCAAATGGCACACACACGCACATATTTACAGCGAGTTGATACCGGGGTTGTGTTTATCAATGTGTTTTGCCCTGTTCCCCTCTTTATTTTGAATTCAGGAGGATGAGATCAGAGAGTACGTTCGCTCTGAGATGAGTCAGCACTGTGGTGAGTCTTTCATGCAGCTTGCATTGCTAATTTATAAGAGTGTTGTCCTCGAGTTGAACTTCAGATGGTAATCACAGCACATGAGTCACAGCCTCAGCTAAACTCTATGGAAGTATAATTGAAGAGAAGCCTGAGAGGATGACAGCGATGCCGTGAATTTCTAAACTGACCTTTATTATTCCCTCTCTTTCTGCTTCCTTCCTGTCCATCTGTCTGATCCTCAGCGTGCGGAGGTGAGTGAGCCTCTCAACTGCAACAGAAAAGTGGACAGAAGGGCTGTGATTTAGCATGAGTCACAGCAGTGTACTACGCCACATATGCCGCTGTATAGTCTGTAGTGATATTTGGATGTGCTGATATGCATTTTCCTTTGTTTGTGTTCAGTTTGCATGAGTGACATGCATTTAAAGTCATGCACACAAACAAAATAGAGTCTAATATCCTTTGGTTGGCAGTTAGAGTAAAACACCTGAGTTTGTCCAGGCTTTTTATCAGATGTTTGGGGTTTTTTTCTAGGCCCCAATTATTTACTATAAAAGTAAATAATATGGAATATATTCAAGTAAATTAATGGAACAAAAAGGAGTGAAAACCTCAACTTTGCCACAGTTTGACATAACGTGTTTGTTGTCTGAGCTGTTAATCAATGCACGACCACGTGAGTGTTATGAAGTAGCAGTTGCAGCAGCATGAGATAAGCGATGGTGAGGCAGGCTGCTAATAAGTATGCAGCATTACAGATAATGAGGCCAAAGCCAAAACTTCACTCATGTTTAATTTATTTACTATTACCTAAGAAATAGTTATGAGCTTCATAATGAAGCCCAGATTTCACTTGGAGTCGAGTCAGAAAATGTTTGGCTTGAGTGACTCAAGTCAGTATAGCAGCAACTTTTGAGTCCTCAAAGGATCACAGCTGGTTTCTGGAAGACTAAATCATGTTGATTGGTCTTGCAAAAACCTGGTGGATCCTTGTAGCTGGTGTCTGTGTTGGAATGGCGGAATGATGTTTGTGGTGCTTTGGGCTTGTCGCTGGCTCATATGTCTAAATGTTTCACTACCAGAGTGTTCTGTCCTTGCCTTTTTTTTCGTCATTTTGCTTCTCTGATCCGCCCTGTAACACCTACCTGCTCCCTCTCGCTCCCTAAAACCCCGTCTCTGCTCTTTCGGTGCCCCTGTTTGCTCCCTGTCCTATCCGGCTCTCTCAGGTTCAGGCCCCAACATTCGGTCCATGCCCCCCATCAGGGCTCGGCCTGCACCAGAGAAACAACTGGTACTGAAGGGTGAGGAGGGTGAGTGTTTCCTTCAATCGCTCTGCCTGTTGACCTCGGTCTTGTTTGTCTGTCTGTGTGTCCGTCCTTTTACAAACAGGTGTAAGTGGTGGTGCTACATTTGGAGACCTCTGAGTATTGGGTGGTTTTCTCATCAAGAAAACAGAGAACTCCATTTGTGTCCCACTGACAAACTATATGTCACTGATTATATCACGACAAGTGCAGTGGGAGGGTTTAGGCTCTATTTAGCTGACTTCTCTGTACCTGTATTTGGGGGCACATTATTGTTGATGTGAAGGTTGGAAGATTCAAGTGCAGGATCTTCTACCTGTGTGATGCTGCTCTTCTTTCAGGCCGTGAGCTGCGTGTGGTGGTAAACACCAATGATCCGGACTACGAGCACATCTACTCCATCGAGGCCTACGACGACCCCATGGATGAGCTGCTTTATCTGCCTCCGTCTGCCAACCAGAGTGATGGTATGTTGTGTTACATATTGCATCCAATGCAGTCATGCAGTGAAGTAGCATAGCCTGAACAGCGTTTTAAAATCTGTGTGTCTTCTCTTTTTCATTATGACACAATACACCCAACTTATAACAGATATGTGGAGTAAAATGTTGTTATGGAGAAGCGACAATAAGTGACAAAAAGATAAGAACCAGGTTGTCAAAATACTTAAAATATTTTAAATGAGTCTGATTTACTATATGTCCTGCAAACTATTATGTCTCAGCTGAAACGCTGTGTGAAATTATGTTACATTATCCAATTTGTACGGGTCGAGTGTTTCAGTCTTATGCTTCTGCTTTTCATCAAATGATGCTCATTTCATGATAATGATGCTGTATTGGCCTTGAGTGTTTTTTTCCATACAGCCTGCTACAAGCACAGATCATCCTGAGTCCTTGACCTTTCATGCCGATAATGTAGATTGCCGGTCTTTATCCGCTTTTATCATGTTAATGTCTTTCTTTCATTTTTTGTACATCTGTGCCGGCAGCAGCTCCAGCCAGAGGTGATGTGTTTTGGGGTTGTTTGTCTGTACCATGCTTGTATCTCAGGAATCTCTTGAGGGAATTTCTTCAGATGTTCACTTGGACTCGAGGGTGAAATTATGCATTTTTACTGTCCAAACATCAGAGGTTAATGTCACTGTGATCTCATGTTCATCACACTGTTGTGACACAAAATATGAATGAATTGAATTCTTTTTATTTGATACGGATGATGCGGTTTTGTGATACAGAGCATGAAGCTGAGGTGCTGAGAGTTTATAGCTGTTACTAATTTTCAACTTTTGTCCCTTGTTGGCCTTTCACATACACAAATTAGGTCAAATATACAGCTTACATACACTACATACAAGTAAATACACTACATATACTAAATGCTCGAAGGATATAGAAGTACAGTGTAATACACATAACAAAATGCACTGTTTGTAATATATTTAAAAAGACACTTAACAGAGTATGACTGAATAAGACAACCTGGAGGGAATTTCATTATGACTCCAGGATGAACTGATTTAAATTCAGCAATCAAAGGTCACTGAAGGTCACTGTGATTTAACAGTACATGTTTTTTTTCCATAACTCAAGAATATGACAAAATTGCAGACAAATATCTAACAAGATAAAATGAGTGCTGACATTTTGTATTCTAGAGCTTAAACGTCAGTTTCACTGTAACATCATTTTATTGTGCAAAAATGCTTTTTGGCCATTATTTAACACCATTATCCAGGAATAGACAGATTGTGGCCATATTACAGATGTGGTCACATACGTTGATGACACTAATCTAGGATGTCCACCTTGAAACTGTGCAGATTGTATGGATCTTATGTGCTGTCTGAGAAGCATCCACGTTGCAATATTTGTAGCTTCTTTGCATCCGCATTTGAAGCAATATCTACGGTCAAGGCTACAACTTTTATGTGAATTTGCATTGTTGGCTAAAAATGTGATCACGTTTCTCTCAATGAACTTACATACATCTTGCACACATAAACAGTATTCACTACATATATTTTATAAGTCTGTACATACATGGACATAACTGCAGCTCGATTGGTCTGTGTGTGTGTGGCTGGCTGTTGTGCACTTGTGTGTGGATGTTTTGTGTTTCTGTGTGTGTAATCGCCAGGTGAGGTCGACAATAAGGAATCTAAGAAAACGGTCAGATTTGAACCAAACAAACCAGCGAGTGGTGTCGCTCAGAAACCAGCGACAGTTGGTGGTCAGAAAGCAGTCAAAGTTACACCTGTGAAAGCAGTCAAGTCCAGATCAGTCAGGTCCAAGAGGAGAGTCAAAGGGGAAGGTAAAGCAGTTCATGTGCTGTTGACCTGCTCTGGGATTTATTCAGGGTTAATTGTGCTGTCCTGCCCGTCTGGTGTCTGGCTCTCTGCATGTCTCAGGCTGCATTAGCTGATTTGCCGTTGACTGATTTTTGAAAAAGGATACACAAGTGAAGCTGTTATGTTTATTGTATTATTATGAAACGCATGCAAGCATGCAGAGAAATAGGACTACAAGAATAATATATTAGTCCTGTTACTTTGGATAAAAACATAAAAGTATGGGAATAACTGGTTGGCCTGATGATCTCGGTGACCCTTCGTGCTTGTTTCTGGTAACAAGCACGCAGTAAGGCTGCTGCTCCTTATTGCTGCCTTGCCTCTGCTCCTTTTTTGCCTGGCCTGCCCTTTTCTCTTTCTCTTTGTGTCCATGCATGCAAACTTTTCACGTGCGTGTATGTGTGCTGCAGCTCCAGCAGACCTGTGCCTGCTGCCCATGGAGGAGGGAAGCTGTGGGCGATACACTCTGCGCTGGTACTTTAACAGTCAGGTTCAGGCCTGCAGGCCCTTCATCTACAGCGGTTGTGAAGGAAATGACAACCGCTTTCTCCACCTGGAGGAGTGTGAGGAGGTCTGCCTTGGGGAGGCTGAAGGTACAAAGCGAAACACGCACAGACACACTAGTTTTAGTCACATGTTTAATGTGTGCAAACTAACAAATGGTCTGTTGTGCAGGTCCTCGTCCCTTAAAGACGGCACGATGATTGTGGCCAACTCCTCCTCTGCCACAGGAATGTTAGACTTTATATAGCTTTTATAAACTATGATGTTGTCAGATGTCTGTGGTTTTGTTTGTTTTTGTTTATTTGTTGTTGTTTTTTTAAGCCGAACCAAACTTCACCCCAATTTGTAAGGAGATTCCAAAACGCCTCCTTGGTTTCTCTTGCAAAAAAGACTAAACTGTGTTTATTCGGTAAAAAAAATATTGTTCTTTATGTGCAGTAGTAAAAAACATTATTTAATATTTGCTCTCTGAAGAAGAGTGTCTTTGCTTGTTTTCCGGTTTCACACAGATTTTCTCAAGTTTAACATTGTAGCAGTATCGTGGTACTTTAGTATCTTTAGTTCAGTCAGTCATTACAGTCAGTGTGTTTTACATGGATCATATTGGAGTTCAGTCTGAATAATCCAACAAAACTGAAAAACAAAGTATCTGTTTGTAAGTGGGGGTTATAATTTTCACAAAAAATATGTTGTTTTTTTTTTCATAATATTGTATTTTAAAAGATATATAGATAAACTGATAAACTCAAAACAGAGCTGCCAACCCAAACACAGAGACAGGAGGAAGCCAGCAAATGATAGTGGATCTCCTAAAAGTCAAGTTTTTAAAAAGCAATGAGAAAAAAAGAAAACACAGCATCATCAATCATCCATTTCATCCTTTCATTTATGCTGTGACAAATGACATGCAGTAATGGATCAAAAGAGGTCCGAAAAGTCATAACTAAACACATTAAAGCTGTCTTTGCAAAGAAGAACACAAGAAAACACTCAAACAGTGAATGACTTAACATGACACTTGCGTGCACTTGCAATACGTTGCAACTTTCTAATTCTGCTCACTTCTTGTATGTGCAGACTGTTTAACTTAGCTTTCAGTAAATTAGAAAAGTGGACGGGAGTTGTGGGTTCTATTTTCCCATTTGTGCTAAAAGCTTTCTTCTAATAATCATCTTACATGAGTCAGCTGCCAAAAGAAGTAATATTTTAGCTTAGTATTTACACTTTGTTTCTTTAGTCAGTTTGTTTGGAAAATGGTGCTAAATACTGTCGTGTTTAATAAATGGTTGCTGCAGTAATTGCTATGAAAAAGACAGCTTCGATACAGAGCACAACTCTGCACCATCAATGCTGAATTCATCCAGAGTCGTCCCAGAATCTGGCAGTTTATCAACTTTAGACATTATTACTAGTGTATTCATTATATCTACAAAGCTTAACAATTATCTTCAGCCACTTTCTAATTCAGTTCAGTTCATGTTTTGTCAGGGGTAGGGTTGATATTGCACACTGTACAATATTAATAAGAGAAACACAACAAATCCAACTGCTCATTTTAAACAAGCACTTGCCGACTTCTGCTTAACAAGAATGACACGTTACATGTAAACAAAACAGAGAGTATATAAAGCTAGATACATTTATATAAGTATACACCATATACAGAAAAAATACTTAATATAATTTATGCAACTAGCTTCAGCCTTTAACAAGAGTTTTAAGTTATGTGTGTGTCTGTTTTCTCGCTGTAGTGCACCTCCAAACAGACAACTTTTTGCGTGCATGTTCTGGTCCAGGTCGCACTTCAGCATAGTGGAAATTCATTACTTTGATCAAGCAGGAGACTTCTGTTCCTATCCAAACCGAGAACTCTAAGTTTCCTGATGCTGTCTACGCAAAAGATGAATGAGACTTTTTCCTTCAGATTCCCAAAATAACTCCTCACGCTTCTCCACACCGAAATAACTATGCAAGCACAACTATATCAGGTCGCTATTCTGGATATGGTTTTATCATTTGTATTGAATATGAAGTATCAAGCACAATATTCTGCCACTATTTTGTACATAATGTTGTTATTATACGGGGGGAAGTTGTGTTACTGTTCATGACTGCATGTTTACCTGCCAGAGAAAAGGTGCTATTTTTAAAGGTATTTTTATACTGTGTGTTGAAGGTGTACGCTTGTGTTGTTTGTGTAGTACAAACTGTAGTACTATGGAACATTTTAATAAACATTTTTAATAAACCAAATGTTTGAATAAATATATTTTTGTGTGCTTGTCATTTCATTTTGCGAAGTGTGTAGGTTTTCATACTCGACACTCAGTACTTCAAAAGAACATACAGCTTTTGAATGTGTGACCTTCTCATAAGTAGACACACTGACAACTAAAATCTGATAAGATCTGTTTGATTTAAGTAATGTTGACATTCTCTTTCTTGATATGATCTGTGTCTGTTCATACAGGAATAGAATATTCCCAATCAAGGAAATTCACTGCATCATTTTTTCAATGGAAACGATCAGGTGATAAGGAATTAGTATGTGTGTGCATGTGTGTGTGTAGATGTGTGTGACTGATTAGATGTTCTAATTTCATCAGCAGATTTTATTAATGAAAGGATTTTCTGCTCGTTGGCCACGGCTCCTCCTCCCTTGGTTTTTCCATGCTCTCTGCCCTCGGTTGATTTCCCTTGGTTGGAGACATGCCGACTCCATATCATCTCCATCACACTTCAGCTGGCCTCACACAGCTTCGTCAACTCCGTGTCCTCTTCCGCTGCCAGACTTAATTTCCAGAAGTTATCTCCGTCAGCTCTTCATCATGCTGTAGGCTCCCATGTGTTGGCAGGAGCTGTGACAGCTTAAACAAATTATGCACACTGTGGCAAAGACGTGATCGTGACACGCTGACAGTGATTGCGGATGTAAAGATGAATAGGTGGAAAAGGCTTCAAATCACTCAGTCCATGGACAAAGACAGGCCACTGTTGGCCTGTCATGCTGAACTGCCACTATCTATTTTTATGAGAGAAGTCATGTTGGCCTTTTATTTGAGGGCTGGTATTGTTTAATATTCAGGTTTTCAGTATTGAATTTAGTTGAATAATGGTGTCAGCTGCTTTGCAATTGTAATTGTAACCTTTCCAATTAGTCTCTCAAAGCTCAAAAGCTTCTAAACTTTGGAGTTTGAAGGCAGAAAGAAATCTGCGTATACTCTATGTGAGGACCTGTGCATTACACTTCTACATGGTCCTGCAATCAGTTTTCTGGGAAAGCTGCAGTGATTTGCATTACTGAGGTCAAACACTGATAGTAGATGATATTTCCAAGCTTGCAGTTGGTGACTAGTTAAGTTCTTCCACACCAAACTCAGAACGATTTCCTTCACATACTTTGTGCACATTGTGAGCCATTGTCATGTAATGTAACCATCTTCCACAAACTTTCAACTTAAAGCTGGAAGCACACTTTTTTACTGTGTACTATATGTCAGACCTAGAAAAAACATTAAGTGAAAGTATCATTATTACAATATTAAAATACTCACACAAAGTTTTACTAAAATAAAAGCACAGATGAATTATCAGCAGAATGCACTGCAGAACTTACCTCTTTACAGTGTGGTATTATCATATGTATTACTGAAAGACTGGTGTCAGTGCATTAGAATGGAGGCAGCATTTTCACTTAACTGGTAAAAAGCAATGTGTAAACCATAGTTGCCAGTTAAATGATTTTCCCTCTGAACCGCGTAACATAACATTAAAATACAACTAGAATCTCAAAACTGTACTTAAAGAGAGTAGTGGAGTAAGTTTACCTACTCTCAGTCTCTGACAGTTAGCATTTAGACTTCCTATAGTGGTAGTTAAGCCTCACTAAAAACACCATTGTGCACAAAATTATAAATAAATTCCATGAGTGAATGAATTTTCAAATTATTCAAGTTGTTTATAAAATAGATTCTGCAGAAGATTGCTATGTGCCAAGAAAGACCAGAAAACCCACGCGTAGCTGTCTCACTGTGTCAGTTGGTATTTAAAATGAAAATGTACTTAAACACTTTTCAGTTTCAAAGCGTCAGCATCCAATGATACCACAGTTTGAGGCTACGCTCAGTAAGTTACCTGAAGCACTTAGGCTTTATCAAGGCCGACTTAGTAATAAACAGTTTGATGACTGGCCTGCACTCTGCTGTCAGGTTTTGAGGAATTTACTTAAACAAAACACTGAAGTTCAACACCCCATACAGTAGTCTTATGGATTTAAACATATACTTTTGCCATTAAATCTGCTCTGTGCTTTTGCCTCAATCTGCCTGATTCCTCCTGTCTGTTATGTGCATGGCTGTCTGTGTGTGTAAATGCTCACTGGCACACACACACACACACACACACACATGTATTTCATCATGATTCGTGTGCTACAGATACATTTCACATATCCTAAAAATAGCAGCCATCGCTGATTTCAGCAGCCGTAACCAGTCAGCTTTACACGAGGCACCAAAGCCTTTAGAGCAGTCTCACATGTCTTTGAAAGGACAGAGAACAGAATAGAAGAAGAATAGAAGATTTTTATTGCCAATTTCTCTATATATCCAGGCCATGCAGAGAAACTGGAAAGCCGTTTCTCTCTCACCTTCGTTTTAGTGCCATAAATTAAAAAGGATCAAAATACAGTACAAATAATAATAATCAACCTATTTACAGTGGTGGTAGTACAAAACAGTGAGAGCTTATTGAGGTGATGGTAGTGCAAATATGATGGCAGCGATGTACAGTACTGCAAATGATTCAGTAAGTGATGAAAGACTGCAGATTGTGATATAATGTACAGACAGTGAATGTATGAGTCTTTATGTGTGTTACAGTCGGGGGCAGGGGGCAGAGGGGGGAGGTAGTGGGCAGAGTTCAGCATCCTAGTAGCCTGGTGGATAAAGCAGTTCAGCAGTCTGGTGGAGTGGGCCCTGAGGCTCCGGTACCTCTTTCCTGAAGGCAGAAGACTAAAAAGGGAGTGTGAAGGGTGGGAGGTGTCATCGGCGATACAGATAGCTCCACGGGTGTTAAAAATGTCTGTGAGGGTGGGCAGAGGGGCACCGATGATCTTGCTGGCTGTATTCACTATGCATTGCAGGGTCTTTTGGCAGGAGGCAGTGCAGCATCCATACCACACAGTGATGCAGCCAGTGAGGATGTTCTCAGTGATGCACATAATGCACAGAAGGAGCACATAATGGGGGAAGGGACTCATGCTCTCCTCAGTTTGCGGAGGAAGTAGAGGCGTGTGAAGATAGTAGCTGTCTGTCTGTACGTCTGACTCTGTGTTTGTGTGTGTAGAAGGGCTTGTATGTAGAAGATTGACTGCAGAACTATGATTGGGAGTTTGTGTGTGTGTGTGTGTGTGGTGGTGGTGGTGGTGGTTGTGGGGGGGGAGATAGTAACCATAACAAATTAGATATTCTCTGTGCTACGTCTGGGGGTCCTAAGGGCTCTGTCACTGAGCACAAACAGACATACACACTCGGATTTTGTGTCTCAAGGTTGTCCTTCACAGACGTATGCTAATGAGTGTGTGAGTGTGAATGTAGGATATAACTGTAATTTAATATCAACTAAGTGCCCGCCGCACTGCATTTACATGTTCCACCATATTGATGCTGTAATTCCCACTATGACAGTTGTACTGCTGGGACAAAAGTTGAACTCATATTGGAATGTTATTGAGATTATGAACCTCAGCATGCAGAATAGGAGGCAGTCTGCTCATATCTGAACTGTTTAAGTATGTAGAGGAGGAGTGGGCGGTCTGATTGTTCTCCCTATAAAAACTGGAAATCTTGTAAGACAGTGACATCCAATTAAAATCCAATTGGGATTAGACTGTTTTGTTTAGCCTTTTGATCCGTGACCCTTCAAGGGTATTTCTGAGCCACCATGATCCTTCTGCTGGTATCTTGTGGAGGACAATCATGAACATGCTGTTTACACAATAGTAGCTCCCTCTGCCTGTGTGAGCCAGAACTGCTCTTATCGCTCTCTCGGATAAGAAGTATTCAGAAACACGTTTAGGAGTTGTTCATTTTTCCTCTTCAGTGACCTTGACTGTTTAAAGCCCCAGGGTCTAGGGTTGGCAGAGAGCTGGATTGGTAGAACCTCGCCAAAAGAGCGGAGCAAGCCAAAGTCTCTCTCCCTCTACCGTTCTCTCTCCGTCACTCCTCTCACTCTCACTCTTGCTCTTTTTTCTGCCACCCACTTTCCTCCACAAGTACAAAGGCTGTTGCTATAGCAATGAAGCATGCTAGAAATGTGCTCAATCTCACTTTTACCCTGTCAGCCGTATTAGCATATGATCCATATCATTTCTATCTTTATGTCTATCCTACTTGCTTGCGCATATTGCTCATCAGGCAAAACACAGGAGCCGTTTGTTTGTGTGTGTGGGTCCGGCTTCGGTGCGTTGGCACTTGCTCATCTATGCGCACATGCGTGAGAGTCAGGAGAAAAATGGAAAGATTTTTTAAAAGTATACACTGTGGGATTACTGTAAAGCTTATGTGTGCTGTTCTTGGCAGGTTCCCTTGATCCTTTGACCCCATGTTTTATCTGCTTTATCTCCTGGAGTGTAGACTGGGCATCAGAAGTTCTTTCTGTCCTGTAAGTCTTTCACTTGAGCACTCAGAGTAGTGCCAGTCTAAGCATTTATTTAGTCTATTGATCTGAGCATTTGGGTTAACCTCTCTGTGCTCCTGGCTGCACTGAGAACTTTCACACAAAGCCGTTTCATTTAGAAATGGGTATTGCACAAGATCTTATCTCTGTTCACCTCCTATTTTTACTGATGCCAAGTCATAGGTTTTTGTACATTACAGATTTGTGCCTAATGATGTGTTTCTAAAATAGGAAACTGTAAAGAGACCTTGAAAAATGCAAAATGAAGGTCATACCAGGATATTCACTGTGTCTAATTTCTGAGATTTTGAGTGGAACAACTGCTAACGTTGTGCAGAGCCTCCTTCCTCTGAAGTGCCGATCTCTCCCCCTCTCTGCCTCCTTCTCACATTGCCTCTCCTGTCCATCTCCTACATAAACATAGAACAGCAAAGTGTTGTTTACCTTGTCTAATTTTTCCTCCAGCTGATGAGTCAGCTATTAGCATATTCTCTTCATTATGGCAGTGATGAGCACTGGCCACCTGAGTGTCACAATGCCTCAGCATTATTAAAAGGCTCGCATGGGATACCTCAGGCGTTTAAGCCTAAATTAGCATATGCCATTTCTCATCTTTCCATGCTGTCATTCAGAAGCTCATTTCAGTTTACATTCAAACTACCGATGGCCTGATATTTTTTTAGTTTCTGAGCTCTCTCTATCCATTACTGTCTCCCTCCCTCCTTCAATCTCCCTCTTTCCTCCAGCGATTCACTTCCCTCTCTTCACTCTAAGCAAATCTGTAATCTGTAATTTTGCAGCTGACTAGGAAGCAAAGAGTGGTGGAAATTGTTAGTTACTGGAACAGTTGGGGAGATGGCAGTAAGATAGGATCCTGTAAGGCACTTCCTATTTATTGGAACTGTTGCAACACCTAGACCAATTCCTGATAGTGAGGTGCAATCGTGAGGCAAGGTGAGACCAGGTAACCACTGTCTGCCCCTGCAGTGCAGGCCCCTTCAATTTAAAGTTATTTTTGTCACCGACACCTGCATCAAACACCATTTACAATGTCATAAATAGTTATACAATTTGAGTTTCAGGAATCTCTTAAAGAATTGGAGCAGCAAACATAGACATGAATACTGAATTTTAGTATATGAAACATGCATTATCACTTTCTAGCCGTAAGTTAGATGGAAACATTGATGCCAAATATCTGTCTGGCAAATATACGACTATAGCACAAAAAAAGTTAACAAGGAAACAACTAGCCTTGCTCTGTCCGGACGTAATAAAATTCGCATAGCAACACAGTTTGCCACTGTTTCAAGCATTTATGCTGAGGTAAGTTGACCAGCTGCTGGATGCAGCCTTATATTTACCAACAGACATGCTGAGCTGTTTAGATCTTCTAAATGTCTCTCAAAACACAAAGCAGGTGGGTTGTCATATAATTTTAATTTCATGCAATACTTGCATAGGACCATAAACCTGCAAAACTAATGACATCCCCATCTGGCACTGCTGTATTTTTTGTTCTGTGCTAATTAGCAAATAGCATGCTAACATACAAAAACTACATGTTGAGCATGTTAACGAGATGATATGGGCAGAAATATTTGCCACTATAAACTGCATTTGAATGAGATAATTTGAATTGCTCAACTTGAAGAGGTACAAAAACCTATATAGCCTACTCAAATTGTGCGATTCAAATTGTGTTTCTAGTGGCATATATTGCTGCCCATAGAAAAACTGTATTCAAAAATACAATTTGAATCACATGATTTCAAATGTCTTTTTTTTTCAATAAATTCAATTTTAAGTGTTTCAAATTCAGTTTCTAGTGACACATATTTCTGCCCATCCAATGATGTTGGTGTTTAACTTAGAATGAGCTGCTGTACATCAAGCCACAACAATAACAGCAGGGCTAGAAAGAGTACTGGAAAATAGAAATCAAGTGAAAGTATAGTTAATCTGAAAAAAAAGAATAGCATTAATTTAGTTTGTGTAAGTTTGAGGAAATTACTTGTCCAAAAATGTTTTCAGATCAGGACAAAAAGCCTGTCAGATAAAAGGTACTTTGAGTAAATGTTACTGTGCTAGATTTTAAAATAGGAGAAAGGGTAAAATGTTATAGTGATAGTCGTATAATAGAACTATCAGATTAAAAAACGCCTTTAGCCTACAAAATAAAGTGTATTAAAATACTTATATAAGTTATATACATATATATGAAAACCACAGCCTCATTTAAAGCCCTCTAACTCTGCAACCCCCTTCCTTGCTACAATTTACCAGGTATCTATAGACTTTATGTTCCAATATTAATCTACATAAATCAAATAATGTTCCACTTCTATTAAATTAACAGTGGAATAAAGCCTCACTATGATAGACATCACAGACATGTACTGACAATATAAATGCCATGTTTGCTGGCGTATTAAAGCTTAGTAGGCTTGCACAGTTTTTACACACAGTTTAGTGCACACACACACAGAATGCTATGTTAGGCTATAATGGAGAGATTATTGACATTCTCCTCTGGATAGTGAGCTACAACAGTCAGTGAGTTTGTTGCTACACTCACCTGTCTGAACTCCTTCCAGTATTCTCAACTGCTTTGCTTGTTCATTCTCAGTTCAAAATAAAACCTATTCATTCTGTGTTGTCACAACAGGGTTTGCCACAGCAGACAGACCTTGCAGGCCTCAATGAAGGTAAGATTTCTTTTTTTTCTTTAGCTACACCTGCAGGCACCTGTTGTTTGGCCTGGGTTACTTAGGAGGGGTGGTTAAATCAGTTATTAAATTAGTGATTAATTATGGGAGATGCAGCCTTTTAAACCCAAAGTAATGCTAATCTTGGTATCAAAAATGACATTTTTATCCAAGTATGTCCTAAAACAATACTCGCATAATAAATTTAAGTGGGCATTTTCACTGTTTGGTTGTTCTTCTTACAAAGGGATTGTCTTCTTATAACAGCCACTACAAAGAAGAGGGCTGAGTACAACAGCCAGTTTCTTTACCGTTCGCATGGACACCTTACAAAAAGCTGTAATCCTATCCTTTTCATCCAACAACCCTTCCCTCTCTGTTTGTTTATGGTACAAGCAATGTCACCCTACACTCTCAGCTATGAGGGCAGCCTGTTGGCTTAACTGACCCCTTTTAGCCACAAGCCTGAGCTGCTAAACGTCCTTGTCAGTAAGATCCAGCTGCAACTTGCAACTCACATTTCAGTTTTGGTTTGGGATAGCTTGCCCTCAGTTTTTATTTCTACCACACTTCTATATGCATTTGGGCTAATAGCGTTAAAACACTATAATCCTCAATGCATTTCCTTAATCACTCAAATGGTGCCGTTGCTCCGGACCCAGATCATTACCTGAATGACTTTAGCAGTCTCTGCTTCTTTACCGATCTCCTGCAAGCACTACAGCTTCCCTAAGTAATTGCCTATTGATTCATTAAAATTTGTCTACATTAAAGCCCCTCACTGCCTGAAAATTGTGACGTTGCAATGGACAGAACAGAAAAAAGGGAAGACACTGATGCCGACAAACTGTTATTTCAGATGGGAGACAACTGGTGAGGTGAGGCAGAAGATTACTTCCTCCTTGTCTGTGTAGATGGACGTATGGGAGCTGTCTGAGAGGATGTATCAGTTTGGATTACTGGGCTCCAGGGCTCCTTCTCTCTCATTCAGCACCTTATATCTGGCAGGCTTCAAGTGATATCTTCACTCTGAATCAAATGGCACCCTTAGGCTCTCACGTATAAAAAAGAAAACATATAGCAAACACTGATACTAGCTTGTAGCAGTGGCAGCTTGTATAAAATGCCTGAGATGACCACAAGCCATTATTGAGTTTATGCATGCAGGTGGGGTACAGGAGAGCCTGCTGGTGTTGCTGTGCTGGACAAGTCAAGTGTGGCTGAGTTGGGACAGGGGGGAAGTGACAGGTTGTACGTGTGGACGAGGAACAGGAGGGCCGGGATGAAGACAGGACCGTGGATGTCAGACGGCACACAGGGAGAGCAGACCGCACAGGCCGGGGTCAGGAAAGGAAGGGTCTGGGAGAGGAAGCAGGGGGATTGAAGTGACAGGTCAGTGCACGTCTCATCTTCCATCCATCACACAGTCCCTTTGTGGTTCAATCAAACCAGAAATGTCTTGACTGAATTTGACTGCAGGAGCACAGGTGAATACATAGTCATGCAGACACCTGTGCCCACTTGTGCATACCAGACAAAAATATCATCCAATCAAATGAAAAGACATGTTTCTTCTCTCTTATTGAAACTCATATATACTCTTTAAATGTCCTATTTCTTCTGAACTGAGCCATGTATATGTAAATTTAGATTCTGAGTGTCTTTGTAATGGCTGCACTGTATGTAATTTAGGGTGAAAATGCATTTTCCAGACCCGGCCTTTGGGGAAACTTGATAGTCCAGAATTGTTCCATAGCCATATTGCGTGCAGAGATAAAACTAATTTCACAGCCCATTAGACTTATTTGAAAAGCAGCAGCCAGTAGACTCACAGTGGGCATATAGTGTCAGGAAAATTATAGTTTACAGTGCCACCAAATACCAGCTAAAGATGATTGGCCAGCTGTGGTGGGTCACACAGTCACTGTGACACAGTCAATATTAGTCCCACTGTGCAGGTCCAGGCCTACTTCCTGGATACACTAATGAGAGGGTAAATCAAGCTGTCAGTCTACCCCCTCCTTAGGCAGGACACCACGAGCTTATACAAATATACTTCAGAGGTGGCATTTACTGAACTGCCTCTCTGTGCCCTGCTTCCCCTTGGTTATGCTGGCAAAAGGTAAATTTGTTTCTCCTCATTTATAATGCAGGACTGTAATTGGCTGGACTCCGATCAAATAGCTGCAGCGGATCTTCTTGGTTTTTGTCCTCCTCTCTTCTTTCGTTTCCTCACTTGCTTTTATCTATTTTGCTCCCCCTCTCTGTTTCTTTTCAGGTCTTTTTATTGGCTGCCTTTCTCACTCCACCTCACCCATAATCCTCTCCGTCTGCCCCGTGCCCCTGGCTCAGCATTTGCCTCACTCAAACCTCAGCTCAAGGTCATTTCATCAAGCCACAGTGCCTTCACACAGGTTTTTTTTTTTTTTTGCAATGCATCTTCTCTTTAATCAGTCTCCTTTTCTTCTTTGTACCATGTCATGCATACAGTTATCAAGCCAGACAGCTGGATGGTTAAATTTTCTCCTCTCTTGTATCAATATTGTCTCAACTCCTGTGCTTATTTTTTTTTTAACTTGTCTGCATCTTCACTCCGCTCTGCTGTATCAGATGAAATTTAGTGAATGTGAACTCCCTTAATCACACTGGTTTTATTGCTTCCTCTCCTCTGAGTTCTATCTGATCAATCTTGCCTCTTATGTTCGAGTGCCTATCATCTGAGCAGGAAGCGTAGCTGAGTCAGTAGGTGACATGGTGAGACATCGTGACATTTTAATTTGCACTGTCTCAGTTTTATGGGACGCTCCAGCTGGCCATCTTTTCTGCTATGAGTATAATAAGGTCAGCGAAAAGGTTGTGTCTACGGCGTGTTCCTGCCACATTCAGGGGTGCAGCCATTTGTGTCTGAAAATAAATCTGTGCTTAAACATGTGTCAATTATTTTCTCAGTACAGTATATTGAGCATTGTCCTAAGTGCTAAGACATCAGTTTTAAAACCTTGAGAAAAGGTGGCAATTATCCCCACTGTGAGCCCCATGGTCTTTGACAGAAGTTCTTTGTGTTTTGGAGGGCAATAAAGGATTACATTAGCGCTAGGGGAGAAAAGTAACAAAAGAGGCCGAGTTTGATTTAATTAATTTTATAGAACATCATCAAGATTAACAACAGCTGGTCTCTTGTTGCAAATGTTATTCAACTTTCGGTGTGCTAAAAATGTAATGTCGAGCTAAAACAACTACTGCCGGAGTTTTGAATAGGCAAGACTGAAATATCTCAAACTATGGGATTGAATTTGAACAGATATTTATGGTCCATAGAGGATAAATCATGGTGACTTTGGTGATCTCCCATACTTCCACTAGAGGCACCATAATGTCAACATTTATGGTTCAAATGTAAATATCTCAACTCTCACACTGAATGCCAAAAAGCTTTGTACACACAATGCTACTTTCTGCAGACTGGTTCCTATGACTTGTCATCAAGTTTTATATATATGTATATTTTATATATATATATATTTTATACAGCTCAAAGCCTAAATAGGTTAATAGTATTGGATTGTCACCTTGCCTTTGACTCAGTGGCGAATCGCTAGGTGTAGATGAGATTCGCTCTGAGAATCTGAAGGCTCTGGACATTGTTGGGACTCTTAGCTGACACATCTCTTCAGTGTTGCATGGAGGTTGGTAAAGGTGGTGCCTGTTGAGTGGCAGACCAGGCTGATGATTCACATTTTCATAACGAGAAACCAAAGGGTGTGCTCCAGTTATCAGGATATCACACTGCTCAGCCTCCTTGGGAACGTTTACTCCAGGTTGAGAAAGGAGATTTTGATCAACTGTCAAACTTTGGATTCAGGAGAAGCAGTGTGGTTTCTCTTCTGACCATGCGACAGTAAACCAGATCTTACCCTTATGGAGTTGTCGAGGAGGTCATGGCAGTTTGACCAGCGAGTCCACATGCGTTTTGTGGACTTTGAGAAGGAGGACAAAGGTGTCCCTTGGGGAACCCTATGGAGGGTACTGCAAGAGTATCTGGTCCTTGTACAACCAAAGTAAAAGTTGTGCTCGTATCCAAGGCTCAAGCTCAAACACAATTCTGGTGGATGTTAAACCCCCACCCCTTGTTAATGATTGTGGAACAGTCAGAGTGATGATTGTGCCTGGTTTGGGGACTTCAGAGTCATGTTTCTGTTTTTCACAGATGATGCTGTTCTGTTGCCTTCATCAGGCCTTGATCTTCACGTGCACTGAGGTACTTTGCAGATAATTGTGAAGTTGCTGGGATGAGAATCAACACCTCCAAATACAAGGTCAAGGTTCTCTACTGGATTGAACCCTCTGAGTTTGGGGTGAGTTGCTGCCCCAAGTGAAGGAGTTTAAGTATCCTGAGAACTTGTTTACGAGTGATTGGAAAATGGAGTGTGAGATGGACAGATTGACGCAAACTGATGCAGCCATTGTACCAGACTGTGACGGTGCGAAGAGAGCTGAGCCAAAGGCAAAGCTCTCAATTTACTAGTCGGCTTATACGTTCCAACCCTCAACTATGGTCATGAGCTTTGGGTAGCAACTAAAAGAATGAGATTACAGATATAAGTGGCTAAAATGGGTTTCATCCATAGGATTACTGGGCTCAGCCCTAAAGACAGAATGAGTAGCATCTCCGCTCCTTCCCACCAAAAGGAGCCAGCTGGGGTTGTTTGGGCATCTGATTTGGACATCTCCTGGACATCTTTCTTTGGAGGTTTTCCAGACGTGTCCAACTGGGAGAAGACCCTGGGGTAGATCCAGAACACCCTGGAGGGATTATACATCTCATCTGGCCTGGGAACTACTTGGAAGGAGCTGGAAAAGGTTGCTGGACAGATATCATAAAATTCTAAACTGAGACTTACCGGATTACAATATCTTTAATTTGTCATGCAAAGTAAGTTCAGATAAAAAAAAAAACCATCAGATACTGTGGTGGTTTTAATATGACCAGACCCACCTACTCTCTCCGTTTACCAATCACTGGGACTGCAGCCTGACTACGCCCCAGGTCTTGTCTTGTATCCAGGTCTACCAGAGGTTGTGCCAGACTCTTTGATGCTGTGCAGGACAGATGGAGACATAGACCTCCTCAGTGCCCCACCTGCTGTCAGACAGGACACAGCAATGTACTCAATAATCCA
The DNA here is from genome assembly GCA_024666655.1 of Dascyllus trimaculatus. Lineage (NCBI taxonomy): Eukaryota > Metazoa > Chordata > Actinopteri > Pomacentridae > Dascyllus > Dascyllus trimaculatus. Next base: position 16,744,422 of record CM045450.1, read on the forward strand.
CACTACAGAGGCTCCAGTAAACACACAACCTAATGCATATGATCGGCCCAATAAATGTTTCATTTCCACATTGCTATGGAAACGTGAACATAGATGGTTTACATCTACTACCTTGTAAATAAAAATAAAGCCACAGGGAGGAGAAAATGATTTGGTGCTTTATTGATGCCTGTAGGGAAAAATCTCTCTCCAGGGGTGAAGCCTGGAGGTCACTGTACATTATTGGCAGCATCCTTGAATCCTGTTGAGATTTATTCTTTGGAGGCTTCAGGCTTTAAAGACTAAAGACCAGAATTAACAAGCATCTTGTGGTTTTGTGGTAGTCGCCCCCCCATCCCTCATTCCTGTGGATAATTAATCAAATGCAAACTGAGATCTTTCCAGGGCACCTACAACGAGGCTTGACAGAAAACTTACATGCTGCTCTGTATCAGAGAATAACGTCATATTTTGATACCAGCCCTTAATATCAAAGGGAGACGGTTTCTTTTTGGTCTTACCATTTTGTAGTGACATTTATGACCCACAAGCAAAGAAATCCTAGTAGATAAAGCAGAGATAAGCAAGTCTCCAGACTAAATCTCAATGTATTTTTTGAGTTTCTCGACAAGGAAGACTTGGAGCTCTCTGCTGTTGCTGCTCCTCCTCAACCTGCCGTTGCATTCAGCAAGTTCATGCTCTTTGTCTCAGTCTTCTTTAAAAGCATTGTGGGAAATATAGGAAATCATTAAAATAGACAAGCTGACAAAGTACACACAGCAGATGCAAAACAAGTTGGATACATCAAAGTAGTAAATATGCGCAGTTCATCACAACAGCTGCTCTGCCCTGAAACTTACAAATGTATGATATAATTTAATGAGGCAGATTTTCTTTACATTGGTGGCTGAATCTGGGTCCTGCAATTTGGTTACTGTCATATGACTGTATGAGCTGCAGTATATCTAAGCACATATTGTATTATGTAAGTGTTTTCTGTGTGCATTTGTATGTTTCTGAGTCATCCCCCTTTGACATTACAGGTATTTTTATTCATTTTCTAGTGTCGTGTGTGCATGTTTAGATATTTTTCTGTATTTTTCCTTGGCTAAGTGACACAGGCATATGGTATGTGGGTGTTTGGCAGATGCTCCTAATCGCTGGCTAGCTTTGCATTTGTATGTGACTGTTTTCACAGGAGATTCAGATCAGTAGCAAGGGCAATTTACAGTTTTCGTGTTTGCTGAAAAAAAAAGTTGCTGCTGTGTGCTCACAGGTGCCCTCGGTGTCCTGTGCGTGGTGCAGTGAAAGGAAAAAGGTGTGCTACAGAGGGGATGAAGGAGAAGTGAGATGGGAGGGGGGAGGGTGGCAAAAGTGCAGATAAACTGCTAAAATCCTTCCGGTGAGACTGTGAGGTGTTTCGTACAATCTCGGAAGAATCACGCAAAGTAACTGTAAAAGTTCAAGCACTCTACAAATGCTGTCCCTTAATGCACTTTTCAATGCATATGAGCTATAGTTTGATGCATAGTAGTACATCTGGCCAGTCGTATGGCAACATATAAGGCTGCAGGCAATGCATTGGTGCAAATCTTATCATCGTCAAGTTTGATAGTAAAGGTGAAAAGGGTAAAAATAACACATCACGTAGATAAAATTGAAGGACACAGGCTTTTAAGTGATGATGTCATGATGGCACTGGCTTGACAAAGAATAATGCACAGTCAAGATTAAAATGAAAAATTAATACCTTGGGGTGGTGAATGGAGGTTCAAGGGGGTCTACTTTGATTTAGTTTATTTTTTGAGCGATTAAATGTTTCATGTTCAAGGTTATACACACTGAAATTCTTCCACCATCTGCTTATTAGCATACAAAGGTCAAACACAGAAATTTCAGATGCAGGTGTAACAGGTTCAAGGAATATTTACCAATTCAAAATAAGTTTAATATTCAGCGGCCAGTTTTCTTTGCCTTAATGGTGGATATTTCATATTTTTGCAGGCATTCCACCATGAAAGTCTCTGAAGAGTGAACGACTGACATCAGCTGCCCCGACTCTCCTCAGAGACTCCAGGTGTTCACACCTTTTTTTATCTAAATCCCTCTCTGCACATTATCTCACATACTCACTTACGCAGTGATTTACTCCCCTTCACTAAAACAACCAGTGCAGTGACAGGGACCACTGTATTTATTGTGTGTTCAAGGTCACAAATTTACCAGTCAGCGACCTTGATCCCTGCACACGGCTCATGACAGAGCACTCATAGTGCAGCTGATGGAAAGATGCACCTTTCAATGAGATGATAATCCCAGGTAAAATATGGCTTCAAAGCTCATGAAGCTGCTTTTGAAACCAGCTCATCCTCCAGCTGCGATGAAGTCGCCACATGGAAATTTTGACTCTGGCATGAGCTCATTGTACAGCCCCCAGTGTGCAGCAAAGACAGAAGCCCACAAACGCCTCCTCCACAGCACAGTGCGGGGAGATTGATATTATCAAGTCAGGCTTATATCCAGTCATTTTTTCTCCTTTTGAGGCAGATCAGGTGAAGTGAGTCATAATATGTTTGGAGGGAGGGAGGGGAAGAGACGCAAGTAATTGGGAAATCTCGTTGAATTACTACAGAGGAGCGTTCACCCTTGAGGAATTTCAGGTCGTCCTTGTGAGAGGCTACCCATCACACGCGCACACCACAGCCCCCCACTCCTCCTGCATCCCTGTCTCCTCCCCCTTCGAAAAAAAAAAACTCTCCCTCCTTCCCTCCCTTTCTCCCTCCGCTTGCAGATCACCGTATTGGTCGTTGGGATGGAGCGACTGCGCTCCAGCGAGCTGTTTAGCGCATGATCATGCGTTTGGCCGGTGTGTGTGTGGGATGCTGCTGTAGCTACAAGTCCGCGGCGTAAAAAAAAAAGCAAAAAGTGGACAGGGGTAGCGCACCGTGCAGAGTGAGGAATTAAAAAGAGAGAGCAAAAAAACACACGCCCAAACACTGTGATAGTACCTGATGTGTGAGCGGACAGCAGCCACTGCCGCGCTCCGTATCTGCAGCCGCGGAGGGCTTCCCCCCCTCCCGCTGTAATATTTATGACAAAACGGAGGCGAATTATTCTGGTCACGTTTTTGGCTGACAGCCGGCTGTCCTGGAGAGCGCTGGAGTGAATCGGGGTCCAGAGCTTGGAGAAAGCGCAGCGCACCGACACCTGCAGTAGGATGTAAAGGGAATTCCCACAAGCCAAACTGGTAAGTTTAACACTTATGGCACTTTTTATTTTCCTCACGAGACTCCCTTTTGTTTTTTAAATTTCAGGCAAATATCAAATGAAGATTTTTTTGTACTGGCAAAGACAGCATGTGCATTTAAATAGAGGCAACTGGAAATGGAAAAGGCTTTCAGATTGGATCTTCTGCTAAATGAAACAAACGGTGGGTGTCTTACGGCGGGATGAGTCGGTCCAAAGCTGTTCTGATTGCGGACAACAATAACAAATTGGCTCACTGTCAAGAGCAGCACTTAACAGGGGCCTGAACACAGCCTCAGGACTTGTCACCGGCTCGTTTTAATCGCCTTGTTTGCATTTTCGGATATGAAGTGACTGATCAGTGGGACAAAAATCCTTCCTGACCGTTTTGGCTATATTGTCATATGCAATGACTATCAAAAAATATATTAGCTGGAGAGGGGGGGAAACATAGGGATTTGTTCTGATCTATATGGAGCCGATAGTAACTGTCTCCCATTTTCCAGGGACCCAGTGATTGTTGATGTGCTTCAGTCACATGCATGCGCCACGCTTGACATGAAGGTGGCCCGTTTGATCACTGTGAGAGCAAATGTCTCAGCTCACAAACTCATGTTTTGACATTTAATGTTTTAATCAGATGCAATCATTCCACAGCGCACATTATTAGCTGGTCTTGAACTGTCATAACCCCATGAGACCAGGATTTCAAAGGACTGTTTATCAGGGCTCCTCTGCATGTGTTTACCTTCATTAGAGAGACTTTGCTGTCATCATATATACCTACATTTATATATATAGTAAGATAGCACATTTGCATTTACCCCGCCTACACTGTGCTTTTATGTCAATTCTAAACCTGATATATGACTCTGATCTCTGTCTCTGTGCACAGCAGTGTTCAGTAAGCTCTCTTTCTACCTTAAGTGTCTTGGAGGACAAAGCAAATTGTTTTGAAGTCTTATTTTGTTACTATCCTGTAGTCTCCTTATCTGCTTTAATGTGCAGCAGTGTCCAGGACTGCTTTGAACACTGCTCTCCTGTTGATGAGATATGAAATGGGAGCACGTTGGCACAGCAGGTCTTCTGTGGGTCCTGCCGATCAACTTTGCAGCAGCAAAGCAGCATTTTCTTCGACAGTTAATGCTATGGTTTGAATAGGTTTTATCCTAAACTGCTGCCTGTTTGCATTAGTTGATCTACATCGTAACAATGAAGGAAGCAGTGCTTTTTATTATCAACTACAAGCCAAGTTCTTAGGATCTGTGTGGTGATTTTCTTTCATAGCACAATTTTTTTTTAGCCATGTGAACATTTTTTTTCTTCACCATGACATTTCCTTAATATTGACTTCTTGGTTTACACACTTTATACTCTCCTTCATAATATGTACCAAACACTGCTGCCCTGCAACACTTATTAAATCCTCTTGCATTATTGCATTGCATTCCACTTCTACATACTTTATGAATTCTCAGTTTCACTGTATTCACTTCTAACACCATATATGCCACAATAATGTGCCAACTAATTAAATTTTACTCTCAACTCAACCTAAAATACTGATGCAGTGTTATTTCCCAGCAAGTGATGTTATGTAATGAGGGTAGGATGTTGGTTTCACTCTCGATGACTGTTAAAACTCAATTAAATGTTGAAAACGCAGCTTGAAAGGGGAATAAGGTAACACAGCCACTGCAGACGTACTTTTGTGGGGATTTTTACTCACTCTGCGGTTAATTAACCACTCTAAAAATATGTTATAACAAGCTCCACAAAAGTGCTGTCTCCTGATATTAAGCAGCACACTTTAGGATGTTTTTAATGAGATGGAATACAAACATTCAGAAGATTTGAACACACCTCTCCTGTAATGTCTGCTGCCTGTGTGTGTTTGTCTCTCCTCACACGTGTGAGCGTTTGAAACCCTGCTGTGAATCCCAAAGGGACGATTGTTTTAATGTTTCCCATTTCCCTTCACTCTCGCGGTGGCAGTTTGTGTGTTTGCTTTGCATATGGGTCATTGTGTGTTTGGGTCTATTCATGTATTTATAGACAAGCTTTGATGCTGCTAGTGGAAAAAAAAAATTCCACCACACGTGTCACTCTCCAGTTAGATGCTGGGAAGCTGTCATATATTGTTTCAACACAATGAGCAGCGGAGTACTGTACTTCTCGTCGAACATGCTAATTGAGACTTCTTATTTACCTTTTATAGAAAAAAAGTGGAGAGTGTTGAGGGTATTGTCTGACAATATAGGTGTGAAAAGCAGAGACTATTTATGTAAGAGCTGCATTGCCATAAAAAATAAAAACTTCCTGAACAGGTTCTGTACATGCCCGATCTGTTTTGAACAAAATTTATAGGTTTGAAGATATTTTTACCTGTGAAAATGACTGTTAGGTTTACAGTACAGATGAACGACAGCACAACATCTCTCATTTGCAGGCATTTTAAAGTAATAAGAATCAGAAGTGTATTTTTCAGTTTAAATACTTCACCTATTATGCTCATGCATCTTTTTGTTTGCTGTTTACAAGTATGGCAGATGTTGAATGTGTGCACAAATCTCTCTGCAGTCACTACCAGCCTCATTTACTGCTGTGAAAGCCTCCAGCAACAGGCTTTAATAGCAGCTGTATTTAAGGACATCTTTAGTTAGGGGAATTGAACAGTATCTAAATTTTTATCTTTCCTAATTAGAACAATGTTTTGACTAGATTGGCTTCATCCTTTTTTTAATTGGCCCAGTTGACCCAAGTCACAAATCATTAAACATAAAATTGCATATATCCTTGTATATAATCATCAAGGATACGAAAATAAAAAGCAGCCTCAGAACTAGCAGAACAGAGAAAAGTCAAAATGCAGTAAATGCCAGTGAAGGCCTCGTCCATAGATGTTTTGATTACCAGTGGCTTTGATTGCTCGTCCTTCCTGGTAAGCAACGTTCGTAGTGTGAAATTAAAAGTATACCGAGCCTAATTCCCAAACTTAAAACAGTAAATAACAGTGTTCCTTGGTGTGCATGAGTGCAGGGAAGCAGGCAGGTGAAGCAGCATCTGAGCTGTCGATGGGCGGGGGGAGGTAGGATGATAGTAAAAGCACAACAAACGAAGACCGAAAAGAGAGAAGAGATTGAACAAGACGTCAGAGCAGAGTGGAGTGATCGTGGGGAAATAGACTATCAAGAGAGGAGAGACAGAGGGAACATGGGAGACAAGACCCATGTAAAAAGACTTGGTGTGGATATCCATCTGTAGAAGAGCTGCTTTCTTGCTTGAGTCTTATGTGACATATTTAGGTGTAAAATGTATAATTAAAAGCACATTTTCATGCTGCTCACACAGTAGCTATAAGCTGACAGATATGAGGTGGATGTAGAAAGGCTGTCTGATTTACACCCTAAGTATATAGCATGTGTCTACTTTACTTTGCCCCTCCTAGTGGTTTTCTTATGAAACCTCCACGTGTGGCAAAATAAAATAAATCCTTGATTTGTCGGGGGGTTGTGCATATGCATGTATTTGTATATGTGTTGGTGTTTCCTTCTTTATGTTACACCTCTGTGTGTCTGATGTGATACTAGATGTAGCAGTGGTGCTCTCCCCTCTTGGCCAATGATGTCCTGTCTACAGGAGATAAATGGCATTAATTGAGATCTAATTGCCTTCTAGAGTGAAATAGCTTAATCATTTTAACCTGGCACAGACAGCTTCATTTTTTCTTCTTTTCTTTTCATCAGTTTCATTTACTCCATTGCTCTTTCTCCATTGCCTTTTTTTCTTAGTTTTTGTACCTTTTTTCTGCTCTCCAGTTCTCTTAAGATCAATCGTTTATGGACAGTGAATGTGAGTCTGTTTCAGAGAACTGGTGCTTGGAGAGCTTTCTCTCTCTCTGCAGGCACTAATCAGAAAAAAGGTCTGATTAAATGTAAGCTGAAGGTGAGCAAGAGTGCAAAATTATCCTGATTAGTGGGGATTTTTAAAAAAAATATCCCGCTGCTAGGGGCTACACAATTTTACTGGGTCGCCTCGAAGTTTTTGACCAACAGTAGTGTTACAGAGCAATGTTTTTTTGAGTGGGTTCTTGTTTTGTTATTACAGAAAGGTCCACACAGAAGCATGAGGCCAATACCATACATGTTCCTACAAAAGGTTTTGCACCGTTCCACTAATCTACAACCCTCATCTGGCAAGAAACATAGCAATGTGCCAGCAAGTGCAGGGAAACAAATTGAGCATATTTGTTATGCCTGAAGGGTACAAACAGTGTGATTTAGTAAGAAACATTGAATTTTAAAAGGAAGTTTTGTTTGTTTACAACTCCACAGAGCACAGTGAAATGGTTTCATCTTCCCACATGGTAAATGAAAAGAAATCAAAGTATCCACCATCCACTGCTGTCTATACAATTAATCAAACAGACCATTACTGCGTCTTTGATCGATATGTTGGATTATAAATGAAGTGCTTCAATTCAGAACTGAGCAAACCTCTTGGAGGTGAAACATTTCCAAGAACCAAAAAAGAAGCCTAGTTGCTTTCTACTGAACCGCTTACCTGGGTGACTGAGAATCTACTAGACGTTAATTGGGTATATGCAGTTTGTGGGGATACTTTACTTTCATGTGTACTATTTTTTTTCTTTACAGTCTGCTGCTTTTAGACTCGTATATGTAAATTATCTTTCTACATGGAAACATGAAAAAGTCAAGGAGGCAAAACAAACTAATGTCAAACTATCCACCAATCCATCCATATTTCCATCCATTATCTGTACACCGCTTAATCCTCTGTAGGATGGCGGGGGGACTGGAGCCTATTCCAGTCAACTCAGGGCGAAGGCAGGGGACACCCTGGACAGGTCGCCAACCTATCACAGGGCTACATATAGAGACAAACAAGCACAATGTCAAACTAATGACTAGCAAAGATGTTGGATGCTTTACCAGTATAAAGCAGATTGTGGTGCTCCAGCAATTTAGTATTACTCTCCCAAAAGGCTTGGAGAGTCACAAGACGAAAGAGGAAAAAGCAAGTGCTAAATCTTGAAGAAATTTACCACAAGGCAACTCAACAGCATCTTTAATAAGAGGCAAAGTGCCAATTTACCTAAACTTTGAATGCAGGTTTTCAGATTTTTCAAAATTTAATAAAGCTCCTTCCTGAGGTAGCATTTTGCAAATGCCTTCACAAATTGTATAGTACAAGGAAATTGAATTTCATGGGTAAAATAAGCAGAACACCACCTTTGTTGTGAAAAAAACAAGAAAGAAAGTCAATCAATTCCACCATCTTGAGTGAACATCACCTGCTTGTGTGGATATGGTCATTGTAGCAATATAGGTGTATGCACATTAGAATGGGTCAAAGCTGCTTCTTGCTAAACAAGTGGAGAGCTATAGAGCTGTTTCCACACAGCTACTGGTATATCACCAGGACACCATTAAAGTGGCCACAGACCTAGCACTGTGACTTGACTATTTATTCCCAGCTCTCCAACACAATATAAATGAACACAGGTGGGGACAGCAAGGTACACTGAGGTTGATGAATACACTCAGACAGTCCATTTACTACTGATGGCACGTGCTACTGAAATGGAGAGACAGAGGGAGACACTGCTAATTACAAACAATCACTTCACAGCACATAAGGAATAGTAGAGAAATTACTATAGTATCATAGAAATATAATGAACGCTGTTGTATCTCTCCATTCTATCCTGTTTTATTGTCTTACATCACTACTAATCATTGCTATTCTGTTCAATGGGCCAATGAACAGCCTCCTGAAGCTCTGAAATGCGTTGATTCACTTTTACTTAAATTTGTCTGCTTTCATGCTTGATTTTGATTTCTTCTTGTCTTAAAGAAACAACGTGATTGCACGGCAGCCTTGATAAGGGCTTATTGATGGGCGGCGCATGTAATAGCAAAATTACGGGCTCAGCACATCATAGCTGGAAAGAGGATACAGACGAATGTCTTTAATGAATGGTGGAGCCAAATGAAATCCATCGAACATGCTGTCAGGTGGTAATGATGCCTCACACCCTGTGGACCAGAGCTGTCTAGGGACCAAGGACTTATTCTATATAGAGCTGTACCTATAGATTACAGGCTGTGATAATTAACCTGCCAAGTATAGCTTCCTTATTTATGTTCTGCTAGCAACCTGTCAGAAATAAAGGAATACAGAGTGGCAGGGAATACAAGTTTTTATTTTACCTGTACAGTCTGATGTAGTCACAGCAATCTGAGAAAGGCTACTTGTGCTTGTTGCATTATGAAGCGCTAGTCTAATATTAAAAAATCACAGACACTCTGGGGGATTACACAAAGATATTGTACAGTATGAAAGCAAAAAGAGCCATGTGCTGGTCCTAAGATGGATGGCAAAGAGTGGAGGCGAGACGGCGCTACTGGGACTATTCAAAAGAGAGATGGATAGCGGTAGTGAGCAGGGAACAAACATTCCCCTCCAGCGAGCACACAGCTCAGCATCCATCTGCACACCCCTAAGCCTCCCTCCCATCCATCACTCCTTCACCGCACCTACCTCCCGATTTCATCTTACCTCCTGTTAACCCCGTCCCTTTCCCCCTAACTTGTCTCCGGCAAAAGTGCGGATGGGATTCAGCAGTTTCTTAAGCACACAACATGTCATTCACCTCAGATAGCGATCCATCTTCCACTGTATCTGCGGAGAGTATACGGGCAGGCAGTATGTGCAAAGATGCGGGCTGGCAGTGGGTAGCAGTGTGTGTGGGTGGGTGGCAGTTAGCAATACATTGCTGACTACATTGTATACTTGTATGTCTTTGATAAGCTTAGCAGGATTTATGATAACCTGTTTTAAAATTGTACAGCGTTAACTACAGTGTTTTGCCTCGCATAAAGAGTAGCAGCAATGTTGTTAACACTTGCAAATAAGCGCACAGTATTCTGTTTGTCACTACACAGGCGCCTTTTAAACTGCATTTCTTCCTGAAGTTTCTGATCAGACACACATTTAAAAGGTTGGGTTGCTGCTGCTCTCGCTGAGCTGGATGTGTTGCTGGCCTGTCCAGGCTGGTTTGTTGGGAGCCTGCCAGGGATGCTGCTGCCCAGCTGGTGGCTGCTTGCTGTTAGCGCTGCGAGATGAATTGAGTGGGAAAATTAAGCCTTTGATCGATTGTCTCACTGCGGACATTAGGAATACCTAAGACAGTCATGAGTCAGCGTGCTGCATGCACCACCGTCCTGTTTGCTTTTTCTTTTTTCCCTCTTTATCTTATTCAGTCCTCTTCCTTCCGTATCTCTGTCTTATGATTCCCTTTCTTCCCTAAATGTCAACTTTTTTGTGACAGTCTCATAGAATCAAAGAGCAAAGCCTACTTTATCATCTCACCCTTTTGTACTGACATTTACACTTTTACAAGGAAACATCCATCAAGGAAGAAAAAGATAGCTTCTCTATAGATAGTAGCAAAACAAACCATAATACAAAGCAGCTACATTTCCATTTTGGTAGTCAGACAGTGTCTTCTTAACACTGCCTGCTACCAGAGCATTGTCTTTATCTAATCACACTTTTTTTTAAAAAATGGATGCACTTTATCTTTTGTTATTCTTGTCCTCATATGAACAGTACTGACAATCTCCATCCCTGAGGTGGACCCACGAGCAGAGACTCACAGATGAGCTGGATAGATTCCAACAGCTGTAAATAACAACAGCAAATTACTGATTAAAATTAAGAGCTTATTGCAACAGAAACAGACTAACCAGAAACTCAAACCTGAAGACAGGATGATCTAATAAACAAGGCTTTTCAGATAAATATAAGAAGGCAGAGACATCAGCTTACAGTGTCGAAGAGACTCTCAGCTGGATATCAGTCTTTCTGAAGTGCTCACATTTCCTTTTCAAACCTTTGCACTTCCACTACTTACCTTACAGCAGTACAGGGAAGATCACACTAATCATCCAAGAAAAACAAACCACAAGCTCAAAACAAACCACACTTAATAACACAATACAGAATTTACTGTATTCAGCAGGTATGTCTTCTATGAAAAGTTTCACACAATTTGAACACATATAGCTTTCTATACAGGTTTCAGGCAGTGTTTACACCCAAATAATCAGCACACTATCACAAAGTTCCCATGTACCAACCACTGTTGTGTCTAGATTTCCAAGTACTGAGGTGAAAATGGAGGCGTGCTCTCAGGCCCGGATCAGCACTTTCAAGAGCAGTGGGTAGAGACCCTGACACTCAGCAGCATGACGGACAGTGGCCGTGACACAAAGGGCTAGATTTAATCATCTGTTTCCACCTCATTTCAGATGTGCTTGGGAAATGTGCATGTTGTTGTTTATTGGAGATGTGCACTGGCCTTGAAGGGCAGTTGCCCTGTCAAGTTAAGGTAGAATGACAGAAATGCCATTGTACTGTATTTGCAAATTTGTGCATTTCATTCTCTAAATTGCAGTGTAGAAACTAAACTACCCTCTTTGAATAAAAAAGAGACCACTAATAATATAAATACACAAAGCCTGACAAGAGACAAAGACTTGTAGTTGTGCCAGTAACTTAAAACCTGAATTTGATCTCAACTTCCACTGTGCTACTTCTGCAAAGTGGATTTTGTCATCTCCCTGGTGGGCTGCAACAAGAACAGTGAATTGTTCTTTTTATGTAGTTATTATTTGTTTTTTGAATCTTTTTTTGTTAATGTTCTATTTCTTGGAAGACAAGTCCATGCTAGCACATCACTGTTAGTTTCAGCATTGTTGGACGTCCTCTTCTTTAGACTTATCCTCTTAATCTAGTAATGTTCTGTGATATTTTACTAAGACATATCTAACAAATATGCCAAGAAAATACTTCACACTATGTTGTTGTAGATGGTGTCTGGGATGAAAGTATGCCCACTGTTTGTCTTTGTGCTGGGAAGAAGTAATTAAGCCTCTGGCAGGAAACGTGTTGTCAGGAGTACAAATTAAATACATGGATGGCTTGTGAGTAGGTGTGTGTGAGAGAGTGAACGCAAGATTGCAAGAGAGTAGAGAAAAAGTTTTTTTTAAAAAGAAACTGAGAAACTGAACTTTTCACTCTGACAACAGGATCTGCTTTAGTATTTACCCTCTGATGTTGTGAAAAGAGGCTTGACAACCTGTCGTCTCCTACTCAACACCTATAATAACCCTGACAGCGGGGTCCAGGAAGCTGTGCAGCCTAGGACATTGTCAGTTTGTTGTTTTGAAGGAAATCATAGATTCTACAGTAAACGAAACACCAGATGTGATGAAAACATCTGCGAAGCCTGAGTAAAATCTCTAGGTGACACTTTGGTTTCCATACTGACCCAACCAACTACACCACTTAGTTTTCTGCACATGATTGTGAATTATTCTGTTTAATTGATAACTGAGAGAGGAACCTTGGGCTTACTGAAACCATTTTAAAATTTTGTGACTCAAATAAAGTTGTGCTCTGTGGCACTCTCTCAAAATAATTCAACAGTGATGCTGATTTTAGAATTTACACTTTATATTTGTTTGTCTTCAGGTTTAACTACCAAAGCAGAGCTGTCAGAACACATTTAAAACTAAAACTATTTTGATTTTAATGGCAGTTTCTTTGGGTCATTTCCTAATATAACATGATTTGCATGTCATAAGCTTCCCCCCGTCCCTTTCCCTTCTGTCTGACTCGTCAATCACAGGCTGGATGTAATTTATAGTACCAAAGTTTCACTTTGTTTCCAGCTATTTTCTGTTTCCACTCTACTGACGCACCAGCTTCCTTGCAAATAAACACACCCAAACACTGTGGCTGATTGCAACAAGCATGGCACAAAAACACAATGCACTTGTCAGAACAAAAAAATTACTGGTATTACTGCAGACTGCAGTGCAGGGACTTCTCTGCAGCTTGCCACTCCGTTAACCAGGAGCACAAATTGCCTAAGATTGATCTGCAACCTCAAATGAACCTATTTACAATTCCCACTGACAGACAGAAAGAGTGGTGATTATTAGACAAGCTAACCAAAGTTCACCACCCTGTCTACACATTTTAATTTTATTCTTCCCTCCGTCCGTGTAAAAACTAGAATATTGTGTTTTTTGCTGCCTGCAGGTCAGAGTCACAGCTGCTGATATAACAGGCTTCTGACATTTTGTCTTGCTGGGAGCACCCACATGCTAACATAGATGTTTTCCACTTTATTGTGTGTGTGCGTGTGTCCCTTTGTAACTCTTACCAGTTCATTACAGAGCACTAAGTATCCTTTATCATGGGACTGATTGTGGCTCATTGTTTCTTTGTCGTAGAAAAGCATAAATTGCTCTTGTTGAAAGCTATTCTGCCTCCTCATTGCCTTCCCTGCACACAATTATTCTCATGTAATTATTTGCAAGAGAGTTAAGAGAAACAGATGATGGCCAGATGTTTGATGAGACCGATCAACTCAAGGACTACAAAATACCGCGGCTAATTTTACTCTTGTCAGAAACTCTTTGTCTCTGTTATGCTGTCACAGTATCTGTGAATAGTAACATTTAGATCAGAACTGACTGTTGTGTTATACCATTCGATTTGTGTCATTCACATAATGCTTCCTTTTATTTATTTTGTGCTTCTTATATGAAACACGCAGTTCTTTTCCTGACCTTAATTTACCATAGTGCTCCAATCAACCCTCACATGAGCTGAAAGACACTGCTTGGTTGATGCAGTATTGGCATGTATGTTTTCTCTGTGATTGGTGTAAGTGATTCACTGTCAAATATAAAATGGTCTCTTTGTTTGTTCCTTGATCCCCTGCAGCACCATGCCGTAAACAATATTGAACAAACACAAACACAATTGATATTGACGACATTATAAGGTCAGAGTCCTTTCAACATTTCTTTTTGGGATAGGGGAAACACCATAAATTCAAAAGATGTATTTTAAAAACAGTTCTTGTGCTCACTACATATGATTTGGTGACTTGGATAGACGTAATAATTAGGTCAAGAAATTAGGTAAAACTACAGAATAAAACCAATTATCTAACTGTAGCTGGTGTTTAAAGAAAGGAATTAAACTCAACTATTTCATTCAGCACTCAAAATGAGACCGCAGGTACCCGTGAGAGGATGTGATTGGGAGTGTGTTTATGTGCTCCCTTGCCTCAGGCTTGTTAAATTGGCAGATCGATGATGCTTTAAATCAGTGTTCCAGCACCACCGCAAACCCCATGAAACCCATTAGTGAATTAAGGTAGACCACTGTTCCACACTGAGTCCTGTTCTGCCTGCAGGTCCTTTCCACATGACAAATGGGAGGAAAAACTGTGAAATAAAACAAAGGGAAAGGGCAAACAAGAGGGTGAGAACAAAAGCTGTGGCAGAGGAAAGGGTGATAACAAAAGCTGAAGTCAATGCTGCCGGTAAGGACACACTTGTAGCTCTTCTTCATTTAGACAATCAGGGAATAGTTCTGTTTCTTACTACATATCAAGTAGGCGTCTTCCCTTGAACCAACCAACACTTTGTATGATTCCTTCCCATGCACAGGAGAGCATCCAGCCAGCCATGAATAACATGCTCTACATGCAAAGTAGTCCGTCGCAGCCAGTAAACTGAAAAGGGAACAGAGTAGGAAGGGATGTGAGGGATGTAGGAGAGAGAAAGAGAAAGAGGGGGTGTGGAGCGAGGATGCCAGGGGAGCTGGTCTTTCTCTGATAGCATTGTTTATGTGGCACTGTCTGTGGATCATTGATCCATTCGTCTTCATTATGTCCCCCTGTGAGAACTATTAACTGCTGCCACCCTCAGTTGGGTGCCTGCTATGTTGACATGCACTGCATGGTCTTTCTCCCAGTCTACCAATCTCCCTGCCACCTCTTCTCTTGGAGGTAGAAGCTGACAATTTTGTACTGCTTGTAGAAAAAACAAGACAGAGGATTTAACAGTGACATTTCATGGCTATGCACAGGCTTGGGTGACCCCCCAGAGTTGGTTGTTGATGTTTGAGGAATCGCTACAGACAACATATAGCATGTCTGACACCTTAAACTACAGGTGTGCTGGTTGTTTCTTTTTTATTTGAACATGCTTCATCCTGCAAGCTTTGTTTCTGACCTATATAATGTATGTTGCGTAAGAATGAATTGAACACCCACTCATGCTCATTAGAGAAGGTTATGTATTTGTAACAGAATTCAGTGTAGTATAGGAACTGTAAGCACAGCACAGAAATAAATCCCCATAGGTTTGCTAAAATCTGTACAGTTCAGGGATCCTTTTGCTGTGTAAGCACTCATACCTGCAAATGTCCCCCAAGAGAGATCCTGCTCCAAATCCTCTTTGAAATGCTACCATTGTCTATATGAAGCATGCTGCTGTCTAACCACTGAGTCCAGTGAGGCATCACGGGTCATCAGCAGCAGCTTGAACTGCACCCTATACCTCCAATCAACTGCCAAGATCACTTTCACCTCCCTGTGTCAAGTCATAGCTTCTCTTCACTTGTGAAATCTGACAAGTTTGACTTGTACTTGTTGCACAGCGTTATTTTTGAGTAAATATGAGACAAGTTGACTTCTAAACTGCTTGATCATTCTCTGTCCCCTGTCAGTCTTTCTCTTATTTTCATCCCTCCTATTTCTCTTTTTGTTTTCATAGATACAACCACACATCTGGCCACCATCTTCATCACTGTCTCATTTGAGCCAGAGGAAAAGGAGACATAGAACATGGTCTGGTGTGGGGGCCGCTGTTGCTATGTGTGAAGGACTGCTGTGGCATCAATGGAGACCGAAGGCTATCGAGACCTCCTGGAGACCAGTGATGGTCAGGGGGTAAGCCTGCTGGATGGAGGGGGAGAGGTGGGAGTGGAGGAGGGCTGGAGCACACCCTACCCTCTGGGCTTCCAGGTGTCTTTGACCACTGTGCTCATGCTGGAGCTTGTGCTGGGCTTCAGCAGCAACCTGACCGTGCTTGTGCTCTACTGTGCTCAGTCCAACCTCGTGGATTCAGTCAGCAACCTGGTAACAGTCAACCTCCATGTGCTCGACATACTGGTCTGTGTGCTGTGTCTGCCACTGACTGTGGCTGTGATCCTGCTACCATCTAATGAAAGTGGAGTGGGCAGCCTGGCAACACTCTGCTGCTTTCATGAGGCCTGTGTCACATTCACCAGTGTGGCCACAGCAGTAAATGTGTTAGTAATCAGTTTGGACCGATACGACATCTCTGTGCGTCCAGCCAGTCGCCTGCTGACCCCCAGGCGTGCTGCACTACTCCTGGCAGCGGTGTGGGCTGTATCTCTGGCAGTTTTCTTCCTGCCCTTCCTCGAGGGGGACTTCTTCTCTTCAAGGGCTGAGGATAGTGAGGATGAGGAGCCGGAAAGACAGAACAATGACTCTGAGCACACCACTGGAGTGACCCCCGTTTTTTCCTCCCTCTCACCGTCCTTATTACCCTCCATTCACCCCTCTTCCCCTTCACACCATCTGCCTCCAGTATGGCAAAACAGGACACTGCTGTGTGTTGGAGGGCAGGGGTATTACACAGGCCTGGCTATGTATTACCACTTGTTACTCCAAGTTCCCTGCTTCTTCATCGCTGTGGTAGTTATGTTGTTCACATACTCCAGGATCCTACAGGCCCTCAACATCCGAATTGGCTCTCACATGATGAGGAGTACACGTGCAAAGGACTCCACCTGCAGGATACGCTGCTTAAGGCAAAGGAAGAAGGACCTGAGCCTGCCCACAGAGGTAGTGTCCTCCAACCAGAACCAGAACCTCAACCATCCTCCCCTTATCCCCTCTCCCACCCCTACACCAACATCACCCCCACCGCTCTCCTCAATGCCCCAAGGGATGTCTGACAGTGGAGCAACAGTCACTACTGTCAGTACTGCTGCCACGACCCCCATCGCAACCACACCAGCCACCCCTGCTTCTCCAACCCCACCTTCAGCTTCAGCTCAGACCCACGCCAACACACCTTTGCCTGCCTCCTCCATGGGTGTACAGGCCTCGGTTTCTGCTATCATCGCTTTGAGGCGGGCGGTGCGCAGGCACAGGGACCGCCGGGAACGTCAGCGTCGTGTCCTAAAAATGTCCCTAATCATCATATCCACCTTCCTGGGCTGCTGGGCCCCTCTGTCTGCAGTCAATGTTCTGATCCTGTGTATGGGTCCCAGTGACGGCTTGGTCCGGCTCCGTCTGTGCTTCTTAGCGATGGCTTATGGAACCACCATCTTTCATCCTCTGCTCTACGCTTTTACCAGACAGAAACTGCGCCGTGCCCTCAAAACACGTGTTAAGAAAAGGGTTGTGTCGCTTCTGCAGGTAGACCCATCCCCCAGTGGGGGGACAGTTATTCATAACTCTTGGGTGGACGGAGGAGGTCAGAGAAAGAGTCGCAAGCCAAGGGTGGAAGCCAGTGATGGCACTGATCGATGCCTCACAGAGGCAGTAAGGGAATGAGGCTGGTTTCAGAGTGTGCTTGCATGTCTGAGTGTGTGTGTGAAGAACTGTATGTATCTTACCAAGTTGATGGAGATGGATTGTGGGTATATTCGTGCATGAGAGTGAGGAAAAATGAGAACCAGTTAGTTTACAAAGGTCAGGACAAATCCCATGGCCTCTGGTTCCACACAGACGTGGAGACAGGTGAGCCTTGAGCTCTAATTAGAGCCTGCTTTCCTCTCTCCTTACATAGGTTGTTATTAGACTACTTCCTAACTGACAAGGTGGCCAATGTGTCTCCATGGCAACACTAGCCAAGCATTATGACAACACCATAGACATGACTACTGAAAATACTAGTGTATACCCCACATGTAGGGTAAGGGATAAATAACTGCAAATGCATTCAGTACAATATTGCTCCTGCGTGCACTTTGAATTTGCATGTGCATGTAAATATGCACAGATAGACACACACACATACACACACACACACTTAATGCACACTGATTTATATTTAGTCATTATCTGTTAAAGCACACCAATATCTACCTGCACAGATATTCTCAGTGAGAAAAATATTAGTGGAAGTCTATATTTATCTTTCTTTCCCTTTTTTTCATGCCTTAATTGAGTTATTAGTATATTCTCATGGTGCTGAATGTCCTGCTGTATGTTTACAACAACAACGTAGAGTATTTGCACATACTTTATATGGTATATGGCAAATTAATGGTGGATAAATGCAAGCATTCAGATTCAAAGTTTACAGGCTCATATGAAATTACCAGAAAACTGCAAAAAAAAAAAAAAAAAAAGATTCAGATTTAATTTCCAACAAGCACCATGTGTGCAAGTTAGAGCTAAAAGGCATGACTTTAGGAAAAACTTTAATGGTCATGATGATGGAGGATATTTGTGTG
Source organism: Dascyllus trimaculatus (assembly GCA_024666655.1). Lineage (NCBI taxonomy): Eukaryota > Metazoa > Chordata > Actinopteri > Pomacentridae > Dascyllus > Dascyllus trimaculatus. The sequence continues at coordinate 16,763,034 of CM045450.1, forward strand.
GTTGTGTTTGTATGTTTGCACTTGTGCATGTATGCACGTGTAGCTGTGTGTGTGTGTGTGTGTGTGTGTGTGTGTGTGTGTGTGTGTGCGCGCAACAAACATGTGGTTGTGTAAATGAACAAATGTGCGTGTGTGTCCATGAATATGTGCAATAAATCATGAGCAAAGCAATGACCCCTAGGATGTGAACAAAGAGAATGTGAACACAGAATTGTTGAGGACTTAATCTTCTGATTAACAACAGGAGGCTGCTGGATATAACAAGAAAGCAAATCATCAAATGGAGCAGTTGTATCTATGTGTATATGACAGGCCACTGTAATACCACTGAAATTGTATCACTTCAGTTTTAAAGTGGGAATTAAAGGGCAATATTTTGTGAAAACTTCATTATAACTGTTTCTGAAGTCACTGCAGGTTACTAGCATCTTAAATTAGAAGTCCCAACATGGAAAAACAACCACTGACATGGGACATCTCCTTGCGTTAGCTGTTTGTTTCTCCGGATGGCAGAGTCACTCCTTTTGGACAGCATGTTGAATGACTACAGAGACAAACAGCCTCTGGACTGAGTCCTGGACATGTTACAATATATCTTGTATCTCTCTTTCTCCTCAGGGCTTCATGTCTCATTTCCAAACTTGCTGGACTGAAAACAATAAACCAGCCCTCAATCAACTGTTGTATTATGGGTGTTACAGTAGGTAAAGATTTATGTCACTAAGTAGATAGAGAACACTTTTAACTTTATAAGGACTCGAGACTTGGAGGGCTCCTTGGGCTTTGGGCTGTCTCCTCTTTCATCCTCACTCCTTTTACACTATTTGTGAGCCAGACAGAAGACAATAATTCTTGTGTATTCATGTACATTTTTCAGGGATGTAAATACTAAAGTGTCTGATTTGGGTTTCAGTCAAAAAGCCTTTTTTTGGCCACAATCATCTGCCGGACAGAAAATCAGCCATTGTGATTAACTCTTAGCGAGTTGGGAAGTTACTGTAAAGAGAAGATACATGTAAGTGAACTTGTGTCAATACTGTATGTGTGTACACTGTACTGTACATTTATGAACATGTGTATAGAGAAATATTAGTATTGTATAAGATTTATAATGTGTTATTGTATAGAACAGACCAGAATCTGTATTAAAACGGTGATATAAGAATTGATTTATCTCAGTTCACTGGGTCACTCAATGTGTTGGTTGCTGTCGATTTTCAAATACTGAACTTTTCTTAACAGAAAATTTAACTGCACAGAAAAAGCCATTATGCTGTGTTATTTTGTCCATGTTTGTGTAGATGTATTTTATCTGCTATAATATTTTAAATAATGAAAATATATATGTATGTCCTCCGTTTCTTTTTTAAGCTATAGAAAGTAAAGTGAAACAAAAGCAATACAGAAGAAATTATATAGATTTAGAAGAAATGCATATGTTCTAACCAACGATCTGGAAGGCTTTTACAGCATGGAACAATTTCAGACTTAAATAGACAGTTTGGTTTCTTGGAAGTGGGGTTGTGTCAAGTAATTCAATCAATAGTCAGTGTTTTATATTCAGTAAATGCCCCCTTTTTGGAGAAGCAGACAGAAGAAGTTTCACAGAAGCTTAGCAATGAATCGTTATGGACGGGGTCAGCAGCAAAACATATTTTGTAGCCGTCTACCGCAGAGAGTAAACAGACTATGCATGAGTACCTCACATAACCCCACTTCAAAAAAACTGAACAATCCCTGAAATAATCCATATTATTCACAGACTCATTACAGAGACTGAAAGGTTAGTTCATTTTTTGTATGAAGTCCAGTCTTTGAAATCATTAGACAATTGACAGATATGATATGTAAATGGAAGCATGAAAGATGACACTTATGTCGCTCTTATTATGAGTAAGAGTCTTTTTAAAATGACAGCTGAAAAGTGTGGTTGGGCTCCATCATAATTGCAGCTCTTTATCTGCAGTTCTACCAGAGAGCTGCTTGGATTCATGAGGCTCAGGACAACTTGGGAATTCCTCCATCCCTTATCCTCTGGACATATGACTGTCCAAATCGGTTTCTTTTTTTCAGCTGTCCCTCCCTTTCCACTTCTCCTGTTTCCACTCCCTGTTTCTCTGATCCCTAAATTTAGAAACTCCGTCCCAGATACTTGCAGTATTTAGTGCTGACTGTAGTGAACCCTCACTGCCTCACTGTGATGTGACAACTGTGCTAATCACCAGTACTAATGAAGATGAAACGTATTAGTGAGGTAAGCATCTGTCGAGGCGGCTCAATTTCTTGATGTTGACGCTTCATTTTTTATTTTACCAGAACAAATCTGTCTGCACATGTGGTGCGTGTCTGCATGTTTGTTGCCCTACTGATTTGTGCAGTGAATCAAAGCTGTGGATTCCTCCATCCTGCTTGATAATCTCATCAGTCCCCTCCTCTTTCACACTTCCATTTTCTCCCTCGGTACTCCTTATTCCGCCGGTCTGCATCTCTCTCATCTCTTATCCACACTCAGGCCTTCCAGAACAAAAGCGAGGAACAGCTGCAGCGTCTGTGAAGGAAGGAAAGTCACCTTGGGGGATGACAGAAGAACAAAAACGTGAGAGAGAGATGTAGAGAGAGAGAGAGAATGACAGGCAGTATGGAGAGGAGATTAGGGGGAAAAGAGAGAAGAGAAGGGAGGCACAGAAACTGGCATCGGGACATCATATGACTAATAAAGGGACAGCACTGCATCACTGCAGAGCCCCATTAGAAAAAAACAGAAAGACAAACACTAAGTGCAGAATGATAAGATTAGCAGGCTTTACTGCTCTCTTCCATTCTTGGCCAAGTAAAGTTCTACAATATTGCGCCGGCCTATAATTTTACATTCACATTTGGGTTTCATCCAAAAAACATACAAGTCTTACTTACTTGTAGTCAGAATAGCCAGCAACTAAGTATGATTAATGACAAAACATTCAGCCAGTAGCAACTACGATGACAAATTTGGCTACTGTCTGAGCTTGGTAATGGATGTGAGTAAAGCCACAAAAAGACTGACAGCGCTTTGATAGGAGTATCTGCTGACCCGTTTTATACTGAGCTCTTCATATGGGACTGATAGTGAATCTTATGTAATGCTTAAAACATTTACAAAGCCCTTATGTATGGTAAAATGTAGACCTCAAAACGGTGGGCACTGAAAGTGGATTGTTCATAGACTTACAAAACACAAATAACAGAAAAGTAATGCACTGAACTGAATGCAGTTATGTGCAGTACTGCATGCCACGCTGCACTTTAAGGTCATAATCATCACCAGGATGCATACATTAACTTATGTTACAGAGAAGAAACTGATGCAGCAGAAAATGTATTGAGTGCGTTTACTTTTTGGAAACCAATGATTGTAGAAAGATGCATTAATTTCACATAAATTAAGCGTTATTCCAGCTGAACATATTATCTAAAGTTTATTTCTCTTTGAAGTACTTGATAATGATAAAAGTAGAAGTTTGGATTGATATTATGTCTCGATTATGGTGGAGTGAACAGCAGAATGGCCAGTGAAAGTTTATTATGACGTTGAATCTCCATATGAAACAGGCCCTGTGGGATTTCATTATAAATCCATTGTTATTTTCAGGACAGACGTCTGCAGAGAACACATCGAGTTTTATGATCATCAATGGCGCCATCTTGTGTTCAATAGTTATAACAGCATCGGTTTAAAACGGCTAAACTGTAGCATTAGCTTATTTTTTCTAGAGGTCTTTTTAAAATTCGTTTGCTGGACTATACTAATAGTAATAGTAATGTCACCTTTTTTTTCTTTTTTTTTGGTCCAGTTGTGGATAACAAACTTAAGGTGGCTTCCTCGGCCGGCTGAAAACCACGTGTGGGGTCAGCAAAGCTGTTAAGCAAGGTAGCTAGCAAGGTACGGTTAGGTACATCGACGTTCACTGTGAGGAGAAAACATCAATACCGCAAGTACAGTCACGATCATGGAATGTAATACGTATATCTCTGTTTTGACGCATGACGATATACAGGTGCGCCGAAATAGCTCAGTTGGGAGAGCGTTAGACTGAAGATCTAAAGGTCCCTGGTTCGATCCCGGGTTTCGGCAGCAAGGTGGATCCTTTTTGCTCACCTCAGGACTCGGTAAGCAGAGAGTATGATAGGACACAACCACCTTTAAAACTTACACACTCTGGCCGAAAATACAATTATGTTACTGCATACTCTTGTTTATATATATATTTATATGTATAATAACTACAACTTCCCACAGAAGTGGGCACATGTTCAAAAACACGTGTTTTCCTCGAAGCCCTGCCTAACTTAAAGTACGCATTAGCAGAGAAATGGTAAGCTAACGTTTAACAAAAAGACAGATGCTAAGAAGAAATGTTTATCAGCGACTTAATTAGCTCACGTATGCACTTGTACAGTACAATTCCACATTTTAACACTTACCAGAAATGGTTAAACACTCCATATTCACTCCTGCAATAAACACAGCTTCAAAAACGTGTCATATTTACTGGAGACTGTCTGAAGGTGACTCATATCTGTTGACATTTTTTGAAGCGTTTGTTGTTGTTATGGTGTAAACATAACTATTAAAATATTTTGTGGAACACATTTAATACTAAGTATAGTTAATACAGAGCAGTTTATTGCACTTGCAAATAATAGTTAGTGGAATAAAAATGCAAAGTACATGTAGGTTCTCCTCCTGTGTCAAATATATGACTTCATGCTGTCCCCCATGTTCCACAAACAGCTGTTTACCTGATAATACACCTAATTCATACCAAGCATGTACGCAGATCAGCTACAAGGTTTACAACCAAAAGAAAAGCAGTTATGGTGGATTTCCACCAGGGGGCGACCTTGTACATTAAATCAGTCAACAGCAGACCTTGTGAAAGATTCATAACAAACCTAGTTCATCTCAGGGCAGTTAACTGGGTTAGTTTAGCAAATTCACACAGTTAATCAGTTGTAAAATAGAGATAAAGGCTTTGTTTACAGGCAGAGATGATATTTTCCTTTGAGGTGACGTACTGGACATACTTTTAGAATTTGTAATGCTTTATAACAACAAGAATACTGACTGAATGAGAAAATTTGAGTCTGTTTAAAGTTAGGATTTAACAGCTGTCCCTTTGTTATTTCATGATATGCATATCTACAGGACAAACATGAACATAGAGAATATTGTTTTTGTAGACAGGGTAACAAAACTGTTCGCGTCCCACTTTGGACGCCTGGAGTCTTTCTGTGTGGAGTTTGCATGTTCTCCCTGTGCATGCGTGGGTTTTCACCGGGTACTCCGGCTTCCTCCCACAGTCCAAAAACATGCTGAGGTTAACTGATTATTCTAAATTGTCCGTAGGTGTGAATGAGAGTGTGCTTGGTTGTCTGTCTCTATGTGTAGCCCTGCGATAGGCTGGCAGCCTGTCCAGAGTGTCCCCTGCCTTGGCTGGAATCGACTGGGATAGGCTCCAGCCCCTCAGTGACCCTGCAGAGGATTAAGCGGTGTTTAGATAATGAATGGATGGTAACAAAACTGCTTTAAAGTAAGAGTTTCAGGTTCTAGATTCTGGCTCCTTTGTTCACATACTATCAGCTGAAAAGCCCTTATGATGCCTATTGCTTGCATGTAATATTAAACATCAGATACAAATGTAAGAAAGGACTGTAGAATCTTATATTTTATACATACTGTTCATTAGCCAAGGCAGGTTTATTTGTATAGCACCATTCATCAGCATTGCAATTCATATTGCTTTACATAATACATTAAAGGGCATTAAGACATGATGTGGAAATAAAGAAAGGCATTAAAGGCATTCAGACATGCCTACTTGCTCAACCTAAGAAAAAGGTGTAACACTTGGGACGGTGCTGGGTATTTAGCATCTCATAATGTGTTTTATACTAACTCAGAGGCTTCTTGTTCACTGTGGGGAGACAGATTCATTTAGTTAATCAGGGGTGTCTTCAGGCTCATTTGCTGCAATAATCACAGAAGATCTAGTTAAATAAATGTTGAGGATACAGTATAATTGGAACAACAAGTTTGGCCAGTCAGTATGGTTTACCTGCACAGAAGAGTTAAAATATCTTATAGCATCTGTGTAGACATGTGTTTTCTGCCTCTAAAGACTATAAAAGGTCATGCTGTCTTTAAATGGCCTTCAAACTGGACATCTCTTCTACTCTGGAATAACTCAACCACGTCAACACAGCTCCTTGCATAGTTGTCCCCACATTTTCAGCAGTTGTATGAAAAACCAAGATCTCACATGACTGCAACGTGATCAGTGACACATGTATGACATCACTCAGCAAAGGTTAGATAATAGGAATTCACCACTTCTCACTGCTACTGAGGAGACATCTCAGATAAGTTCTAACATGGTTTTGAACCTCGTAGTACAAGTCTGCAAGTCTTTTGGTTGTTGTTTTATGCAGTTTCTGATTCTTGTTTTGTTTTTTTTTTAACTCGATTTAATTACGTGCCTGAAGGTATGTCAGTGCAACTGTATACACAGCTCACAAAACTCACTTTACAAAAGCATTCCTAAATGGATCAACATCAACCAAGAGAGAGCTGCACTATAACTTGCCCTTAACTTACATTTATTGCATACGATGCACAGCTCCCCAGCAGCAACCTGACACTCCTCCCACACCCAGCACTAGCCTCTGTTTACCATCTCTCTTACTCGTTATCTCCTTAAAGAAGTGTTGATTTTACTGTAAATTCTTCAAAGAATCCAAACTGAAAGACATTTTATTCCATCACTAACCTACATTTCACAAAAAATATATCTAATGTTTGTCTTTTTATTGTATGGTGATAGTTACATGGGATTATTCTAAATTGTCCGTAGGTGTGAATGAGAGTGTGCTTGTTTGTCTCTATATGTAGCCCTGTGATAGACTGGCGACCTGTTCAGGGTGTCCCCTGCCTTCTCCTGAGTCGACTGGGATAGGCTCCAGCCCCCCCGCAACCCTACAGAGGATTAAGCGGTGTACAGATAATGGATGGGTGGATAGTTACATGATGACCAATTACTGACCATTTTTAATTTAATGTCTATTTTTCATGACAAAACTTTAATAACAAACTTAATACTATATTTCTACTTGCGTCCTGCCCTCCATCTGCTACATTTGTCTACGTTTGTTGATTTTGTGCACAGCAACATGGATCTATCGTTGTCTAATCACATTCACTTCTCCCTCTGCGTTTATATATTTCCCAAACTTGTTTCTTTCCTTGTGGCAGTTCAACAGCGGCGCTCATTGGTTTATTTATACACACCTTTCCGAGGGAAGACTGAACCCAGTGCACTCTGAACACGACATGTGACATGGTTGTTTTATGTCGGCGTGTTTGGGAGGCAAACAGAAGGAGAGGGTGTGTTTCAACTTGCATGTGTTCAACAGAAAACAGTTTCTTCCGTGTTACATTTTTTTAATGTAGCTTCAGTGTTATTGTGTAATCTGCGATCATGGTATCAGGGAGCAGTTGCGAAAATCTGGCAGCCATCACAAACCATGATGCTTCCTAACAACGTAGGAAAACAGGAAAAAAATCCAGAGTGTGTGGTAACCCATAATTATTTGATTACTGCTTTGATCGAGGTGATCAAGGTGATATGATGTGGTCTCTTGCAACTACGTCACCTGGATTTAGTCTTTAAGTTAACCTACAAATCCTTTTTGATTGTAATAACAGGTAGGACTGATGATGCGGATAATGTACAACCCACCTATTTTTACTCTTTGTGGTCTAGTTAAGATTTTTAAAAAGACTTTGTGTATTTTTCTTTGTTATTGTGTGTGTCTATGTGTGAGATCAGTGATCATCTGCCCACTGCTTAAGTGTTTAGGGAGTAGAAAGCCAGGTAATATGAGTGATTTCTGGCCTTGGCCTTCCCACAATAGAAACTGTCACATGTCAAGACAGTTAAAGCACAGGTGAGACTAATTACACTAATGATGACTGTGAAGTGGGTCAGGAAGCAGTGCCAAAGAGACCAGCAAGCCCAAAACCAAGGCCCTGGACTGGAATGCATTAAATGATGATCTGATCTCCAGCTTGCAAAAGTTTGTCAAAGTCAGAACTCTGACTGCGGTACTCAGGCCAGTTTAAAGGTTCTGTGCTCAGCCTTTCAGAACCACTGGATGTCACTACAATTCCAGCATCTCAGACCAAAACAAATGGACATGTCCACCACCCCTCCTCCCTCCCTTCACTTTCATTTACCATATACAGGAGAACAAACAGAAAGTAATGGTGCCACAAACATCAGCCCGTGTCTGCTCCACTCCTTGTGTGTCTGTTTCCACGGTCTGTCGTACCGGAGCAGACCCATGGACACATTGTGTCCACTTGTGGATGGACCGGAGTTTAGCCATGCATGGAAACAGACACATAAAGACCGGAGCAGATCAGACACGAGAGCATCAAAGCAGCAGTAGAGACTCACGCTAAACTGGGATGAGACAAGTGCACATAATTTAGGTAAATGACATAATTAAAATACTTTGTTTTTAAGTTCTTTGGGTTTTTAGGGCACCGGCTGTATGCTAGACTGCATTTTCACGATTCCATTGCAGTGTGGGAGGTTGCTCTGGTTCTAATTATAAGCACTGGGAGGGCCAACAGTTTCAAAGGGAGGGATTCACATGCACATGCGACTGGACCAGCTGCCCTACAAAGCTATGTTAGAACATTATAGACTGAAACATTAGTGGTACTATTGTGTGCAATATTCTGACTAAACTGACAGCCTCTAATCTTACCCTTCATTTCCCTAGTGTATCCGATTATGTTTCCACTTAGGTTCTGCTAACATTGTGTGCCAGCATTGACAGCCTGATTGTTTACATTTGGCGTCATGAAAAAGAAGCTTCAGTAAAAAACAACTGAACTTCTCTTTTAGGTTCTTGAAAATATTCAACCCCCCGTCCAAGAGGCTGAACTGAGAACCTAAAAGAGAAGTTCAGTTGCTTTTTATTGAAGCTTCTAGGATTACACAGACATTGAGGCGTGGAATATTTTCTAACTCAGAACTTGGAAAGTTCAGTTTGAAAATGTCTGGCCTCTGAGGTGAACTGAGTGCAGGTATTGTTAATCGTTATTAATTACACCTGTGCTTTTCCTTCCTGAACAAAAAGTCTGTTTGTCTAGTAGTGTCGTGAAGACATGGGAATATTCCACTCAGCAGTTGTGTTGAATTTGTATGTCAGCACTGACAGAGGACAGGATGAGTGTCTTGTTCTGCTGTGCTGATACTCAGAATAGGCCCACTTCCTGTATTTACACAGCCCACTCCCAAGTGAACTTCCTCTTTTCAGATCTCAGATTGCCCTTCTGAAACTGTCAGGACACTTGGTGTAGAGAAGAACAAGTCACAGAGCCACTGAACTTGAGTGAGAAACAAGGTGACTGGTGCCCCAGAGTAACCCACAAAGGGAAGTCAGAGAAAGTAACAGACAGGCACACAAAAAGAGCCCGACACAGATACTGTTGCCTTCAAATGTGCTATTATTAAGTACAGACTGAGGTCTTTCTGTTAGTTACAGACCTGGAGACAGATACACAGAGAACAGTTCCTACCTGTTCCAGTCCCACCAGTCAGCTGCTGTGTTATGATACCTCAAATGTAAGAACACCATTATCGTTATAGAAAATAGAACTAAGGGGCTTGCTAATACTGTAGGTTTATCTGTCCAGGTAGAGTCTCTAAAATGTTTAAATGTGACAAAATTATCAATCACTGTCTGTTTTTTGTTTCTTTTCCTTCTTTTTTTTCTGCACAATACCATTTCCTTAAACCCACCTATTCTAATGACAGTCTTTCAGACCAGTATAAAGTGCATTTGATATCAGTGACAATTTTATCATTCAAAGAATTCATACAGAAACAGGGCTGCATCAAGGGGTTTATGGACTATTTGTGCACACACTGAGCACATGAAATTGATTCTTTCCTTCAGCCTAAAAAACATAGTTATATCAGGATGATCAGATGTTATCAGAGGCTTTATGAGAAGAACTTGTTTTGCATTGCCATTTGATGCAAAGATAAAAGTTTGCACATTTTCTTTTCAGTTCCCTGACATCAGTGTTGATTTGCTCCTGCTTATTAGAACTTGCTCTAATTATCCAAACTATGCTTTACTTGCCCTTATGCCTTCGGAATCACATACTAGGGGAAAGTTTGTGGCATTATTTACTTTAAAAGGTTCACAAGAAAAGAGAGATTGTTTTTGCATTACTTTTCAACATAGTCTTCTTTAACTTCAATGTACTTGGTCCATCGATGTTTTGAGCTTCAGTATCCCTTCATGGAAGACGGTCACATCACTGAGCCAACAGATATAACTTTATCATCACTCTGAAGGGGGGAAGACCACGCAAAGGGAGTTTCTAATTTGAGAAGACAGAAATCAGATGGTACCAGGCCAGGTGAATGAGATGCATGGGGTACCAGTTCAAAGCTTCATTTGGCTGTTTCTGCCACCTGTTTTGTGTGGACGGAACAGCTCGAATCTTCTCTCTCATTTTTTTCTTTGATTACTTCAAACATTTGAGTTTTTGTGGACTTAGTGGTATAAGGCTTGGGCAAATTGGGAGCTATACCCCTTGTTTCCAAATGAGGGGTATAGCTCCGAGCCGAGAACTTTATGAAGTACCTTCGTGTACAATTTGGCGGCAAAAATTAAAGAGGCACTGCGTTTTAGCTGAAGTTTGACCCTCAAGCTGAAATCCTTACCTCAGGGATTTTTGACTCAGGAACATCCTGTCCCTCGTCTTACTGTGTAGCAAGGTCAGTGTTGCTTAACCCAAAGATTGTAACACAAACCTCTCTAACAATGTTGAAAAAGTCAGTTTAGCTTTTGTTCATACTAATGGCAGTTCAGACCATAATATCAGGTCATTTTGGGCTAATATGGAATTTTACAGTGAGTTTATTTCTCACATGTGGTAGTTAAGGAGAAAGGGAGATGTTCTAACCTTTGTTTTCTGTTATATTCTACTGATCCCTGACAGACACAAGATGTCTGCATCCAGATTTCTGTTTTCAGTTGCATGTTGTATATCAGAGCAAACCATCTCAACTAGGTTTCTCTTTCTCTTTCATTTCCTAAGAAGCAGTGGTGGAGAGTAGTTTTTTATGTACTTTACTACAAGTATTTGATGCCAGTTTAACTCTATATTATGCTCTGCTCCATTAATCTAAAAAATAGTTAGTATACTTACTTTTAAGGCGTGGATTTTAAATTAAATACACATTATTAAAACAGTCAAATTATCCAATATTTTCCCCCAAAATAAAAATTATAAAACGGTTTAGTGCTTTTCAATTTAAGAAAAGAAAGTGAATTTGTCCACCACTGCAGGAAGCAATTACTCTCCATCACGATTTCAGCTAAGTGTAGTACTTTCTGTTATTTCACCTGTGTCTTTGGAAACATGCCCCACACTTCCTAGCTCCTAGCATATCACTGATGTAGAAAATAGCAGGAAGTTCTGTGCATTCAGGGTCAAAATTAGAGATTAGCTCAAGTGTTTCCTGTCAGCAGCAAACAAAGAAGTGAAAGCTGTAGTTAAGTTCTGTTTGATGTGAGGCTGCAGCTCCTTTTCTTCTGCTCTTCTGTTGTCATCTCAACAAAAAACTGGGGAAAAAAAACGATTAAAAGTGTATTTTATATTATTAAGTAATGTGATAGTGTTTCTTTTTTCTAGTTCTTTTTGTAGATGTGTTTTTTTGCTCTCAAGCATATATTTTGGTGTAGACAAAGATTAGGACTTTGCACTATTACAATCTCTTTAGATGTATAATACACAAATAATACCTTTCAGAAAGAGATTCATGAGGATGGAAAACTACAAAGATGCCAGGACATTTGGTGTGAAACTTGTCTTGCATGTAGGAATTGATTTATTCTCAGCTTCTGATACATGCTTGGAAATGTGACTGTACAAATACAATAGTGTTGTTCGGTAGTACACATTTCTCATTTTATTTCTCTTCTCTGTTCTCTTCCAGTTGTTGATGGACAGCAGCGTAATGCAATCCGGTGACACACATGCCACAGTGGTAGTGACTCTTTTAACGAGGAGGACTTGCAGCCCTAGACCTTCTATATGAGGGTAAGAATTCCCATTCACCAGTGTGTTGGAATGTCTTTATTTATAGCCTGGGAATGAACCTTACAGGCCTGCTGTTATGAGTGGCTGCTGTAGTGTTGCATAGGTTACTGTCGCTGTGACCTGTGGATCAACATGTTCTTTTCGGAGCTCTGACCAGGAGACACAACAAGGGTGTTGACATGGTGCTCGTGCACATTTTTGCAAAGACAGTCAGGGAAAGAGCCTTACTCAGCCCTGACTCCAGCAAAAAGAAAATTATATTGAAAGCCCTCACAGCGCTGCATATCATTTGACAGGACGTGGATAAGCAGTCGATAATTCCAATAAGTCCTTTGATGATAGGGAACCTGGCCCAACCACAGCTCGATGATGCTCCAACTGTGATGTTTCAGGGATTTTCAGAGGCAGGGGTGTTATCTTTCTAACACCTGTGGCCATCAGGGAATCACTGGCAGCATTTGGCATTGACTTTGCCAGATGACATTATGCGTGGCAGGACTGTCGGCTCAGCAGCCATGAGCTTTTATAAACACCAGGTGAAGCAACCACATTTCAGTGAGCTTACCAATCATCCTCCTGTGTGTGTGTGTTTATGTAGACCTAGTGTCACATATTCACCGGCCCTGCCCGCTGTTTACACAGATCAGGCATTTTCTTGAGCCCCCTGGAAAGAAGTGGAGAGTTGGCTGAGGGCTCAGTTATGTTTCGCTTAGTTTGCCAGAAAGTCTTTGACTACACTGCTGCAGCAGACGGTAGTTTATTGTCTCATGAGGCACAAAAACAGACAAGAGAATATACAAGTTTACCATATTAGGTTAAATCCCGATATTTTACCAATATTTCAGTCTGTAGTAGACATTTTTAGATTTTATCCTAAACTAGTTAAACATCAGTTCTAATGCCGGCTCTGTTTGCTTTTATTCACATTTTGACTATGGACCAGACCCTGATCCATCCTGTTTAAAACAGGACTGCAGCTAATGCAGTTTGCTAATTGACAGCAGTGGTGGCCCAATTAGTTGGATAACTGTCACACCCTCGAGGTCCTATCGTCTTCCGCACGTGCTGGGACATAGCTGAGGTCAGATCTACGATGGGATCATTTTATTCTATTCTTACCATTTCTCATGGGAGCTTCAAAAGAGTCTATTGGGTCGATGTAATTATCTCACTAAACTCATTTCATCGTTATCTGACTGATGGACACACACACATACGCAGGCATATGGATTGTGTGAGGTGCAGCTGCTGTCTGGATCCTCACACTCACAGAAGTTCCCTGGTGTTACATTACCACATCCCAGCCTCTCAGAACATAATGTGAAGGGGTTAGGATGAGTAAATGAAGCACTTATACCATGAGAAGTCCTGACACAGTCACACACGCTGTCATGTAACACCTGCGGCATTACAGCTACAGTCCAAAAAGTCTTGGTGCTGGAGATTTAAAATTTGCTGTAAATATATTTGGAGCTTCTCAGTTCAGTCATTTTTGTTGTCCAAAAAGAAGAATTGAGCTACAAAAGTGCATAAAATGTACAGAACAAAAATAATACCACACAAAAATCTCTAAAATCTTGTTCAAATTTATAGTTTCAGCTAGATTGGCTGCAAAAATAGTTGATTTGGTTCATTTAGATGGAAACACTGTATTTGTCGAAATGAGGACAGATGTGCAAAAAAGCACTCTTGTGTGTTTGCAGAGTAAAGAAATCTAACATTTTATATGTAAACCTACAGTATGCACATAAACCTGGCACATTACATGCATGCCATCCTGGCTGGCGTCTAGTTGAGGCTTAGACTGTTGTTTATACAATAGCCACAGTGTCAAAGGCCACTCCAGTGTTTTCACAGTCTGAATAAGATTGCAAGACACTAACCTTTTTCTGTTAATGAGTGTTAGTAAGACAATGTTCGGCTCTTTAGCCTAAAACATACCAACACAACAGAGATGTAATAAGAAAAATCAGCCCTATATATAAATATATTTGTTTGATTTAAATTGTGTGTAAAAATATGTAATTGCCACTCAATATTGCATTGGCGTGTTTTGTCTGAATATCATTAATATAGTATGTCAGAGTGATACAGTTTTACTTGCAGACCCTAAAGAGAGTTTTAAACTATAGGTAAAAGGTTATAGGTAAGTTATAGTAGCTACAGCTACTATCAACTTTTAAAACTAGAATTAAAGCAACATCCCCTTTCACTTTATATGTGTAAATTTTAGATTAGAATTTCTTACTCACAAGCACAATGATAACTGTTATTAACCAGCTCACAGTGAAGACAATAAGGAGGGCTGGTTTCAAACGGAGTGTATCAAGTAATGTATTCTTTAAAAGCTCTTGTCTGTGCATGCCAATGAGGTATAATTGCCATTATAGCTATTTTTATTTTTAATTTTAGCCCACTTCATAATAATTATCTTATGACATTTCAGCATTAAGCAGTCTTACATGTCTTGCACATAATTATCCTACTCACAAAATCCCTCCACTAACCCTCCACTGTGGAAAGAACAAATATTACTAAGCCACTGCTGGAGCTCTTTCTTTATTCTTCCTTATCAAGTCATCTAGGAAAAAGTCATTGATCTTTCTCAGTGCGTTCGTTTGGGACTGTGCAGCTCCAGCATTCCCCTAATATTATGTAAGCAAACGATCTCAGTGCAGCACATGTTAGCAGTGTCAGTGACCCTTGGCAAGGGCGTACATTTGCTCCTTGTGGTGATGCTTCCTGGAGTTCCAGGTCAGGTCTCACTTTTCATCTCCGTATTATGCAATACAGTCTGGGAAAGTCTCTGTGGGTCTGAGTGTGCTCTTTGGGAGGAAAGTGTGACGATAATGAGGAAAGTAGGGACACAGATGTAAAGCAAACCAGCTTATTATCTTACCTCCTTACACCTGGTCAGTCTGCATGCAGTGTATGTGAATATCAGTGGAAAGCTGCAGAAAATTACACTTTCTGACATTAGCAAGATGTGACGCAAGTTGTTTTTAGACATTGTTTCGTTTGGGTACTTATGCAGTAGGTAAAAGTATGGAATTCTATTTTATTCATTTTGATCCCTTCTGCCTGTGAAAGTAATACTTCTATACTTCTATGCAGGGTCTTCTCTAATCTGTAAATAACAGCCTGCAAAACAACTAACCCCAAGTGTCCTGTAACTGAACCAGATCCAGACATCTGTAACAAAATTACTTTGAAATAAAATGAGGCAATATCTCTGAAATGCATATATACGTAGCATCACAATTAACCAAATATTAGGCTTGCATGAACATATATGAGTTATGCAGTAATGTAGCTATCAGAAGAGTTAACGGACTATATTTTCTGCACAAGAAAACCATTATGGCTGCATTCAGTGTCGTTTCCATGAACAAACTGAATTATAAGTGAATAAACATTTATCATTTATAAAATAGACTGAATATGATGGGGGAACAATAGGACTGTATTATTTGTTAAATTTGTCAAGGTAAAATAATATAAGTATAGGTAGCAATAGTGTTAAGGCAGAGATGTTGTTGATCTCTCTTGTTGCTTACTGTTTAAGTATTGTGGCCTTGAAATAAAACACTGTGTATTGAACATAAAAGCATGCGCAGTTAGAGTGTCAAATACAGCTGGATTTTAAAACCATTTAACTACACAATAAACATCCAGCTGTTTGTTGTCAGATGTCGAATATGTTCTAAAAAATCTACCTAGAAGTCTGCAAGTTTAAGTATGGAAATGGAAAATATAGAAACCCTGTACGCTTTGAGAAGCTGTCAGTGGAATATGGCCTACTGACTTATATATATTTTTTGTACTATGAAAGTTGCTTCAAAACGCTGGTGTGTTGCATACTCTCTTGTGGACATTATGTCCATTGGATAATATTCCACACAGATCATTTCTTATATTCCCAGTATGATTCACTGTATGATCTCCATGTTCCCACCAGGGGTGTACAGCATGTTTAGGTTCACTGACACAGGATACCAGGGAGCAAGGGTGGAAAATATTGCGTGAGATATAAGGACAAAGTGATTTCAAACTCTTCAGGGTTCTGCCTGAGCTCCCCCTTCCTCTCTGGCTATATTTAAACTGTTCTCATTAGGAGCAAATGTCCTTTGGTAGAGGCTCTATTTTACCTGTCGTTCTGTCCTATTAAAATTCTGGCCTTTTTTTAGCAGTATCATCTCTAAAAGTTTCTTCCACTATCTCTCCCTCCATGTCATAAGACCCAGGAACATTTCTGGGTTCTTTTTTTTCTCTAACCTCTAACAGATACTTCACCTTACCGCCTAAGGAGGCCTGTCCCAGTTCCCAGCACTTTTTTTGGCAGGGCTTCTTTGGAAGGCCATCAGAGAGAATAGGTGGGAAATACGGATTTAATTCAAAAATCTCCTGACCTCTTGTCTGACTCATTTCATTATCTCATAGTTGTGGGCCAAATTAACTCTTCACTTGACTCATTTGCTTAAGCCACCTTAATGTTCCTGACAGCACATGGCAGACTGACCTGCTGTTCATTGGGAGTTTGTGTTAACATTTGTTTTCACAGTGTAAGCCACCCTCTTTTCTGGCAGTGCCCTTCGTCTGCTGCAACAATGTTCTCAGCCAGTCTGTGTTCTCAGAGCAGAGGGCCAAATGCCCTGCCGGTCAAACAGCTTTACATCCACAGCTTCTTCTATTTCATCCTGTCTCTTCATTGTTCTTTCTGCCCTCTTTTTATCTGATCCCTTTCTTGATCTCTGGGATTTACCGCTGGTAGTTGTGATGGTGGGCTCGGGGGTCAGAGTTATGCAACCCTGGGATTATTCCTCGGGACAAATTGAATCAGACAGGCTGAAACTACAGTACATATCCCAGAGGTTCAAACACATTCCTATAGAGTTGGTTAGAGGACAGAACATACACATTTTAATATGAAAAGATAGAGGAGGATGCTTTATTTGTTTCTATTTAAGGGTGTACTCAGTTTATAACTGGTTATCTAACTTCAGCCTTCGCAGACCTTTGTCACCTTCTCTTTCAGTTGCTTTGACAGTGTCCCAGAGTTTGTACATACAAGGACAGATGACAGGCACCTGTGGCCATGGTCTACTCTGGCCCAGGTCCCAGGCCCGTCGGGATTCCCATAAAACCCCTGCTGTCACTGACGCTCTCTGGCTCTAGTTTCCTTTGGCATCAGAAAGTGACAGAAAGAGAACAGCAAATGATTGGAGGATTTAGGGAGGAGTGACTGCTGTCTCACACACACATCCATACTGGCTGGCATTTGCTACCCTGGATGGATCTCTTATATGTCAAACTTTATTAATTCATGTTTAGTCAATCTGATGCCAAGAGTCCACTCATGCATAGAGCTGACGAACATACCAATCCCTAACCCCATTCCCGGATATTTTCACAAGCTGGGCTGGGTGCCAAATAATTACACTAACGCTTCCAATCCAATTACGAGCGAGTTTAATGTTACTCAGTTTCCACTAAGCCACTTTGTTCAATTTATGGTGCAGAGTTGACTTTGCAGACAGCAATCACTACAAAAAACATCCATCAATCAAAGCAGTCAGCTCTGAGTCCTAAAATTTAGTTTTCCAAAAGTTAGAGTAAGACGTCAACCAGCAGGGAGACCAATACAAATAGTTGTTGTCATAAATTTTCAAGGATCAACTGTCGCTCTATAGATGGGTGTAATCTGATTGATTATTGACTGATCATCACAGCCTCCAGTCCAAGACACAAAACAACCTCTGGTCAGTACCTTCAGATATACACACATGGGTATTTTGCAATGTTTCATTTACCCACAGAGCCAGCACCAAGCCAGTCTTGCATCACAAATCTTCCTTCCTTTACTGCTCTCTGGACAGATTCACTTTTGGCTACTTTTTTCTCTACAAGAAACAGGCTGGTAGTGTCACCACCGACCTCCGCTATGGGCTTTGTTGAGGGTCTTCCTGCTCCACCATTACAACACATCCTCCTCAGAGTGTGAAAAAAAGTCCAATGCCAATGTTCGCAATGCAGTAATCTGTTTATGAGTGGAAGAGTTCAGCTGAGCATTGGTGGAAGAATTATTCAGATCCTTTACTTCAGCAAAAGTACAAAGACAACATCAAAGTAAAAATAATCCTTTACAAGTAAAAGACCAGAACAAAAAAGTACCTACTCAAGTATAAGTACATAAGCACCTAGCAGCAAAATTTAACTAGTATAAATGTAACAGTACTGTTTTGGCCCCTCCTATATATTACTATTTATAGAGTGATAAGATTATCAATACTGAAGCATCAGTGTGTAAGAAACATGTTACTGTCAGAGCTGCCTTTTTTTGTACTTTTATGTACAGAATCTCTTTTTAATAATAATAATTTTTCTGTGATGATTTCTCTCTGATTTATGGCGTGATATTGGATCGTTTGATTATTTACTGTAATAAATAGTATTTGGTGGTGCTGTTAACAGCTCATAGACATCTGAAATGTGACTTTTTGTGGGACGTCAGAGGCCAAAAAGGTTGGAAACCACTGGTTAATCTTTAACAGTGTTTTGCTTTTGAAAAGCTTGTTATATTATAGCTTTTGTAAAATCTCAATGTTTAAAGTAAGAAAAGCTGTCCAATAAATGTAGTGGAGTAGAAAGTATAATATTTTCCTCTGGAATGTAGTAGAATGGAAGTATCAAGTATCAATCGAAAATATTCGGGTATAGTACAAATACCTCAAAATTGTACTTAAGTCATGCGTGTATGAACTTTCCAACACTCGAAACGTGAAAATTGATTGCAATGTAACCAAAACAATCAGACCTTGCATGACTCTCTCGGTTGTCTGTGGACTGATTTCTTTATATACTGCACGCCCTTCTGTGTGCAGGATAGTAAGTACGAATGTCCCCACTGAGGTGACTGGAGATGTCCCAGCTGCAGATGATGTCATGGTGTACACGTCACTGATGATGCAGGGAAATGAACTAGAGTGTAGTAAGACACACACACACACACACACACACACACCTTCGCCTTCCCACTCGCACACCATTTACAACGTCATCATTCTTGAGCTGACCCAGTAGACTGCAGCAAATACCTGCCCCTTCACTTACCCACTAAATGGCCTTTGCATCATTACCACGGAGGCCCATACCTGCATCACCATCACAGCCACAGAACAGCGGTAACACATCTTAATCACCTCCTCCACATTCACACCAGAGATGCTGCAGTATCTGACTGTGACATAACTGCTTTCCTGTGGACTTGTCACATCAAGCGCTCGGAACTAGTCGTCCTTAACAGCTAATCTATCTAATGCTGAGAATAAACGCACATCTTCCAGTTGCACTTAGGGTATTTTATGCTATTACAGTAATATGTATGTGGTCACGATCACTGCGCCACCGAATGGAGACTTTTTAGTGCATAGCCTTGTCCTTTCATGCTGGCCTTCAGAGACTTGTTTCATGCGCAAATACATTCAAACAATAATTTGTTGCTATGCATTAAGGAAAATGTAGGCCCAGAGTTAGCAAATATGGGATTAAGTAAGTGAATAAACTAAACATGCATTCATCAGCAGATTCCCAAGGTCATTATATGACATTTGACAAAGTGTTATAGAGGATCAGTGAGATTTAAATTGATAAATGTAGAGAAAGGAATTTGACTAAAACTAATAAAATTGTGGCAAAATAATGCAGATAGCTTTAATTGTGGCTGCCAGAATGGATAAATCCGACTGTTCTGAATGTACAGTGTAGTGGTTCTTCATTCATTCATTCATTCATTCATTCATTCAGTCAGTCAGTCAGTCAGTCAGTCAATCATTCACCCATGCCCTTAAATGTGCTAAATTTGCATTTATTATTTTACTGTGTATACTATTTTTTGACATTACATCCAAGAGGCACAGCCTTTTTACAGGAATGCAATGCTTCTATATGTGTATATATCTATGGTATATCAGCTCTTAATGCCACTGATGCCTAATTAAGATAGTATATTAATCCTAATATAATTACACTGTGCTAAAGGTATGCTAATGCTAATGTAACCAGTTTGTTTTGTTTGCATTTTTAAAGAACATAGTACTATACAGTATCATGTAACATATGCACATCCTCCTCCTCAGTGTCTTCCGTGGTTTCTCCATATCAGCTGCCTCCTTGTCTGTTTGTCTGTCTGGTATTTTTCCACTGAATTCATGAACGGACATAAGGTGATGGATCTTTCCCCACAATGCTCAGGTTTTTCTTTTTTCATATTTTTCTTTTTAATGTGTGTTAAGCAGCGTTTGCTCTACCTCCTTCCTTTTCATCTTCCCTTACGCCACCATTCCTCTGAGCCCCGCCACTGCAGCACTTTCCTGTGCTTGGAAAATTCCACACTGCAGCAAAGAGCGGGGAGGCGGTGGAGAGGGAGATGCAGGTGGGATGGGGAGGGAAAGGGGCGAGTATGTGCTCCAAAGGAGTAATCGATGATGTGAGTAATTCAATACGTCGTGAGAGGAAGATGTTAGCACTCTGAGTGGCGCAAGTACTGTAACAGATATGGGGAGAGAAAGACACAGAGGGACATGTGTGCATAAAGATGATGGGGGATGGAGGGGATAAAATGTTACATGACAAAACTGAGGAAAACTTATGCACTTTTTTGAAGATTCTACCTCAACTGAATGCAGTCAAATAGAAGGACCTGAGGACAGACATAAACAGTGATGTCAAGTTATGTGAATTTGAACAGGAAGGAGGATGAGAAATTCAGAGGTTGTGAGTGATAGAGGGATGGAGAAGTGTAGCTCTTTGGCTACAGTAGCCTCTGCAGAAACGTGCATCTGTCATCACGTGCAGTGAGAATAAGCAGAAAAGCACTGCAGTACCCCAACACTACTGCTTAGAGCTGGCACCCACTAACACTTCACTCAAAGAGCTGCAGCTTTAATCCACACTCCCACTAATATGAACTAACATACCACTATCAAAACACGTTTAAAGAGTGGGTCACTTTCACTTTCTCGTGACTGTGAAACATAAACAAATACAACATTTGTTGTTGTTCATGTACGTTCCCAGTGTAAGTATATGGGCACCTGAATAAATGCACAACAATACAGCGACCTATTGATTGCACAAATAATGACTTAGATATTGGCACAAGTTGTTTTGCAACATTAGTTTCAATGTTGGAGTTACATCTGTAATACTGAAGCCTAAAAATGCTATGACAGATTTGCAATGCAGACACAGGCAGTGCTAATTTATTGCCTTTCAGACTGAAACTGCAAACTATTTTCCAAACAGTTCCTTATTTAGTTACATTATTTAGTTTATAAGCAACATTATCATACATTGTGAGTTTGACATAGCCAGTCTTTCTTTAGGTTAGCTGGCTCAAAAAAAAACAACCCCAAAACTCTAAGCAGAGATAATCAGAATCCTGATGTTGGTTACCAACTTTCTACACACTTTCTGCACAGTACTATAAAAGAGGGCATTTGGCGCGTCATGTGACTCTTCTTCTACACATAGTGGATCGGTTGTGTGCTGCCCACTTCATTCAGAATGAACAGGTTGTTATAATAGAAAACTTTTAAAAATTTAAAAATGTACAAAGACAAAAAGTTACTGCAAATGATGCAAGAGAGGAATCCATGGTAGAAAACTGTTATTGTGTAACTTACATGAGTGCACTCTCAGTGCAGCTCCTTATTTCTGTAGATTAGAGCCATTAAACTTTAAATGTCGTACATTTAATCATGCATGCATTTAGGTCCTATTTTCAAAAGTGAAATAAATGTTATTGATTTAAAATTCTCTCACATGTTCTCTTTTCTGATTTGTGTCCTATTAGCTGCAGCACCAGTAGTGTAAAACACACCTGGCAGCAAATCAGGGCCAAACATAAAAACATATGTCATAAGCATATTAGTTTTCTGCATCGCCAGCTGAATGTATGTACTGTATTTTCCCTCGTCAATGCAACACATACTGTTTGCCCTGTTGTAACTGCACAACTTGGTTCATGGGTGTTACTGACATAACAGGCTTAAGGAGCTCAGCAGGTTTGCAGATATAATGTATTCCCTCAACTGAGACTATATATCACTGAGAGAGAGCATGGTTGGGAAAAGAAGTAGTGTTACTGAGCTAAATCCCTAACCAAACAAAACTTCGCTGGCAACATGGTGATCTAGTGAGTTAAAAGACCTTTATGCCACTTAAAACTCTGGTTTTAAGTGGCAACATACCTCGCTTACTTATTAATCCCACTTCACTGTACAACACTAATTAATATTTATTCTCTGTTAGCTCTGTTTTGTTCTCTACCAACTCCTGAGGAAAATATTTGTCTCTTTTGCTCTTGTGTTTCTAGCTGCTATTTAGTGATGAGCAGTCAGTTAATAATGGATTTTTAAAGCTTTTATTTTGAAAACAACTGGCTGCTGTGTAGATGAAAGAAACAATAAAGGGGGCTCAGTGAGTTTTTAATGTTCACAATATAGTTGGCTGGAGCTGCAGATTTGGTTGGAAGGTGGAAGTTGTAGGGATGAACCATCGTCACTATGGAAAACACTCTTTACTTGTTCACATTATCATGTGATACACTGAATATAAAATATATGAGATACCGTTGGCACACTGCAACACTCAGGGCAACAAAACAGACGTCACAATGGTAAAGATCAATCACGCTGCCAGTGAGTCTGTTCCATGCAGACTGATTCAAGTCAACAAGTCTAATGCGTTATTGATCAGTAACACACACAGTTTGCAGATGGACTGACAAGTGGTTGGAAAATTTAGGGAGGACTGTGACACGTGAATCGAGGATGAGTGCGGCACTAACACTCATTATCGTCTTCATTATATTCAGCCCACATTCTCAGACGCTTCTATTAATAATGTCCTCTAAAGTGCTGCTCATTCTACTTTATCACAGTCCTGTTTTAGGCCTGATGTAATTTGAAAAGAGTGACTCTTGTTTCAGGGAAGTTCTTCTGTCAGCATTTTCAGGTTTGTTCAGAGAAATTAACTTTTTGTGATGTTGCTGCTGCAGGATGACTCACAACTCTGCAGGTTTTCTGATTTCTTCTAATATAAACTACCGGTACCTTCATGTATAATCTGTTTAAGAACTGCAGCTCAAGGACAAACATTCACAGAAGTAAAGCTCGAGTTGTGCCACATACATTTATCTAAAGGAGTTCCTAATTTGTTTTACCTTGCTTTAGCCCAAAGTACAGATCAAAGCAGCAGACAAGACCTTCAGATTCTAAACTTACGTTAGCAACTTGAAACCAGATCCAAAATGGAGCTGACTGCTGGAACCTAACCCAGAGTGTGGGCTCATTTGCATCAATTCTAGTTTAAAGCTTTGAATTATTCAAACTTAAGTTGAGCTCATGCACTTAAACACCAGCACTCTTGTTACAGTTCACATTCACAAATGAATCTAAGTTTCTGTCAGTGTTTTTAGAGATGTTCACTCTTTTAAACAAGGGAGATCCATAAATATTAATGTCAGTATGTGTCTGTGGTCCAGACTGGCAACACTCCCAGTCTCTAACATTCCTTCGTATTTTAAGTGTAAAGTTTCCAACAGAGTAGTGTGCAGTGTGGGATAATGTAGGCTCTCATTTATTTTAACTCATTTACTTCAGTCCGAAAACTCTGAGAGTCTTATGTCAGACCAGTAAACACATGGCTCTGTATCACACCCATATGTCATCTCAATAGCAATTCTTAGTAACGCAATACCAAGAACTCTGCTTCAGTTTTTGGATCAGAAATGGAAATTTGGGGAATGCGTGATAGCTTTCAAAGCACATCACTATAACTCTTTCCTGTCAGCAGCCTGTGAACACATGAACCCAGGCCTATCTCTTCTTCCTAACTCACACCAGGGTTAGGAATGGGATGGCATTTTCAAATAGTGAGCCACACAAGGTCAACAAAACCATCTGGACATTGAATTAATCAACTCATTATGGACTCAACTATGGAACAGTGGCAGCGTGTGGCAGCAGGTTTATATGCTGCAATTTGATAACAAAAATCTAAAGTCAGACCTGTTACATTGACGTGTCTCGTTGCTGTTTTTCAGGACAGACAGTGAATGTAGCCGCAGAGTCAATAGCAGCCTTGTCGAAAGCGCTTCTGACAGTGCAAGATATTGATGGTTTCTCACAATGGGACAAATCAGTGGCACTGAAGTGCTAACATGCTAGGGTACTAATTAAAACAAATGGCGTGGCAGTCAGTTTGGTTTTGTCAAAGTTGGCTGCACAAACCGATGCTCTCTGTGGACATAGAGATCAGGTGGCGAACAAAATGTTTCTACAAGAACACAGAAAGCTAGGTCATGTGCCTAAGCCTAAACAGTATCTCTAAAGTTTCAGTTCTCTTCCTCAAACTTTATGGCCTAATGCCATCCATGCAAATTTGATCAGAGAGCCATTTGTTCAGTCTGTGTTGATTTTCCTCTTGTACATACTGTAGATATGAATTTTACAGGTGTTAGGTGTAAGCTAGAAACAAAGGACACCTCAGCTGTGTGTCTGGGATGAGCCTGAGAAAAAGCATAAATCGCACTCCAGTTTGACATTTTCACGATTTAACACAACCTGAGAAAACTCCTATCCACTCATGTCTTTTCATTTGTCTTGTACACTCTTTTGCCACCTCATAGAGAAGTGCTTTCAACCACAGAACATTTTTATATTCACCTTTAAGCTACTCTCAAAAGTTAATAAACTCGAAAGGCATTCAGAGAGTGCATATCTATGACAAGGCCAGTAGTTCACACTTCCTATGATATAAGAATGCCCAACTATAACCAGATCTGCACCAAAATATCCTGGTGCCTTCTTTGCCCCAAACTGCTTTTCTTAACCAAAACCTCCATTCATTAATCTGACAGCAAATGAATATGTCAGCTTCCTGTCTGAATAAGCTCCCTCTTTTGAGATAGCAATCTTACTAGGTTGAATGTTGTAACACTGGTTGTCACTTTTATTTTTCACTTTCAACTTTAGCACAAGTCCGAACTGCATTTTGTAAAGGATAGACATTCACAAGCGACATACTTCAATTTGGGGGAAGACTTTTTCCACATTACAGCCCCAAAACATCACAGAGGGCAGAGAAGACACAGTTTGCTGCCATAATTACAACATACCTTTCTCATTAGGTTTCTACCACAGTTTCACAACTATTACACACTGAAGTGTCCATAAAAGTAAGCTACACTGTAATAAAGACAGGGTCAACAGGTCGGTTTTATGAGAGTCACTAATAATGAAAGTAAACCATGCTGTGACAAAGAGTTAACAGGAGTCTAAGTTTGATTTGTTGTTTCCAGCTGTTTGTAGGAGTCTTTTCTCTGAGTTTATTAAACACGTGCAGCATTAGATAGCTGCAGGATCCATATGAGCATCTCCAAATCAAGAGAGTTGTTTGAATTTATGTACATGGGAGAACAGAAATAACTTCATTAATTACTTCCAACATAAGAGAATACAAGTGAGATGTCCCCCACAGTATATAAGTTGCTGTTAAATCATCTGTTACATAGTAAGTAAGTAAGTTTTTTTAGAGGTAGCATGCATTATTATGACCATTATTGTGCATTATGTGGCTTTGTACACTGTCTGATCTCACATTTATGACAAATATCGTGTGTACCAATGGGTTTCCTTTACTGTGGTTGGTTTATCTGAATGATGCATTATCGGAAAAGTGACCAATGTCCGAATGACAGAATGCTTCAGCAGACTGATGGCGCCAGAAATGCATATCCAATGTCTAAAAAGGGTTCAAGTTTCATATAAATCAGCCTGGTAGTTTTTACATAGACAGGCAAACAAATCAAGAAATGCTCATGAGAACATAACCTTGTTAATGAAATGCTTCAGTTGGCAGAGTTTTTTTGTGCTTGTAAGTCATTGAAATTGTCATTACAAGCTGCATGTCATCCCCTATCTTACCGTCCCCACATTTTCTCACCTTTCTATTGACTACTGTCTAATAAAGGGGAAATGCTTAATACTACACAATTACAGTATGCTAATGCATATGAATTAATGTTTTTATTGTCTTTTGCTTGGTGTATTAAGTATGCTTCTACATCTAATGGCGCACAGTAACATTTTCAGTATGTTTCCTTTTGAAAAAAAACCTACATGGTCCCTTGCTTCTAACTTACTTCAAAGTTTAGCTCTCCTTAAAGTAAGACCACCATGCTTTTTCGACAGACTACTCTCAGATCAGCAAAATACGCATTACAAACTAGAGGGGACTAACTTTGTGAAATCGGTTGTGAAAGCATGTTTGTGTGTTTGTACTTGCAAAGCTGCTATCTCAGAACAGCCCATACTTCACGTCAATATAATGTCACGGGGTTTAGATACAGTCAGATTAGATTCACTGGCTGTTACATAACACTGTAGGAGCACACAGGACCTATAGTCACTCCTCCTTTTCACTCAGCACATACGTCTACACACACACACACACACACACACATGCACACACTCACACTGGTATGTGAGGGAACTCCAAGAGCTCGTACATCTGCAGACTGAAAACAAAAACACGCTCCCTATGTACAGCCAAGTGGGGAGGAGTCTTGATTCTGACTTTCAACAGATGATGTTTACCCCTGTTTTCCTGGAAAAAAGAAAACTGGTGTAGGCTGGAGCGCGCACACCAGTGAACTGACCACTACACGCAAATTTAGCACACATGTTAATGACCTTTGCACAGTATTTTTACTTTTCACCGCCACCAGAAAAAACAAAGCCAGCATTTTATCCCCAACTCATTAAACACAACTGCAGGGATAAGCAGCTGTACCCTTTGTCCCAGATGGCAGACAAACCCCCCTGACTCAGCGGTTTCATCTATTTCCCACTCCATTTATTTCTGTACATTGTCTTTAGGTTTGCAAAAACTTTAAAAGACTCCACCACACTGCAGAAACCAGGGGGTAGTTCGGTTATAAATTCTGCAAAATCCCCTCGAAAGCTCAGTCGGTGCTTCTTCAGTTTCAGCTTTTAGTGTGTCAATGTGACCTGATGAACCTGAGTTTCATGGAAGCCCTTGAATGGTAAATGTCTCCCCGTCCAGTTTGTTTTGGGCAGAATCTTCAGCATGCACAAGTCTGAGCTGACTCCGAATATACAGCTTGTGTGTAGGCGTGCAAGTGTGTGTGTGTGTGTGTGTGCATGAAAATCAAAATATTATGGTTCTAGATATTTGGCAGTCTTCAGCGCCACGTGACATCCTGTGCAGCACGTGAAGAGCAGCAGAAGTGGTTTTGTTCATATAAGTGACTTGTTTTGCTCACTCTCGACATACTTGGGTCATATGGAACCTGTTAATGTACAGTGAGCTGCAGGGAGAAGTGCAGAGCTGACATTTTGACTCATGCACTCAGCTGCAAGCTCCACTCGGTTTTGCAGGAAACACAACAGACTGTGTTCACGACGCTAGATTTGAGAGTTTTAGTTCAAAGTCAACAGCAGGTGATCTTTATGGCTTGTTGCTGTCTGTTGACTCCAGGCTTTGAGAAAGACCCCAGGGAGCATACCAGAGATAAAGCTGCTCATGTTTCTCCCCAAGATGAAAGAAAAAAACCGATATAGGCCATGAGGTTAGAAAGTTTGTTTTCTTTCTCTCAGCAGTCTCCACCCACAGAGCTCTCCAGCCAGTCAACTGTAAGCTCTCTGTCAGTGATAGACGGGACGCAAATCATCACATTTGCATTTTATGAAAACAAATGTGCAGCCAGTGCTAAGTTAATAAGCTGAATGAGGGCTTACACCACCACCGCCACCAAAAAAATCTAACTGAGTCTGTGCTGTGTTTTGTTTACTTAGTAGCTTTGTTTACTAGTTTGGGAAGCATTGGGAGTACTTAGCTTTAAACTTGTGACCACAGTTCTAGCACTGAATGTTCATTTGCATGTAGTTGATCAGCATATCAATAAGGAGAGATGCTGCGTTATTCTTTTCATGGAAGCAGACTTTGAGATTGCACTGCTTAAATTTAGATTTGTTTTGGTGAATGCCATGTGTATGCCCAATGGGAATTTGGAGTTTACATCTTGTTTTGTTTTATCTCTGTGTCTGTATGTGTGTATGTGCGACTGTTGATCTCAGGAAACCGTACAAGTGCTGCAGCCTGCTCCTAAATAGCAGAGGTGTTGACAGCTAGTTGGACTGTAGATACAGAGAGAGTAAGAAAACAAGGACAGCTGCAGTGAGAGGAAACTTTGTTTGATTTAAGGAAGAATAATCTTAAACCTATAACTTCTGTGCATGGCGACTTTCTATCTGTAACAAGAAAGATTCATTAACCTTTCACTGAATTACCAAAATAAGAGAGTGTGCATGAAGAAAATTGTTTTTCTTTTCACCAGAAAATCAAATGTCATACCCCTTTTATTTCAATTTTTTCGCAGTTAATTCCTGAGTCAAGTCTACATGGAATACAAGAAATTGTAATAGATTCTAGAGCTTGCTACTCTTTAACATAGAAATTGTTGGCAATGTGCTGCTAAGCAGATTTACAGGTGGAAAAGAGTTCACACAGTATTGATACTTTGTGTGAAATATGGGACAGCTTGTGCTAGCTTTAGGTGCTCAATAACACCCTGCCATCATTCATTAATTCTGGTCCATTTGTCTGAGAGTGGCACTCATTCTGTCCTTTGACTTGATGTGGATAGGACGGTTGACCGGCTAGGATGTGGGGCGACAGTGAGCCTGGCTGAGGTTGACTGTCTGGGGCAGAGCATGTGAAACACACTTGGTGCAGCCACCTGGATTGAATCCAAAGTCCACAAGCAGACAGAACCTGGCCACTCAGATCTTGGGTGTGGAATTTGACCTAATTTCACCTCCAGGTCTGAAGCTTAAGGAGTCAGTATCAGTGCACAACATCCCACTTTGAGTTACTTATTAGAGGTCACGTGTCAAGGGTAATGTTGGGTGGATGGACTTGGCAGCATCTGCATGTGTTGAATGTGCCAACAAAGCTATCACATCACATCACAGGAGGCCACAGGGGCTGTATATTAGGCCTGAAGAAGATGTGAAATATGTGTCCTGCTAATGTGTACTTAGAGGATGAAATAAAGGATGGAGAGGATATTAAAGCTAGGTCAGCCTGCTTATTAGTAGGCACATCCAACATGAACACCTTTTGTTGAATATTCTATGGTAGTGTTATACTTCTCTCACCTAATTCACTGCAACCCAATAAAACCTTGAATGTCTTTTCCCACAGTGCTCACAGACACGCTGTCCTCTTGAAGCTGTTCCCATGGTGATGTGCTGGTGCAGACCTAGTAATGATGCACTGCATGTAGAAACTGGGCCTTAACACGGAGGCAGTTAAACATATCCCATTATTTGCAACGCAAACATGTGAGCGATGTCCCCACACGATACACAGAAGCATAAACTGTGACACTCCCAGCAATTTGTTGGACCACACACTCACACAGTCATTCCTCTTTGAATACTTGTCATGCCTCACGTTACAGCGCGACATGCATGTTTACAAACAGATTTCCCAGGTGACCACACCTTGAATGAGGCCAACCCTGCCGCAGGCTAGAGAGAAAACAGTCAAGTGCTGCCTTAAAAATGGGTCAGGATCTTGCTGTTTTGTTCACTGACAGGCTGATAGAGTGGTATTATTTCCAACAACAGTGTAATTAGGCTGCAGTGACTTTAAACACTGAAATCATCTGGTGTCAAAGCATCTGGTGACTGCGATGCATTTATCTTCACCACTTCCCTGCAACACCAAGCACAGCTTATGTTGGCGCCGTGCCATAAGGTCCTTACTTTCACTTATGATGTTAAACAGATTCCACAGCTTGTTTCTGCCGTTTTTTTTCAAGCAAACATGGATTTGCTCCATATCCAGAATAGTTTACAGTTTGCATAAATGCAATTACAATTCTCCTGCTGCCTGTAACCTGGAGGAAGTTGCTTTACTGGGATCAACCATGCCAATGGCTTTTTCCCTCTGGCTATAGACCACTGCAGCATAAACGCTTGTGCTCCAGTTTATTGGACTCTTTGCAGCTTCAGGAATGTACTTGAGGAATGTGTCAATGTACTTGAAGAATCTGCACTTAAACTTGTGAGGGTGCTCAGGTGCTGTCCTAAGCCAGGGTTTGAGAAACTGCAGGCATGTTGACGCACCCAGGGACGTTATTCACTAACTCAGATGTTGTGTTTTTTGATATACATGTGTTTGAGCGAGACTGGCATTTGGATTCAGTTCATATTCCAACTTTTATTTGTTTATGTGAGCATGTTCTGAGGGTTTTAATAAACACAGCCATGAAAGCCATTGGCAGAAGAAACTATTTACACAAAACGATTTCCCCTCAGTATTATCAGTCTGTGTAAAGTCAAGCCTATCTATTTTTTCACTCTTTACCCTCCGTCTTTGATAACCCCTCCCTGTGCAAGCACCACACAATAGACTTGTTTGTGCCATACCTTGCCAGATTGTTGGTCTATTGCCATGATTCAATATTCATCAGAAAATGCCCAGCATCTACAGAGGAAGTCTTATCACTATAATGGGTTATTAGTGGATGTGGCTCACGTTTTATGATTTACCTATTCAACCAAACATCCTTGTGGCATCCAGAAACTGACCGATGGACAAAATGAATGTTAAAATATATATTCATGTTAGAATCTGCTCTTTTCTGTTGTTTATTTGAAAAAAAAAACCTCAGAAATCAAGGGAAATTGCATAAAAAACAACTCAGATTACCTCGTTGCATTGGTATAAGTGTTTTTGTTTGACTCTAAAGAGAATACATGTGCCAAGACAAATGTTTTTTTTTGCAATGTATGACTTGTGTGTTTTATGATGTTGGCAGTTGTATACCTGATGATAAGCAGATGTTTTGATTCTATTTGTATCTTCAAGCATACTGTGTTTTATGATCTGATGAGCCTTTTTTCCATTGTTGAAAAGGCAGAAGGAGTTAAAAGAGGAGCATGGGTGGTGCTGGAGAATGCAGGAGTAAACAAACTTGTTCTTGACTTGGCGTTGGGTGTCAGAGTGTTAGCAACACTCATCACTATCAACACTCATATTTACTAGGGCAGTCTGAAGCCCAAATGAAGGAGCATAAAGGCCCTTCTGCTGAATCTGGCAGCCTCTTGTACTCGCCCACGTTTCCCTTCCTCACGTGTCTAGGAATGAGGGGGAGGGCTTAGAGACCCACTGGAAAATGGCTTGTCAAGTCTGTAGAATAATACTGTTGTGATTTCCTCCTCGCAGCCACTCTTAGCCTCAGACTTTTAACCCCAAGTTAATGCTGTACTGTAGCTGCACTATGTCATCCTGAGGGGGTTTAAGCTTTCAGAGCCCTCATGTTCTTAAGTTTCATACCTTCAATAATAGTTTAAGTCCATAATTGGGCTGTAGCTGTCCAGTGACCTGAGGTTCCCTACAGTGCACAATATAGTAAATAACACTCATCAGTTTAAGTGAGATCAAACAATATTCAGATTAATACATTAGACAAACTGGGTCAAACTGCACACATATATATAGATGAGCTTTACAGTAGAGTTAGATAGGTCATGCTCTTTTGGTCCGACCACCTGGTATTGCATAGTATCATTTATTCTTTATAGTAATTGCAATTTCTACAAACGCAGGTATAAAGAGTCATGTGAAGTCTAGATTGGATCAAACAAATTTTTAATATCTTTCACCTTTTGAAAGATATATTCCTCAGATCGGATCTGCTATCTGTATACCTGGCCTCAAAGGTCTGGTAACTGGTCAGAGTTGTGTAAGGGCTATCTGGAATAGGTAAGATAAGACAGGATCAATCAACAGCAGCAGAACTCATAACAGAAGAAAAGTAAGAACAGGGGTTGATTAACTTGTGGAATCTGTAGATATCAAATAATGACTTAATACCAGTTGTCTGTTTTTCCCAAATGATCTATACTCCAGGTTCGAGGTGACATGAGGTTGTGGTGGTGGTGGTGGGGGGGGTGTTGTTCCCCCAGCGAAGGAGTTCAAGTATCTCGGGTTCTTGTTCACAAAGTAATGGGAAAAGGGAGCATCATATGAACAGACAGACTGAGGCAGTGTCAGCAGTAATGTGAGCATTGTACTTAACTGACGGGGTAAAGAAGAAGCTGAGTCAAAGGGCAAAGCTGTTGATCTACCATTTGATCTATGATTCTATGATCAACTCACACAGGTGGTCATGAGCTCTGGTAGTGACCAAAATAATGAGATTGGGTGAAACAAATGGGTAGGGTGAGGAGCATCCAGAGGGAGCTCAGAGTAGAGACACTGCTCCTTCGTGATGAAAGGAGCTAGCTGAGATGGCATCTAATTAAGATGCCTCTCGGGCATCTCGCTTTGGAGGGTTTCCAGGCACGTCCAACTTGGAGGAGACCCCAGAGTAGACCCAGACCTCACTGAACGGATTATATATCTCATTTGGCCTGGGAATGCATTGGGATCTCCCAGGAGGAATTGGAAAATGTTGCAGGGGAGATGGACGACTGGAATGACCCTCTTAGCCTGCTGCCTCTGCGACCTGACCCCAGATAAACAAAAGAAGATGGATGGATGGATGGATGGATGGATGGATGGATGGATGGATGGACGGACAGATGGATGGACGGATGGACAGATGGATGGACGGATGGATAACATGAGGTCAGGGATTGCTGTGGCACTAAAAACTGAGTCTGTGACCCACCATGGCTGAATGACACAGTGAAAGAAACTGTTTCTAATGTACATTAGTCATGTCATTACCAATACCCAATCCCCTTAATAAGGTCAGTCACTGAGCTGATACTGCTGATGTCGGAGCACTGAATCTCTGCAGATAGATCATGTCGAGTAATTTATCTGCATATAGATTACTTCTAGTAATCTATATGCAGTGCCCCAGACTGAGGTACTGAAAGTAATCTATATGCTCCACTACAGAGCATTTCCCCGTTTCATTCCTCAGAGAACTGATGCATTTTTCAAGGCTGCATTCCTACAGAATTCTGCTCCATCTCTGGTGGATGGACTTGGCAATGATTACCCTGTTTGTCGAGGGTCAAGCATTTTGTGCACTGCAGAAGGCCTCTGGAGATTGCATCACTGCTCTGATTCATAGTTGGATTGTGGGCCCTGTGGCACAGCCTTGGACCTATTGTCCTGGGGCATGGACCCATGACATGAGAGGGGAAGCCATGCTAAGCTGACATAACACTGATGCATCAGTGAGGCCAGCGTGACTAGGCTACAAAGATGACAGCTCTAAACAAGAACACACACTTTCTTGCATCTGTCAGACTGCGTTTGACTCTGATTTGTGGAGTCACAATGTTCAATGTTTTGTTTCAGTTTCAAGATTAGTAGTACCCTAATAGACATACGACCATTTGGTGAGATCACCTTCTTCACTGATTACCACCTGTATGCCAGACATGCATTAACTTCTCAAAAAACATCTAAGAAATACATTTTAGAACCAGATCCCTGGGCTTCTTTATATCAGACTGGGGGTCCTTTATATTACAAAGTTTCTGTTATTCACCTTTGCAGTCACACAACAAAAGCCCTCACATGGAAAAATGATACTGCCTTGGCCTTCTTTCCCCAAAAGGAGACTTAAATGATTAACTTGGTATTGTTCTGTTGATCTCAGGATCAGAAATACAGGGAAGCACAAAGTGTTTCTTAACACACATTCACAAACACTGCTGTATACACACTCCAGCATTTCTCTTTGTTTGTCCCTGTCCAATCTTCACACCAGACCATCATGCAGTCTTTACCTGCAAGACCACGGTTAAAGAAGAGTGTCTGCCCACATACTTCAAGTGCTGATCATTTAAGCCCCTTCCTACCCAGATCTAGGATATTTTCTTTCCATGTGTAATCCCAGCGCAGAACTGGAACATCAGAGATTAGTACATGATTAGGCTACAACCATCCAGTGACCTGAGCTTGACTACTGTACTTCAGCTCGGTCTGGCCTGGCAAACCACTCAGGCTCATTAGGCTGACTGCCACTCAAGATGAAATTTCCAGTTTGGTCTGTCTACTACATCTGAAGCTTTGGTGAGCAATGACCCCTTAATTTTTACCCAGCCACAGTAAATCTAGTGAAGGCCGACACACCAAATTGTGGCGCTTTCTCTCCTACTAACCTGTATTTTCACTTGTAGGTTAAATATTTGCAATTTCTACAATGTTTTTGCAGACAGAACTCACAGCTTGTACGGAAGATTCTTGTCTTCTGACATTCAATTGTATGATACAAGAAGAAAAGTACAAATTAGGTTTAGGCTTCCAGTAAATCTTCCAGTATCATGGTTAACATGCTTACTTGTGTCTTTCTTTTCAACCAAACTTTGTAAAAGGATTCCCAGATATTTCTATCAGGAATCTATTTATATTTGACACAAATTCGGAATCAAAGAATGTTGTTCTTTGAGATACAGCCGTTACACTGTGAAGATAATGAAAAAATTTAATAAACAGATCAGCTTTGTTTGCGTCTAGTTGTACAGTCAGTCTAATGAGAAACAACGCACTGTAAAGGGTATAAGCAGTATATTCACATTAATACACATGATTCTGTTAGGCCTTAGGCTGCATTTAGGCCATCACTGCAGTCAAACTACATCAAAAAAACAGAGCCTTCTCAATTATTTCCAGAAGGTTACTGAATTTACACAGATTTGACGGTCATTGGGCATTTGTAAATTTGACGCAAATCAGTACAACACTGACCAATCTGTGCATACTTCACAATCTAAGTAGTGCTGTATGAGTTTTTCTAAAACTGCTGTTAACCCTGCAGTTATTGACTCTTTTCAGCCATGGCCCAGATGGTACAGCTGTAGTATAAATTGGTAAGCAGTCTCTTGGCAACACAAAAAATCCTGACACCCAGAAAGTGTTTTCCCAGCTGACCACTGTGAAAAGGACCCTTGTTAAACTGTTGAGTGGAAACCTTGAACAGCAAACAGGGGCAGTTATTACTGTTTGGATTGTAAATGTTTAATCTATGAAGATTTAATATTTGGAAGATCTTCCAAGAGCTTAGAATTTTTTTTTATGCATGCGATATTATCTCAATGTGTGAGTGGATTCAGGGGAGGAGATGGTCTTGCACGTGTTTGGCAGAGGCTTTGGATGAGCAACTTTCACTGGAAGTATGTTGGAGTTACGCGTTACCATAGATTGATGCTTGCGACTCATGGGTATATTATATTAAATTTTTCTTGATTGTACACCATGTTATCACCGGTACCAGAAACCAATTCTGCTTGTGTTTGGATAAACCTATATTTGTGACCTAAACTGTCCGTCTGTCCAACTGGTAACTGGTAGTGAACGTGAACTGGTTGTTCATATAAATATCTATATTATTGACATCAAAACTCTACTTCTAAGGTAATTCAGCACAGTTTTATAGATAGTGTTGTTTTGGCAGGGTAGTTTCAACCTTCAGGTGACAAACTCCATCTGAGTCACCTGTTGTAAGTTGTAAAAAATGGGAGTCTAACCACTTTACTGTGATCTATCCCATATGATGTAAGCACAGAATTAGGTCCTTGTTTGAATTACTGAATGTTGATTTGATTGCCAGATTGCCTGCCATTGACCCTATTCTTCTGGTTGCTTTTTCCTTCCAGTTTGCTATCTACGGGTTACTGTTTTTAAAATCCCCTTCACTCCAGGAAACAACAACAGCAACCTCCATTCTAGCAGCCTACCGCACTTAACATTTCAAGTTTTCTTGGGATTTGGATCATACAGTAATGTAGCGCTGTTAGTTTTTTCCTTTTTATTGCTTTAGCTGTTTTAATGGCAGTGCTCATGTCCCTGTGTTCAAATGTTCTACCAAAAATGACTTCCCCATCATTATTTTGAGGGGACACTGCTGCTGCATCCTGGGCTTAGCTCTGCCCACCACTACTGTGATTGGTTTAAAGAAATACAAGCAAGCCAGAGTGTTTTCTGTCCTATAGCAGAATAATAATGAGATGCAGCCACTATGTTAAAATTAACAACATCAAAACTCTACTACCAAATTAATAGAATTTAGTGGATGGTCTTGTTTTGACAGTGCAGTTTCAGGCCTCACATGGCCAACGCCATCTGTTTATCAGTTGTAAGTCATAAAAACAGGACTCTAACCCATGTCTATGAACTGTCACATGTGAACACAGCATCAGTGTCTGCAGGTGTCACTGGTGTGAGGGTCTCTAATTAAAAAACCTCAACACCTTGTTTTTTATTGGAGCCATCATGCAAAATAATATTTACTCATTCAAAAAATTGACAAGTAGGTAAGCACCATTATTTGACACATATTACATTTGTTATTTACTGCTCTCTAACACCTGTCGGTGTTGTTCCTGTGATCACTGGGGTGTAAAAAAAAATCAAGTCAAAAGTGTGAAATGAAAGGGAAATTAGTAATTTCAGTGTCTTGCCTTAATTTTAACTTACTCCCAGTGATGTTTGTGCTATATAAATCAAATGTGACTTTAAATACAAACTGCAGTCTATCTCTAAAGTAACAAGGTCTTTTCAAAATGGCAAGTGCATTTTAAAAAACTGCTTTCTGTGTAGTGTTTTTGTGCCTAGTATTTTTCCTGCTCTCCCTTCCCCCCGTTTTCTCTCCTTCCTCTTTGTTTGCTTGATCTGCTTGATCCTCTTCTAGGTGCCGGTCTCCTCCCAGCGACAGCCGCGGCTCTCTGATTGGCTGATCCCGGGGAGGAGGCGGGTCCTGTCCGCGGCTCGCCTGTTTTTCTGGCTGGACCGTCAGATCAGTCACCAGTTTCGGTAAGAGCCAAGCGACGAGGACGACGGGAATGTACGTTGCTTGAAACACCAGTTTAGCAGCTTTTCCGGCTGCATAAGTAGCCTTTTATTAAACGTCCAAACACGGAGAACATAAAACCCACCGGAGGAGCTTTACAGTTTGTCCTCCAGCCAGGAAAGGAGCCGCTTTAGAGGATTTTGTGGCTGGCTCTGTCGTTTCCTGCTCAGCCCTTTGTTTTTTCACTGTCGGGTTCAGCAGGCAAGCATCAGCGCCCCCTGTGGTCCAGCAGTGAACAGCCCGAGGATAGGGAGCCAGACGAGCGGCCGAGCCTCTTGCCTCCCGTGCGACCTGGGTGTCCACAGCTCAGCCGTCCGATGCGGAGTGAGGATGAGTCCCGCTCTGGAAGCCCTCATGCAGGCGGACGGGACTCCTTATCCCGGGAAAGGGGTGATGCTTGAGCCCTTCGTGCACCAGGTGGGAGGCCACTCCTGCGTGCTGCGATTTGGGGAGCAAACGATCTGCAAGCCCCTCATCCCCCGAGAGCACCAGTTCTACAAGAGCCTCCCTGCAGAGATGAGGAAGTTCACCCCTCAGTATAAAGGTAAGATAGTCCAAACAGCATGAATGCATGAACTTTCTCATCCTCTCATCTCTATGCCAACAGTGTGCATTTAATATTGCACTGGAAAAATACACTTATTTAGATCACAAAGTGTCATAATAGATCCTTCCAATGGTTTAAAGAACACCATGTGCACAACTACTGTGCAGAATGCATTTTGATATTTATAGATGGATGTTTTCAGTGGCCTCATAATGAGATGTGTACAGTGCCCGTCATGTTGGAGCTGGTCCTGCAAACAACTGCAAGTTTTCTGGATGTGACCCTCATGTTAAAAGGGGGGACGGGGGGTTTCAAATAGCATCCAAGCTGAAGGACTGACTACCTGCTACGAGGATGCGTAGGCAGACGTCTGCTACGTGCTGGGGCCTGGCTTTTAAGCCAGCTATGGTTTCATGTTGAGATAGAGTGCCATGGTGATCCAAAATAACTGGGACAGATACATCACCTGGGGAGTGATTCACAAGTCATCTGAGGAGATTTCCAGGTTTGGTTTCGGGTCCATCACAAAAACATGGACACAAATACACCTGCATCATGTTCTCTGGCGTCCAGGTCCACAGTCTCTCTCAGCATCAACCACAGACAATGACACCCAGTACTTGCTGAGACGGATGTCTTCAGGCGGCCGTTTGACGGAGCCAAGGCACATGTGTGGTATCTGACTCCCCAGTAATGCAGCATGGGACTATAAAAAGACCCTGGATGTGGAGTGGGATTTGGAGAGCAGATAGTGGACTTCTGGGGGGTTCCAAAGCTCCTCGTCTCTGGTACTTTCCGGTCTTCGATTTAACACAGTAGTAGGACAGAGATGTCAAACATTCTTTTAAGGGTTCAGTGTCCTTACTTAACATGTTCAAGATCAGTGGCCTCAAACTGGAATAGGGTTGAAATCTATACTCATGCCCCAAATTCACAAAATATTGGGACTATTAAGGCTGTTGAGAAGGTGTAGATTAATGATGTGGATAAGGCACGAAGGACTTTAAGCGTTTATGTGGACAGTGGCATGTGTTACAATTTAATGTTTGGTTGGATAACCGGACCTTTAGAGCCTAATAAAATAGTAGTAATTGATAATGATAGACAACTCGGTCAAGCCTCCGTAGTCAGTTTATGCTGATGGGTTGTAAAAACCTCAGTCGACGCACCTTTATCACAACTTTACGAGCCCTTCTATTCCATTTAATGAGAGTGACTCATAAGTTCCCACACTCACTGCGGTGCTGTGATGACAGTGCAGCTCTGAGCGGACAGCACAGTCTGCCAGGACAGATTTCAGAGGCGGGGCTTCCTGCAGGATGATGATGGTGATGATGTCAGTGCACATGACATCAGGCAGGCCTCTATCTGCAGAAGAAATATGGACGCTGGATCCTTAGGCCCGCCGTCTAACATGCAAAAACAGCACAGTGTACTAAAACATCAGATCTGTTGGTCATCAGAGAAAGCATTTATTATGGTGCTCCGTGGCTGCTTTGTAATGTAATGATTACTACTTGTATTGCATCTTGGATCCAGTATTTTGGTTGTTATGTCGGTATCTATGACATTTTCTCTCTGTGATCTGTTTCGACCACATCCCTCCTTCCTGTCCGTGGTTTATCTGTATCAGCTGCTGCAGCTGTGATGTTTATTCTCAGTGCGACACCTCCCCCACTCTGCACACAGACACGCAATACACAGGGCCTTCTAGGGAGTTTTATTAGGGGATGGTAGGGGGGTGTATCAGCGTGCCTGTTTGTGGGTCATGTTACAAATTAACATTGGCATCAAGGTACACAGTGTCTCTGTTATCATAAAGGCGATTCCAGAAACATAGTATCCCTGATTTCTCCCTCTCTGGTTTCTTTATGTGTTTGTCAAATTATGTAAAAAATTACTTCTGAAAACACCTGAGATGTGTTTTCAAATATATCACAGCTCTATTGTTTCATTGAAGGGCCTGAATGTTGAACTATGTGCATGTAAATGTCACTGAATGTCTTTACTGTAGCTATGCAACAGCTCATTGTATGTACAGTATGTGTGTGGGTGTATCAGAACCATCTGCATCATGAGTTTTAGTTAATGTTTCGTAAGAATGTTTGGAAGATGATTAATAAATGTCCTGCTGAGTTTGAAACATTCCTGCCTAGTGTGTTTTTTTTTTTAAAATCTCTTGGTTACTGATTCTGGATATTGGATGTGTGTTTTGGCAGTTGTTGTTGATTATGTAAAATGCTCAGTTGTTTAATGTTGTGCCTTCCTAATGCTTTTTTATCTGACATCTATATGTGTGTGTATGAGTTTGTGTCATGTATACATAGGAACATGCCAGTCTCTGTCTGAATGTGTCAGTGTCCATGTGTAAATGTCTTTCATATGTGGTTTGCTGATGTAGTACCAAACAAGAATACATCATTAAATGCTCTCTCGTCCTCCTTCTTTCAGGCGTAGTTTCAGTCAGCTTTGAAGAAGATGAGGAAGGGAACCTGTGCCTCATCGCCTACCCCCTCCACAGTGAATCAGGGGACTTAGAAAACAAAGACCTGTCAGCAGACTGCGAACCCAAGAGCAAGATGCTGAAGTGGAGCAACAAGAAGCAATCGTCTTTGCTTCTGGAGAACGACAACTATAGCAAAGAGAGAGCTCGACACAGCCGTAAAGAGGACAAGATCATTAGGTGAGGATGCTTTTCTCAGCACACACTTGGACACTGATTAATATGAATCTGTAACATCAAATCTGATATATTTCTGTGTCTTTGTCCCCTTTGCAGCTATAATCGTGATGAGGTGCCTCAGCAGCAGCAGGCAGAGGTCCTGTATTTCAGCCTGGAAAAAGGCAATGTGGTTCCACAGATCAAACACAACCCCTGGAGCTTGAAATGTCACCAGCAGCACTTACAGAGGATGAAGGAGAACGCAAAGCACCGCAACCAATACAGTATCCTTTCACTAAATGCTTCTCAGTGTGTACTCATGTGCACGGTGATCGAGGGATTGATCAAACATGAATATAAGCATGTACACGCTGTCTGTTTTTTTAGTGTGTATTCCTTAACTCCCTTTCACAGAATTTATCCTTTTGGAAAACCTGACATGGCGCTACACAGTACCGTGTGTCTTAGACTTGAAGATGGGAACTCGCCAACACGGGGATGATGCAACAGAGGAGAAGAAAGCCAATCAGATTCGCAAGTGTCAACAGAGCACATCTGCATCCATCGGAGTGCGGCTTTGCGGCATGCAGGTAAAGTATAGAGGAGACACAACTCGGCACTGAGGTTCTTTAGTTTTGGGCTTTACTGTTTGTGTAGAGCTGTGGGTCTGATGTTGCTGTGTGACCCTGCAGGTCTACCAGTCAGACTCCGGCCAGCTGATGTTCATGAATAAGTACCACGGCCGTAAGCTGACCCTCGCAGGCTTCAAGGAGGCGCTCTACCAGTTCTTCCACAATGGCCGTCGCCTGCGTCACGAGCTGCTGTCTCCAGTGTTGCGCAGACTTCGGGAAATGCAAGCTGCCTTGGAGGCCTGCGAGTCCTACCGCTTCTACTCCAGCTCCCTGCTCATCATCTATGACGGTGACCCTCCCAGGACTCCCACTAGACCTCGACATCGAGGTGGGGAAGAAGGTGATGAGGATGAGCCATCTGATGAAGAAGAAGAGGAGGAAGAGGAGGAGGAAGGGGCCTTCGGTTTCCCTCGTTCCTCCTCAGCTGGCGGTACTTCAAGCGTGACTGGAGGAAGCAGCAACAGCGGCAGCAGTCGGTCATCCCACAGCACAGGAGAAGCCAGCAGCCCTGTGGTGGATGTGCGCATGATTGACTTTGCTCACACTACCTGTCGGCACTACGGAGAAGACAGTGTAGTGCATGAAGGCCAGGACAGTGGGTTCATCTTCGGCCTACAGAACTTGATCACGATAATCTCCCAGCTGGAGGATCACAGTACTGACTGAGGCTTCGGTGGATTCAACATGGTCTAAATTTCAAGCATGGGAGGAGCTCAGTGAGCTGAAACCCTGCTGCCCTGGGGTGCATTGTCCTGATGCCCACATAGGGGTCTGCCTGGTGGAAACCTCAGACACGTCTGGGTCGGAGAGAGTCTGTGTGGTCGTTCCTGCGCTCTCACTTACCTGCCAGAGGAAAGGGACTGCCTGTGCCCTTCCTTGCACTTTTCTCTTTTCTGAGACTGCTCTTCTTCTTTGTTATACCTGGTAGGAGAAATGTTGTCTGAGACGGAGGTCTCTCAAAAAACATGGACTCCTGTAGCATCCTAGGACTCTCCTCCCCCTCTCCTCCTCTGGTACAGATGAGTTGCTTTATTGATAAATTCTCTCTGAGAGAGAAAGAGCGAGGCAGAGAAAACTGAAGCTGTAGTTAGCTTAGGAGCCTGTCGTGGTGCTTTACCTGTGATATGAAATACTTTGTTTTTTGGATGAAGTTTGGACTACTGGTCCCCAACAGCACAGTACAATATTAGTGGGGAAGTTAAGTGAACAAGCTGACCTTGGCTGGCTGGGTCAGCAGCCTTGTAGCAATTGACAAGTTAAGCATCTGATAAGGACTTTTTGTGTTTCAAATAGTGTCTCTTAAGACGCTTGTAACAAATATGGTTTGTTTGTTTGTCAACCAGGCACTTGAATTTACACTTTTTTGGTGAAGAAGATAATTTAGGTCTAGAAAAAGGGATTTGCCTTTTTTCAACAGTTGCTCTCCCCTCTACTTTTTGCCTATAAAACAGACTTTTTGGGAAAGGGGATTGCAAAGGGGAAATATCCTTTTTTGTCACTGTCTTTGTTTTCATCTGATCTTCTCCTCTTCATTCCTGATAATTTGACTTAAGAGAATATATTGATAAAAACACTAGCTACAAAAAGACTATATAGAGACTATTTATTTGAAAGGATTGTTAAAAAATGGAAACAAGTACATTCCATGTTGCCACTCTAAATGTTCTGTCCTCCTGATGAAGACTTTGATTTATTTTGTTATTGCAAGAGCTTTCTTGTATACCTGTGTGTTAACAGTGTCTTGAAAAATAAAGGCATTCATTGTGGTAAAATTCATGTTCCATGTTGATTTCTTTGTATTGTGTGTGTGGTTTGTTGTAAATGTGAAGGTTATCATAAGGGTTAGGGCATTTAATTGTGAAACTTAGAGCCAGGGTTGGGGGTTAGTTGATGCATTATGTCAACGAGCGCAGTATGCGTGTGTGTTTTAATGAGTAACATGCATTTACTGAACAGGATATGGGGAAAGGGAAGTGAAATGCGAGCGTGACGGCAGATGTATGAATGCAGCTGTAATACAAGGAAGCATTGCATTTGGAAACATGAGTCATCCTTTGTGCTGAACACTATAGAAATGTGCTACCACTCAGTCATTGTTCACAATATATCCACAGGTTCAAAGAACACTTTGAACTGTTAATCAAATGGCTCTAAAACAGGGAAGCAGGACTTATTCAGCCAGAAATAAGCCAATGCTTTACACAATTAAGGTGTTCCTCCAAGCAAGAACGTGCCCCAGTAATCCCTACTAAATGGCATATGTGGCTCCTATAAAGCACTCTTAAATCCCCACAAAACTATAGAAACAGTGGTCAAATCCTTTAATTTCAGGCCTCATCAAGAGTCATGCTTTTATGTAATTATAATCTGTTTGAGTCATCTTTATATTATTCTGTTGTTAATCTTCACCTGACTCCAGAGGATCTAATGAAGGTGTGAAAGAAGGGAGAGGTTTGTAGTTTTTCTCCACCCTGCGATGTATTCAGAAGTGTGGGATTTTTCTTGCACGAGTTCAGTTCCTTATCTCAACATAAAAAGGAGAGAAGTCTAAACCACTCTGTGGGTTTGGTTGATGTATGGAATTAGGATGATGTCATGTGTAAGGTTGATGGATGCAATCTGAGGTCTACTGTGCATCATAAATAGTATGCCTAATTGTGGATAAATGCTTTACAAAAACAGAAATATAAAATCATGAAGATGTGAGATGATGATAGTGTTAAGGATCATTTGCAGTAACAACTGTGATCGTACGGTCTCACTTTGTATAATCTGCTATTATTTAGATGTTTATGCACAAAAAGACCAAGGCAAAGTCTTTGTATGTGCAAATAATAACCCTGATTTGGAACAGTGGGAAAATGCAGTGTCTGCATAGTAACAAGTGATATAATGCGATTATGAACCAAAACATCAGGACCTGGTACTCTTTCACATAGTTTGGACTCAACGTATTCACAACAAACTCCCAAGAGAACAAGCTTTGGGGTTTGTCTTTGGTTTCAAAAGTTTGCTTGAGACAGAGTAAATACAAAGTTTGCAGACCTGATTTTACGTGCGTCATTGTTGAGTTCATTAGGCAGGTTAGCGGAGGTTTTCGG
The DNA here is from genome assembly GCA_024666655.1 of Dascyllus trimaculatus. Classification (NCBI taxonomy): domain Eukaryota; kingdom Metazoa; phylum Chordata; class Actinopteri; family Pomacentridae; genus Dascyllus; species Dascyllus trimaculatus. Next base: position 16,807,058 of record CM045450.1, read on the forward strand.
ACTAGCTGCCATTGAGCGGTGACATCGGTGACTGATCTGCACTTGGCCGGCACAGAGCTCAGATTATAGACTTCAAACATGAAAAACCTCCATTGTAGTTCCATGGTGATAAACAGGAAGTATTAGAAAGTGTTAGCCAGCAGCTCAGTTGACCAGTGTTTGTTCAACCCCCTGTGTGCACCATGAACTCCATAGTCAAAGTCGTAGCCTGTCAAAACCGGCAGCTTTGTAGTCAGCCTAATCAGCTTTTCCAGCAGTGGAGAACACTGAAACACTAGCTGTGTGGAAAGTATGCCCAGAATCCTGCGTCACTTTTCAGTAACTTGGCATACCTGCTTCACATGAAGAGTGGAGTGATTTGTAGCAGGAGAATGAACTTTCAAAGGCCACGTACTGAAGCAGATACCTGCTTTCAACTGCGTGACGTGCAACAACTGGATTAAGTAAATAACTACACAGTGAGGCGGTTTTGGCTCTTAAGAAATCTTCTTTACTTTTCCATAGTGGAACACAATAGCTGGATAACAGGTTTGCAAGTCATTTTGTGTTTGTGCATGTGTAATAAGACTTTATTTGTCCACATTAGCATAGAAACTGCCAGCCCCGAGAAGCAACATGCAGACAATCAATATTCACTAAAATAACAGTTTACTTATAGCTGGATGGAACAGTGTGACTCAGAGCTGACAGCTGACCCACATACTGACACTAACACCAATCAGGCACAACGTATGACCACCTGCCTAATATTGTATTTGCCCCCCTTATGTGGTTAAACATGCTCTGAACCACTGGACATGGACAAGAGGACCTCTCAGGGTGTCCTATGGGGTCTGGAACCAGGATGTTAGCAATGGATCCTTTGGGTACTCTGGCTTGTGCAGTGGGGCCTCTGTCAATCAAACTTGTTCCACTGCATCCTGTTGATGCTTGATCAGAATGGGGTCTAGAAGGATTGGAGGTCAAATCCACATGTTGGGCCATTGTCATGTTCCTCAACATGTTCCTGATTGGTTGATGTTTTTCCATGTGGTGGGGTGCATTTTCCTGTGGGGGTGGGTCAGTGACATTTGGGATTTCCATTTGCATGAGGAAGTGTTCTTGTTGTGGGACAATGTTTATTTGGGTGTCTAAGTTTCATCAACATGGATGCCAAAATCCAAGGTTTTCCATCAGAACAGCACATAGTACCAATATGATCAATGTTATTCACTTCACCTGTCAGTGGTCATGATGTTGTGGCTGATCAGTGTAATGTGCAACATTAAGATAATTCATGCAGCTACCACAGAAACACAGAAATGCAAACACTTTTCACTTCACATGTTTTAGCTTGAATAGTTTTTTACTATTCTTTTGACTTTTGTCTTACGTTATGCCATTCAGATTCCTATCTGTTGTCCTGCCAGCACGTTGGGAGAGATTTGGTGCAGCGGACATCATCAAAGGAGGATGAAGGGTGGTGACAGTCATTTTAGGACAGATAACAGCGTGAGGCACGAGATGAGAAGGATTATCATTTCCTCTTCAGATCTAAAAATAACCGCCGATTCCCTGTTCATCTGCTGCCAGCTACAGAACAGATTAGATAAATATGTTTTGCTGCAGAACGGCAAATTTTTTTATACGGTTTTAAAGATGAAGCCAAAAAATGTATACCTAATTTAGGAGAGAATGCAGAGTCCTGACTCCCTGTTTCATTTGATTTGTTTATTTTTGTGATGTTTTGCATTTTTGGGATGAGCAGTCTTGTTGTTCTATGCATGTGTTGTATGCATGTGGCATTCTGGTTTGGGATATTGACAGTTGCCTTGGTGACCAAACTGACTTTTTTTTTTTAAGACTGATGCATTACTATGGCAACAGCAAGGGTATTTTTAGCCCTTCTAAACCACAAAATGCAGGGGTGGTGGTGCTCATACAAAAATACTCGCATAACCTGAGTCACTGACACCTGGCATTTAACCTGTGGAGTAAAATAAAATGTATTTTCACTTGATTGCTTCATTCCATTTAAATCTCACAAAAAACACGAACAGTATAGCACTTATAGGTTCTTGGTAAATATGATCCGATTTAAGGTAATTGGATAAAAATAGTACTTTCACAATGTCCTGAAAAGGCCTGACTGACCTGAATAGGACACAGGAGAGCGGAAGTAATTATATAAGATGTGGCGTGATTAATCTTACTCTGTTAATGCATGAAGGCAGATCTTTTTGCTTACGTGGAGGCAAACATGCAGGTGTTTGTGTGCTGCAATGAAGCCTGCAGTGCATACACGGTGCCGACTGACACGGTGTCACAGTTTTCACAGTTCAAAGGTTATGAAAATCCTTATCTGGTTGTTTGTCATTGCAGCCACCTACACCTGCATTACTTTAAAGGGCATTCTGTTGCAGGACATTGTCTCGTGCTGTTAAAAAAGGTCACATCTCAGTGAAACAAACTACTGAAAAAGGATGTGAAACTGCAGCACAGCGCATGCACTCTCACTCTCCCTGCAGCAACAACAGAGAAGTTTGCGTGAGCTTAAAATAACCCAGACAGAAGCGGAAAAGCAGAAGGAGTCTTGAAGCATTCTGAAAATTGTCTCAGCCATGGATATAGTTTAAACAGTGGTATAACTGCCCTGCATGCCATATTCACAGATGGGAAATGCATGAAGGTAAAAAATGATTAAGACCAAGATTTCTTTTCATACTTTTAGCACTGTTTCATCAAAGAGGGCTTAACTAATCCCAATATAGACATGAAGGGCATAATTTGATTAATGTCTGTACAAACGATGAAGGCAAGGGGGGAACCAGAGACAGTGCAGCTTTGTACTCAGAGAAACAAATGGGAATCAGAACTGGAGACTGAAATTTTAGACGAAGAATAACAGCTCTGTACCACCAGCTCACGTGTCTGTGGAGAGTATGACTGCAAAAAAAACTAACCAGGCTCTCCATAATAGTCTAATTCTAAAGCAGACAGTCACATAGAAACCATGTCAGAGGTTCTGCGGTGACCTGGAGATAAACCACATGCTTGTTTTTTGAGTTGCACTTAAGTAGGCCTGTCTGAACAGACATTGTTGGATCTGTCATTCCAAATAACTGAGCTGTGAGGTAATTGGGAAACCCTGAGTAGATCATACAAAGAAGAGATGGCTACCTGACAAAATTTTTTTTCTCATAGTCAGCAAAAAGGCTGAATCTTCAGGGAGAGAAAGGAAATATTACATTGGAAAAGTAGATGATTTACATGAAACAAGATGCCAAACAAGCAACTGTTTAAATATTGAACTTTAACTGGAAATAGAGGAATGTTAGCTTGTGTTGATATTTCCATATTTGAATACCACACCGTATGTTTAAAGACTATGATGTCACAGCCTGTTATGTAACTGCTCTTGAGCTGTGTTCAAAAGATCAATCAGATAACACGCGGCCACCAGTAGGACTAATATCACAGTTAATTAGACATTTATGATACAATAAATCTGAACGTGCTGTGCTCTGTTCTTACAGCTGCTGTTGTCCCATTTTCATATCAGGCCACCTGTGTCACCTCTTTAACATTTGTCCTTGAACAGTTGATGAAAGTCCACTGAAATGCATTACCTTGACCAACCGATTAGGTAGGTAGGTAGGTAGGTAGGTAGGTAGGTAGGTAGGTAGATAGATAGATAGATAGATAGATAGATAGATAGATAGATAGATAGATAGATAGATAGATAGATAGATAGATAGATAGATAGATAGATAGATAGATAGATAGATAGATAGATAGATAGAGTAATGTTGACCTAATTGGCTGCAGTTTTGCAAGACTACAAGACTGCAAAGTGTCCTCTGCTCTCACTGAATGCTCGAGTCCAACGTCATGATAGTACTGGGTACACTGAGGTGCTCTAAGATAAAATAGTACAACACTAAATCTCTTCTGGACATCACAACACATGCACTGGGACTGGAATTGTGTAACTCCTCATCAGTGTCACAGACTGTTTTGTCTCATTTCTCACCAGCTGCCACCAGGGCTTGTGTCAACAGCTGTTCGAAAAATATATTTATATCGCTAAATCCACAGTCTGCTGTTTGTTGAATCACACTACATTGTCTGTTTTCATAAGCAGATTGGTTACAAACTGAAAGAAAACAGATATAAAGTGAACAACTAGGCCAATATGAGCCCTCAGAACGACTTCAGCACTCCCTGGCATCGACGCTCTTCAAGTTTCTCACTGGTCTTTCAACAGAAATTCTCCCACTTGATGTTTTGATGATAGTATTGGAGATACTGTAGGACACAGTCACAGAGGCATTTTTAACAGATCAAAATTGATTTGTGGTGACCTTTTCCTCTGCGGGGGCCAGAGGATCCAAACCACACCAGAAATATATCCCCCTCACATAAAAGAGCCAGCAGAGCCTCTCGCTGCAGGGGTCAAGCTTTCAAGTCCATCTCATACAACTAAACGCAGGGTTTTCTTTTAACAAGTAGATAAATAGGCAGTTAGATTTTATACGTAATATGTAATTCAATCCAACATAAGAAGAGAAAAGCTGTGAAACATATTTAGAGGAAGAGTGATGTCTGTGGTACTGACAGATCTGACTACCTATAGGCCTGATGTAGCAGATGTAGCTGTAGGTGTCAAACTCATTCGTGAAGAATAAAGTTTCTGAAGTTTTTATATGACAGAAAGTAGCTGACGCATGTGAAGGTGTGATGATGTGACAGAGTGAATCCTGTTTGTGTACCATAGAAACCCCTTTCTGATGCGGTAGATAGATATGGAGATATGAAAAAACATCATAGGCACATTACAGCACTGGCACACTCAGCTTCCCTGAAGCAACCACGCTGAAGTGTATGTAGGCCTAAAATAGCCCAGACAGGACAAGACAGGCAGCAAAGCAATGAGTGTACAGTTGCTAGTCTGGAATAATCTGGATTAAGCCTGATGGCTACAGTCCTGTTAAGGATGGTTAACTCCTGTGGGGTGATGTTGTGACTTGTCACTACAGTCACCACATTCACATGAATTGTTTCGGTTCCGGTTAAAACACGGCTGTGTTAATCCTCTTCCCATACATTTTCCATTTCATACATGCCGTGACACCAGCCTCTTTCCCTGAAATAATTGTCATGCCCACAGACGAGTTATAATGATTCACTGTCTGTGAGTGGAGGACGTGGAGGCTGAAGGTTTCAGTGAAAAGTCCCACTCACTTTGTAACACTCTCATTCATCCGCAGCACGATATCTTAGAATTACTATAATTAGGAGCATAGGAATGAACACTTGCAGTAGCTTTCATGTCATTTATTCTCCTCAAAGACATTTGCAGAAGAATATCTACATTTTTACAATTGTGTATTGTGGTGTTTTGAATGACATTTAGGAGAATTTCATCTAGTCTGTTAAGATAAAGTTATGGTGCTGCATCTACTGTCTTATGTGAGTGCTGTTGAACTGTTATATCTTGATGAGATTTAGCTATTTGCCTCATATTCTCTGTTCTTGTGAATGTTAACATAATCATCAACCAACAGCTGGTCATTTTAGACACTTTTTGGTTCATTTTATCTAAACAGGAGCCTATACATCTCTGCTGGGTTCACTTGGCTGTCGTGTGTTTACATTAAGAGCAAAGATGTCAGGGAACCTTTAAATAGGTTACATAAGACATGTGGCTGAACTAAGCACAGCTGTTACAGTCCGAGTAAAAGGACGACTGAAGCAAAAACAGCAAACGCCTCTCCATTTTGCCGCTCTGGGATTTGAAAGTGCTATTATTTACAAAGCTTTATGGACAACTTAGACATCCCACATCACCTTTTTTCTCTAGCCCTCTAAGGCTCTTTTCACTCTGTCTATTGACTGAGAGGGATTAAAGCTATGTACTGACAGTGACACCGGTGTAACCCTCCGGCACTGAGGCACCAAACTCAAATATCTCGTCAATGCAACTACTGGGTGGATTTTCTACACTGTAAATCATTTTAAGTTCATTCCAGCTTCTGTTAATTGTTAGTTTAAAGTCACTATAAGTTGTGAAAGTGTAAATCTAGTTGAGGTAAATTATCAAAACTTAAGAAAACAAGTTCAATAATTGTAAGATTTTGAATTGAATCATCAAGAAAGTGGTTACAGGCAGATTTGTGTGTTTTGAGGTTTAAAGAATTTCTTCTTCATTTCCCACTGAGAACTGTCAGAACTGAAAAGACGATCTGTGAGGCTGCTTCCATTTACAGTGAGATAAATTATAAGCCTACAGTTGTTGTTGAATTCACTACTAATCTTTGTCAATGTTAAAAACAAACAACCATAAGTTAATTTGACAAAGACACACAACAAGTTTCCAACCATGTCTGTCATCACAAACTACAAAAACCAAGAATCTCTGAGGTGTTCATCTTTCTAACAGTGTATCCTGGGAAGTTTGCTTAAATGACAGTTTTGTTTCTTGCAAACTTAATTTAAGGAGTTCAGTGAACTATCAGCTGTCCATTCATTCAGCTCAGCATTTTAAGTCAAAATGCCTCATGTTAAAAGAACTCATTTTTAAAGTTCTAAAGTGATCTGAAAACAAAAATTAGACATTTTAAGTTCAATTAACTAGAATTTATAAATGCATATGTTAACATTTAATAAACTGGAAGAGATTAGTTAAATTAACTAAAATCTTTTAAAGTGTTTTACAGTGATGATTTCCATTTTAAGCATCCTGTTGACTTATACTGATCCCTGAATTTTCCTCTTGTGCAACAAGCAGACTGACATTTGTGTGTGTTAACATATATCAACAACTAATAATGTTGGTATGCAAACACTCTAAAGTAAGATAGCAAACAACGGTAACATGACACCTGCTTGATTGTAGCATGCTGTTGTTGTTAGCGTTTAGCTCAAAGCATCACGGTATTTACAGTGCAGCCTTTGAAATAGCTGCTAGCGTAACTGCAGCCTCTTAGCCTTACATCTCGACTTGTTAATCACGTTAATTTGTATATGAATCATGCTCAAACTGCCAGCTTCAGCTCTCATCCACATTTGATGCAATCACGTTTTAACCCTCTAGTGTTATTCAATGTTGAAGAGCCCATTTGTTCTCTATTAACCTTCTAATGTAGCGTGAGAAGGCCTGCAGCGAGGAGTAAGTGCCATTTGATCTATGAATGTTTATGTAACCTGGGGCTTGGGGTCAAGGACACAATGTTCTTCTGTCTGCTGGATCCCTGCAGTGGATTACAGGGAGAATTAAATGCACCAGTTAAAACCTACTGGCGTTAACCTCTGACCTCTCGCAGTCACACTGTACGGCAGACGGAGTAAAATGTCAGCAGTCTCTGGGTCACCAAGAGATCGGATCAGGTGTTTGCCGCTGAGACGACCTGCTAACTCAGAGCAGTGCAGGCTGAGCCAATTTCACAGCGGCACGACCTTCACAAAGCCACCAATAAACACAAATTAAAATCAGTTATTGGAGGCTTTAGACGACATTAAAATCCAGTGGCACTGGACAGAAGACAGGAGAAGCTGGATGAGACAGCTGAGCAGGGAGTGACTCACGCTGCTGGGTCTCATGATGATCTTGTGACTTTTTACTCCCACCCACTTTCTTATGTCAACGCGTGTGCACCCCCCCAACCCTCCAAGAACCACACAGCCTCAGGGGGTGCATGGCAGAGAACATAGTATTAACCTGTCACTGTAAGCATCAGAATATAGCCTTTAAAAAGCCCCTGACAGCTGATTCTACCCTCCTGCTTTAGAGTCCTTCCAGTCAAGGTAATCTGCCAGTGTGATCGCTTGCTTGACACACATTTGCAGTGACTGAGGCACAAAAATCGATTCAAGCACACACAAAAGAGCATAAATTGAAGGTGAACGTGGAGCTTTTGATCCCACTAATGGAGACAGAGAGGGATTGTGTGTGGTGAGTGACCTGGTTTCAACTGACAGTCGGGGTTAGCAGGCCTACTGAGCTTCTCTGTTGCACCAGAGGAGGGTGAAATGTCCGGAGGAACACATGGAATGAGACGAATGCGAGAGAAAAAATGAAGGGGAACAAAAAAATAAAACAGCAGCAGTATCAGTGAAAGGAATTCAACATTCTTCATGTTACAACAAAGTCAAAGACTCTTATGTAATACCAGCTTTCAAGCAACACCTCTTTTTTTTTGTATCTTTTTGTTCTGGCTTCGACATCTGCGTTCATACTGGCAAAGAGAAGACGTGTCTGGAGTGCGCCTACCCTTGAGATTCTCAAAAAAGAAAAGAAAAAAGAAAAACTGTGAAACAAAAATGATCATATTTTTTGTCTAACACCTTAAAAGAATGAATGGAGTCACCATTAATTTAGCTTCTATGATGCTGTGTATTTTGACTCAGAATGGACAAACCAGAGATCTTTCATTCCATCTTTCATTCTTCTCTTCTGTCTAAATCTGCCACCTCCATTACCCACAATTCAACTACACCACTGACAGTTCAGTCATAGATTGAGGGTTGAAATGCTTGCAGGGGCTAATGTATCATCAAGCCTCTGACTTAAAGCCAAGGTGATCAGATTTTGTTTTCATTTTCAAGCTCAAAGTCTTCACAGCAACTGCTGACTTCTGTGCAGCTTCAGAAGTAATGCATTACTGTACCTGTATTGCATTTGGCTGTCATGCACTAATGTGACACACTGCTGTTTCTAAATTCAGTGATTACATTACAGTTACTAATCAGTTACAGCCTTTTATTTTGATGGTTTGTTGGTGTAGCCTTGCCATAACATCTTTCTGTAAAATGTTCTTTAGGTTGGTTTTCTCCAAATTTGCTGCTGCCTCTGTGGTAATAGTTTATTAAAGATCATAAATGAAAGAGTTTGTGCTTGTCCTATTTATTGAGACAGAGAAATGTGGGCACATGTACAGTTTAACACTATGCTGTCAACTGGCGATGAAGTGACTATGCATCTCAGGTGACGTTGAGGACAAATGCAAAAGTAATGTAACCAGAAGTGTAGTGAATTACGTTGTACAAGGAGTACATTAGTGAAACGATGCATTACTTTCTCACAAAGTAATGTGTAATTCACTTTTGGAAAAATGTATTTCAAACAAACACGTTTTTTTCAGTAAGGCAACATGACGTTTACAGGTTTTGAGCAGCTCTCCGTAGCCATGAAAGACTTCATACAGTTTATTTTTCACATCAGAAACAGACTTCGAAGAGTTTAATCAGTGGAGTTTCGCTTTAAATGACTTTTTGAAGTTTCTTATCCATTCATCCATCCATAAGAGTAGCTTCAACTTCCAGGTGGAAATTTGTTGATTCTGACCCAAAATAAATACAACTGTGATCTTAAAGTCGATTTAGTTCAACATGTCCTACAAATGTGACGTAAAACGGCATTATTGCAACTGCTACAATAGATCCTCTTCATTTACACAATAAAGGTATAGTGATTGTAAGGATATTCATGCTACTTTAATATATTCTTTTTACCTTGTGTATACTTGTATTCTTCATGTAAAAAAAAGGTTCAAATAAAGCATCAAGCTGCCAAGCAAAACATAGACCTCATATTCAGCACTTGTGCCTTTATTTGTTTAAAAACTCACAAAACGAAAGCTTAAAAGCCTAAATGAACACGAATATATGTCAGTAAGAACTAGATTATTTTTAAGAACTTGTGGCTTGTTTTGTTTGGCAACTCACAAATTACATTCTTCCCCAGGCTGGGCGTCTTTTACCCCATAAGGAAACAGAAAGTGAATTATCAGCTTAGTTTACAACGATGTGAAAGAGGTGAAGGTCGAAACATTAAGCAATGACACATTGTGTTTTTTTGCTGCAAATTTGAGATTCAAAAATGAAAAGCAGAGAGCAGGTGCTGTATGTACTTTTACAATGATTGTTTCAGTAGCATGCGATAAAAGGATAAGGGACAACAAGAAATGTTTGTTTTTCCTAATAATGTAGATTAGGACTCTTGACCTTTTCAGTTCTGTGTCATCATTTTCTGATTCTGATGTCCTTAAAATATGAAGGCCTGGCTTAAAGTTTAATATTTTGGCATATTTTCCAGAAAACATCACTGAGTTCCCACAGCATGCCTATGTGGTACAGTGTAAAATCCAAATGAATGCCGTCCTTGTCAACAGACAAAACCTTGGATAAGGCTTTATCCTGTTGGAGTAGCCTCTCAGTTATCTTTTCCCTTGAGCCCCAACAGTACAAGTCCTGTGTTGTCAGGGAGTTCTCTGAAAAACTGCACTCTTTCTCCCTTACAGTGTGTGCCATCCTCCTCTTTCATCTCTGGGAGAAATGTCTGACCCAGAAAGAAAGAAAGAAAGAAAGAAAGAAAGAAAGAAAGAAAGAAAGAAAGAAAGAAAGAAAGACCCACGTCCCTGATAACACTGAATGTATCATTAGTGATATCTTCAGACTCTGACCACAGATGTTGACCGCAACTGATTTGATCTTTCTACACAAAACATTACAGCACAGATCTGAAATGGGCATTTTAAATCAGAGATATTTTCCGGGTAAATGTAGTTTTAATGTTTTTTTTCAGTCAACCTTCTGCCTTGTATTTATGTTGTGCTTCTGTCATGGTTGATGCAAGTTTCTGTTATGTGGTACTGTTATTTGTTCTGGATATGGACACAAGTGAAAGATTCATTATTATTTCTGGTCTATTACCTGGCATTTGCTGACATTGTAAACTGCTCCTGTTATTTTGTCAACCTCTCCCTGTGTGCAGATCTGCCCTTGTTGACAGTCAAATTACCTGTCTGTCCTCAGAAGCCTGCACTTACTCAGCTTCGTTGTTTTTCTGGTCACTGCTGCTCTCTGGTGGAGACATGCAAGGGTTCACACATTAGGTACTGGTGGAAAAGGAAATGACGATCTGTTGGTCAGAGAAGCTAGAAATGTAGCTTCTTTAACATGGCATAGAATTACTGAAATTACTGGAAAACATAAGGTAAAGACACACAAGTCAATGAGTCCGGTCATTATAGGAAGAGCAGTTATAGCATGTAAAAATTCTGATCTAATGAAAATATCTAACACTATTTTCCATTGTCGATTAATCTATACGACTTTTTTCCGATTGATCAGTTAGTAGTTTGAAAAATCTGTTTTTCACAATGCCCAAAATGACGTCCTCAAATGTACAGTTTTGTACACAACTCAAAGATATTCCGTTTTACTATGATAGACATGCAGAGACACCACAAAATATTCATATTTAAGAGCCTGGAAAGAGAGAATTTAGACTGTTTTCTCCTAAAAAAAAAAAAAAGTACTCAAACTGATTAATTTATAACCAAGATGGTTGGCAATTAATCAGCTAATTGTTGCATCTTTAATTTGCAATGCTTTGGTTAAACAAAAAAAGTAACAACATTCATCAGGTAAACCCTACATTTAAGATATTATAACTATTTTTTCACACCTCTCAAGGTTGGATGAAATTGTGCCACATAGATTAGCCAGGACTACTCGACCCAACAGGATTGTTAGTAAAATCCATAGTAAAATTCAAGTGAAATACTAGTGCTCCACAAACAGTTTACTTAAATGTAGACACTTACAAAAAATAAGTTAAGGCAGCAAGAAAGTATGGAACAAAACATCCAGCAGAGAAGAAAAGAGGCGGAACAAAACTGTCCTCCTGGATATAGCTGGAATATCTGAAAACACAGCATACATGTGTTTTTCAAACCAAGCAAAACTCTTAGACAAAAACTGGTTCACCTTAGGGATTAAACACCTCAAAACAAACCGAGAAATATTTAAATGCAATGCAATGCAGCAAGGAGTGCACAGACCTATATGGAGGGCAAACACAAGACTCAGCAGTCCACTTGCACTGAAAAGATAACGAACACTCTTTTGAGAATAGCAATGTTTACATTCTGGACATGGAAGAAAGAGGAGTGAGAGAAGACATCTATGTTAAACTAGGACATCCATCTCTAAACAGAGGAGGGTATGTCCTACACCACTTACACCGATCAGGCATAACATTATGACTACCTGCTTAATTAAATGTTGTGTTGGTCCCCCAAAAATGCTCTGAACCATTGGACATGGACAAGAGGACCTCTCAGGGTGTCCTATGGGGTCTGGAACCAGGACGTTGGCAGTGGATCCTTTGGGTGCTCTGACTTGTGCAGTGGGGCATCTGTCCATCAAACTTGTTCCACTGCATCCTGTTGATGCTTGATCACAATGGGGTGTAGGAAGTTTGGAGGTCAAATCAACATGTTGGACCATTGTCATGTTCCTCAACATGTTCCTGATTGTTTGATGTTTTTTCCATGTGGTGGGGTGCATTTTCCTGCAGGGGTAGGCCAGTGATGTTTGGGATTTCCATTTGCATGAGGGAGTGTGCTTGATGTGGGACAATGTGTATTTGGGTGTCTAAGTCTCATCAACACGGATGTCAAAAGGTTTTCCAGCAGAACACCACATAGTACCAATATGATCAATGTTATTCACTTCACCTATCAGGGACCATGATGTTGTGGCTGATCGGTATATGGTACTGTCTTGAGATCCCTTAACAGAAACGTTCACCAGTAATACCTGGAGGCATGTGAGTCTAGGGTCTTTGATGGACCATGTGTTTTGGACTGAGATAAATTTTTAACTAATCAGTTAGAAGTGAGGAAGTACTTTGGATTAGAGGTGAAAGTGAGCTGTAGTTGCCTTTAATTGAGGGATTTCCATGACCTGGATGATTAAGAATCTCCACAGACTTAAATATACTTTGTTTATTTCTATTACATTTATAACCTTGTGCAGATCGACTGGTTTTAGACAGTATCATACAGGAATTGCATGGTTTGTGCACAGCGTGGTTTCACTGTGTGCTTCTTTAAATCGCTGCTCGTCGTGTCTGTAGTGGTGACGTGTCTCTAAAGTTTCTCCTCCTCCTCCTGCCGGTGCTTCACATAGTGAGCCTGACTCCGGTCTGATTTACACTGAGAAGCGGCATATAAGTGGACAGCTGGGACAACATGGGCAGTGAGTATCACTTGGGCGAACCAGCTGTATGAGAGCGATGTGTAAAGTCCGTGTAGTGGAGCTGAAACTGCTGTTTTTTCTGTTTTACACAACTTGGTTAGCTAACGGTATCGTTTGGCTTTGATAGCAGGCGGCTAGCTTCAGCTGCTAGCTAGCTGGTTTGGTGATAGTTGCTTTTGTGCCGCTATGAACTGTTTCTGGGAGGAGGTTATTTGTGGGTACGGTGTAATATCGTGGCAGTGGTTTTAAAATCTGGGTTTCCTACTTGTGGTTCGGTTATAGAAGCGCCACGGTGGATCGAGTTGGCTGAAAACCTCCGGTTAGCTCATTTGTTAGCCACTCATTCAAAGACACTGACAGTCTAGTGATGACGACGCATAACACAACTGGTGTTGTCTGGAGTCTAGTGTCGCAGTAATCTGATCAATACTACTAGAAACACATGGCAGAGACACTGTGAAGATCCTGCAAAACAAATGGAACCATTATGACTTAAAATCCTTTATTTGACATGCAGTCTGCTGGCTCTTAGTCATTTTACATTCAAATGTGCCTTGAGTCCGCCCCCCATTCACTGCCACGTCCCATTGAAGAGCAGCTATTATCTCAACTTAACTCATGTTTGCTTGTTTCCAGTCAAATTCTTGGAGGTGATAAAGCCGTTCTGTGCGGTGCTGCCAGAGATCCAAAAGCCTGAAAGAAAGGTGTGTATTTTTTTTAAACCATATCTCAATTTCAGTAGTATGGTTGCATTTAGAAATACAGAAGCTTTATGGTGACTTTGATTTAGCTGCCTCTTGTTAAGCTGCTCTTAATGTGTTTGACCAACAGATCCAGTTCAGAGAAAAGGTGTTATGGACTGCCATCACTCTTTTCATCTTTCTGGTGTGTTGCCAGGTGAGTGTCACTTTTAATTACTATGTGTATTTTCACATAAAGAGGCTGCAGCAGTCAGCTCGTTGTTTGATGCTTTGTAAAGAAAAAAAATCAACAAAACTCATCAAAATGATCATCTAATCTAAACAACAGTGCAATTATTTTTGATTACTATATTTATTAGTTTGCACCTAGGACAACAGAAAGGCTTTTTAATTCATATGTTCTATATATGGATGGCAGTGTGCAGAAGTGGGCTAGCCTGCCTTGGTCACAAAATGATTAATCACCTTTATACAAATCTGCAAGTATCTAGCTTCATCTTTCATCATGTCAGGCCCACAAACTCCTAGACTACAGGCATTCTGAACCTGACAGATTTAATGGTAGCACAAAGATCCGTTTTACTCCATTATTACAAAACAGCAAAATGTGGGTTAGCCCACTTGTACATACTGCCATCCATATATCCGTAGAACTTTATTTATGCCTAATAAATTGTCATTACCTGTTAAATTCTTTTTAAATGACAATTCTATGCTGAAAATGTTGCTATGATAGCAAAGTTGTGTGTAAATATGGATTCTGTTTCTGAATGCCAGCCAAAAACACAAAGATGAATGTTGAGAGTGATATGTGTCGTGGAAATGAAAGCAACTGTTTCTATTTGAAAAGCTGCAATTCAGGCAATGATTTTACTTGTTTGAATGAATGAAAACTGTCAGTGAGGAATTTGTGTGCTTATTGAATAATAGTTTATTGATGAATCAACTATTGACATGACTGACTGAAATTAAATAGCACTGTCCAGTGTGTTCTGTGTGTCCACCATATTCTCCAACAGTCAAGATGCAGATGTAGATTTGTACAAAATGTTATGTATTGTAAGTGAAAGACTTAAATCAGGGCTTGCAGGGAAAGTATTATTTTACACACTTCCTAGATCATAAAGGTAAAACTCATCCATTACACAAAATAACATTTTCCAACTCTGTTAAAACTCTGCTTCTCCAGATTCCCCTCTTTGGCATCATGTCCTCAGACTCTGCAGATCCCTTCTACTGGATGAGAGTAATTCTGGCTTCCAACAGAGGTATTTGTCCAGCTAAAATGGAATAAAACAAGTAAAACACGTCTGCTGTCTTGCTGGTATGTCCTAACTCTAATATCTCCCTCTAGGTACTCTGATGGAGCTGGGTATCTCGCCTATCGTCACCTCAGGCCTGATAATGCAGCTGCTTGCTGGAGCCAAGATCATTGAAGTTGGAGACACACCAAAGGACAGAGCTCTCTTCAATGGAGCTCAGAAATGTAAGTGGGCTCAGTAAGCGGTGAGTTTAAATGCTCACAATGTAAATCCTTAGGTTCTCTGACCTCTGATCATGTTTGCAGTGTTTGGGATGATCATCACCATTGGCCAGGCTATTGTGTACGTGATGACTGGCATGTATGGAGATCCGTCAGAGATGGGTGCTGGAATCTGTCTGCTCATCATCATTCAGGTGGGAACAGGAAGATTTTTTTCAAATGTGTTATTATTGATTGTATGATTTATGAGGAAAAAAATATATAAAATAGCTTTGAGAATGTATTTACAGTAAAAGTGTTTTAAGAACAAACACGTGAATTAATTATTTATTTATAATTAATCCCTTTGTTAATTTAGATCAATGTAAGATTCTTTGCTTCTCCTCAGTTCTTCCAAATACTGGTGATTTGTAATTACAGACATATGGTGATGCTGTGATTTAAATGAGTCACAAACAAACATATAATTCTCCTTGAAATAAGGTGTGATACCAGCAACACTTTTACAAAGCAAGAGCTGTGTTCCAGAGAAACATCTCATTATGTTAAGTCATAAAATTCAGATGGTCTTTGTTACTGATTCTAATTAGATTTACACAACCAACAGCAGTGTT
The DNA here is from genome assembly GCA_024666655.1 of Dascyllus trimaculatus. NCBI lineage: Eukaryota > Metazoa > Chordata > Actinopteri > Pomacentridae > Dascyllus > Dascyllus trimaculatus. Next base: position 16,822,882 of record CM045450.1, read on the forward strand.
TTCCATGAATTACCTTGACTGTGGTGTCTAATTTGCCTTGCACCAGTTTCATAATTATCAGAAATTTTGCAGTGTTCAAATGAAGCGTATCAGAACTGCCACTTCTCAGTTGAAGAACTGTAAACATTCATGAACTATAGACTTTGGATAATTTAAGCATCACCGACAAACTTCCCCAAATACTTCTCCTCTATTACAAGCAGTAGAGATAGTTTTAGCTTTAGATGTACTCCAACGGGCATGCAGTTCACTGATGAGGAGAGACAGAGAGACATCATCATGACATTGCACAGACCGGGCCTTTATTTCCTTTTCTGAGGCAGTAAACATGGCAACAAAACATTTAGATAGCTGTAATACTGACACTTTGGCCTATATAGACATGTTATGGCTGATTCCGGAAACCGATCACCTCTGGTTGCATATATTTCACAGTGACTTGGATTTTAGATTAAAGGAGTTTACTCACAAAGTAAAATGTAATCTTGTGAAATTGTAAGTAAGGCCGTGAAAGCACGTATACGCTTTTATTAAGCTCAGTTATGAAATGAAATAATCTAATGTATTGTCAGAATCAAATGTTGTGATACTCTGAAGAGATGTGCATTCATAGCAAAGAGAAACATTTTCACATGACTGCGTCAGTGCTTTTCCAGCTGACTGGACCTGTTGTGTTCTTCTGTAGCTGTTTGTTGCAGGTCTGATTGTGCTGCTGTTGGATGAGTTGCTCCAAAAGGGCTATGGTCTCGGTTCAGGGATCTCACTGTTCATTGCTACAAACATCTGTGAGACAATCGTCTGGAAGGCCTTCAGCCCCACAACTGTGAACACCGGAAGAGGTTAGGGGCCACAAATTGATCCATGAATAAGTTGTTTTATTATCCAAAAAAGGCGTACTATGGCAGTCCACAGAAATGTTTGAAATTTTTCTGACTTTTTGTGTTTCCAGGTACCGAGTTTGAGGGAGCAATCATTGCTCTCTTCCATCTGCTTGCTACAAGGACAGACAAAGTACGAGCTCTGAGAGAGGCCTTCTACAGACAGAACCTGCCCAACCTCATGAACCTCATCGCCACAGTATTTGTTTTTGCTGTAGTGATATACTTTCAGGTGAGTTGCTGTTCTTTGCAAATATAAAATTGCTTATTTTTTAAACTAAGAGTTGTTAAAAGTCAATGATGATTTTATCCTAAACACTCTTCTCCTCTCACAGGGATTCAGGGTGGATCTGCCCATCAAATCAGCTCGCTACCGCGGCCAGTACAACACCTACCCCATCAAACTGTTCTACACCTCCAACATTCCCATCATCCTGCAGTCTGCCTTAGTGTCCAACTTGTACGTTATCTCCCAGATGCTCTCCACACGCTTCAGTGGAAATTTCCTGGTTAATCTGCTCGGGACGTGGTCTGTAAGTATACATTTAGTCTGAGCATTTCACACAACTTTCAAGTCGCTGTCTTTAGTTGTTGTCTTGCTTGCTAATGCAGGTCATCAATAAAATAGTTCAGTTTTCATCTTCACTATGTCTTCATTTATTCTGAAAGTGAACCCTTAAGTGCATACCTTGGGTCTTTATATGTTTTATTTAAGCCCTCACCTCCCTGGTGTTTCTCAAACTGTTTGTCCTTTTTACAGTTCTGCTATCAAAATATCCATAATCACTTTTTTAAAAAGAATATTTTTTTTTCCAGGTTTTTCTCATGTTTTGCATTTTATGAATCTTATTAAAAATAGAACTGAAGTGTAAAAAAATATATACTGTAGCTCTAAATGACAGAGTGTTCAAGATACCATCCAATAAACGATCTCAAGCGAAGTTAGAAATGATGAGAGAATCTCATATAGTTACCTCAGCCTGCTTCAACAATGCTACTCCAAGCAAGTAGGTTTTGTTTTTTTGTTTTTTAAATTCCCAATTTTGAAATCCAGAGGATCTCAGAATCACGCAATGTTCAGAAACACTGTGGTCTACAGCTGTTGTGGATGTGGCAGGAGAAATGTAGAGTTTTTTGTTTTGTACGAAAACATGCTGCTTTGAAAACCTGATCCTAACGTGAATACTCAGACACAGATAAGCTATAGAACTCTATGACAAGACAGCATAAACATGAAATATAACGGTGGACGCTGAGAACCATTGAATTTAGAAAAAACATATTTTTCTGACATCTACAGATGACTTTAATAACTTGCTAATGTGAATAACATGTTATGAAAAGGTTACAATCAGTATGATTTAAATATATCACTTAGTCTGCGTTATGTAAAAGCTTACAACCTGAGGTTTGCAGGCAAGTTGGAAGAAACACCCCTGCATTTCAGGGTTAAACTATTTGTCCTGGACTTCTGAGGCTCTAGATATCCTTAAGTGAATTTAAGTTTTTGTTAGCCTTAGATAATGGAACATTTTCCTTCTGTGTTTGTAGGACACGTCGTCTGGTGGCCCAGCCCGTGCCTACCCTGTCGGTGGACTTTGTTACTACCTCTCTCCGCCTGAGTCATTCGGCTCTGTTCTAGATGACCCGGTCCATGCGGTCATCTACATTGTCTTCATGCTTGGCTCATGCGCCTTTTTCTCCAAAACCTGGATTGAAGTCTCTGGTTCCTCTGCAAAGGACGTAAGTCATAGCTGCTTTCTAGTAGTTGAGGTTATTGATTTTTTTTTTCCAAAGAGCCTTTGTGATGTAGTTCTGTTCTTTGTTTTCTTCCAGGTGGCAAAACAGCTGAAGGAGCAGCAGATGGTGATGAGAGGACACAGAGAAACCTCAATGGTCCATGAACTGAACAGGTAAAGTCAAAAAGAATTGCTGCTCATTTTTGTTACTCAAGAGCTACACAACCCAAAAAGTTATACTGAAACAAGCAGTTTCAAAGTGGGAAAAGTTGTATGATGCTTAAGTCTAACTGTTTGGAAAATGTGGAAAACAGGACAGGACAAAGCAATGAACTCCAGGCTTTGCACATTGTGAAGTTTTGAGAAATATGTAAAGAATTCAGCCTCACAAATCCCGACTCCATGTGTCTGGACAATTTTGTAAAAGCACGTCCTGGTAAGCAATAGTTCTTTTCACCATAAGATATTTTTATACATTGCAGCAGAAGGACACAGATGCATATTCTGAAGTTATTGATGGCTGGATTCCATTGAGCTGCTTTGGTTTCAGGGTCCTGATATTATAGATGCTGTTTGACTGTTGCACTGCTAGGGCTTATGGGAACAATAAAGCTGCACAAAGTTATTGTTAATGTTAATTTTAATACCCGAGCTGTTCCCTAAGTGCTATAAAAACCTATCACTCAGTCAGTTCGCTACTTAGTTGGTCTATTGATCCAATCTGTACCTGAGCTGAGTTTAAAGATTGGGAGGAGGGCTTCTAGTGAAATTAAATCATTACTTCCAGAGAAAGTATTTATCCACATCAAAGCCTCTGTGTCGGATGACAATTTAGTACAATCTATTGCCTTACCTAGTTTCAAATGGCCTGTGGCAAAATAATCTCAATTTAGGGTCCACTTTAAATCTTTTTCCCCGTATAACGCAGCTCTGGTGTCAGTAATATGTCACTATCTTGAATTGGGATTGTTTTGTTACACAATCTGGACCAAAGGACCAAAACTGAATCTCCATGCTCCAGTACTGTATCTGTGTACATATACATTTTATCTTTAAGTGAGACCGAACCCTTTTTTCTTTACAAAACACAGAAAAGTTGAAAATGTTAATTATCTTGCTATAACACACAGATTCATAATAGAGCAACCATTCAAGCATGTGAGCACGTCTCTTGTTGCTGATGTTATTGTCAGTTTTGTGCAGGTTTTTTCAATAGATTGTGCAACTTCTGCACAGTAAAAGACTTAGATTTTGGAAAATGCTTTAGCTACCTTCAGTTAGCACTCTTTCCTTGTTAACAGTTGTCATGCTAAGCTAAACTGACTGGCTACTAGCTGAAGCCTTATTTTTAAAGGACTAATATGAGAATGGTGTTGATGTTCTCATCTGACTCTCACCAGGAAAGCAAATAAGTCGAAAATGTTGAACTAATCAACTTGTTTTAAAGTGTCTGCTGTTCTTCTGTTATCTTAACCTCCCTGCTTTGATTTTCAGGTACATTCCCACTGCTGCTGCCTTTGGTGGTCTGTGTATCGGTGGGTTATCAGTGATGGCCGACTTCCTTGGAGCCATCGGCTCTGGCACCGGTATCCTGCTGGCCGTCACCATCATCTATCAGTACTTTGAGATCTTTGTGAAAGAACAGAGTGAAGTAGGCAGCATGGGAGCCCTGCTCTTCTAGAAAAGCCATCATCCTCGCACCGTCTACCAACTTTTACTAGGATCACCAACCTTGCATTTATTTTACATCCATGTGAAGCCCCTGCATCATCAGCTCTGCAATTTCAGGACGTTTGAGGAACCTTTAGGAATCTCAGCTGAAATGGGACGCTGTGAGGTGGTGGGACTTCATGATGACATTTACATCATTCACTCCCCCACATATCATCCAAAGTGACACAAAGAACACCACTTCAGCTGTACTTCATCAGATTTTCTACCTGACTCGAGATTAAAGCTCCGCAAGATTCACTTAAAGGTTTCTTGCAGGAGTTTGGTCTTTTTTTTCCAGACTGAGAAGCGAGCGCTTCAGTATGCAGGCATACTTGATTTGGATGATGGCGGTCAACTGCCTGCTGTGTGCTTAGTGAAATCTTAGGTTCTACTTTTACTTTCAGCTTTACTTTAATTTTCTGTTCACCTGCCATTCAGGTGAAGGTGTGGTCCAGGAGCTGAACTGTCAGACATTGAGTCAAGTACTGTAAATGTTCTGGATTTGGGGCCCTGTATTAAAGCCTGTATTTGTTCAGGGTTCTGTAAGAAGAGGATGTGGAGCTCATATTGGGTTCCAGCTTCAAAAGATGATTTTTGAACAGTCATCCAGTAAACCATTCAAAACAAGGGTCCTTGTTGTTTTGATGTATAGCATTCCCAGGGAGCTGCAGTATTAACTCACAGTCACATTCATACTTATTACACACCTAAGGTCTTTTTGTTTTTTTAAAATTGTCTGCTCTATGTATACTTTCACTAATCACATTTTCAGAGACACTCTGATCTCCTGTACATAGGCCATTCATTGAATAACTTTGAATTTGTCTTAAGTGTAAGATAAAGTCTTTGAATATGTAAAGAAAATGCATTTCAGAACAAACTTATATAAAGAAACATTCTCAATAAAACTTTTGTGGGAAAAGTATTTTAGTTTTGAGGGGTGCCTTTGTTGTGTTTTCTTTTAATATTCAGTAATCTATTTTTATGGCTCTTGGTGTAATGTAATGCGTAATGCGATTCTCGATGTGAGCTTTTATAGCGTTAGTCAACTTCTCTGTGTTTGAAAAGAACAGATTGGAAATCAGTAACAAGTCATATCTGCTACACGTAGAGTTAACAAGGCTCTTAATGCTGTATGTGGAATGTTGTCCAACTAGTGCTGAAGGTTCTGGAGAACTTAATGGACATTTTGGGTAACAGGATCACATTACTGGACACATCCTCTGAGAGCTGCTTTAGACAATTTCGTAGACTACAAATGGTGGAGTAGTGGACATTCACGATCCTGACTACGGCACTAACTGACATGCGGCATCCACCATGCCAGCAGCCCATTCTCATTTTTTTGTTGTCATATGTGGCATCGTGTTATTTGAATAATCTTAGTTATAGTCATTTATTGTCATTTAAAGGAGTGTCTGTGTGCTGGTTACACTGTCTGAGCCTTAGCCTTTAAAGCCACACCTGGCTGTAGATTAATTCAGTGGTGGAGAATTTGGCCAGCTCAAACAGGTTTGTGCACAGGGCATAATTGGAATTCATTTTTTCCTTTCTCTGTGTTAGAACAGAAGACCATTACCATGCTGCATTTCTGTTTTTTGACCAGGTAAATTCATCTTTATTGCATCTTTGCAAGAGCTCTGTGTATGTTTTTAATAAGCACATTTTTCTATAGATTTGTAAATATGATATCTGATATCTGTTGTCAAAGTAAGAGAGAAATAGACTGTATTGACATAAATGACCTGTAGGGGGCAGCAGCGCGTACCGCAGCGTCAAGGCAGCCAGAGAAGAAGAAGAGGACCTGATACTCCAGCAAGGATAGTTGTGAAACATCGTCCTGATGATGGAGCTCCCGGTGATGGACTGAGACCTGTCACATGTTTATTTCTCTGTAGTTTGTCGGTGAGAACCTCGGTGAGCTGCTGCTGCTGCTGCCGTGAGCCGGAAGTAGGAATTTAGTCCGCCCCAGCGTGAAGAAATGAGCTCGGTCAGACAGGAAGGTAACCATGCTGTGCTAGCCGGCTAACTTCTCAGAGCTCACACACAAGTTTAGCTCAGCCTGAATGAAAAACGAATGTTTGTGTCGTAAAAGGTGTATTAACAACAAGTCTGTTGCTAAGACGTGAATTAGGGCTGTTCAAACGTGTACCTGCGTATAGTGAAAGAACAGGAGTGTTAGCCACCTGTAACCATCACACAGTTTAACCTTGACCAGGAACCAGCTGCAGTACAGGAGGCCTAAACATGTTGTATTTAATGCAGTATTTATAACTCATCTGAAGATGTTTCTCATAGAAAGGTACCTGGACTGTTAAGGTTTTTGTCCAGCAGTCAAAAGTACATCAGTGCATTTGTTTAAGCTCTCCACTTAAGTCCTATTTTGAAGTACTTCATACTTTATTCACATTTCACACTACTTTTGTAAGTCAAAACCACTAAATTTCAAAGGAAAGGACATTAGTTTGGCAGATGTATGCAGCACCTGTTTTACTTGGGGTTTCATGTAACATTACACTACCTTCAGCTTGGCAGCCATTGGACTAAAATATTGTCTAATGTAGTTAAATGTACCCCTTCTGATGGAAATCGAGGTTTTTATCTTTTAACATGTCCATATGGTGTTTTTATACATTGCAAGACATGTGATGAGCAAAATAAGCAGTTAATGGCACAACTGAGTATGCAGCGCATTGATGAAAGTGTCCAAAACACAGATTTAGACTTCATGGGTTTCATACTTAACAAACCTAAGGAACTTGATCTGTGTCCTTGCAGGGTGGGGAATTTGGTGTCATTGTACTTTTTCAAATGTTTGGCTGAATTTCTCTAGTGTTACCATGACAGCAGAGTTGTGTGTGAGCTGGTGTGCTCAAGCTGCAGTGAATAGAGAGGGTGGGTAGGAGAGAGGTAGAAAGAACTTCATTGATCTGTAGATTCTATAGGAGGCAGTGCATTATTAGTGTTAAATATGAGCCATTTCAAGCCATTAAATAGACATTTCAAAGAAAGAAACATCTAAATATGTATCCTGAAGAAAAAGAATGACTCCACAAGTTAACTGGAGCAGTTTTTTAAGTTTGTTATAAATGAAAGCTGTCTAAATCCATGTTTTTGAGACTGTCATCACTGAAGTTGAAGGTGGAAATACTCAGCCATGATGTCGATTGCTTCTTTCGCTCATGATGTGTATTCCAGCATATAAAAAACACCATCTGGACATGTTAACAAGGTGTTAACTTGATTTTCAGCAGAGAGGATCTTTAGTCAATAGATTTGAGTACTGCACCACTGAAGTGGTCTAAATGTAGACTTAGCAGTCCTCAGTCACAAGCAAAACATGTCCATGTTTAACAGTAGGAAATTATCTCTCCTTAATTTTTATTGTTTATTGAGATAATCATCAAGGTGCCAGCTAGAACATGCACACAAATGTAATGTAGGGCTTGTTTGGTGTTTCCACTGAAATTTTTCTTTTTGCAATGGCTTCTGTTTTATACAACAGGAAAAGACAAAATCATCTTTGTCACCAAAGAGGATCATGAAGCACCCAGCAGTGCTGAGCTTGTCGAGGAAGATCCCAATGACCCATATGAGGAGCGAGGTGAGGAGGAGTAAAACTACCAAGAGCAGCTTGTCATCAGGCTAAATAGTAGCTCTGCTGGAGTTTTAAAAAGACAAGTTTAATGTCGATATACTAATTTAAACCTCCTCTCTCATTCTAGGTCTGATTCTTCCCAATGGAGAGATCAACTGGAACTGCCCCTGCCTGGGTGGTATGGCCAGCGGTCCCTGTGGGACTGAATTTAAGGACGCCTTCTCCTGCTTCCACTATAGTAAGGAGGAGGTGAAGGGCTCTGACTGCCTTGAGCAGTTCAGGGCGATGCAGGAGTGTATGCAGCGTTACCCAGAGCTCTACCCACAAGAAGATGAAAAATCCTCCACCAAGACCTTACAAGACTCTGCAGAAGCATCAGGTGCAAACTCAACATCTGCCTCAGAGCAGGACTCTAACACCTCACAGCCCGACACAGAGAGCTCAGCGGAAAGCTAATAATAGTCATAGTATGTAGTGTGTGTTCACATGTAGTTGTCCCTTTATGGAACCGAAATAATGTTGATATATTTTTTTAAATGATTTCCCATTTGTTTGTTTTTTAACATTGAAAAAAAATAAATACAAAGGTCTTCAGGAAAAAAGACAGAAACAGTAGTTTTATTCCCAGCTGCTGGATTCTTGTGTCTGTGTGGGAGCTGGAAGAGTGAGGAAGGAGAGAAAAAACTGGCGGCATAACTTACAAACTTTTTGTTTTGTTAGAAGTAGTACTGAAGAGAATGTGGTTTAATTTAAGCCACTTGATTTGCTGCATTGAAACAAATTCTCTGTGAAGACGGAGAACTAATGGTCACTATAATGAAAGCAAAAAATATTAACTTTTAATATTCCTCAAAGGAGAACACGGGTCATCTGGTTTAAAGAGCAGATATTTATGCAGTGGCAGAAATAAACATGCAGCTTTAAGCTTTAATTTAAACAGTGTACTCATGAATAATGTGGGATCCAAGTGAAATGTTAAGTGTCTAAATAAGTGTCCAACCCTACCTTTGGGTTCATTGGTAACGGTTTAAAATGATCTTTAAGTGTTTACAGGACCAAGCTTAGTGCTCCCACTGAGGTACACAGTGTTTATTTGTTCTAAATGGTGCTACTTGCTCATCCTGTTATGTACTGTGACAAGGTCAGAGATTGTAAAGTTATAGTAAAATTTAGTGTGGTATCTTCAGAAGTGTGTTTCCTGTGTTTCCTCTGTCCTGCAGGACTGCATTTCTTCTGCTAATTTATAACCAGACCTAAAACATTTACCTCAGCTGAACCATTCTTGTGCAGCACAGGAGTGACTGAAGTGACTTAAAGCAGATGTTGTTGAAAGTTTTCTAATAAAATGTATTGCACATATTTGGCTTGTCAGATATTAATCGTTTTCATTCTCCGCCTTCTTGGGTTGACCTTCAAAAATTGGCCTCATGCCGCAGTCACGATAAACACATTTCACATCATCGACAAACACAAACGTGTCGACATTACTGGACTCGTGAGCATCCAGCGGAGGGTAGCTGTGAAATGACCTCAACCTTTTAGACCCTGGAGCTCCCTGTACTGGAAACCATACTGTATCTGCTACAAGAACACAACTGCATAAAGGGGGCGTCCTATGACTGAAATGGGTATAGCATTTGCTGTGTGTCTTACTGAATACATCAGATTAGACTAATTGTTATGAGGCTGGTATTTACAGTTTCAATAGTATTTCAGTTCCTATTCTGGCCTCTTGAGGAGGAGACTTATTGTTTAGAAAATGTCTGATCCATAGAGCCAAATCTGTTATGTTCGCTTTTACTGACTGAATTTAGATACGTTTCTCAGGTGGAAATTGTTCTTTATTTCCATATACTTGCCACTTTAAAACTATATTTTACAAACGAAAATGTCTGTCATACTGTTGAATTAGCAGGGCTCACATTGGAAACACCCAGAACAGAGACTCCTTATCATTTGGTTTGTAAATCTAGGTGTGTGCTCTGCCACTACCAGGAAGGTACAGTGCACTGAAGAGATGCTCCGGTCATTTTGTATTAGACTTGCAAGAGGCACATCTAAAAAGACATGCAGGAGGGGCTGACCTTTATTAGGGACTTTCAGCTCCTAGTTTAGAGCACCAAAATACTGGATTGTAAATGTTCAAAAAATATGCTTACTGCAATGGTAGGCAACCATGTCTGTAAAACTCAGAGCCAAAAGGACTTTTTGCAGCTGTTTTATAGGGTCAAAAGTGCTTGTTATGACAGCTAATCGGAGTTAAATGTGTAAAATTGACCTATTTATTTTATATCCTCTTTATTTATATTGTGTTAATAAAGAGGGAGAGACAGGTGGAGAGACAATCTGTAACCATAACTGTACTGTATGTTTCTACTATGTTGCTATATCAACCAAGAAGTTATTGGCACTAGATTATTTGCATTATTGTGTTATGTGTAGTATTAACGTGGTATCCATATTTAAATTTTAAAATATCACCAGTATATTGTCACACCCCTACAATTAATTGTAATTTAAAAGTCTAATTTTGTTTGTGTGCTTCAACCATCTCAGGCTCAAAATGTTGATAATTTAAGGTTGCAGAAGTTTCTATTTAAGATTTTAAAAAGCATTTTAAATAGAGATACACATAACGCATAAAAGCACTTTCTGTAGCTGTGCACCCCTCTCATTGGGTCTCTTGAGGCTGATGGAAACTTGGGATTTTCACTTATAAAAACAAACTATGGTTAAATGTAATTAATCCTTCCGAGTGAAGAGAGCAGTTTCATCTCGTATACATCTTACATACACAACTATAAACAAGCGAGCAGCGGTCGATTTCTCATGAGTGCATTATCTTTGAAGGCTGACTTTGTGTATATAAAACATATGTAAACATGCATTCAATGTAGAGAACATCGCTAAAGCCCAGCATGGAGTTGTATACTTTCTTGTCAAGGCACTGGATTAGTTAAAAGCAACATTTATAGATCAGCAGGTGAAGGAGGAAATGCTCTAAGAACCAGTAGAGCTGAAAAGGCAAATGACCTGATTCTATGTAATATATGTTGACCTGTCCAAAGGCTTAAAGTAACGTTCTGGTACCAGCTTTTCACTGAGTTACATGTCTGAGTTTCAGGGGTCGGAGGTCAGTGTTTGTCCTCGGAAGCATGACCAGATTCAAACTCCCTCCGCGATCAATAATTACCAAACAACCTTTTCAAGCCGTGGTGTACCATTGGTGGTTCCTGAAGGCCAGAGACAACCAAAAAAGCCAATAGGACAGTAAGGAGAAGAGTGATCGCCCTCAAATGTTCACAGATACACAGCCTGTCCTCCACAGTGAGGGTTAGAGCTGCCTTCAGTCTGATCTTTGTCTCCAGGTCTCTGCTCGAGTGTGTGACAGAAAACACCCAACAGGATGTCTGATTTAAAGGAGATATGCAGCGGTTTGCCCCTGAACCCTCTGCCAGCTAACCGGGGAAGAGACCCCAGTGTACCACATGCACCTATTAGGACCCCCAACCTGACAGCAGAAGAGGAGCGGGTGAGTGAATATATGAAAAATACATCTGGGTGCAGTTTTTTTAATCACTTTTGTCAGCTGATAATTTGTGAATCAGTTATCCAGTTTCATTTTAAGATAGTTCCTGTTAAGCAGAGATATGATTATTCATTCAACCTTTACGTAAGCTTGGAGTACATTGAGGTGCGGAGGCCTCATTTACAATGTAGCCGAGTAAGAAAATAATTGATGTAGATGCACAAATGAGAAACTTGGATAGCAATGGCAATAAAAATGTGAGAAGGGAAAAGTCTGTCAGGTAGTAAAAGCATGAATTACAACATTTTGAATATAAAAACGACTGAACCAACTAAAATAACAACAGCTTGAGGTAAAATCAGATGAAATTAGGAACTTGATTTGCCCTAAAGATAAAAATGAGTCAAGCTTTAGATTGTTCTGCATGATTTTCCAGGTTAATTCTAATATTAATAATGACTGCATTTTAATTAGTGTACACCTTACTTGCACATCTAAGGGATTTTCTGCTTATGCTAAGTCAAAATGCTTTCTGTGAATGAATATTTATAATGAAAGCAATAGTTTAGGTACAGATGTGCAGGACAAAGTGAAGTAAGACAACCCAGCTTTCAAAATGACAAACTTTCAACATCCTTCCTATGAAGATCTAAACAGGGCTAAAGCTCACTATCATGTCAGACAGTTGTTCTATTGTAAATGTGTCAGCTGTAGAACCACATTTGGTGTTGTGCTCCACTGCGAACTCTGTCTTGTTGCATCATCCCTTCTGACTCGTGCTGCCCTCAAAATTGATTATTTTCAAAGGCCCTCAAGTGATTGCCTAAACTCAGAGCAAAGGCTTTGGTCAATAATTAACAGAGACACAGGGAGAGCTCTGTTAGATGAGAAGAGATAAAAAGGAGTAAAACATTTACTCATGTCTGCCCGACTTCATTTAAACATTTATTTATCGTCACTGTTTTTTTTTCCTCTAGTTGGCACTGAGAAATGCTCTGCGTTATTTCCCTTCATCCCATCATGCAACCCTGGCACCCGAGTTTGCTCAAGAGCTGCGGCAGTACGGCCACATTTACATGTATCGCTTCTGTCCCACGTTGCGTATGAGGTGAGGAACCTTCGATCATAAGCCAAGTGGAGTGTTTGAAGTCAATACTGCTGTTGAGTGTTAAAAAAATAGATAATGATATGTTGGTTGATGTTTCTTTTCATAAAAACACTCAAAGGAGACATTTTGGGTTATAATCCAACAGGCTTGTTTATTGATAGTGTGCATTAAAGCAGAATTATGTGGAGTTGGACAGTAAACTTTCAAAGACAACTGTCCAATATGAGATTTATAGATACACAAATTAGCCACAACATTAAAGAAATTTACTGGTGGAATAAATAACATTAATCATCTTGTTACAATAAGTTCTGGTGTTCATGTGGACGTTACTTTGACAAGTGCCATCTGCTCAAACATTGTTGGAGACAAACTCTGTACCCTTATGGTAATGGCACTTCTCGATGCCAGCTGCTTTCCCCAGCAGGACAATGTGCCCTGCCACAAAAACAGCTCAGGAGCTGCTTGAGGAACGTGACCAAGAGCTCAAGGGAGCTCTCAGTCCAATCGAGCATCCATTGGATGCACTAGAACAAGCTCATGGAGGCAACTCACAGGACCTAAAGGATATGCTGCCAGGGGTCATGTGTTCAAAACCTCAAAGGTTCAGGGCTGCTTTGGCAGCACAAAGGGGACCTACACAACATTAGGCAGGTGATTCTAATGTGACTAATCAGTAAACTAAACCAATCTATTTGTCTCCAAACCAGTCAAATATCTTAACCTGTTGATAAATGGGTCAGTAGGTGCAAAGAATTACACTCTGTGGAATTTATCTGCACTCTGCTATCCGAGCAACGGAAGGAAAAAGTGGAAGCAAAAAAGAACGATAAAGATAAAAACCAATAAAACTGTAGAAAAAGTACCTTTAAACTGACATTAAATTCACTCTTAAGGTGGTAATATTTACATTACTTGGTTCACCGCTGCAGCAGTGATGTGAATTTCCTTGTATTTCCTCAGAGCTTATCCAATAGATCAGTACCCATGTCGCACACGTCAGGCAGCATCCATGATGCTGATGATCATGAACAATCTGGATCCAGCTGTTGCTCAGGTGAGCTTTTTACACGGCTTGTGTCACTGTAGCAAAGCTAAGGTTGCAAAATTCTTATGTCACATTTTCTGCTTCATTTATTGTCTCTATGGCAACTCAGTTTTTATTCATCTTTCAGTTTCCCCAAGAGCTTGTCACCTACGGAGGGAATGGACAGGTGTTTAGTAACTGGGCCCAGGTATGCTCTGAGTTAACTTGACTTCTCTTCTGTCTTTGATAGCGATGCATACAGTCCTAACAGTAGCATGTGAATGATTTGTGTTTGCTTGGTGCAGTTCCGCCTTGTAATGCATTACCTGAGTGAGATGACAGAGGAACAAACGCTGGTCATGTACAGCGGTCACCCCATGGGCCTGTTCCCCAGCCTGCCCTCCTCACCTCGCGCCATCATCACCAACGGCATGGTAACAACACAACACACACCTGATCTAATAAAGTGATACAAAAATACATGACAGATTCACATTTTTGTCTTTTGCTTCACTCAGGTTATTCCAAACTACTCCTCCAGAGATCAGTATGAGAAGATGTTTGCACTTGGTGTATCAATGTAAGTTTTAAGGGTTCTTTGTACCTGTTGGTTATGGTTAGCCATTTTGTTTCTTGGCTACAAAACAAAGTAGGTGGAAATGTGAGGTTTAATCTGTGTGCATTTATTGTGCATTTACAGGTACGGTCAAATGACAGCAGGCAGCTACTGCTACATTGGGCCTCAGGGGATCGTTCATGGCACTATGGTTTGTAAAAATCACAGTTGGATGCACACACCAAAATTTCTTTATACAAAATATAGACACCTTTAAATCAGTTATTTCCCACACCACAAGCGGTAACAGCATATCATAACTATAGCTGTACATTGCCTGTAGAGTGCAGTGCCTGCTTTATGTTTAATATACTTTCTGTGTTTTTCTGTGTAGCTGACAGTACTGAATGCTGGTCGGAGGTACCTGGGCTCCGATGACTTGAGGGGGCGAGTGTTTGTGACCTCAGGCCTGGGGGGCATGAGTGGAGCTCAGGCCAAAGCTGCCGTCATTTCTGGCTGCATTGGCGTGATCGCGGAGGTCAGCTGCTTTCTTGTCGTTTCCCATTAATGCTCACAGCTGATGACTGAGCAAGAATGGAGGAAGTGCCGCATCTCCATGTGATGGTATGATTTTGATTTGTGGGTAGGTGGATGAGGCTCCTCTGAGGAAGAGACATGAGCAGGGCTGGCTGATGGAGGTCACCAGCAGCATGGAGCGATGCATTAAACGCATCAGGTAACGGAGAGGAAATGATTATTAGGATGATTTATGATTCTTTATTATACCTCCATTTCACTGTATCACTGAACAATTCTGATATTACTTAGAGATATCCAGTAACAGTCTGTATTAGTGTGTACACTAATATACACACTAATGATATAAAATACTCTGTTCCTTTGTGGTCCCAGACAATGCCATGAGAGGAATACTGAACCAGAACAGTAAAGTTTTAAATTAAACACTCAAAAATCAAAGCAATTAGCTGAAAAACACCAGAATCCAAGTCCTAATCTGTATATTTTACCACTCAGCAGCCATCTTGAGCCCTTTCTTAGACAATTCTTTTCCATTAATCTGACAACATCTGAACATGTTGGCTACATATTTGAATAAGCAACAAAACAAAAATCCCCAACAAACCTTTCTCATTATGTTTGCTCTACAGTTTTAAATCTGTTAGGCTACAAACTAAAATGTTCAGAATATTAAAAGTTTACTGCAATAAAACGGACACTCACAGTTTAAAATAATGACACTGAAGTTTACTTTGTTGCTTTCAGCAGTTTGTAGAAATATTTTATTTATTATATTTAGCTATAGAATATTTTTACAGACAGCAACAGGATTCATATTAGCGTCTCCACAGCAGGAGATTTGCACGTATTTGCCCACTTTGAACACCAGTGCTAGTAGAAATACTTATGAATTTAAAATATGTCTGAGGTGGAGAGCAGAGTGAGTCAGGCTCTAACAGGAAGGTACACTGTGTACTTTTCTTCACTTCATACAAGTGAACTGTCACACAAAGTCACACAACAGTTAAACCATTTGTTACACAGCAGCAGGTTGAGTCCTGAGCTCCATCACAGCAGTTGTGTTTGTTGTTTTATTTATGCGAGGAACATTAACAGAAAAATGATGTGTGTTTGAATGAGAATACCATCCCTTTAACAGATTGATAAAGCCAATAATGTTGAGATTGCCTTGTCTGTTAAGGGCTTTGGTAATGTCCCCAGGCAGCTATTCTGAGCCAACAAGAGAAAGTCTAAATGAATGAAGAGAGAGCTATAGCTGTAATTTAAATGGTAACTTGGAAATAAAAACTGAATGTATATAATCACTTCTTAAATCTGATTTTTTTAAAAAAAACACTTTAAAAGTGTAGTGATTTTACCCCAAAATAACATTTATTAAGCATTTTTCTCCACATTTTACTTCCGTCTCTATGTTCAGCATCTAAACATTGCTGCACCTTCAAGAAAAAAAATATCCTTAATCTCACAGAAAGGACCTGTCAACTGTGAAATTATTATTTTGTGTCTCACAGAGAAGCCAGGAGCTCCAAAACTCCCCTCAGTCTCGGTTACCATGGCAACATCGTAGACTTGTGGTAAGAGAGCGATGAAAACTTTCTGCCAACCAGAAACAACCTGGTCTGCAGCTACAGTGAACTTCAAGATGTATTTGAAATCTACATTGTGTTTTTGTTACCAGGGAGAGGCTCGTGTTGGAGTTTGAGAGGACTGGAGAGCTGCTGGTGGATCTGGGCTCAGACCAGACATCTCTTCACAACCCATACAACGGAGGCTACTACCCAGTCCAGCTCAGCTTCAGGCAGGCCAACCAGCTCATGTCGACCGATCCTGGCCGTTTCCAAAGCATTGTCCAAGAAAGGTTAAACTAATCACAGTGCAGAGTCTGTTACAGTATTCTCTCTGTCAGTCCATTAACCCAAAACAACATGTGTTACATCCTATCACAGCCTCCGAAGACAAATAACAGCTATCAACAAGTTGTCTGATGCAGGTATGTTCTTCTGGGATTATGGCAACGCATTCCTGCTGGAGGCCCAAAGAGCTGGTAAGTAGTTTAACACACACACACACACACACACACACACACACACACACACACACACACACACACACACAGAACATCATCGTCATTTGGTCTATGTTAGAATAATAAAGACGCCTGTGTTCATTATTTTATTTAGGTGCAGAGGTTCAAAAAGTTGGTGGAGGAGCAACAGAGTTCCGTTACCCTTCTTATGTCCAGCACATTATGGGGTGAGACATTTGCAGTTTTTTTCAAACTAGTGCTTCACACAACTCCAGATGAAGTACTTGACTTTAGAAATAGTCAAATAATAGAGTTTTCAACCTCATTTCACATTCATCATCAGGCAAAAAAGGTAGAGAAATCTGGAATAAAGCTGTTTTTAATTCAGATTGTTTTATGTAACTGTTCGGTCAACAAACTGCTGTCGGATATTTGTGATCTACTTTTCTTTGCTTTTGCCACAGGGACATTTTCTCTTTGGGCTTTGGGCCGTTTCGCTGGGTTTGCACGTCTGGTGACCCCCAAGATCTTGCTGTAACTGATAACATTGCTGCTACTGTCCTGGAGGAAATCAGTGCCAGTGTGTCCAATCGTATCAAACAGCAGTACAGTGACAACATCCGCTGGATCAGAGAGGCTGGAAAACACAAAATGGTAAGTTTGCTCAGCAGTAAACAAACCCATATGCTCTCTTTGTGCAAATCACCCAGAAAAAAAATAACATATACACCGATCAGACATAACATTATGACCACCTGTCTAATATTGTGTTGCCCCCCCTTGTGTGGTCGAAAATGCTCTGAACCATTGGGAATGGACAAGAGGACCTCTCAGGGTGTCCTATGGGGTCTGGAACCAGGATGTTGGCACTGGATCCTGCAGTGGGGCCTCTGTCAATCAAACTTGTTCCACTTCATCCTGTTGATGCTTGATCAGAATGGGGTGTAGGAAGTTTGGAGGTCAAATCAACATGTTGGACCATTGTCTTGTTCCTGAAGACAATGGTCTCATTGATGTTTTTTCCATGTGGTGGGGTGCATCTTCCTGCGGGGGTAGGCCAGTCACATTTGGGATTTCCATTTGCATGAGGGAGTGTGCTTGTTGTGGGACAATATTTATTTGAGTGTCTAAGTCTCATCAACATGGATGATAAAATTCAAGGTTTTCCATCAGAACACCACATAGATATGATCAGTGTCATTCACTTAACCTGTCAGTGGTCATAATGTTGTGGCTGATCGGTGTATATTCAACTGTAGCTTGTATTACTGATTTTCTCTGTGTATTCTCTGTGTTTAGGTTGTGGGATCCCAAGCCAGAATCCTCTACTCCGACCAGAAAGGAAGAGTCTGCATAGCTTTGGCTATCAACCAGGCTATCGCTGATGGAAGAGTTTCAGTAAGAGAATAAATTGTCTGCTGATATTATTTCACATTCACTACTCTTTGCATGATATCAGGTTTTCAGTAGAGTCTCAGTATTGTCTTTTCCTGTTTCTCCTGTTCAGGCACCAGTGGTTATCAGCAGAGACCATCATGATGTTAGCGGCACTGACAGCCCCTTCAGAGAGACCTCCAATGTGTATGATGGTTCTGCTTTCTGTGCAGGTATGTGGTGCAGCTGAAAACAGCTACGAATCAGAATCTGAAGTTTCATGCAATTTTAAAATGGCACAAACAAACAGTAGAAAGCAGGTCAGCTTGCTAGACAAGCAAAATGAACAAAGACAGCTTGCTGACTGTGATAGTTTAGCTTCTCAAGCAAGTCTTCACTGTCAGCAAATATCTTTTCATGTCATGGTCGTATTGATATGATTGAAAACCAATAAAGTTGTTAAGAATTGATAACATAACTATCTTTTCAGGAATGCAGCTTTATAACATGTAATATGACGAGCTGCTTCAGGAAACCAGTGACCATAAATACAGCTGGGGTGTACATTTTATGCTTTGTTTCCTCAACAGTGATGCAAAATGAAGTGAGTTTAAAAAATGGCTGTTGGTGCCTTAAAGTTGGAGACTTTGGACATTTTCTTAGCACTGGTAATTTTAGGGAACTGTCCATGCAGAATCCGTTTTTTGTTACTCCTGAGAAGAAAATTGCTGTAATTGAGGTTTGTGAATTTGCCCACAAATTCATAACTTTGGTTATATGCAGCCTCTTTTTCCTTTTCCCAGCTTTCTTGTCTTTCCTTACTCACATAAGCTAGAAATACTTCACAAGTAGTTTAAAAAAAAGGGCAAGTCATGTCTCACAGTGTCTCCCCCTTTGCAGACATGGCCGTCCAGAACTTTGTCGGTGATGCATTCAGAGGTGCCACATGGGTGGCCCTGCACAATGGAGGTGGTGTCGGCTGGTAGGTCCAACTGATTATCCAGTAAATACTAAGCCATCTGAACTGCTGTTGTGATTCATCAACACCATCTTTGTGAGTTAGTGCTCACCTGTCACTTAAGTCTCTGCGTTAATGACTTTATCCCCCCCACAGGGGTGAGGTAATGAACGGAGGATTTGGTTTGCTGCTGGACGGCTCAGAGGAGGCAGCAAAGCGTGCCAGGCTGATGCTCAACTGGGACGTCTCTAATGGGGTGAGAGTGCAGAGAGAAAGGGAGGCAGCCTGAGAGGATCCAGCCTCACTTATTTATTCACAGTCTGCTCAGATTGCAGGCGATTGCTGAGTGGCTTGTAATCTGTGTGTTTGTGTGTGCTGCAGGTGGCTCGTCGTTGCTGGTCTGGAAACTCGAATGCTTATGAGACCATCCAGCGCACCATGGAGGAGAACAGGCAGCTGCGAGTCACTTTGCCTTTTCCTGTGCAGGATGAGCATGTGCTGGACCGTGCACTGCAAGGATAGACAACACTGTGGAAGGCCTTTTATCCACATGTTGACATTAGAAACTGC
The DNA here is from genome assembly GCA_024666655.1 of Dascyllus trimaculatus. Lineage (NCBI taxonomy): Eukaryota > Metazoa > Chordata > Actinopteri > Pomacentridae > Dascyllus > Dascyllus trimaculatus. The sequence goes on from CM045450.1 coordinate 16,842,498, forward strand.
AGAACCCTACAGAGGCAGCTCAATCTACTGAATACCTGTCAATACTGCAGTTGTTAATAAATCAATCACAATTAAATAAGCTGTCTGCCTTGAAGACACAGAACACTATTCAGCTGTTAATTATTTATAAGCAGTAATATCTTCTTCATTTTAGTGATGGAAATGAAACTACAACCCTTTATTAATAATAAATCCAAGTTGGGTTATGTGTGTGTCACAGTTTGTCCAGTGATATCAATCAGAATGTCAGTGGTGGAAAAATGTATTACGTGTTGTGGAAAAAAGAAGAGAACATGTAGTTCTTTCAACAGAAAGCCACAGCCAAGTTGGTCACAAATGACTGCACCAAAGGAACGTGTTGGATTCTTTCTTCATCTGCACATATTTTCCACCTGTGAGATTTCAGTGCTCCAATAAACACCTTGTAAGGAAACCAGGGACAGATCAGTGACACAAGCATGCACCTCTCCTTTAAAATAAACTAAATTTGGTTTGTGACAATTTGGCTCAACAGCAAGAAAAGAAGGGACAATGGAAATGTTTCAAATGAACTGATGTGGTGAGGATGCTGCTGCTGTCCTACAGGTGGAGAGATGTTAACTCCAAGGAGACCATCGTGTTCCTCACTGGTGGCAGAACAATATTTGTAGGAGATCTAATCCTGTTTTTGCTCTCATGGAGGATCATATATTTACACCATATTGATTCCTTCTCTTAGCTTTTGGTCTTCTGCGCCCTTGTCACGCGTGGTTGTTCCTTTAAGAAGGCTGTGAATGGTGAATGAACTTGAGCCTTTCCGCGCTGACGTCAGGGGCTTGGAGAGGCTGCTGTGCCCTGCAGGAAGAGCCAGATAACGGTGATGAGGACCAGACGGGGATACCAGATCTCCCTCTCCGCATTTTTTCACTCATTGTGTGTTTTCTCAATCTCCGCTGCTCCATCCAGTGTCCAGTTAGATTCTTTTGAAGTTCTCTCCGCCTGTGTAGCGGCGCGCTGTGAGACCTCCGCCCTTTTCTGTACACCAAGAAGGTTTTTATAGATTCCATACCTCTTTTTTTCCTCCTGGAGCTTCAAGACTGAGTCGAGATGTTCTGTTGGGAAATCCTCCGGATGGTGATACCGGATATCTTCTGACTGATGAGATTTTCTCTGCGCCACACAGCTTTTAGAGAAAAAAAAAATATGCATCACAACCAGGAGGAGCAGTCGGTAAATCCAATTATTGCGCAGCTCGGGACGGCGCACAACAGTGACTCCAGCAGCCCGGAGAGCAGCAGCGACTTGCAGCCACCTGCTTACTCCAAACTGGAGTTTAGGAGAAATGCTGTGACAGATGACTATAAGATAACAGCTCAGGTTCTCGGTTTGGGAATCAATGGCAAAGTGCTGGAATGTTACTGCAAGAAAACAGGAGAGAAATGCGCCCTGAAGGTGTGTGTTGGGTTTCTGCTGCTTTATTGTATTGATGTGAACTGGACTGCTGTCACTGGAAAGAAAGAGAGCAGCCATCAATTATTCATTTCTCCTCAGTCTTTGTGGTCTGCACCGATTAATGGGGCCTTACACTGGAAATCTGTGCAGAAATTCCCAGAAGGACTCATGTGAAGTTTAATGCACAGCACTTGTAAGATTGATTATATCATATGACACAGATGAAATATCAATTCAGCCATGGACGGATGGAGCAGTGATCTGAAAGCAAATTGTGGTCCAGAGTTGCCCAGACGGTGATGTGCTGTCTGGGATGCTTTGACACAGCTTCCACTCTCTTTTTAGTGATTGTTGTGGGAACAATGACCTGCTCTGTTCATACTTTACATAATCATCTGCGCCTCTGACATTTTCACAAAAGTTACAAATCTGCATTTTTTTTCCACTTGTGCATTCATGTGTTGTGAGAAATGCAGCTCTGATAAGCCAATAAACAGATGGCTTGCGGGGTTGCAGCAGAGCCTTAGGAAAACAAACAGTAAGGGCAGCCACATGTTTTATTTGGAAAACCTCTGGAAATGAGCTATAACCCAAAAGGTATGATGAAATGTAAGGAGGCACCTCAGTTTGAGTGAGCACTGCTGTGTGAGTGGTGATGCTGTGATTGATGCATAGAAGGTTTGGATGAAATTCACACTTGTATTCCATAACTGAGCCATCTTCCTCCTCCAGACTGCAATATCATGTCCACAGTACTGTGACCTGTATGCCTTAGAAATCAGCCTTCTTTCTGACACTGCTGCTGCTGCTGCTGTGCCTTTAAATACAGAGCATGCTGCAGTCTTGAAGTATTTAGTTTTAGAATTCAGCTCTAGATGAATGACTGTCTAAACAGTCAGTGACCTATTTATTGATTTCACTTTATCTGCTTTGGATTTGCAAACGAAGATGCAAGAGTAAAAACATGTATTTACACAGAAAAATAAAGATAACATGGAATTAGTTCCTTAAAATGTCTTTTCATCATGTTTAACAGATCCTATACGACACTCCTAAAGCCCGACGGGAGGTGGAGCTGCACTGGCGAGTGTCCGGAGGCCCCCACATCGTACGAATCCTCAGCCTGTATGAGAACGTGCACCAGGGGAAGAAATGTCTCCTCATTGTAATGGAATGGTGAGAATGACCAGCAGCAACACTACATTAGTTATTCTCTGCTTATTTTGGGGCCTTTCGAGGAAAATCACTACCATAATATGTTTCACACGTGTTCAGCTTTGTGTTACTTTGTGGATCTGAAAAAAAGTGTTTAGGCTAAACAACAGAGAAAAAGAAGTGAGTAGCGCAACTTATAAATATGGGGTTTCTTTGTTTGTTTGATCTTTATTTTAATCAGGAAAAGTCTCATTGTGATTAAGAATTTGCTTTCCAAGAGCGTCCTGACCAACACATTCAGACATGCAGGCATATGACAACTTAAATAAGGTTTTACATGGAGAGTAAGAGTATATTATAATATCATGAAATCGAGAAAAAAAATGTCACAAGTCATCAGTGGTGACGACCATGCACGGCCAGTGTGAGTCAGTCATGACATGTTCAGTTACTGAGATCATCTCTTTAGGAGTTCTGCAATTTCTCCAACAGATTTCAGCCAAACAGGCCGTACTGAAATGCCCCTTTTCCCCATACAGTACTCTGGAAATAGATAGCAGGAGTAAGTGCTGGAAGCATAGATTATAGCTTTCTGTACTTTTTTTCCCATAGATATGTAGGAAACTGACCAAGAATAGCTTTATAAGGAAGAATTTGTCAACAACTACGTTAATGGGTGGACAAGACCATCCAACTTAATTGTTTAATACTCAATAGTGAGTAAGAGATTTAAGATTTATAATGAAGCTCAGTGCTGCATAATAGAATGTATCAAACACATCAAAACATTGCATTGAGTTATGTATTTATACGATCACCATGATCCACTAAAAGGCATAAAAGTACTGGAAACAAGCATTTTTTGATGTTGATTCTGAAATATTATTTTCTCGATCAACTGATTAATCTTTGGTCCATTAAACGTCTGAAAAATGCGAAAAGTGCTCTTCACTACTTCCTTGAACAAATGTCTTGTTTTCTCCAACCAAAACCTATGCACAATTTAGTTCAAGTCCAGCAAAAACATATTCAGAAAATACTTTTTTGGCTTGTCTTTCTTATATAATGTGCTTTTGTCATTTATCTTCTCTTATATATCTTTTATATTCTTCAGGATGCAACAATAAATAGACCCTATGGGGCTTTTTCCCACAGTCATTTTACATTGCTTTTGTTTGTGATTGTGACTTTTTGTTTCATTTTGACTAGTTTAAATAAACAAACTGAAACTCAGAGACAAAGTGAAAGCAAAAATGAAACATCTCAGAGGGACAACAGCCACATTATAGTCTGCTCATTCAAATAAAGCTCATGTAATCAGGTAATAACTTGTATACAGTCTAATATTGAGTCCATGGTATCTTTGGCTTTTGGGTGGATTTTCTCTTTAATGTCTTTTTCCTCTTGAGTCATCTCTGTCCGCTTCGACCGGACTCATCCGAACAGTAAATAGACACAATGACCTGCTTTGTTCTAAGACAGTGATTACACTGGAGAACTGTGGTCATTTGCCAAGAGTCCCCTCGCTGCCCCAGATCTGATCTCTTTGTTAATCTCATCTCAGTATGGAGGGAGGGGAGCTGTTCAGCCGCATTCAGGCCAGAGGGGACCAGGCCTTCACAGAGAGAGGTGGGTTACAGTTCACATTTAACACATTAAATCTACTGGTTCCTGTGTTGTGATCTGTGCTGTCATATCTATCCGTCCTCCAGAGGTGTCAGAGATCATGCATGACATCGGCATGGCTATAGAGTACCTCCACCACGTGGACATCGCTCACAGAGATGTAAAGGTACTGCTGCTGTCCTAATAATTCTTCACAGACATTGTAAAATAGAGTTTGTAGTTAAATAAAGCAGCTAAATAAGTGTATCTCACTTCTGTTATTTGTCTTTTTCCTATTTGTGATTCACCCAACAGCCTGAAAACCTGCTGTACACCACCAAGGAGAGCAACGCCACACTGAAACTGACTGACTTTGGTTTTGCTAAGGAGACAACACTGCACAACTCGCTCCAAACTCCCTGCTACACTCCTTATTATGTCGGTGAGTGTTTGCAGAAATATGACAGCAGGAGATCTAGTTACATTGCCTATAAATGTGCTATGCATTTAGCTTTCACTCACTCTTGTGTTGTCCTTGTGTCTGTGCATATTATTTGCCTGCAGTCATATGAATGTGTCTTTCATTCTGCACATTACTGTCTTGCTTTTTTCCGTGTCTGTTTGTCATTTCAGCACCAGAAGTGCTTGGTCCAGAGAAATATGACAAATCATGTGACATGTGGTCTTTAGGCGTAATTATGTACATCCTGTGAGTATCATTTTTGCCTGTAACTGATGCAGCTTAGTGAAATATTAATAGCTACTCCCTGTGCATTTGTTGAATAAGAAACCAACGTATAGCAGCTTTCTCTGCTCTCTCTTCTCTCCAGGCTTTGTGGGTTTCCTCCGTTCTACTCAAACACAGGTCAGGCCATCTCTCCAGGCATGAAGCAAAGGATCAGGTTGGGCCAGTATGAGTTTCCCAACCCTGAGTGGGCTGACGTTTCCGAGGAAGGTCAGGCTTTGAACATTAAGTTCATATCTAACAGCAAAAACACGTAAAAACTGGGAAAAATGTGTGCAATGCTTTGGAACTAAGTGAAAACAAAGTTCTGAATGAATGCGGTCTTGACTCATCCAGTATTGCATAATACCGAGGCATTTAAGCTTCACTTTGACCCTGGCAGACTGTACCGACCTAATTATGGGCTGAAAACTTGTGGAAAACAGATTGCACAAAGTCTCCCTTTAATGTAATAAAAATATCATTGTTTATCATCACTATGTCACTGCATGTTTGAACTTATGATGTAGGGTTGTTTGTCTTTTTGCTGTATTGAATGAGGAGTTGTTGTTCTTTTACAGTTGTTGATTCAAGCTTGAATTATGTGGTAACAATTCTGTCTCAAAACAATGGAGATAAATTGTAGGATAAGCTAAGCTAAGTAAAGATAAGATAAGTTAAGTTAAGATAAGATAAGATAAGATAAGCAAAGATAAGATAAGATAAGATAAGATAAGATAAGCCTTTCTTAATCCCACAGCGGGAAGTTTTCAGCGTTACACCTGCAAAGGGGATAGTACAAAAATGTAAAAAAAATCAGTAGAAAAATAAAAAAGTAAACAAGAAATATACATCAGTACTGTTGATAGTCTACAGATTCTTCTCTATGTAGAAATTCAGATATGGCACAGATTCCACTGAATGCAGAAATGAATGATATTAGACCAGATTATTCTTTATGCAGAAAAACATAAAAACTAGATTATTCTAAATGACCATTAACACTGAAGATCTGTTAGTTGTTTGATTGAGTTTTATTTCTTGTCCCCTGCAGCCAAACAGCTGATCATCCAGCTGCTGAAGACTGACCCCAGTGAGAGGATGACCATTGGACAGTTCATGAACTATCCTTGGATCAGTGTAAGTTCACACTTTCTAAGCCCTGTGTAGACCAGCATGTCGCTCCCTTGCATATTAATGGATGTTCATGTTTTGACACCACAGCAGTCGATGGTGGTCCCTCCAACACCTCTGCACACCTCTCGTGTTCTGACAGAGGACAAGGAGCTGTGGGACGATGTAAAGGTGAGGCTCTTTCGAGAACGTGGCCACCAGATGGCAGTAAAGCAGCAGATCAGATTCACAACACATAGTTTTGGTTTCTTCCAACAGGAGGAAATGACCAGCGCTTTGGCCACCATGCGTGTCGACTACGACCAGGTGAAGATCAAAGACTTGGACACGTCCAACAACCCTCTGCTGAACAAGAGACGCAAGAGGCCGGTGCCCGGAGGAGCCAACCGAGCAGAAGAAGGCAACAGCAGGGATGGAGAAGGAAGAGCGGTGTCTAATAGTCACAGAGAGGTCACGTTCTCTGAAGAGCATGGGGAAATGATTATTGGACAGAAGTAGTATTAAAGTGAGAGTAAGCAATATTTTCCCATCTACATATCACTTATTGTACTTCTCTGTGTCACTGCACTCAATAGTCTAAAGAATGTCATTTATTTTTACCTGTTACTACTATAACAAATTTAAATAAAATTTTGTTTTTTATGTTTTACAACTGGGCCGTGTCACTTTGTACATGATAACGTATTTTACACAGATCATTTGGCAGTGAAAAGTTTGTTTAAGCTATAAAGTGGCTGTTATTAAGGTAAAAAATCTGAGAGTAAGTTCAATGCAGAGATTTTGTTTCACTGTGAGGAATTGGTTCTTCAAAAAAAAGACAGTATGTGGAAGTCATAAAATATATCTATTTGGCAAGACAACACACAAAGGAGACTTTTATGATGGTTAGTTATGTGGGTATTGTAACATGCACAATTAAGGGGCATTTAAAACCATAAGAGGTCAATGTGATTTTTGCTTGTGTGATTTATCTACCAAACCAGGCATTTCCTCTCACTTGAAATTTCTTCCTCTCTAAGGCACTGCCAAGCAATTAATGCTGCCTGCTGTTTCTGGCTTCAAGATAAATGTTCACTTTTTCAATAAAACATTGGTTAATCTGACAAAAATGAAAACACAAAGGGCTTTACAGTGGATAGATCTGCTAGTATATGGCTTTAAAGCTGGATGTTACCATCTAATGTTAATGTTTCATTGGTTAAAGAACATAAGGGAGGATTTAACGAAATGTAACTCCTTTATATACCGTCTTAGAAGTTAATCTGTAATCATGTCTTTTTCTAAAGACTCATCATGGGATTTCTGTGTCACTACTTAAATGTAGTGGAGTAACACGAATCAGTAATTTCAATAAGCTGCACAGTTGAGGTAGTATGGAAAAGTAAATATTCAAGTAAAGTGCAAATACTTGAAATTTGTTCCAGACTTCCAGTGACTAGCTCTACTCTGCTACTGTTTGTTTTAAAGAACTGAATGCTGGGACACAACAGTGGCGTAATTAAAACTTACCCTTTACATCCCATTTACTGATCACATTAGCCCTCAGATGCACAAGTGATTGGACCCTGCAATCTTCCATAAATGGGTCAAAAATGACCCGTATAAGAATCAATGTGTTTTAATGTCACTGGTGTCATTTGGGTTAAGAATAATCATTTGTACTATTGTTTTATTATATTAAGGTCCACACAATAATGATGTCATGTTTGAAATATGTTTGTCTTTCACTTTATAACAGACTGATATGTCGGTCCAGCTCCCTCTCTGTCAGAGTAGGCCAGCCCTGTTGGGTGAGTTGCGCCCTCTTCGCCCTTCTCAGTTCGGCAACACCAGCTGCATCCCAATCAAAGATGCAGGCTGACATGCGTGCAATGGAAGTGGGATAAAGCTGATCGGTGGTACATCCCACAGCCAGATGTCACATTAAATACCAGATTCATATTCTTTCCCACTAGAACATGGAACCCGCCAAGGATGCTCCTTGAGCACCCTCTTGTTTGCACTGGCTATTGAGCCATTGGCAGGGTTTATTAAAACTTCCTCAGAAATTAGGGGTTTTAATGTTGTATTAAGTTGAGATTGACACCACCGTTCCACATCTGCTTGGATGTCCACAACAATTTGGATGTATATCAGTTTTTAAATTAAACATGTTAAAAACAGAAGCTATGTCCATAAATGCTCCACCTAGTGGTTTTCCTTTCTATTGGTCACCTAAAGAGATTACCTATCTAGGAATAAAAGTTAGTCCCTTTCTCAAAAAACTGATTAAATTAACCTTTGACCAATTGTAACGCACATCAAGGAGGACTTGAATAGGTGGAGAAGCTTAGCCGTTTCTCAGTTGGGCAGGATACCCCCAATATGCAGGATTAGTGTGCTAAAAATTAACATATAACCTAGGTTGATATATCCACTGCAGATGATGCCAAATTGCATTCCTAACAGCTGATTTGCAAAATTGGATAAAACATTCACACAATTCATTTGGCAGGGAAAAAAAGGTAAGAATGAAAATAAGTAAACTTCAGAGAGATAAGGATCAAAGGGGGTTGGGAGTCCCTTAATGTGTGGCTTTATTAATAAGCTGCACAAATGCGCTGTATATATGAATGGGTGAATCCTGATGTTACAAATAAATGGATTGACATGGAGTCTTGGAATTGTAGCCTCCTAACACTAAAAGGCTGCCATTTTATAACCTACAAGAAGGTAAAATCGGAGGTTCAAAGTAATTTCATTGTCAGGAATACATTGAACACACGGTGTAAGAGCCATATATTTCTGTTGTTATTCCACCAAACACCAGGGGGCGTAGAATATTGCAAAAGGTGGCTCTTTATTATAAAGAGCCACTGATGACAGGTGTTGCCAATCAGTGGGAAGCAAATCATTTTTTGACTGTTTTCAGATCGGAGGAATGGTGTAAGAAGAAATACTATATTTATGTTTAATTTATACAAACGACAGACAATTTTTTCCCTAAAACAGGGAAAAGAAATTATGGAAACCAAAAGTGTTGGTAAAGACTGAGTTTCTCTTCCGAGTACATGTCAGAACAATGGACACTGATTTTCAACCTGTAGTGGTCAAAAGTGGGACTTAGTCACTACACATGGAATAAGATTACAGTGAGTTTCAAACTTAAAAATTATTTTTCTCTTCTGGCCCTGTTATGGAGGAATCCAGATTTCATTCTGCCATGTCATGAATCTGTGTAGAAATTTTGGCAGGAAAGGGGTTTGGACCAGTTTGTCAAACTCTATGAGAGGGATACAATGGAGTCATTTGAAGCTCTTAAAAGTAAATATTCTTTACTACAATTTCACTTTTCCTGATATTTACGTATTTTTATGTATTTTGACAGCAAAAGTGGACAATGCTAGGGACAAATATAATGCTAAACTGATTGAAATGATCTTACATATAGCAAGGAAGACAACTCTCAAATTCTGGATATCAAAGGACAGTCCTACAGCGGAGGACTGGTATAAGGAGGTTCTGAGTGTACTCCTGGAAAAGCTGACCTACACCCTTCATGACAACACTGAAGGATTTATTAAGATATGGCGACCTATCCTGGACAATGTGGACATTATGGACCCATTTTAGTCTGGACTTTGTTCTATTAAGCCAACGCTATTCCAGTCAATTTAAGAAACATTGGCACCCTGGTGGTGTAGATGGGTGAAGTTCTTGTTTTTGTTTTTTCATCTTTATTTTTTTTTTGCTTGTTTTCTGCTGTTTGTTCATGCCTGTTCAGTGGTTAAAAAATGTGGGAAAATAACGTTCTGTTTGTATTTTTTTGGTATATATATATAAAAGGTAACTTAAATTTAAATGGAATAATATCAAAAACATGTTTCTTGAGGAATACCTGGATTATGAAATGATAACTTTTCATTACAGAGACATTGCAAGAAAACAACTTCACTTTTTGAACCTACTTACGCATCTCAGGGTTAGAACGTACAAATGTTTGAAAAAAATGTCCCCTTCTATCCTGATGCTTTTACTAGTAACTGTACACTGTACACCGCTGGTCATTTGAAAGCCAAAGTGCACATATAATGCAAATAAGTTTGCATGATTACATTCTGCGCTAGAAATGTGTCATTCAAATCAGTTATGGTTGGGATCGGGGCTGAATGTGTTTCAGTAGTTCAGTGGATACATTTAGAAACGAATTTTGTGATGTAGTTGTGGTGAGTAAAAGATAACAAGAGTCTTGTGATGGCGTCAAATCTGATTTATGGATCGGATGTGATGACGGACCTCCTGACCATCCGCGAGAAAGGTGTCCTCATCAGTCTGCTTGAACCTCACTGTAAGGTCAGTTCACTTCCTTACTTACATTAACACTTTAAACATCAAAAGAACTTACTGACAAAAACCTAATATGCGTTTTAAAAGGAAAAACGTGTTGTCAGCCAGGGCCGTCACTAGGTTGTAAGGACAGGGGGAACTTAACCCCCAGAAGATGCACAGGATGTCAGCAAATGTAGCGCACGAGCACAAACTTCACAAACAGCTAACAAAGGCTGAGAAATTATTCATTATTATTATTTCAGTTTGTTTTTTTAATATAGTACAACAACAAACATAGGTTTACAACAACACATGTTTACAGCATTAACAAGAACAAAAATGGCTACAATTGCAAATTAGTTGGTGGATGGAAGCATCAAAGAATGCCGTCTGTTTTTAAAGGTGGCAAATCGGTCTCTCACTCCGTTGTGACTCGGACGCTGAAGCTCATCTTTTTCAGTTGACATGACTGCAAGACTTTTTGACCACAAAACAACAAAGTTAAGACATGCGCAGAGATTGTCTTTATGTGCAAGCCCAGTTTTTATTTGTCAAACATGGAGCATTTGGTTTATCAACTAAGTGGGACTTTCTGCTGTTAGCCACTGGAGCAAGCTAACTGTTACTACCAGCAATGATGAATACTTACTTTCCTGAAAAACTTTGATATCCATTCGTCATCCATCCGTTCACGTTCTTCTCCTAACGCGGCTCTGTGTGCCTAAAAGCTACACACACTCTGCAGGTACCGACTGAAAGCAAGGTCACAGGGAAAAGGTGGACCGGATGTTCAGTGACGTGGGCGTTCTCTATATGAACAAGTGGGATGGATTGATAACGATGCACTGAAGGGGCTCTCTCTACCTGGCGCTCTGAAGTGAGGGGAAACTGACATATTTATGATCATATTTAAGTGAATAATGACAGGTTGTGTGATTATTTATTTAAACTCATATTCTGACCAATTTATATTGCATATGTCGGCATTTTTTGTAAAAAAAAAAAAAAATTTATAGTATATTTTAAAATAAAACTACTAATTATTTAGGTGGGCTTAAGCCCCCCTAAAATAGGCCTAACAACACCACTGTTGTCAGCTGAAGATGTGGATGGGCATCTGATGCATGTCTCTGTGAACCTGTGGTAATCACCCTTTTCATTAAATTTCCTGGTTTCATGTCATGAGTAGCAGCTATCAGAGGAAGCCTGGCAAATGAATGGGTTTTCTCTGAGAGCTGATTTCGTTTTACAATGAATTGACCTGTAATCTCAGTTAAGAGTTTACTACATTATCTTGAGAAACAAAAGTTATTATTCATGTGCAAATACTTAGAAGTGAAAGATGCAATTCCACAATTTTTCCAGACATTTTTGTCAGATAATCACCAGTGTCTTGTTGACTTAACACAGTTGGTTGGAAACATGGTGCCTTCGTGGTCATTTTATTGAAGAAGAACAAAATAAAACTTCCTCTTTGGTGCCTTCAGCACTGTCATCTGTAAGATAACACTGGTTTTATAGACAGATATAACTGTGTGTCATCAGCGTAACAGTGTATATTAGATGTAAAGTAAATCATTAATAGAGAAAAGTTGTCAGTCATGTGAATCACTATGATTTGTGTACTATGGGTGAGGCTGATCTGCCTGTGGTTGGTAAAAAAAAAAACCTGCTGAAGTGACACAAACTCAACCACTGAAGACACCAAGTTAGTTCTTTAAATCATGAAATATATGCTTGATTTCTTGAAGCTCACTACAGATATCAGAATTTAAGTAGATCATTTTCCAGCATCATCAGCTTCTAAAAGGATGTTTTTAAAATGTGATGCTATACGTTTAAAAAGCCACTTGTGGGAGGACTTGTATAAACTTTCTTTGAAAATGTTTTAACCCTAGAAGGAGTCCATAAAAAAGACTTGATTGCAGACAAAATGCACTAACTCAGCCTCTTAAGAAAACTTTTTGGAACCTAAAAAATTAATCCCTGCTGCAATAAGACATCAGTTTGTTTTGTTTTTCTTGTAGTATCATTACATTATCAATCATTCTAACTGCTCCACTGAACATTACAGGATATCTGTGGCCATGCTGTTACAAGATTACATTTTTTAGATGTTTAATTTTTAGGTTTTAAAATTAAGTTTCAAAACACTTTCCTTTGTGGAGTTTAAAGCTCTCTTGATTCCTGACTTCCTTCTCATTTTTGTGCTTTGTGTCAACATTAGGAAAAAAACATGGGAAGTAGGAAAGATGCACCAAGGAATGTGATTTTAAATTACAGATAATGTGCAGTATATTCAACAGTTGTGATTTGTATAATCACTGGTGTATTTTAGCTGATGAAAACTACAGTAGCCCAGATACTGCAGGCCAAAGACATCGAAAGTGAGAGTCCAGGCTGGATCTGTCTACACTGTGGTGTGGTTTGTCTCATTGAGGATGGATCCAGACGTTCCTATTTCCTGCGTCTCTACTGTGTCAAGGTAAGAGGAACTATAGAACTGCTTAGAGTAACTCCATCCACTCAGATCACCACTTCCCTCAGTGAAGAGACAGTTTGTTTTGTTATCTTGGCTTTATGTTGTGTGTACGAGCACAATTGCATATGTGTTCGTACACACGTGTCCAACTGTGTAAAGTGTTTCCTCTAATTTTCAGTGTCCTTCAGTAACAATAGGAAGTCTTATGATGATGGGTGTGCCTGTATTTTTCCCTTGTGTGACTCTAGCAGCTGTTCGTAAACGCCTTTACCCTCATTTCACCTTATCTGCCCTCTAACACAGCGTGCCAAGTTATTGTGGGAACAGGAATTGCACATTCCATTCACGTACACTGCAGCTCGCACGTTCTTCCATACTTTCCCTGCAGATGTAAGTGTTTGAGTACCAGTTTATGCATTATACTAAGGAGAGTACTACTTTTAGGTTGGTTCAAGGCTTGCTTTGTTCTCACAGGGCATCCAGATGGGCCTCAACTTTGCCAATGAGATCGAGGCAGAAGAATTTTATCTCGAAGTGGAAACTGCCAACGGTTAGAATAACAACAAATATTGTCTGTATTAGCACCTATAAAATCTGTGTTTGCTCTTTGCACATGACAGCAGATTAAAGTGTGAAAATGCTATTATGTTCCCCCTCTGTAATCTCTCATTAGTGTCCATTAACTCTTTCATTTGCAGAAAAGATGACCCACATGACTGACATAGCAAACTTGAAAACAGCCTCAGCAAATGACCCATCTAATTTAGGGTAAGAAAAATTATATCATTTTCCAGCTGTAAAGTGCAGAAAAAGGCAAACTGTCAAAGAGAGGACTGTTTTTTGCTCCTATAGAACTGGACCACCTGAAACTTTAGATAAGAAGAAACATTACCTCATGGATGCGCTCTCCGCCACAGTTCCTCTGACCACAAGTTCAGTAAGTCAAATTGTACATTGAAATGAAATATAAGTTACCCGTCTACACCCCTTCCTCACACCTCATACCGCTGCCATACTGGTCCACAGTCTAGTCACTTCTCGGCTTGACTACTGCAACTACCTTTTGTTTGGTCTCCCCCAGAAAACCCTTCACAAACTTCAACTTGTACAAAATTCGGCAGCACGAATATCACCACAACCCCATCCACCTGTCACATCACACCTGTCCTGGAACAGCTCCACTGGCTGCCTATTCTATATCGCATCCAATACAAAACATTACTTTTCACTTTCAAGGCCTTCCACAACCTCGCCCCTCTGTACCAGAGCATTCAGCTGCTCTGCCCCCCAACTATGGAATTCACTCCCCCCTGACCTCCACAATATTGATTCTCTCCCACACTTCAAATCCCAACTCAAAACTCATCTGTTCAGGCTGAACAGATGACCATACAGGTGGCGTGGGCGGTTGATGCTACAACTAAGGTTCATATTTATTTTATATTTATTTGAAGTCCATATTTATAAATGTAGTTCATATTTTTAGCATTGCATTTTTTATTTACTTATTTATTTTATATATTTTTTATTTAATTGTATTTTATTGCATTTTTTTGTTGTTGTTTTTATGTCTCTCTTTATTACATTTTTGTGCTTTTATCTGTACGGTGTCCTTAAGAGTCATGAAAAGCGCCTTTAAATAAAATATATTATTATTATTATTTTTATTAAGTCAAAGTAAAGACATTGTCAAGCTATAATCAGTCTCTAGCAATACATCAGTCCATTCCTTGTTGTATCTACTTGTTTAAGGATCTGGATCCTGCCATGAGGAGGCTGTTGATTCAGGCAAGACTCACTGAAAAAGACCTTAAAGACAAGGACGTTGTCGAGGCTGCTGACTTCATCATCAACCAATTCGGAGGACTGAAGGCTGTGCAGAGAGAGCTGAGCAAAAGAGGTACATTATCTCAAAAACACATTCCAGTGCCTTTTTTATTTTCAAGTTTTTAAAAGTAACATGTCTTTCAAGACAGTGTTCTGTCGTATTTGACAGGTTCTATGTCTCAGACATTTCCAAGAGCTGCAGGGGCGTCCATCTTTCTGACTCTGAGGAAAGGATCTTTGCCACCGTCACCTCCACCAAAGAGGGTTGGAGGGGGAGGAAAGGGATATGAGGGAGGTAGAGGAAAAGGTAGAGGGAAGTGAGAGGTGAGGAAGGGAGAGAAAAGGGGAGAAAGTTGAAGGGGATGAGGGTAGTAGAAGTGAGGTTATAGAAGATAAATGGGGGTGAGGCTGGGAAGAAAGAGAAAATATCAAGACAGATGAAAGGGTTGGGGTTGGAGGAAACAGAGGAAAGAGGTGGAGAAAAAGGGGGTGAGTGTTGGAGGGGATGATGGAAGGAGGGTGGAGTGATGAAAATGAGAGAGACGGTAGAAGGATGGGGGAAAAATCTTATCTTACTGTTGAAGTTGTTCATGTCCTTTACTGTGAAGCTGTGCAACCTTCGAATAAAGGAATCTTTCAAAAGACACTCTGAGGATTTAGTATTTGGGAATACACACCATGTGAGCACACACTAAAGCAGAAATGCCTGAATCAAGAGCCCAGAGTTCAGTATTTCTGTCCGTGGAGCTACACAGATCTGATCTGCAGCTGCTGGTTCCTCCGATCTGTCCAGTGTTTATGTTTTCTTGTTTGTTGTCTGTTTGTCACTGCTGTTCTTTGCTCCCTCTTCTTTACCCTCACCCAACTAGTCGGGGCAGATGGCCACCGTCCCTCAGCCTGGTTCTGCTGGAGGTCGTTCCTCACCACCATTGCAAATGTATGTAAAGCTTTTGAAATAAAACACAGTAAAATAAAAACCTTGGATTTGTTGGGTTTTTATGTATATTTCTGTAAGGTTGTGTCTTTTGTGGTAGGTTAGTGAGGTAAACTCCATCATTTAAAGCAGATTAGGAAGCTTAAAGATTGTAGAGAGAAGAAGCGGAGAGCTGAGAGGGGAACAGACTAAAGGGACAGTAAAGCAATAGGGAAGATAAAAGAGACTCTGGGGAAAAGATGAATGAAAAGTTAAATGAAATCCATAAAACACCATCTCTCTCACTCACTGAGGTAAAATCACCAAGAAACCCATTCAAGCTGGACTCCGATCTGGTCTTCGCTCTTCCTCCCTGTGCTCCAGATCAGCAGCTCTAAGACAATCAACAAAGCCTATCTGCAGGACAGGAATCAGCGTCACCTCAGCCACCAGGGGACTCATCCTAGGACTCATCCCTGGGACCAGTTGGAAGGACCTGGTTACAGATGAAAAACCCACCAGAAGAATAAAAGGAGCTATCATTCTCCAGCACAGGCACTGCCAGTGGCAGCACCAACGTTCACTGAACAAAATGTTAGAGCATGATTTCTATAAGATATCGGAATTCTTCACACAGAAACACATGAGCACGAGACTGTCAAGTCCTGACTGGGAAAATGCTGACAACGACGGGTTCAGAGTAGCAGTTATCGGCCTCATGACACTCTGTGAGACACAGTTTCCACAGTACAGGGACATGTCAGCCATCTCATCTGTGTCTCAGGGGGAAAAGAAGACCAGCAGCGCATTCATAGCACATCTCACAGAGGCCTTTGACGTTTATAGTGAACTGAAAAAAGGACAAATGGGGTCAACACCACATGACCTCGAAGAAGTATATCTCATAACAATTTTCTATTTTTTGAATAGAATTAGGCCTGAAATTGAAATGGGAGTCAAGAAAACATGCATCACCTGGACAAAAGCAAGTCTAGCTGACATTCTGCAGCATGCAAAGCATGCAGATGGCCAGCTGTTATTACTGGAGGCTGAACAAGAGGTGAGCAAAGAGAAAAAAAATTCATGAGATTAAATATGAGATCTAAACCTGCATTTGACATGTATTCAGGTGCTACGAAACTGCCACAGTTGACCTTAACAATAGCAGGTTGTACTACTGTCTCTGTGTTCAGATCAGCTGTTTTGCCCAAAAAAACAACCCTATACTAAAAGAGTACCAGAAGTGAGAAAACTGTGGGTGCTACTGGTATTCCAATGCTGGAACCTTACACCATCCCACTACAGTCTACACTCAGTGACTCCACAGTTAAACACTCATTCTTAGTTTCAGACTTTATGTTCCAATTCAGTTTAAAATTAACCGCTCACCACTCACATCACTCGTGTCACAAATGTAGTGTACAGTCATTGCTGTACAGCACCTCACTTAATTTGCACACACACACACACACACACACACACACACACACACACACACACACACAGAGGCAGCTGAGTTCGTTCATGCTGCTGGTTTATCACATAGCTCACGTATCACATGGACCAGGTGACAAGTTTGAGGAAGTGTTGTAGAGACAGCAACAGGAAGTTGAAAGATTGAATAGGTCTATTATTTTCTGGACAAGATCTGCTGCTGTCTGTGTCTCTTTCTCCTACGCAGGATGTTTTCAGGTGAGGATCCCCATGCATCATTGGTGAAACCTACAAATTGGGAGCAGAAGGACACACACACACACTAACTCAAAACATGGTTTCACAGAACTTGTTGACATGACTGAACTATCTGAGATGACTTCCTGTTTGTGGGCCGATCTAAACAAGATGAGGGGCTCGAAACACCAATATTTCCTGTAAAGAAAATACATATCAATGATGGCCTTCATAGGAAGTTCTGTTTACACAAAAACAGCTTTTCCATCATATACCTTGTGATAAATGTGACCAAAAGCATTGCAGCTTGCATTTTGATGCATGTTTATGATGTGTGTATACTCTCACTTTTTGAGTACAGATCTTCTCATGTAATGCTATTTTTGCTTCTGCAAAGAAACTGCCGGATTCCGTGTGTTTCAGTTCAATTCAATTTTATTTGTATAGCGCATATTCACAACACATGTCATCACAAAGCACTTTACATAGCAGAAAGAAGAGAAAATAGAAAATCCAACAATCCATAGTTGCAGAGCAAGCAGTCAGTGACGGTGGGAAGGAACCAAAAAAACCCTACGATAGGGAGGGGGAAAAAAAATTCAACAGAACCAGGCTCAGAGAGGGCGGCCATCTCCCTCGACCGGTTGGGTTGGGTGTGTTTGGTTCCAGTCAAGTTAGTATTCCCTGAGCATATCCATGCAGGTGTCTCCACCTCCACATGTGAGATCACCTCACATGGCTTGTGTTGACCTACATGACATTTCGAGGCGGCTTGTTGTGCTAGTGGTTATAAAAAAGCTTGCTCTGCTTGATAAATGTATGTAGCCGTAGAATGGCCAATGAGGGCACTGTTGGAGTAAATGTTGTTTATCTTTACCTCAGTCTCACTGCTGCCATAACCTGGTCTTGACTGCACTCTGTGTTATTTACATTTTTAGTTGAGGATTTCCTGCTATTTTCATGAGAAAGCTGAGACAATACTGTTCGAAGGACAAATGTTACAATAAGTTGTATTGACCTGTTTGATTATTGGTCAGACTTCTGAACACTTGTGTATGAGCTCTGCCCTTTCACCTGAAATATTTACTCTGCTTTTATTTACCTTATTATCTGCTATTGTACTTTAATAAAAGTACAAAAGACAAATATCGTTGTAGCTTGATTGTTTTATTACTATGGCTCATTCAGATATCATTGACACAGGGTCTTGCCTTAAGAAAAAGTTAGCTAGGTAACTCTCCGTAATTAATATTGCTGTAGGGTCTGAACCTTAATATTTTAAAGGTGTATTTTATATGATTTTTGCGGGATTTTTACCCCGAAGCCACCTCAAATTTTATTTGCCACCCCTGTGGCCATAACCGATTTGTTAAGTCAAGTGCATTCACTGAAACTCTGCTGTCCAAGTTTCAGTAAATGCAAGTAGAATGTCCCAGTTTTTTGGGGACTTATCATTTCACAGCAGATTATTCGCAGCAGGGACATTATTGTATGTAGAGATGCATTACAAAGAGTGACCTTTCTAATTAAGGAGGATAGAAATAAGATTGATGTTTTGCCTATGGCTGAACTTTTTCTTCCTTCAGATACACCTTGTCCTGGGCTATTTGGCCACCCAAATATTGAATTCCAAAATTGTTAATTAATGTTGCTGTATGTATATTTTTGACCCAGCAGATTTGGTCACTTTTTCTGCTAACCCATAATAAAGTCATAAAAGAACCAAACTTCATGAATGTTTTTTGTGACAAAGAAGTATCTGTTCCAATCACTCTATCAGAGGAAAATCAGAGTTGTAGAAATAACTGGAAACTCAAGAGAGCCATGACATTATGTTCTTTACAAGTGTATGTAAACTTTTGACCACAACTGTATAAATTTGGTAATCAGATTAGGTCTTAAGACACTGTCCTACCCCCTAGTGTCACTCCTTCATTTACTGTCCCCTAGACCCCTTGATCTCATCACCCTTTGTTGTCTGCCAGATCCCACGTTCTCTTTCCTTTTGTCATCAATTATCACCTCTATGCAAACCAACCACTGACCGCTAATGTATTTACATACCGTCTCCTGCCTACGCTTTGACAATCTGTATGTGCTCTGTGTTGGTACCAATAAAACACCCCAATGCGGCAACCTTTGGATGAGGACTATGAGTGTATTTTTTCAACCGTGTGGATCTGTCACAGAACCTCTCTAATCACAGGTGGCCGTGGACAGAGTTGTCAGTATTGAAACCATAAATAAGCTTGATGTTTGCCTATGACTGGAATCCCCCCCTTCCCCCTCCCCATACATCTTCTTCTGCATTATTTTAGTCTAACATAGTCTTCAGCAACTCTCTATAACAGCATAGTGGAATTCCCAGATTCTAATTGGCCTTATTTCACAGATGATAGTGGCCTTACTAATCTTTAAATAGTATTTGAATCATTTTGCCTGTCTAAAAAATAATTTTTAAAAAATGGTTTTGAGGCAAGATGTTGTAATATTCTAACAGAACAAGAAACCTACTTTAAAAAAAGAGAAAATAGATATAAATTTTCTTCTTTATTGTTAACATGGGACCCTGCCTTCGGCCGAGTACACTGGGACAGGCTCCAGCCCCCGCAACCCTACAGAGGATTAAGCGGTGTATAAACAATGGATGGATGGATGGATGTTAACATGGGAGTCATGTGGTGGGTTTCTGTAATTTTTTTAAAATTACTTTTTCTGTAGGCTATATAAAATGTATGAGTAGGATTTTGAGGAAGGACACTCCCCACACATCAATGATTTTCAGTATTTTAGTGGTGCTGTTATATGTCTGACAAATTATGTACAGAGCCATTTAAGATAGTGACATAATAGCTACCCAGTAAAAAACATATTATATGTCTAAAATGGTAACTAGCCTTCTTTACATTAAATTAATATGCTATATTAGCTTGCTGTAGCACTAGCTAGCTAACTTGAATTCTTAATTTCTAATAAATTACATACACAAGCATCTGATACAGTGACATAACAGTTAACCTGCAGGATTAAAAATATTTTCTGTCTAACATGCTAACTAGCTGACTTTATGTTAAGCTAACAACATTATGCTATATTAGCTTGCTGTAGCACCAGCTAGCTAACTTGAATTCTTTGCATGTGTTGGCTACAGTTAAATTTCTGATACATTTGGTACACAGTCATTTAATACAGTGACACGAAGTCTAACCTGCAGTATAAAATACACTATCTTTCAAATTTGTTAATTAGCTGACTTTATGTTAAGCTGATAGTGTTATGCTATACTGATGTAGCACTAGCTAGCTCACTTGAATTCTTTGCTACTGTAAGGTGACCCAGCTGATTTGGCTTTTTTTTGATGTCATGAATTTAAAAATCAATGTCAATAAAGTACAATTATAACTTTTGTCTGCTCAATTTAAAATGAAATTTTTCTACATTTATTTTTACATGTGTTGTTTAATATTCATGTTGCATTTAATACCAGAACTTTAAAATTTCAGGTTACAGATAATATGTATAAGCAACACAAGTAGCAAGTTTTCATTGCAGAACGTGACTTACAAGGTTGAATTACATTTTTAGTTTTCTAATAAGAAAGCTGTAGTCCATTGTGATTTAATTACACTCTAAACTGGTTCACTTAAGCATACTTCTTATGCATATTATACTGACATTTGTAAAATGTGTATACTTAGAATAGACATTGTTCCTGAGGGATGGCGCCTCTCCTGGTTTACCCTGATTAAACAAGCCAGCAAGTTTATTTATGCCACCTTATCATACACATAGGTTACTTACATGCATTACATGCAGATTAAAAGAAGAAAATAAAATGAATTATGCAGGCAAAAGTCAAAAACAGTATAGACAAACTGGCTGAAGTGCTAAATAAAAGACAGAAAAATAAAAGCATGCAAGAGATAAAATATACAATAAAAATTAAAACAAATTGATGAAAAGTCCTCTGTGGTCTGGAGTCCGTTTTACCTGGCATCTTTAGAAGCATCTCTGAGGTAATGATGGGGAAGATGGCAAATAAGCATCATAACAAATGGACGTGCGTGTGTGCGCGTCCCTCCAGAGCGCGCCTGGATGTCAGCGCTCACTCTCTTCATTCATTTGTGCCTGAGCTGCTGGAGACGCTCACTCTGCCCTGCGCGCTGGGAAGAAGACGCTTCAAATCGGGACCATGAGGGGCTCCTGCCACCCGAAAAACACGCGGGACAGGGCAGGTAGGCTGAGAACTCCAGTGAGCTCCCACTTTGCTTCATGTTTTATATTTTTTGACGCTGTTGCGGGTCGACCTTGTTTGCAGTGAGAGCCACAGAGCAGCTGGGCTAGCAGGCGGATGAAGTAAACAAGTCTGTGTCACGTAGGCTTGCCTCCGAGCTGACAGGGTCCTCTGCCGAGGAGAGGCGGGACAAACTGCGACACACGGCCGTAGAAATAGTAAAACACTGGTTGTTTCAGGTTTTATGTTGTAGAGAATTAGTTTGTCACTTTGAAAACGCCACGGACGCGTTTGTTGCTAGCATCTTCCTATCTGCTGCTTAGCCTGGCTGCAGCTGCTGTTAGCTAGCAGGAGAGCAACTGACAGGTTAGAGAGAGAGCAGAGACTGTAAACATTACTCTGGGTCAGCAAAAGGTTGTCACACATCGTGTAAGTTATCACAGTGTTGTGTTAAAACACGTCTGCATTTCATTAGAAACCCAAGTGATTAAGCTGTGACTCAAGAATGTGTTAGAAATTTCTGTTATTGATCTGAGACTGCTCGAACTTTTACTAAGGTCACTTTCAGGAAATAGTGTGTGACCACGCAGTGTGACTAAAGGAAATAGTGAAATTCATAATCAAATGACATATTTTCATTAACTTTTTTACCAGTAAACCCCAGTATGTCTGTTTTTTGGAGCTGCCATGTGGCTCGCATGTTCCACTGCAGCAACACAGTGGTTTTGTCAGATGACAGTAAATGAATTCTTGTTTTTAATGTGTTTTAATATCTGTGTCGCACCATAGATGTGTGGTTAGAAAAGACTGATTCTAATCAGTTGTTAACAGCATGGTTGCTGTGAGCACCCACTGTAAAGTGTGCTTCCTCAACATGTGTAGCAGCGGACGGGACAGATGGAGAAGAGATTTCAGTGTTAATTTGGGTCTAGCAGGTGCTCCACTGTGTCAGAGGCACCTGGACATTTCTGTCTTAACTTCTCTGTTTGCTTCTGCATGCTTTAAAACCCAGCCTCTTGATTCATTCTGGTTTCAGGTTCCTCCATGGTTAGTGTGCATACCAAAACAAAGCACTATGTGCAGGTGATCTGAACCAGAACTAATACAATGGCCTATATAATCCACTGACTTAGTTATTATAAGAATACACCGTTATGTAATTGTATTAGTCATGCATCCTGGAGGGCCCTGTTCAGTGTTGTGTTTCTGTGCTGTCATGTTGACAAACACCAAGCAGACAGATTCTCTGCTGTCCTCTGTGCAAGTGCTCACAGCGGTTTAAATGTCTGCAGCTCAGGCTGTTCTGGCAGATGTATGAGGGATGAACAGAGCTCAGGCTGTGCTGGTTGAGTAGGAGATGTGCTCTGCT
This sequence comes from Dascyllus trimaculatus, assembly GCA_024666655.1. NCBI lineage: Eukaryota > Metazoa > Chordata > Actinopteri > Pomacentridae > Dascyllus > Dascyllus trimaculatus. The sequence continues at coordinate 16,865,351 of CM045450.1, forward strand.
GGCTGTCCGTCTGCCTACAGAGAGAGAGAGAGAGGTGGGGCTGAGCAGAAAAACAGGAAAAACATACTAGTTGTGTGTTTGTGGAAGCTGCCTTGTTTATCTTAAGAGAGCTGGCGAACAAATAGAAACAGCTGCTTTGTATTTTAGCTACTCAGTGTGTGGTGGGAACAGCTGACATGCTTATCAAGCTGTCCTTGTTGTTAACAGTAATGAAAATGTGATGCTGAGAGACTGAGTGCATTGTGTTTGCTTTCTCCTGAGTGCCCACATTACCCATATGTGTTCACAACCTCAGAGGGTTAGAAATATGCTTCAGCAGGTGCAGCAGACCTTGCACAGATTATATCATTATGTGCACTCCACAGAAGAGTCCATATATCCTGCAGGATATTCACCTCCTCGCCGCCTCAGCCACTGCTATCTGCAGTACTACTGCCTCCTTTCACCCAACATTTCCTATTTCTGCTACACTCAATAATCTTTATTTTTTACGCTTTCTTCCCTGTCAGATCGCTACTCTAAACCATCATAATAAATCCCTCCCGCTAGTACTTGTTCATTGGCTTGCTATCACTCTCTCGCTGCGCCGCCCTCCCTCCCTGTGTCTGCTCTTTATCTGGGGGAAAGTTCACCCTCTCTCTCAGAATCACATTAAAGGCTTCAGGCGAGGCTGTAGCCTACATGTGCAGTACCTATGCAGTACCACTGCGACTGCTCGGTTTAGCACATTTTCTATGTGGAAGCACCGAATCACAGGCTTGTTATTGGTATTTTTCTATGTTTAGCTTTGCAAGTATGGCACTGTTTCTGTGCATTGGAGACAATAGTCTTTCTTGCTCAGGCTCAGATAAAATTACCTCCTACGTCATCCTCTGTGGCAAGTAACACAATATGAAACAAGAGAATGGCTCTGGACACAACACAGCAATTAGTCCAAAAAGATTAGTCTATTAACACCTCTTAACATTCTCCTCTTTTCATGTAATTTTTTAACAGGCAGACCCAAATGAAAACACTTATAACAGAAGAACTGTCAAGCTAAAATGCACATATGAGACTTCATTTGAAAGATAATATTTTCTAGTTTCTGAAGTTCTGCTCCTTTAACAGGGGCTAAAATTAGCTCAAATGAGTCACTGGCACCATTATCGTTAATCATGAACATAAAATTAATTGCCAACGTATTTGTTATCAGGTAATTATTTAGGTAATTTGTCAAGCAATAACAATAAAAACTCTGTCTGCTACTTTTCTAATGGGAGAATTTTCTGATTTTCTTTGGTTTATTGTAAAGTTCTTTATATTTAGAGGTTTCTGGACTATTGATTGGACCAAACAAGTAATTTTAAGGCATCTTCTTGGGCAGCTGTAAATTTTTGAGCAGTGTTTTGCTTTATTTTCTGACAAAATGGAGTCAATTAATAAAAAACAGACAAAACTACAGAGTCATAACACACTTTATAGCCAATAGTAAGTTGCCTGAGCTGCACAAAATCCTGATCTCATCCTCGCTCAATTCCTCTAAAATGTCTCTGAACGCCAACTGTGAGCCAGGCCTTATCACCCAACAGCAGTGTAGGCAAATCCCTGCAGTGTCATCTTTCTTTGTTGTTTTTCAAGATTATGTTTTTAGCATCTCGCTCTATTTGACAGTCAACACTCCACAAGGGCAGAGAGGACAATGACATGCAGCAAAAGTCCCCCAGGAATTGTGGGCATTGCGAACACAGAAAAAAAATCTGTTGTTCCTACACAGCGATGATTCTGTATGGGAAACAAAGTGGCTTGAGCCAGCATGTCCACTGCATGTTGGTGCACACCTGCGCTTGTGCATAGGACACACTAATATATTTTTATTTAAAAATGCATGACTTCTGCTGTGTTTACTTGTAGCTAGACTACTTCTGCATTTTAGGATTCCTAAAATGAAGACTTTTAGAAACACTACAGACCCAATTTTAGTTTGAACACTCCAGGATTGCATTTTAGTCTCGTCAGGCAGAAACAGAGACTTCTGTAAAATGATGATGCAGACACCTCTGTTTACTTTCTGATTAGTCCTAACCGTCACTACGTGTCCTGATTTGTGTGGCTCCTGTCACATGACCATTTTGTGGAAGAAAACAGACGTCAGCCTTCACTGTTAATGTTTAATTCAACATGGAAATTATTTACATTCATCGCTTACCTTGTTACCTTGCTATCTAAGCCAGCAGCTGTTGTGCAGTTAAGATAATCTGTGGTCTTACTTATTGCCATTGCTGTTCTTCCTCAGTAGTATTTTCTAGAACAAATGTTTATACCAGCATCAGCAGGCCCAGTGAGGCGTTATGTGGTATGCATTTTTAGCCGTGTCAGTATAGATAGATTATTTCTGAAACTTGGCTTGTGTGGATCCGTTTTTTTTTTTATTTTGAAATTAAAGCATGGTGGTGGACGTGTAGGCTAACTAGCTAAATATCAAAATGTTTCTCAAGAATCAGAGTATAGTTAATAAAATGGTAACTGTTATATTTGCACAGGTAAATTCTGTTTTTAGTATTTACATACATTGGTTGCAAAAAGCAGTACCTACCACACCTCCAAACTATGCATTGGTACAGTCTCAAAAATAACAACAAAATATTCCAAAGTCATACCAGACGAACTGCACTGACAGAACATAGATAGATGAAACTTACCAGCAGGCATATGAAAGCAAGTTGATATCTGCTGCTATCTGGCACTCAGCCTAAAGTTACAAGCCTTTACAGCACTGGTTGCAGTGTTGAACAATTAATCGATTGTGTGGTTGTTCAGGTGAAATTGATTAACTTGCATAATTTTCTAAATCACCCTGGTGGCTGAAGCCTGGGAACAAATGGGTGATGAAAAGCAGGATCAAAGTGGCCCGTGCCTTTCCACCTACATATAAACACACTGATTCAAATACTTCAGGATTTTCTAGGGTATTAATGTGGCGCAATCGAGGCAAAAGAAATTAAGAGACCAGAGGAAAAAACCTTTAACAACAACATCATCAAGACTTTAAAAGTGCTGATCTTTTCTTTTATAGTTTTTTTTTTAAATAAAATTGCATCAATTTATTTTGTACATTTTTATTTTATGTCTTTATTTTCTTACATCTAAATGAATTATGGTCTAGATGCTGAATGAAGCATCTTGAGCTTATCTTTACTGGATATTTTGTATTTATTGTTTACGTGTTGTGTTTCAGAGCTGCAGAACGTGTTGACTGTGACATTCACTGACTTTCAGCTGTCATTTAGAAGCTTTTACTTTAAAAATAACTTGCACTGTGTCAACAAGCTCCTTGCCCTTTAGGCATGCATAAGTGTGCGTTTGTTTATGTAGAAAGACTCCTGTGTGTGGGTTTATGTGATTATTGCCAGCAGCTCTGAAGTGAATTGTGTTGTTGATTGGCTTAGTCCTGCTGACATGTAGACCTGATTTACTGTCCCAAAGAATGCTGAATTGGTGACTCAGCTGCCATCATACTCTGAATAGTCATTTCTCTTCAAAAAGGTAGCGTTTGTCTTAATTGCTTTGTCTGCTGCACTGAAATCTGAACTTGTGGCCTTTAAAGTGAGCATACAGCGCCATCTGCTGTCACTACTCTGGTATTACACTAAGTCTATTCTAATCTGGGGACAAAACACTGCAGACTTTTTTCACATCAGGATGTTATTGAAGTGATTCAGTCTTTCCTTAGTAGTGAAATTTGATTTCATTCATACAAAGTCACTGGTGAGGTTAATACGGGGCAGCTGGACTTCCCTTTTCATGCCTTGGCAGGGTTACGCTGCAGTCCGCATTTTCAAGTTTCTGTTTTTTCTTTTGGTTGTAAAAATGCTAATAATGCTATTTCGACTTATGACAACCACACAGCTGTGAGTTTAAAGCAGTTCATATATGCTATAACTGGACACGAGACCTCTCGTTGAGGGAGAGCAAATAATTCATTTTACTGCTGAAGTAGCCTATTATGTAAAAGTAGCCAGCTAAGAAAAATGCGAATCTTGTGCATAAGAGGCTGTAGGGTTTTCTCAGAGTACATCAATGTAACCGGTAAATTACCAGTGATCTCCTCATATTTTTTAAATTTATTTATTAATCTTTTTGATGTAGAATTTCAGAAAATGATGAAAATTACCCATTATAATATCTCAGCATTCAAGATCTTCAGATGTCCTGTTTTTTTCTATAATCAGTGTAAAACCTAAACACATTAAATTTATAATATTAAACAGACAAACGCAGTAAATGCTCAAATTTGAGAAGGTGAAAAATGATAACACCAAATAATCAAAGCCAGAAATTGTAAAGATGGAAGGTACTGTCAGGTTTTCAAATTTCAGACCTATTAATCTATGGCTTATGGCTCCATTAGGATACTTACAGAATCATGTTATTTAAAATTACACCAAAACTAAATCATTTTCTTTTACCAGATGTTGAAAAAAACAAAAACTTTTATGCTTCTGTGCACTACTATGAAGCTGTTAGTAACTCGGCTGCAACAGTTACGTGACAAAAAATTCATAGGCTTTCAGGCTGAACTGCAGGCTGTGTTTATGAGCAGAGAGGTGACAAGTATGAAAACAAATTAAAAATGTAAGTTGTAAAATATATATAGTATGCAAAGTCACCATTTCTCCCTATATTGATAACACCTGGGGCCATTTGGAAAAATGATGTGCATGTTGATTCCATTATTATTATTATTATTATTATTATTACTATTATTATTATTCAACATTTTTGTTAATAATCAAAGTAATTGTTTGTTTACGCTGTTGAATTCTCTCTACTTCTAGATATGGTTGTGCTGTTTCCATAGAGGTGCTCTGCTGTCTGAGTCTGCTCAGTCAGTGTGTCTGGAGTTGTTGATGAGTTTTGCTGCAGAAGGATGTGCGATCTTGACTCTGCGGGGCCCGTGGTCGGGTCGTGTAGCGCTCAGCTCTCCCCTCCTTTCCTCCCCTCTCTCTGCTCTCCTATTGGCTGCCTGGCCCGCCGTCTGGCCTCTGATTGGTTGAGCTGTCAGCTGCATTCACTGCCCATGTGTGGTGCATGTGAGCAGCTCAAAGCTTGTTTTTCTTCCGAGATTTGCCTGCCCCCAAATCAGTCGGTCAATGTACGAGACATTACGGTAACATATCAGAAGGTGGTTTCTTAGAAAGAAAAATTAGGAGAGCTTCTGCTTAAGCTCTGTAAACGGTCATGAAAACACCTTTTTAAAAATAAGGATTCAAGGAAATGTGTTTGTTTCATCTATGCTACAGGGTGCTTCATTAAAAGGTGACAGGCATCACCAGACGGTGGAAAACACAACAAGAACAAAATGTTCAAGAGAGAGAGAACATTTTGTATATAATGAAGACACACCCCTCAGGAAAGGAGACCTCCACCATATTTCTCCTACAGAGCACTAGACATAATCCATTTTCTTTTTATGTCTTTTCTTGGTTGTTTTAATAGCTTCCTCCTTCTTTAAATAACACTGAATTTGTTTTCAAGAAATCAAAAGAAGGGGTTTTGAAGTATGTTCATATCAGGTTTTGACAGTACAAAGGAACTCTTTTATTTCTTGTGACAGGTGCATAGGAGAGGGACAAGCGTGTGCAAAGGTTTGAAAAGACTGCTGCACTCTGTTTAACTTGCAAAAATTACATTTATCAGTGACGTTTCAGTGCTGGACCTTCAACAGGCAAATGGTTTGATACAAAGAAAAGCCATCTTAAATAAGGAGCTGCTGCAACTCCACAGCCTATCAACCACATATTACACAAAGACATGAACTGCAAAACATCATTCAACAGAAATACAACTTGAAATCACATACAGAAAGTGTCAGTCCTAACTAAATCCTAAGATTGTTTACATGCAACATTAATGCATACAATATACATCGATTCTGGAGGCTTACATTCTTATTGTAGTAGATACTGCATTACTATTGAGATGATAGTGTCATTATTGATGTTTAGCTTTTCTCTTTGACATATTTCATGTTACCTGCTTGGTTTATGTATTTTGTGGAATTTCTTCATTGCAGTGGCAGGTTCTCCTACATGTGCTACCTGTAAGTCTAGTTTTTTTAAGACTGGTTTTGCCCTTGTGAGTTTAAATCCTTCATATCCTAGGACTTTATAGATTCTATGCAAACAATTTTCCTATTTTCTGTATGTGATTGTAAAGTTGTCATTTGGTGGGATGATGATTTGTATTCATTTATTGCTATAGTATGTGATGCGTTTTGATTGGTTGTTGAGTTGCAGCCACTCAGTGTTTAAGATGGCTTCTCTTTGTACCAAATCATTAGTCTGATGAAGGTCTAGCACTGAAATGTCACAAGTAAATGTGTTTCTGCAAGTCAGACAGATTGCAGGGCTCCAAACGTTTGAATATTTTTACAGTCAGAATGTACACATGCAAACTTCCATCCATTAGTTCAAACAAAAAATACCACACTTAAAGTGTAACAGTAGGGCTTTAGAGGAAAGATGCCCCCGATGAATTCCTTACCACTGTAGGCTGTTGAGCATTTCTGGTGATTTGACATTGTTATGTCAGGAATTTAAATATCAGACGCTAATAATGTCATATTTAAGTTAGAACTTTTGTCTGAGGCCAAATAACTCTACAATAAGGCCATACCGCCTTGTGGATGCCTGATCCCGTCAGACCTTGGAAGCTAAGCGAGGTTGGGCCTGGTCAGTACCTGAATGGGAGATTGCGAGGGAACACCAGGAAGTGTGGATGAATGCAGGGTGAGAGGTGGTGGTTGGTGGTGGTTGGAGGGGCCGATGGTGCAGACTGGCAGCCTCGCCTACGTCAGTATACCCCTACATGAAACCAATGCATTACTATTCATTGTTATTATTACATTAATTGACAATAATCAAACCAGTTTTAAAGAAATCTGAAATATTTTCTGTATGTGTTATCTGACATTTGTGTTGCTGTGAAAATATTAGAACAACCTCAAAATTTGAAAATAAAGTTGATATTATGCATCTTCCCAACGTCCCTGGGTTGTGGGGGATGATGCCCCTTTACAAGATTTTACATTTAATTTAATAATAACAAATTAGTAGACCATTAAGATTCAGTTACTCTGAAAATGTATTCATTCTGTTTGTGTACATGTTATATTGATATTCTATATTGATTTTTTTAAACAGACATTGTTTTTAAGGGGTGCATCTTACTCCAGTTTATCCAACAGAAGGCAAGTAGAATATATTTGTAACTTTCTCTTCATCTAGATTTACCAGTTTGAGTTTCTTTCCACAAGTTGGAACTATTTGGTTTAGCAGTTTTGTATGCATCTTTTGAGAGAATGTTTCTGTTATGTACATATTTTTTTCCATTGTTTAAACACATTTATGGCCATAACACTCATAAAACCAACTAAAACGCTAGTACATTTAATGCAAATAGACTATAAGTAAATGCCTTGGATAACTAATATGAAAACATTAAATAACTGGAAGCAGTATCTGATGAAATTGAGGCATGTAATAACAGGACTGAAGTCAAGTCACATCCTGTACCAGGCCCTTTGTTTTGCTCCCTGGTTTCTGCTGCGCTCTGTGTCCAGTCCTTACGGTAGAGGGAAACTGCTGTTTCTCAGCTGATACATGACATCCATCCCCCCCGCAGCCTGCTGATTCAGACTACCAGAGCTGCAGCCCACCGACTCAGTTTGTTGTTAGGAGAGCAACCTCAATGACCCAACATCCAAGATGTTAGACAACGAGGAGTTTATGCTGGACTCTTACCCGCGGGAGCTCACCCAGAACCCGCTGAAGAAGATCTGGATGCCGTGCAGGAACGGCCACATAGCTCAGAGACGGGGTAAGATGCAGCTGGCCGGCAAGTGCGCAGGGGATGGAACCGGGAGGTGATGTCGAAGATCGACAGATATTTCTTCCTCGTTGATTTTCCTCTCTTTTGTTCCCATTTCGCGCGTGTTTTCGGGGGTTAATTTTGCGCAACAAATTCCGTTTTGTGACTTTTACGCGCGGATGCTGGAGATGCTGCCGTTTTATGCGTAGTAATGTTGCATCATGTTCAGCGTGTCTGGTCCGTTTTACCCCAGTGCCCTGGGGCAAAGTTGAGACGCACTTGGGGGAATAATTGCGCACACATGACCCGCAGACATCAGTTCAGCCTGGACCTCTGTCTGGTGTCCGTCTGGCTGAAAGCAGCTGCTCTTCATTTCACACAGTTGCCTTCCGTCTGGTTTGTTCTCTCTGCGGGGTGTCTGCTCGTTTCTGCTGAGTCAAGCTCTGCCTTCTTCAAAAGTCCTTTTTCTTTTAAAACAAGCTGTAGATCGTCCGGTTCTGTTTCTGGCACTAAACATTTTATCTTCTCCAGCTTTAATTTGTATGCCTGGTTTGATAAACACTGCAATAGTCTCCTCAGACATCAACACAGAATCCTTTGTGTCATCTTTTGACATGAGGGAGTGTCTCAGGGACCCAGAGGAGGGATAGGTGCTCAAAGTTGAATGTTGTCCTCTGTGTGCAGGCAGGAGTTGTGCTCTATGCAATTCCCAAATTTAACATTAAAAATTGAAAGTAGAAGAAATTTGATTAAATCCTCAGTGGCTGCAGAATCAAAAATGCTGTTTGTAACATTCTTGACTGACAGTGAATTCAGAAAGAGCATTTATAATTTGTTGAAATGTACAAAATGTAAAATTAAATAGGTTGCAATTTACATTACAAAGCACTTTCAACTCTGATGTGCAGCTGAGGTGATAATAGCATGTACACTGTCAACAAGCAGGGTTTCCACATGCAGCTGGCCTTAATTCATCAGCGTGTGCCTCTGGTTAGCTGTTTTACAAATACAGTAGGCATGAGTGGATAAAATGTGGACCACACCTTCTGCTGTCTGCTTGTCTTTGCTCATCTCTGGGTTTTTCCTGCATAGAGGAATTTTGACGCCTCCCCAAAGAGGTTTTAGGCACTGCCAAAGAAAATAAGAGCCACAATGATAAGAAGTTAGAATAACATTTCTTTTAAATGAGTTTGTCAATTGGGGCTAATCAGTTTGGGGAAATATCTAATTGTGATTTTTGTGACAGATATTGCAATTTGATTTCTGATATACCTAATTCAAAGTCAAGCTTCTGCTCAACATTCACTGTTGATTGAAAGCACATGATAGAGTATGTCCACGTGAAATACCATTAAAGCATGACTGTCACACAAGGAGGACGGCAGGAAGATGTTAAACCATTGACATGACAGTTTAAATCCTGTGCAGACACACTGTGTAGTTAGTGATTTGCTAGTTGCATTGGCTCAAATGACAATTTGAAGAAAAAAAAAACTCAAGCCTAAATCAAGCATAATGCACACTTTTATCAAATGGTCTAAAATAACAGGAAAATGGACGTTTCTGCCATATAAGATACCACAGACTCAGTGCCTTTACTGCAGATGCACCGATCATGTTCACCGTCATGTTTTGTCACTTATTCTGAGTCAGGAGAAACTCCTTCCTTATTTTCAGTCGTATGTTAAATTGCCATTTCCTCATCTCTTCTCTCTTCCTCTAAGAGACGGTCTTAATCCTGATGGGAAATGAAACGTGTGAGAAATATTTGAGCGTCTGAGGCACGTGTCTTCTTGTTTTTCCAGGTGCCTCCTTGTTTCAGTTGAAGTTACTACATCTGAACTCTCTTGCAGGGATTTTCTGCACCACTGTGTGTCACTGTAACACAGACAGTGTTCTCAATGTGTAATTATGAGCAATCTCCAGGACTAATTAACTCCTAGCTTAATGGAACAATGTTGACAAGCTCAGCAAATTAAATGTATGAGAAGTGACCTAAAGCCAATAAATGTTTCTCTGTTTTTCCTTTTCTTTCAGTATGTATGACAAACTGTCCCACCCTCATTGTGACTGTTGGGCTTCCAGCCAGAGGGAAGACTTACATTTCAAAGAAGCTCACTCGCTACTTAAACTGGATAGGTGTGCCAACCAAAGGTACACAAGCAACATCCCAGAAGAGCACTCGCAGATTTTTATGAATTTAAAGTGGAAACCTTGTGTTTAATATACAACCGTCTGTGTAACAGAGTTCAACGTTGGCCAGTACCGGAGGGAGTGTCTGAAGATCTACAAGTCCTTTGAGTTTTTCCGTCCAGACAATGAAGAAGGCCTGAAAATCAGACGGTGAGTACACACCGACTCCTCAGGATGTTGGTCTGTATCATGCAGGGCTGGCCAACCATGAACCGTGATGAGCCAGCAGTCTGCTGGGTTTTTATTCCAGCTGCAATCCACCACTGACAAGCACATTTTGAAGAAGAAGGAAGCAGCTGCTCTGTAAAGTTACCTGCTGGTGTGATCGGTTGGACTGAAAACCTGCAGACTTTCCACCTGGCCGACCGCTCCAACATGTAGTTTCAGAAGTTGGTTTTTTTTTTACACTTTTCCTAACATTTCTCCTTTGTCCCTTCACAGTCAGTGTGCTACATCGGCACTTAACGATGTTCGGCAGTACCTGAGTGTTGAAGGAGGACAGGTCGCGGTGAGTCCTTCATACTGTCCCTGAGCTCTGCATGTCCAGTGATCATAAAATTAATGAGTGTCTGTCAGGGCTGCATTAGGAGAGTTTTTTTCTACTGTTTTAGGTCTTCGATGCCACAAATACAACAAGAGAAAGAAGAGGGACCATTGTCAAGTTTGCAGAGCAGAATGGATTCAAGGTATGTTCAAGGCATCTATTTGCATCACTCACCTCGACTTGATGACCTCCAAGTTTAATATGTCTTCTGGTCAATTTAGGTGTTTTTTGTGGAGTCGGTGTGTGAGGACCCAGATGTCATTGCACAAAATATAGTGGTAAGATTTGTCTCTATTTATTTAACCCACCGTAGTTCAATAAAAGCATGTTTTTATTCTAAATATGCCTCAGAAAAATGGCTCATTTTAACAATATTAGAGAAGTTTATTTCAAATCCTGGAGTAATACAACTAAAAATTGTGACAGCTGAGGTGCAGGCTAAGAAACCAGACTCACATATTAGTTGTATGATTTGTTCTGAAAGTTGTATCTGTTCTGAAATTGGCACCAGCTGAACAGGGCTGTGGTCAGTCGGACAGATAAAATACATGCGTGAATAACATGAAGCTCAAGTTGATGCCATGTAAATTGTTTCAGGGAGTGTACCTCAGTCATATCTTCTGCCACCTTTCTCCAAATACGTTGGTTTCATCAAAGCAATAGTAGTAAACATCTCTACTTTGGCAGTTGCAAAGTCTGAGAGCAGACTGGTCAGGTTAGGAGGGGTGAGATCGTGCTCTGGTTTAGATTAAAACAAAGTGAATGTGAAAAAGGCTTAAAGCGTTATCGGACAGCTGACTTCCACTTCCCCTTTCCCTCTGCTCACATCCTCTCCCTGCGTTTCCTCTCTTTGTAGCAAGTTAAGCTGGGAAGCCCAGACTACTTACACTGCAACTCAGAGGAGGCCATTGAAGACTTCATGAAGAGAATAAAGTGTTATGAGTCGTCCTACCAGCCCCTGGATGAGGTTCTGGATAGGTGAGGACTTGTTAAGACGACTTGGAGCAGTTTAAATTAGTTCAGGATTACAGATGACTCATTTAATGTCTTATTCCAGGGATCTGTCCTACATAAAGATCATGGATGTTGGCCGACGTTATCTCGTAAACCGTGTCGTTGACCACATCCAAAGCCGAATCGTCTACTACCTAATGAACATCCACATCACGCCACGCTCCATCTACCTGTGTCGCCACGGTGAGAGCGACCTCAACATTAAAGGACGCATCGGAGGAGACTCTGGTTTGTCTGCCAGAGGGAAAGAGGTGTGTTTCTGTGTCTGCATAATTAGAGTGTAGCCTTAAAAGAAAGAAGAGAATTCACTTCTTTTTGGGTGAGTTTAAAATGTATTTTCTGTCTCTTACCATCTAGTTTGCCAAACATCTGAGGAGATTCATCCAGGAACAGAAAATCAAAGATCTGAAAGTCTGGACGAGCCAGATGAAGAGAACAATCCAGACAGCGGAGTGCCTGGGAGTGCCGTACGAGCAGTGGAAATCTCTCAATGAAATCGATGCCGTACGTCGACTTCTACATTTATCCATTTAATGCAGAATCATTTAAATGGAATTTCCATAACAGCTAAACACATTTTCTCCTCTCTTTGCCAAGGGTGTGTGTGAAGAAATGATGTACGAGGAGATCCAGGAGCATTTCCCTCTGGAGTTTGCACTGAGAGACCAGGACAAATACCGCTATCGCTATCCTAAAGGAGAGGTAAGAAGATGACATGATTCTTTCTTTTTTTTAAGAGGTAAAAGAGTTTCTTGTTTGCGTCCTGAAAACCCTTGAGTATCTGACAGTTCTGTGATTCTCTATCAGTCGTATGAAGACCTGGTGCAGCGGCTGGAGCCTGTGATAATGGAGCTGGAGAGACAAGAGAACATTCTGGTCATCTGTCACCAGGCCGTCATGCGATGTCTTCTTGCATATTTCCTGGACAAGACTGCAGGTAAAAAGGACTAAAACAGGCAATTTAAAAGTCAAACAACGTTTTCTGATGCGTGTGGGGTTTTTTGCTAATATCTGATGTATGTATCAAGGTAGTTTATTAAGATTTAGCTAAATTATGAGGTTTTGGAAAGACTGGTTGTCCGTTTTCAGCTTGAAATAAAATGTACTTTTACAACATTTTACAACTTTGTGTCTGTCACCACAGATGAGTTGCCTTATCTTAACTGCCCTTTGCACACTGTGTTGAAGTTGACCCCCGTGGCTTATGGTGAGTTATGTCATTTTTCTAGGCTTATATCATAAATAAATGTTGAGAAACCCCCTTTTTCTGTCATATTGTTACCGTCCGAAACAAGTTTAAAACAGTGTTGTCAGCCATTTGATGTAAACTTGCTACCTTTATACACTTTAATACTTTATTAAATACTATTATACATTATAACATGCCAAGTTATCGCCACTTGATCTAACAATTACTGATCCTTGTTTTGTTTGCTGTTACTCAGGATGTAAAGTGGAGTCGGTGTATTTAGGCGTGGATTCTGTGAACACACACAGAGACAGACCAGAGGTAGGTATCGCAGGCAGCACACAGAAATGTCTCACAGCAGACAGTTGAACTGGCTGCTTTTTGAAGCTAACCTCATCTGTGACCTACATCTCCAATTAGGAGGACCCCTGGCAGATACCACTGTGTACACGCCATGTTTGTGCATCCCCCTCCTGAACACTTAGTGCTGACTGGTCCCCTTTGTTCTTATTACACAGTGAATGTAAAATCACACACTGCTTTGAAGCCTATTCACTCTCCATCCACCAGTGATCCCCAACAGCAGCCTAAACAACTGTGACGATACTCCTACCTCCGTGTCATCAGCAACGACTGACCTTTTCTCTCATTTTTTTAATCTATGGCATCAGATGTGGGCAGCATCATGCTGTTTCTCTCTCAGGGCTTTTCCTCAGTTTTCCATCTTAGTAGGAACAGCAAACCTAGAATGCACTTTCAGGATAAATCACTCAGCTGTGTGTGTGTGTGTGTGTGTGTGTGTGTGTGTGTGTGCGCATGTCTAAGACAACCTAAATTAAGGTTGTCTTTGGGAAATGTGTCTGTTTGTGAACATATGACTGAGCACAACAGTGAATGAATGAAGAATCATGACAACCACATTAAATGAATATTGTTTTCAAACCGTCTTTACATTTTATGTCAAAACATTTCATATAATATTTTGGTAGTCACTGTTTTGTATTTACATGAAGCCATTTACATGTACGTTATGCATTATGTAGCTTTTTTAAAAATACCTGTGTAATAGTGACACACGCTTTTAACCTAAACGTACATTTGTGCTGCACATAAAATGACGCACAATTTTAATTGTCATTCCAGTAATGTGTTTGTTTTAAGCTAGTCTTTGTATGCTAACATTTGTTTACTTTTTAAATGTGAAGGGTCAATAAGCAGTGTTTATCTAAGTTTTACACCCCTACTAGAATGAAGGTGTACCATGTTTTTACTCTAAAGTCAGTGATAATGCTAACTTGTTGAATTAAACACTTGTTTCATGTTTTGAGTTTGTCAAGGTTGAATGCATTGTGAATATAAAAATCCAGATTAAAAAAGTTTCTTTGTCATGTTACTTTTCTGGTCAAAACATTTATTTTGTGAAAGCTGAACTGCATTCAGGAGCCATAATGTTTCTATAAGGACAATTCTCTTCATGTCATATATGCTAGTTGGGTGTTGAGTTGGACATTTAATAATTTGTCTCAGTAAATTTGAATGCAGCATTTGCCAGTAAAATGTTTCTTTACTGACTAGAAAATGTCAGTGCTGTCTTACATTTATGGCTTAAGTAACCCAGAAAGGCGAAAGGCCTCTGAACCATGAGCATGTTTCCAGCTCTTTGGAAATATATCGTTAATAGGTAACTTTATGACAACAGCATAAAAGGAAACACTGTAGCTACATTCATAAACCCCATGACAGCATGACTTCTGCTTCATTAGACTAAAAGCACGAGTCATTTTATATAAGTTATGCATATAAAGGGATTATTTAGTGAACACAAGTCAAATTGTAAATGTCCAGTAAGTAATGTAGGACTATAACTCAGTTTTATCCTCTCATCACTGTTTCAGAATGTGAATGTGCAGCGCAGCACTGAAGACGCTCTGCAAACAGTCCCAGCTCATTTCTAACCTCCTGCACCTTCAGCTGAGCCTCTGACCTCTGAACAGCATTATGGGAACTGTGCCGCTGAACTGACTCTAACAGCAGCTTCTTCACCGATACGAAGACATCCTCCCAGACTCATACTGTAAAGCACTTTCACTAACTGTAATCCTTTTTTTTACATGTTTAAACTGTACTGTTGTGTGACTCAGTGGATCGAACTAAAAGCAAATGCAAATATTTTTGATATGTGGATCTACTGTTATTGGTGCAATTACAATGTTTGCAACTCACAGCATCATCTTCCATGATTCTATTTAATACCCAGCACATGTTGTGCACTGTGTATACTGCCATATACTTCCATTGTTTCAGATTATGTTCTCAATGTGTGAAAATCAATTGTAACCCCAGAAAAGATTAAGGAGACTGTAATTACAAAAGAATCTGTTATTTAACCAGGTTTTTCTTTTCCTGGTTGCCCGTTGATTTTTGTGACAAAAAAAGAGGGGATATGCTTGATGTTTGTACTAAGAGTACACAAAGATCATATCTTAAGATAATTTAAACATTCCAGAGGTGAAGATAAAATTCTTACACCAAGTCCTACAAAAACCACAGAGAACTGAAGTCACATTGTAAATGCTCGTGTCCCCTTCTCTCTAAAATGTAACTTATGTGCTCTAATCCACATAAGTTACATTTCCTCTAAATATTTATTTGAAAACGAAAAGGATTTTTGGACATGTTGTGTCTTTTTTAAAAAGACACAATAAAAAGCTTTGACAAATCTTCAGTGGGCCACATTCTTTGGCAACTAAATCATTTTTATCTGCCATAAAATGAAAACCTGTTCTTATGTGTGAGTATACAGTCTGGTGCTGTGCAAATTGTGCATGCATGTTCGTTTAATGTTTTGCGTGTGAAACTACCTGTATTATACTTTTTTTGGAGAATTGTGTACATTGTATTTCTATTTCTGTGTTGAAAATACAATTCCAAATGCCTTGTTCTGCCATCAGCTGTCAAACTCTCAATAAACTTTACATATTTGTGGGAAACAGAAAGCTGTGGTTACCATTTCGTGACTCAACAGGTAAGAAAAAACACTAAAATACAAAGTACGATGTTTTTTTATTTAACTTCACTGCCAGCAAGTATATTTACTTTAATGTGTTTCATCTACAATAGGGTCTTCTGTGTGCTAAAACAATAAAACATGAACTAATTGATTGCCTTTGTGGTTTAAGGTTTGTTGTAACAAAACATAGTAAAATGAAATTTATGTGCATATATAATGTAATATATATATATTTTTAAAAAACATTTAAATTATCTGAAAAATCCATATTATCCTGTGCTCATTGATATTGATAACACATCTTTTTAAGGACCTGCCCTGACTTTATGACTTTATGTAAAGGCAGAAATTAATGTCTGGTGTTAATATTCATTATGTACAAACATCAATATTTTTGAGCACAGCGGCATTTTAAAGTTAGAGGGTGAAACCCCACTGGCCTGTACATCTCATATTTCTCCACCTCCCTTGGCTGGTCATATTTAGTCTCCTCTCTGCTCTGTGATGTGAAAGCTCCACAGTGACGGCCAAGATTGCAAAAGGAATGTAGCCCTGGATTTTCTCTCTCAGAACTGCAAAAGTAATACAAAACACAATGTCTTAGCTACAAAAATGTACAAAGCAACAAATGAGAAGATATTACAATTTTAGATAAATATTATTATTAACTGTTATAGCAATAAGAGGTGAAGCAAACTGAAATCAAACGGCAGCAAAACTCTGTCACCCTAATATAAAAAGTTCAAAAAACTCATTTTGTAAATAGAAAAATGTGGACAATAACTCACATTTTTGAGGAACTCCTCAGCGACAATACGAGCTCTGGCGTTGACGGACAGCTTCATTTCACTGATCTCCTTGTCAATTTCCTCCATAAAATGAATAACAAAATCCACCAGTTTATGCTTGTACATCTGCTCTGTGTGGAAGTTGGTGATGAGAAAACTGATGTCATATCCCTGTGAAATGAAGAAGAAGACAAAGAATGAAGTGTTAAAAATTCTCTTATTGCATGTATGTGTTTAAGCTAAATACCTAAAACCTGAAACAGTAATACAGAAGTAGTACAGTAACTGACAGCAAACATTTCCTACACCTTCCCTGGATGTCTGTGGCTTAAAGATAAAATGTCAGATGTCATTTGTAGTTTGATGTAGTCAGCTCTCTCTATTAACCGGAATATCTTTCCAGGGCATTCAGGGGATTTCAAAATATGGCCCTTACCCATTTTTATCTTGTACATTATCATATGACATTTAATATATTTCATAATGTGTGTGACAGTTCCATTGTTTTTTGTTACACATAACCTTGTAGAGTACAACTTCAGATTTACTAGGCTTTTTTAGACTATTTTCTATCAGTGCTTTGTGTGGAACATTGTAAGCCTGACTTTTCAACGGCCACTCACCTCCACTGGTTTCCTCCTCAGGATGAAAAAGTTCTCTGCTCTCATCATCATGAAACGCATGAACTTATGGCACAGAATCTTCTCGATCTCATCTGCCTACAGAAACAAATGATTTCACAAGAACAACTCAGATTACAATTCTACTATTTACCAGTTGCTAAGCTGTTCTGAGTCAAGGTCTACACACACCAGCACTAACACCCACACAGGAACTAGACTCACCTGCTTGACAGCAATGCTGACTCTGACAGAGTTGATGGAGCCCTCGATCAGAACCTTCTCCTTGTCGTTTCGGCTGATGATTACAGGCTGGAGGAGCAACTCTTTACTGCTCCTGGAAGTGAGCAGAAACACACACACTTGATTATCTGGCACACAGTCACTCCACAAGCATCATGAGGTTTAACTTGGTTTTAGTCACACTCACGGTTGCGGTGTTAGACTCACCTGACTTCCACCTCTGGCTTGTTGTGTCTCTCCACCACTTGTGAGGAAAAATTCTCCAGGCAGAGGGCGGCCTGCAGTGTGGCACGCACAGCATTGAGATATGGGCGCAAAGTTGCTGTCTGAAGGGCAGGATGAAGAAAAGGATGATGAGAATCCATTCTAATGAATCAGGTCTGCACCTATACTCAAGTACAAGTCGGTCTGCTTATAAGAGGTGCTGTAGATCAAAAGGTTTCACAAACTCTTTCATAGTTTCACTTCCTGTAATAGTAGTATTTAAGGTATTGGCAGTTACTTATGTTTTGAGAGTCTTTCAACTGAATGTGCAGTGCTGCTGAAGGTATCCTGAGCAGGATTTTGACCATCTGGAGATTGAAGCCAGACTAACAAAACCAATACTGGCACTAGCTGCTAATCAGAGATATGCTGCTTTCTGATATGCCAACCAATGAAAACAGGAACTGCAGAAATATCAAACGTATTGGGGGTTAATCGATTGTTGGCTTGGCTAAGAATTGGATCTGATATTGAGCATTTTTTCCAATTATCTGTATCATTATTCTTTTAAACTGACTCTGGATAGAATACATTGATTTAAAAATGTGCTACTTTGGCTCTGGTATAGCTGCCACTCTTTATCTGCAGTCATTCGGTGGTCTTGATCATTGTTCTGTCCCCGGCACTATCTGATCGTTTACCTGTCATGAGTAATAGCATGTCAAAATGTTGAAAAGTATTTTTTCATGAAAAATATATGCAAAAGCTAAACAAAGGCATTGCAACTCAGTGTTCTGTTGTTGTGTAAGAGTTTGTCTTATTCTGAATTCTGACAAGATTTTAATTTTCACTGCAAAAGCACATTGCTTCCAAATATTAGATATCAGTCTCCTTAATTACTAATAATTAGCATCAGTCCTGAAAAAAAAACATAACGTTCAACCCCTAAAACATATGCTTAAGGTAATTTAGAATGACTAAATCCATTACATTGTCTATCAGAGAGAACTGACATGTACATACTATAGTCACATTTTTTTTATTAAGAGATACTTATCAACTTTTTAAAAATATCATATGCATATTGTCCCTGAGTTGGTGCTGTGTAGATGTCTCTACCTTTTGACCACCCTGTAGCAAACTGAACAAAATCAAGAATCATAAACATGAATTCTGAACAATTTATCAGTGTCACTCTACGACATATGCCCCTTGCTGTTGAGAAAAGCAGTGACACTTATAAAATTATGAAAAAGTCTTTATCTATGCAGACAAATCAAGATTAAGCAGTGACAATTTCTTAATATCAAGGGATAAACCAGCTCTACAGGGTGCACCTCCACCACCCCACATC
Source organism: Dascyllus trimaculatus (assembly GCA_024666655.1). Taxonomy (NCBI): domain Eukaryota; kingdom Metazoa; phylum Chordata; class Actinopteri; family Pomacentridae; genus Dascyllus; species Dascyllus trimaculatus. The sequence continues at coordinate 16,884,361 of CM045450.1, forward strand.
TGGTCTACCAACATCAGTATCAGCTGGTAGCAACAGCTGCTAGCACGCCTTTTATATCACTGTAGTTATTATTTTACGTTACTTAAGAACAAACTATTACTCGGAGTAACGAAACCCTTTTTAAAAACATCCAAACATATCGGCGTCTGTATGAACCATGACAAAGTGTGAATATTTTTAGCTCTCTGCTAGCTAATAACTACAAGCTAGCTAACGTTAGCCTGCTAGCTAACAGCCTGCTGAGCTACTTCAAATAAAACCAGTGGAAAACCGAGCCGAGCCTCCGTAAACAAACACAGCTTTTCTGTTACAGCGCCAAAGAGCTACCAACGACACCGTGTCTTATATAAAACCGTTAACCTGTGCGGCTTTATCAGGGCATATTTGTCGTTTCTCTCACCATTTCTCTGGAGGAGGAGCGGCAGCGGCTAAACGAGGAAGCAGCGACACTGAGTTCCGCGAGCAAACAGGAAACGAGCCGCTGAGCTACACAGCGATCAACAGGGTAAAGAAAACCACATGATTACCAAATAGAGTTCAGTCTGTTTAATCTGTAATGAGTTTACGAGCAGAAAAAGCAAAAATAATTCCTGTTTTTTCCCTCACACTACAAATAAGAAGCTGATTCAAACTAAAAAAATATGCGCATTACTATGAATCAGAGGCGTTGTTAGGACCTGGAAACACTGGAGGCTCAGCCTAGCTCAGCAAACTTTACATTTTAACCTGATAAATGCACAATTTTCAACTTATTTCACTGCAAAATGAATATAAAATATGAGCCAATTATGTTTAGAGATGCTTAATCCATGTTATTGATATCACAGTAAGAGCAGGATAAATAGAGCAGTGGTTGGAATTAGTTTTATTTATGGTGATTTAAGCAGCTATAATCATGTGTAAAGGTGTGCCGTGGAAATATTTGTTTTCATGGATTTTATTCAATAATGATTTGGGTGACTGAGCCTTTAAACAGAGAAAAGGCAGTTCATCCATAAAGTCCCATAACACAATAACCCAAATATATAATACACAATAACCAGACCAAAATTACTGCCTATTTCACTGCTGACAAACAACATAGGAAGCTGTGTCCATAGTCTGATTTATTTAAATACAGCAGCACAATATGCAATAAAACAATACTCAGCTGGCTGTTGCCATATTTTGATAGTTAGGTTACTTTAATGATCATGTTCTGTGAGTAATTATGGGGAAATATTCGTACACAAAGACATGCCACTGCTGCAAATATTCTGGTGAGGATAGAGAAGTCTCCATAATGAAACACTTCATATGACAGAAAGATATTTTTGACTTAAAGAAAAAAGGTCAATTATATATTACTTTTCGAAGGTTTCAACACTTTGAAATGACAGGTAATTGATCCAGGGCTAGTGTTTTTATTATTATCATGACTTTTGAAGGAGTAACACCATCAACAAACAAGCATAATTTATATCTGATGATATTCCTAAAACATTTGTGGCTATAGCCGTGGATGCCCAGGTCAGACACCGTGCACAGCTATAAAGGTCAGAAATATTGGCAAGATTACAAAATTACCAATTCAGTAGTAACAGATATTATTTATTTGTGGTGCACATAGTTAATTTCTGTGTACGTAATTAATACTATAAAGCAGAATAATTCCTGTTTTTTCCCCCACATGTTTACTGGGGGAAAAATGCACATATTAATTTAAAAAAGAATTTGTTGAACAGTTTCTTTCTCTGCTAGTCTTACCTGTAGTCACATTCTGATATACTGAACAATAAATTGTATTCAGATTAAAAATAAGCTACTTTTTATTTTAGGTGTACAGCTTGGTGGTGTGACAGCTAAACTTAATTAATTAATTAATTAATTCTGATTATTTCTCCGAGCACACAGCAGGGAAGCTTTGTTCAGGTCTGCAGTTATGACTGGAAACACCCAATAATTTTATTAGTACTTATGCTGTATTTTTGGGACTATAAGGATTCATTCTATGATTACAGACTTACTACACATGTAAATAATCTTCAAATTTGACTGTTTGGGCACAAACACACATAAAATTACAATAAAAATGATTAATTTAACCTTAATTTATCCCTTGGGGAAATTCATCTCTGCATTCAACCCATCCTATACACATTAAGTGTTGGGAGCAGGAGGCTGTCGCAGTGCGGGTTAAGAGCCTTGCTAAGGGGCCCAATGGTGGCCGCAGTGGGGGTTGGATCCTCTCACCTTCTGATCAGTAGCCCACACCTAACCTGTTGGGCCACCACTCCCCCCTAAAAAAATAAATAAGATAGTTCTCTGCAACCACCAGAATAACAAACATTACATTGTGGAGAATTTATGTATGAATGAATAAAGGAAAAAATGATCAGAAACACACTTTTTATTTCAACTGTATGACTCGGTGATGTGTCTCCTGAACTTTTGGAATTATGAGTAATGAAAAGGAAGCTGTTTGAGGGGCTGCTGCAAGTTCTTGTTCTCTGTAATGTTTCTGGGAATCTAGGGGATTTTACTCTAAGATTACAGAAATATTACACATCTATTTATTTTTAAGGCTGATTCTGATGTTATTACATCAGTAATCCTCAAGTCTCCGTTTTGGACACTCGCACAAAATAAAGTTAAAAGAATAATGCTCTGCAACCACCAGACTGGTGAAATCTTTGAAAAAGCTATTTAAAATACATAGCAGATACTACAGGAAACATGAATGGACACATTTTTGGGGGGTATTTGGTGTTGCTTAATCAGAAATTTCTACAGGTAAAGTTGGGATGGCACAATTTATTCAAATTCATTCAAATTTATTAAATTGGGACAAGGCTGTTGAGAGAAAAATGGAGTAATGACCTAAATATTGCTGAAATGCTGGGTACAACCAGTGTCTTCCAATTAAAATCTAAATAGCATAAGCTATCACATACACTGGAATATGGAGGCTGAACGCAGTCAGCTGTAACAGACATGGAACTATTTGCACAACAGACACTTTTAATTTATCCTGGCAGGGAAAACACAGGTGAGGCGACAACTCTGTTCCTTTAATTGTCTCAGTAAACTCCACATACTGACACCCAGAGCTCTGGAGATGGTTCACCTACATGGAATGGAGCCTCCATTAATTATCAGTTACACCGGTGGTATTGTTGCTCTGTTTGGCGTGACTGAGAGGTCCATGACACAAGATAGCTCTCAAAGAAAAAGCATAGGTGTAAATATAGAATTAATGTTGACTGAACTCCATTTGAATGTTTTCCTTTAGGCTCCCAGTGTTGGTCATGCTTCTCACTCCTACACAGTTGTAACAGGATGTACTGCTCTGTTCTTCAAAGCCGTGCAAACCCACGAGTTTGCAGTTATTCTGAGAGATTTGCCCTTGTTGGACACTAGAGTTAGGTGGACCTACGCTGTGCCTGAATTTACTGCTCACTATAGCACAAGCAACTAAGCGTGTGGAATTATGGAATGGACGAATAAGGGAGTGAGTTTAAACACAGTCCAAGTCTCTCATTAATGGGAGCAAAACAACAGGATGGTCAGGGAGTTGTCTGCTGAGCACCTCGTATGCACACCCACGCAGTCCTGAGGAGAGGTTTAATCAGCTCAACCAAGCTTAGCATCACACAACTTTTACAATTTAAAACGCACCAGCATCAAGAAAAAATAATTATTGCTCATTATACAAGTGAGGTGGTGTCTGGATATAATAAAAAACGTTAAAAAAACCAAGACAAATAAAGCTAGACCACTGATATATTCAAGAGTTTTATTATTTGACGTCCGAATTTCCTTTGACAATATCATTGGCATTGCAGCAATTTTTTTCTGTAAGGAAGGAGGAGTAATACCAGGGCAAATAGTTGAATATTTTCTTTAAATGGAGGGAGAGAACATCCATTTCAGTTCAATCCATTTCACCTTTACCATGTATACACCGTAATACACAATCCGTTAAAAATATTAAGTACTTAGCCAACCTGAGCTACAAGCAGATAGATAGAACAGCAATAACAAAGACATGACAGAAGACAGGTGTACGCTGTGTGGGTGACGCGTTTTGTAATTCCATAGCACTGAAAGATGTCTGATGAAGGACATAACACATACAGCAGTAATAGTAGCAGTACAAGTAATGTTACATAAAAGGCAAATAGTAATATATCAAGGAATTAATCCACATTTAAACTGTGACTGCCTGTTCAGCTTTTACTTAGAGTCTAGCTAGTAACATTTCTTCTGCAGTGTGAGGCAGTTACAAACCCTTTAACACACAATCTTTGAAGGGAAAAGGCAATACAATCACCAGAGTGTTCAACAGATTCTCAGGAGACATCTGACAGGGGGGGAAAACAAGTGAGGAGGCATAATTTGAATCTTACCGAAAGGCGTGTTAGCAGACGTTGCCCAAAATCAGTCATCCCTCTATAACATTTAAAGGCAAAAACATAAGAAAGTGCAAAAAAAACAAGTATGTGTTTCAGATTGGCTTGAGAAATAACATCAGCCAATAATATTATATATATGTATATATATATAGTTTAACTAGATTATTTCTTGACAGATAGGCAAAAGAAAACAAACAGAAAAGAGACAGAATAAGATACTTGGGATGCCGACATTAGCCAACATCATGTCACATTACAGAGCATCAGCTGGTCCTTTTTGAGATCCCAACTGCTCTCTTTGAACGTGGTTCCATCGTGCCCCCTCAGTGTGAGAGTCAGGGGCCACAGTTGGACAAACAGGTGGGCAGAACAGTAGATCACTCACTATCGAGTCAGGGACTGTGAGGCCAGATGGGGTGTCATTCTTCTCTCGTGTGATCTTTGGGCACTGGATTTGTCAGCGTATTTCACGAGAGTACGCTAGTGTATTAAAACTGTGTGCTAAGTGGGGGGGATACATCCATGTGCAGCAGACTGTGTGAGGGGTTGTGTTGATGGAATGAACAATGGCGTGAAAGAGGAAGACCAGTAGGGAAGTCCTTTCCCTGGGAGCGAGGTGGTGGTGATGTAACAGGTGACAGGGTGTTCCAGAAAGCCAAGAGAGAAGATGGTCCAAGTTGTCCCTTAGCAGCTGCAGCTTTCTGCTGACGGTTTAGCTCTGTCATTCCTATCCAGCTTTATGGGCTCTGGGAATTCATTATACAACTCCACCTCTGTCTCCTGTGAGGAACAGAGTGAGAACAGCCAGTGTTGGATGAACAGAATTTTAAAAACGCAGCTGTCACTGCTCTGCAAACAAAGTCACAAAATCTTGCATTGAAGAAATCACGTCTTTTTGTTTGAAAGGCAACTGTAGCTCACCTGTTTGAGGGCGTTTCGTGCAATCGTCTGGAATGCCTGTTCTACGTTTATGGCTTCTTTGGCGCTGGTCTCAAAGTAGGGGATGTTGTTCTTACTCTGACACCAAGCCTGAGCCCTTTTGGTGGTCACCTGTGGGTATAAGACAAACAAATCCATTAGCAATGATTAAGTGAAACATGCAAGGATGGCTTAAAGGTTTGTCTCCAAAGTAATAACTTTTTAATGAAGGGGGAACTTGGGATTAAAATGATCATAAACAATAAAAAATTATGTCAACGTACATTAAAGTATTTTACTGGCTCCTCCAGACAAATTATAAAGTTTTAATCCTTATGGACTGAGTGTCCAGAGGCTTTGTATTTAAGACACGGACCATACACTAACGAGAAAAAGTATGTGAACCCTTTGGAATTACCTGATTTTCTGGAGTAATTGGTCGTATTATTATGAGATCAGATGTTTAAGTCACAAGTACAGATAAATACAACATGCTCATACCATACAAATGGTAATCATTTGCCCTTTCTTAACATACTAATTAAATATTTACAGTGCTGATGCCAAAATTAAGCTTTAAAAGTGGCTAAACGGTTGCTAACTCCTGATTCCATCTAGCTTTTGTTAAAGTCATTAGCCCAGGAGGATATTTACTTGAAGAAGTAATACAAATAGACAAGAAAAAAACAATTACTTGTGTGTTATGTGTTAAAATAGGCTGTGCTTGTTTGTAACTGTGACTTGGCTGAGGATCTGGTTATAATTTAGGACAAATTTGACGACATAAATGCAGTAATTCTAAAGGACTCACTTATATTTCTGTCCCCTGTGGAATTGCATTATGTCCGTTTTGATTCTGGCCAAGGACTTGCTGAATGTACTTGATGAAAATTCTCCCCCACACTGCCTGTCTGTATATCTACTGTAACTATATATAGCAAAAAGAACCTTAAAAAAAGAATGTTCTTAAAAAGGAGATAAGTTGGCAAGAACACTCTAAAATGCAGCCAGCGCTGTGCTTTATTCTTTGTTCTATGTACTCATGTTGCTTTGCCTCTGATCAGGTCAGTAATAACATGCTATTTTTAAGCCATATTCAGATGGTGAGTAACAAAAATTCATCTTTACTATCCCACGTAAGTCATGAACTTTGCTGGCCACAGAAATGCCTCTGCTCAGGTAAAGTGACTCTTACAATTTCACCAAGTGCTCTGCTTTTCCTTACACAGCAGATTAATCCTACTAACATTTGTACTGAAGCACTTGTGCTGTTCATGAAGGTGATGCAAATATAGGGGTTTGAAGACTCAGTCTTTGTTGCTTCTGCACAAGAGCCAAAAAAGCAGCCCACTAGTAGCAGCCTTAGTGTGCTATATGCTCAGAAGTCTTACAAAGAGCCCAGCAATATTCAGTGAAGGTATGCTGCATGTTGGAAAATTATCTGAAAAATATCTACTAGAGAAAGCCTGGCCACTGGACCTGGACCTCAGTAAACCAAGAATCTCATATTTAGCATTGCCCACTCATACCAACCTGTCTGTTCTCCAAGTCAATCTTGTTGCCTAGCACCACAAAGGGGAAGTTCTCAGGATCTCGAGGGCTGGCCTGAATCAGAAACTCATCCCTCCAGCTGTCAAGTGTCTTGAAGGTGTTGGGCGCAGTCACATCAAACACCAGCACACAGCAGTCTGCTCCACGGTAGAACGCAACGCCCAAGGACTGGAACCTCTCCTGGCCAGCTGTGTCCCAGATCTAAACAACCGCAGAGGAGAAACATTTAGGCTGAAGACAACCCATTAAGGGTCAGGAAAAAAAACATGTTTTTAATAACCCTGTGCTTTGAATGCTTCAGTGATTTAGTTTCATTCCTCCTCACAAGATAACCATCTTCAAGTTGCAATTATGCCACACCTGCATTGTAACAAGTCGGTCGTCCACCATCACCTCCTTGGTCAGGAAATCTGCTCCTATTGTAGCTTTGTACTGGTTACTAAACTTCTTGTTCACATACTGGTTCATTAGGGAGGTCTTTCCAACGCTAAGGAGAGGAGACAACAAAAATGAGAATACAAGATGCAGAACAGGACAGATAGCTAGTGTGAAGTATGCACTACCTAAATTACCTACATTCACTTGGAGTTGAGATAGATAGATAGATAGATAGATAGATAGATAGATAGATAGATAGATAGATAGATAGATAGATAGATAGATAGATAGATAGATAGATAGATAGATAGATAGATAGATAGATAGATAGATAGCTCAGACAATATCTACCTATTTAGAGTTTTATCACTTTTATGAGCTTTAGGTATCTCATTTCAAAAAAGCCAAGTACAACTGCAACAAAATCACATTACAGACTAATTAAAACCACCTCTTAAATCTAAGCACTTAAACAGGCGGCTGGTGGAGAAGTAGCCACTTACAGGTTCATTACTCATGTGATAATTGCAAATAAAATGACACCGACGTTAAGAGATTATCCATCCTTTATTCCTGTTGCATATAAAGTGACAAGAAGAAAACAGCTCCAGTCTGATTCATAATCAGTGCAGCCAATTAATGATCTTTGTGGGTGAGAGAGCACTTATTTGTATCAAATGCTTTTGTTGTAACTAAACTGCAGAAGTGCGTAAATCATTCTTCTTCTGACAATTTCAGGTTTTATTACCAGCACACAGTCACCTGTGATTTCCATCTTGCAAGCATAGAAAGATGCCAACAGAGGAGTGATCTGACTAACAGAGAGGCTTTTTTGATGTCAGTTGTGTTTGCATCTTATCCAGAAGAAGAAGAGGAGTTGAATCGAGATCTTTCCAACTGGTGATCTGATGCAATCACTTTGAGGGGGCAGGCCTCGATCTTGGTAATTCAATTTCAAAATATACAGGGGCTTAGTATTCCCTTATCTTAAGGCTGCAAGGCTGTATTTGGACTTTTTTGACAGTTTCAAAAGAATGAATAGTGAAGGTTTCAACTAAATACAAAATCTTTTTAAAGTCAAAAGAAATATAACCCAATCACAGTTTTCATAGAACAGAATCATGTAGGAAACCTACAACAAATTGACTGTCATACATCAGGAGAGCAAATAGTTTTGAAGCATGACATTTTTCCAGTATCACTCCTGTTTCTATCATCACAATGCTTATTAAAAGCTTTTTTCAGAGACACTGTGAAACATCAAGTGCCCTTTAAATAATCTTTCCATAATTGATTACATCAATTACTTTTCATCAACATCACAGCGCAGAACTGAGCATGAAAATAATGGCAGTAATTAAATCTTATTGCGTCTGCAGACAAGAAGTGTCGAAAATGGTAGGGCTGAGCTTGCAAGGAGCAGGAGTTTTCCTCTGCCTGGAGACAGCTTATGGCACAATAATAACTCAGCAAGGAAGTAACACAACCAAAAGCAGACTGACTTCAAAATAAAAGTAAACAAGGTGTTTTCCCAACACACTGTTTTTAGCAATACACCATGTTTTGCCGGTTTTTACATGTAGATGGCCGATTTGCCATGTTGTGACTCACCCAGAATCTCCCAGGATGATGACTTTCAAGAGCACTTTCTTCCTGGATGTCATTTTTCCACAGCTGCAGAGAGACAAAAGGCAACCAAGTTCAGTCTTTTAAATCTCTTCATTGCAAGTCCCACCATAAGCACAAATTTTCTTTTGTTCAGGGACAATAAAATCAGAATCAAAGCCAATGTGTTTCTATGCAGATGGGCTTATTGGAAAACAGTAGTCTGCAAATTCATGTGTTGTAATTTAGGGCCTTGGACCAATCAGGTTTAAATGCCATTCATTCAAGTCATGTGCTTCCTAAGCTGTTGGGCAAATCACGAGGAACACATCATTCTTTCTCATTCTCTCTCACACAACACGGGAAGTTACCTCTCTCTCTCCTTGCTGTCTAAATAAAATGACACATCTACTTTTTCTGCTGATATGGCTGCCAATAACCTGACAACCAACTACTGCACACGCTGCTCTCAGTACACTATTAAACATGAATATAAAGTATGACCAAAATCACACGTACAACAGGAGCTGGGAGACATTGACTGTACATGTATCTTTATTTAAAGCCCTATTGTCTGTCTAATTGTACTACATGTGCAACTTCTTTGAAACAATCTGAAACTGAACACACTATGTATTCTTGCACAATATAATTTGTAAGAATGAGGCACAAACTGGGCATTTTGGGGTTCAAATATTGCCTCAATTCTGGTTTACCCAACAAAACAATGATAAACATGTTATTCCCATGGTTTCAGTAAGTCAATCAGACACAGTATTTTACACATTATTATGCAGTGACGCAAATAACTTCCTTCAATTCTCGCCAAATTGAAGTGAGCAAGATCTGCGATACTGCCCACCACATGAATGAGTTAACTAATTATGTAATGTCATGCTGTAACTACTGTGAATTATTTTCTAAAAATTGTAGGAAAATCTGGGTGTAATGTTAAAGGAAAAAATAAATTTTTTAAAGATGAAGTATTCGATCAATCGACATGCTCTTAAATTGCAGGACTAAAGTAAATCTTCCATTTGGTTATGTCAGATTCCAATCTGTGGTGAAGTAAAATATACTACTGAGATATTACCACACTCTATGTCACTGTCTGTTTTTCTCGCTTTAATTTTTTGGCAAACTAAAATATCTCAACTCCCCTTTCCATAGGTAAAACTCATTATAAAATGCAGTGTAGGGCAGCAAAATATGTGCCAGTCTTGAAGGGTTATCTGTAAACCTTATCCATGCACAAATAGGGTAGGCAGAGTAAAATAAACGGTGATTTCGTAAGAGGCTGCTCTCTCTTTATTCACAACTTTGTCCTATCTGTGCTGTGTACACGGTCATCACATTGCTACTGACAAAAACAAAATTGTGCAAAGTCTACTGTAGGTGTGCATACTGTCAATTTGAATGGCAGAAGTAGCAGCTGTCTGATGGTAATATGTTGCAGTGCATTCTCAACACTGGAGATAATGTTAACTTCTCCAAACACACATACAGACAAATACTAAATATAAGACAACAGCTCAACAGTAGTCACGTTTCCCTGACTACTTCCCATTAGAGCTGCAACAAATTGATTAGTTGTCAACTATTAAATTACTGCCAACTATTTGATTATCAATTAATCTGTTTGACTAAAAGATTTGAGGAAGTCCTCTTGGGCTTCCAGGCAACACTGATCAAACAGTTTTTCATAATTTTTTGACATTTTGTAGACCAAACAACTACTCGATTAATTGACTTAATAACTGACTAATCGACAATTGGGGGGGAAAAAAGTATATATATATGCTGATAAACTTATCTGAACAGGTATTTGGTGTTACTCAGTTTCAGTTTAAAATAAACAAAACAATGACACAAGATTAAAAACTAAAACTGCAATTCAAGGAAAATACTGAATAATCAGGGTTTTTCCTGCATAGAGGAATATCTGGCACTACTCAAAGAGGCTTAAGCCACTGCCTAAGAAAATCACCTATGAGAATTAAGGACAAAAAATGTTTTGACCAGGTTCAGTGATTGGAGTTTCACTTGTTTAAGCATAAATGACACATTTTTTGATTCATTGGCCAGAAAAACAGAAATATGCAGATTTCTGACAAATACAGTGACACAAACTCATTGCCTTCACTATACATCGACCTTTCATCCTTGTGTTGTGAGTAGTTAGCACCCAAAGACTCACTCTGCGACAGGAAAAACCATGGTAATGACCCCTTAATATAAATCTAAATTTCTACAACAACCCTCCATAAACCACAAACACTTCTGTTACCACCAGGAGCTCGAAAGAACACTTGCATTCTTTCTGAATGGAACAAATACAGCACTCCAGTGACAACTGCACTGTGAAGCACAGAGTAGCTGACAGAAGCATGAACAACAGCACCTGACTGAAGTTAAGGTGTGTTCAGACAACATTCACATGATTACAGAAGACAATGAGATCAGGTGTTTAACCTTTGACTGACAGCAGAACACTGGATATTACTCAATTTCAACCATGATCTCTGACAGTAGGTTAAGTCTACAATGAAGACAGCCTAATTTTATTCCGTCACCAAAACATCGACATTAACTGGCAGATCACATCACTAGGATCAGGACTTGAAACTGAAGAAACTGATAAAGATCAAATTGTTTAGTAAGTGCAGGTTTTAACTGCCACTGTTTAGTTCTGCATAGAGTACTGGCATTTAATTTTTGTCTCACACATTTTTTCTCTCTTGGTTATCATAAGTTTGATACATAACTGCTTAATATAGCGCTTAAATGACACAATAAATCACAGAAATGTGATTTACTGTGGCAACAGAAAAAGTTAGTTATTTTATTCTTTGTTTACTACAACTAAACTAGCTCTCAATTGATTTGTAAAATTTGCCAATATTACATAAATGTCTGATTTTAACAACTTTTAATCTATGTTCTATTGCCTATGATGTTTCATCTGCCTATGGTGTTTTATCTGTCTATTGTTTGTGGTCAGTCTCACATCTACTTACATTGTTTAAGAAACAAAAAGGCAACTATATGTGTTAAATATAATCTTAGCATAACTGAAATACTACTAATCCAGTTATTATATTCATAACACCCCTCATCATTGTGAAAGCTAAGATTATATAACTTACTGTTTATGGATTCACAGTGAGCAATGTGTTTTAAAAACCATCATGCATTTGACTATAGTAAAAGCCCCAACATAATTCCCCTCTGCCTGTGCATTACTGGCCGAAGAGCAGCTAGAATTTACCTCTGATATGGATTATGAATGCCCACCGACAGACACAAACAAACTCTAAACTAAATATAGATTTTGGAAGGCAGAGTTCAGACGTTTCTCAATGCTCGGTCCATCTACCCACGTCATAAAGTTAGGCAGCCCTCATGTTTCCTAGTTTACTAGTGCCCAGAAGGACAAGTCTAGTCAATACGACAACACACAGACAGATTTGAAATAATAATAAATAAAGCAGTGACAACCATGTGACATGAGTCAAAGATTTCTTCAAAAACAGGCTGCTTTAGTCACCCACTCAGTACTACATTTTTAACTGTGTATTTTGACTGTGTTAGGTGGAAAAAAACATATTTTTTGCCACACAAGGCTACTGACATACCTAGATGTTCAACCATAAATACCAATCATACTTTCAGTTCAGAGGAACATAGTTAAAGGTATACCATACAATGTAAAATGAGACGCAGCTGTGAAGTACCATAAAGACATTGACAGGCGTCCGATTTATAACAAGCCAATATGAACAGCTACCTGCACTGAACTATAATAAATAATGTAATTAAACCCATATCGACTTGTGAGATATATAGTTAATTGCAAATTATAGCTGATCCAGGCAGATTAAGCAGAGTCAAAGTGCACTATCACATAACCTGAGAGGAGCTTTATGCACTTCAGGGCTGGTGGCAATAAATCTTTTAAAAGAAAATCAGTCTTTATATTCTGCATAATGTGGCTTTTTACAACCATAGAAAGTAAGAGAAAAAGGGTAAAAGTTAGATGAAAGTGTCAGGCAACATCCTCAGACAAATAGAAGATACAGGACTTTCATGTTTGAATGGCAACAAATTCCAGGTTACATTTATTCCTAAAAAGCTTGTTGGTGCAAATCAATGAACAAAGTACCTAAACGATTTAAACACACAAAGTGAACGACGTGTACCGGCATGACCTGTGAGTCATAACCGAAAGAAAAACTAGTTAACACAGAAAAACACATGACATGTCTCATCTGCCTGGCAACACAACAACACAGATATGAAACATTTCTTTGACGCAGCCTGCTGACAGATCAAAATGTGCATAAGTCGACACTTACCAGAGTTAAGACGTGTTAACATAACACCCACCTTGGCGTTTGATCAATACACCATTTGAGGATTAGTAGTTTTAAGTTGAAATCCATTCCTCTATGTATGCATAAACGCCAATTACAAATTAAATTATGTCGAGAAATCGATGTTCTTGCTGCCTACATTCAGCGGAGAGGAGGGGGCGTCTTTTTTTAACAATGCTTTGCTCGACAGACCGGCCTCGACTCCCCGGTTCTCCTTCCCTGTTGGACCCAGAGGAGCCACAGGCCGGCCTTGTTTTTGCCAACCAGCTTCTCGAAAAACATTGCACCACCATTAGCAGTTACAGCGTCAGGGTTAATAGGACACCGAACGAATTGTTGAGTGAGCAAACATTACACACACGAACAGACTGTTGTCGTCTCAAAAACTTACTTGTACCACAGCGGAGAGTTGGCTTGTGGACCGTGTCGGAGCCGGCTGCGGCTAACTTGCTGTTATTGTTCAGGACAGAGAGCGTCAACGGCTAACTAGGCGTTACGTTAGCTAGCTAGCTCGCTGGAGCTAAACTCGGTGGCTAGCGTTAATTTGGCGATGCCTCGTTTCGAATCCTAGAAAAAAAGTGCTCCCCTTTGTGTGAACACCAACAAAAATCGCTTCCTAAATTGACGAGGCAATTTATCTGCAGCTGCTGTGTAAATTTGGCACTTTGCTTGAAGGCTTGCCTGCCTGGCTGCCAGCTAACTACCTACTACCCCCAGCTTCTGTCTTCCCCTTTCACTTCCTCCTCCAAAACAACGCCTGCGTCCTACGTCAGACGCATCCCGCCAATGACGTGTGTCTGTAATTTCATAATAGTACACGAAAGTTTCTGAATTCTGGATTACTTCTGCTGAAACAATGCAATTTTGATCTTTCAGAAGAACATTTTTTGGATTTTATATATATTTATTTTACTAAGAAAACCGTGAAATCTCCTTACTGCTCTGTAGAGAAATTCCAGTCGATGTCGAGAAATATTTTTGTAGTATCCATCCATCCATTATTTTCCACTTATTTTAATACACAAATAAAATGTTTTAAGATGTTTTTTATCAACACCAAGGGGGAATCAGAGGACAAACACAGTATAAGTTAAATCCACAATAAAATAAAATCCAAGGTAGAAAGAAGCATAGACCGGGAATAAAACTTTAAAAGCACCTTCACATGCACTTAAACTTTGAGAGAAGACTTTCAAGATAATGCTGACATCCTCAACTGATGAAACCTGTTAAAAAACGCAATCACTATCAGTAAGATCTACATTTAAGGAAGGAACTCAAATCATTTTATATAGTGTCAGTAAAGTGTATCTATGGATTACAAATAGTCTCAGTTCAACAAGAAGTACAGTTCATCACTTCTAGACAGCAGATTTGCTCTTATTATTATCAGTTATATATTTAAATGTCAGTGACCACAATTACTATAGAATAAAATTATTAGCACTATTAGCACAGAGCAATATTAACCTATTAGACATAGAATCTCAACTGATAGCTGCAGTGACAACCCTTGTTTACTTTTTCTAACATTTTTATCACAAGGCACACCTTCACATATGATTATAGCTCTGTTAATCATCTTAATTGTAGGGCGTTTGAGAGCAACAGGTCTAGCTAGTCTAAACTAATGATATTAATATAACATGGTCTGAGTAGTGGGGTGATGGTGCTTTACCTAAACTACAGTGTCCTATAGTTTATGTTAATTTTACTTTAAAATAACATTAAAATGATGCGGTTAAGAGGCTAAAATCTAAAGATTTGTGGATTTGGCTAAGCCTTCCAATGTTTCAAGATCCTAGCAACACCTCTGTTGATGGATACATATGGCTTCAAGATTGCAAATGATTGGTAATAAGTCTCATTTTTGTGAAGTTCCAGCAGAAGACAGAGCACTCAAAAAGACAGTATTTAAAAGAATGGGTAAAACAGAGATCCTTACTTTAGTCTTTAGTTGGGGTCAAGCTCTAGAAAAACTGAATCTCAACTCAGCAGGGTCTTTGTTGTAAATTATCCTTTAATGTCCTCTTCTTTTAACCCATAGACCCCTAATTTGAAACACAATCTTTCTGAAGTGATAATGACTAACTGAGATAATCCTGATGACATCAGTAGGGCATCATTGTATCTCAGAATCACATGATGCTCATCAGTCCTATTGTTATGGTAACTACTGTTTGACAAGATCGCACTTTGTATTAGAAAAGTCCACATGAAAGGTAATATGATTTCACTTAAGACTAATCACTCTGATGCCCCTTACTTCAGTCCTGTATTCTTTGTAATATCCAAAATGATCAATATTTTCATTGCCATTTTTCTACTGTAATCAGTGAAATTAACCAAATAACTAAAGAAAAAAAAAAACTAGATAAAGTAATGTCACATAATTTTACAAAACATCCAGAAGACATCACACATTTAGCAACTAATGTTCCATCTTAGCACTCAACACGAATCATTTACGGGTTGGTAAACCTAGTGGATCACACATTTGGGATCGTAAGTATGTATACAGTAAGACTGGTTAAAGTCCGACCTGGATTAGAGTCAATGTATGGCTGATGAGTGTGCATGTTTAAAACCTATAAAGATAACACATTTTCAGGGTACTGAACCTTTCACTTCTGTGTCAGCAGACAACTTCAAAGCACTCCAGATGCTTGTGGACCTTTGGATGATCAAGATAACGTGGTTTAGTTTGGTTAATTCAAAAAAATGTAACATGTTACAGTGGAAAAGGATCATCCACCACTAGGGGGCAGTGTTGACTTATTTTGAAAGTGAACTGATGGTCCAAGACTTCTCTCCACATTTATGTTTCTGACCTCTGTAGAGCCATGTATCCCTCTGTGGTATCCTGACATCATACTGAGAGAGGGGTGAAGGTCAAAAACAGATTATAAAACATGCAAAACTGCCGTTGTTCCCTGAACACAGAAAAACAGTGTTGATAAAACACGTTGTGATGGTTATACATGTCAGCTTTTACACCCTCACTCTGTGTGTGTGTGTGTGTGTGTGTGTGTGTGTAGTGGAAGTAGGATTGGGAGTGGTGTTTTTATTGTTTTTAGGGGACATCTAAAACAGTTTTTGCATTTCTGTCAGATATGACACAAATGCTGTTTCCTCACAAATGTCTATTAACATCCCCCCTGACCCCAAACATAAATGTAGTTCTGCAGTGTGATGATGAGCAGTCGTGTAATACAGACATTTTATACATACTGAACTGAAAAAAAGCCTCCTTGCAGTTGTCTTCTACTTAAACACATAGAATTAACATGATCTGGATGACTAAGAATTAACAAAGGCAATTCAGACATCCTGTAAATTAACAAAAATAATAATGTGACGATACAAAACAAATGTAAAGAGTGTCCATCTATCACAACTAATACTCAGGTATCAGGTAGTAAGAGCCCTTCAAAGCATGCTTTGAATGTAATGCACAGAATATAATATTGTATTCCATAAATGCAGTAGAAATAGCAATTTTGAGTTACATGAAAAAAATGCTTCACATAAGCAAGTTTCTGTTTACTCACATGAAGCTGAAGTTATCTGTGATGGTGCATGATAGTTGTTTTTTTAAGTTACTGGCAATGGGATGCTATCTTGTGCTTGATATTTAAGGATTTATTTATCTAAGGTTCAGTTTTGTTGCTATAGGGCACCTTTTCACATCTGGTCAGAGGCAACAAAGTTAGCTGTGCGGGCTAACTGGCCCCTTTGCTGTTCATCAGTGAGCTTACTTGACTACTAATACAGTAAAAGTACAATAAATACAAAGTTAATGAAAGAAATTCACAACTTTAGCATTTGTTATTGTTTACAATATTCTCATTATTAAATTGATTATTTAATGAAATCCTTACATAATTGAGCACCAAAAAACAAGTATGTGCTTTCAGTAACGTACGATTAGTATTTTGTTGATTCTTTTAAATCTTGATCTAAATTCAAACTAGGAAACTACAGAGCTGCCACAGTTTCACATTAGGATGTAATTTCTCCTCACTGATCCTAAAGGAGATCTTAGCTTGATTTAATCTCCGTGGCCATACATGAGCGTGTCTACGTGTGTGTTTGTCCTCCTCGTTACTGGGAGTGTGCCTCTGCACAGTGCTGATGACTGGGATGACTCTGGTGTTTATAGAAGAATTCCTGCTTTCTCGCACCCATTGAATGTGGAGTCTTTATGGCCTCTTTGGAACTCAGTTTGTCAATACAAACACTGCAACACAAAAGCGTGTGAGTGAGAAAATGGTGCACAGGAGAAAAGGAGCCGCATACTTGAAGCATCTGCTGGATTTTCATCTCTACAAATGTTGTCACATGTTCACCTTTGTGGCTGAGGGTGAGAGGTGGATAATGTCTCTTATGAGTGAGACACATTAAATCATCGATGCAGGCAAAGATCTTCACAACAGTAAGGAAAAGTAAATTTATTTGTGAAAGATGTCCTTCAAAATGTGCTTAATGTAACACTGCATACGAGTCCAAGACATTGTAGGATTTTTTTCACGTTCTTGGTGCATGTGTGTGTAAACATGCATCCATGTGTGTGTGTGTGGCTGCGTGGGAGTGTAGCAGAGAGAATGAGATGAGTTAAGGAGATGGACAGATTGTGTGTGTGTGTGTGTGTGTGTCTATTAGGGGGTGGGTGCATTAGTCCGTGTCAGACAGCAAAGAGTGCCGCATTTATCTAGGAATCTGAGCCAAAGCAACCTCACTAACAGAGAGCGAGCAGGAGAAAGAGGAGGACGACGAGGGAGATGAACTGAAGGGGAAAAAGAAAGAAGAAGGAGATGAAAGAAACACAGAGAGTAGAAAACAACATGGACAAGGACAGCAACACAAAGATCTGAACAAAAAGCACAAGCCAGCAAAGATTTCTCACCTAAAGAGGCACTTCTTTGGATATACAGGAAGGAGAATTAAAAGTTTGCAGGGAATCCTCAACAAAAAGCACCTTCAGCTTGGGGGACCCCGGTTGGACCACTGCTTTTAGGAGTGAAAAGAACGGTTAGGAAAAGCCTGCATCTCTTTATTTTCCCATGATTCCTTTCAGTTCTCTGAGCATGCTGCCTCTGCTGTCACTGTATGTTGGAGTGCTATTGTCCTCAGATGCATCTCCAGCCTGCGTCCATCCTCCCTGCAGGGACAGTCTGGTGGCTGCACCCATCCCACCAGGGACGGGAGCAGGAATGGGTAGCGGGGCCTGTGAAGGTCAGACTGGGACAAGTGTCTGTAGAATGGGTGTCTCACTTCCAGCCATTGCAGAGGTACCTCGGAGGGTGGAGCACAGGCATGATATTCCACAGGTTCAGTACAAGGTAGGTGACCTTTGAGCTCAGAAAAAGGTTTATTGTTTCCAGCATACAAATCTCAAAATGTCATTGTAAGAGAAGCCAGATGATGCAACTTTCAACCAGCCATATAACTGTGAGTGACAAGCTGAGGCAGATCTCAACCTCTGTTCATTCACATGTGCCAGTGAGAGTGAGCAGTGCACTATCAAGCACATGCCAGCAGGTCCTCTCTCTTGTGGGACACTAAACTTGGCACTACCTAATAGCCATGGAGCATTAACCGTCAGCAATCAAAGAAGGGATAAAATTAGGTCTGCTTTAAAAATGTCCTCATCATATGGTTGTGCTGAGCTCATGCAGTGACAGGTGTGTGAGGAACATGATTACAATGGCTGATGTAAGTGTAAGAGACAGACTGAGTGTGACACAAAACTGAGTTGACAGCTTCATGAGTGGGTAATCCTTGGAGATGTCACCTTCTAACTAAAGGATGCATTTACCCAATTGTTTGAATTTGAAGTCTTAGGTGTATAACGCAATGTCTTATGAAGAAGTACTGGTGTTTGTGTGCACTGTGTTGCAGGCTGGAGGTGTCAAAGAGCGCCTGGTTCAGCTGCAGCGCTGCATGCGCTCTCTCCAGGAAACAGGGGGGCCCTGGAGTCACGGGGGCCAGGAGAGCAACTCTCTCGGGGCCATCCTGGCTTTAATGGCAGCTGTGCTGACAGAGTGTGACCTCCACTGTCACAGCCAGGCCCTTGGGGCGATGGCCAAACGACTGGGTGAGTCGTGCACATTTATATCTCCCCACCTCTGCAACACTCGGACAAACATGTAGACACATACACACATGGACACAAATGCCAGCACCGTCACTCCCCCACACATAGTAAACAGAACCTCAATGAGGCCTGCTAAGTGTCGGTCATAGGTGAGTGCATAGGAATTTAACTGCACCGAGAAGCATGGCGAAAAGCCCTGTGTACGTGCACACACAGACACATTCTGTAGAGCTCACAATGTGAAGAAGCTTTAAAGAGCTATCACACAATCCCTCTGTGAAGTACATAAAGACAAAGCTTCTATTTTCAGCACTTGACAACAGTGTGATGTGTCTCACTGATAACCTAATCCTGCTCTGGGTTGACAGAGAGTGCAGCAGTGGGAAGAGAGGGGGAGAAAGACCTGCTGCTGTTCTTGAAGAGCATCACACAATATCCACCCACTGGTGAGGGCAATGCAGGTAATCATGTGACTTGTGTTGGTTAATAAATTGAATAAAACTGTGTTTGGCCCTCAGTTGCCCCTTTGGAGAGGCTACATCCTCAGGACTGTGCAGAGATTTACAGGCTCGGGATCAAAGAGAACGGAATCTACACCATCCAGCCTGACCTGCATGGGCCGGCGCTGGAGGTATTTCAGATTCACCACACTCATAAAACACACAGACAGACCCTCACCCTGCTACTCTTATTTTAGAGATCAGCCTGCTATCTGTGGATCAGTAAAATCTGGGTTTTATAATATCAAAGTCTTTGTTTTGACTCAGGCTAAATGTGACATGGAGTCGGCAGGTGGTGGGTGGACGGTGATCCAGAATCGGTTGGACGGCTCGGTGGACTTCAACAAAACATGGCAGGAGTACCGAGAGGGCTTTGGCAGTCTGCAGGGAGAACACTGGCTGGGCAACGCAGCACTGCACGCCCTCACCTCCACTGGACAACACCAGCTCCGCATCGAACTGGAGGACTGGCACCAACAGAAGCGTCAGGCCACCTACAGCAACTTTAAAGTGGCCTCGGAGGCACAGAGGTGACGTGAATTGCAAACACACATAATTATCTGCCCTTAGATGGTGAGAGTTATCTGGATTAGACAGAAGGCTGGAGAAAAAGGCACGTGGCAACAAGTCCACTATAGCAAAACTTTAGTCACTACCTCATCTGCTTTCATAATTAGATGCTAAACATTAACATTCCCAGAAAACTTGTTTTCCCAATAAGCTTAACAACTAGGTCTTACATGAGCATACCTTGGGAATTTCTTCTCACTGGTTTGAAGTGAAGGGGACTCTCTCTTTGTGAAAGGTGATGTCATAAACTTCCATGCATCAGTCAGAATTCAGCAGCATTTGGTTCAAACTGTGGAATGCAGTTTTGGGATTGATTTCTTACATATGTGAGCCACTGTCAATCAGATTTGATCCACAGAGACCTGATAAAATAGTTGACTCATAATTTTTTTTCTCCAACTTTCAGGGGCTTTGACGCCTTCACCAGCCTTGAAATAAAAGTTTGGCCTTTTGTTTTCGAATCACCACAATCACGAGCAAAAATCTTTATTTTACAAGTAAATGAGTCCACAGATCTGCAAACACAACTTCAGAATAGTTTTACATGGAAAACTTTAAATCCCAGACCTTGTGGTGTTTAATTTTTCACTCTTCTGGTTGTACATACTGGGCAACTATGTGTTTATGTCTGACACACATTTACTCCGCTTACAACAGTTGGATGATAAATTAAAAGATAATGCAAGGACTTTCATTCAAAACAACTTAGACTAGATCTGCACCATCATCATCATCAAAAACATTGAATTACAGAACAGTGTCTCCTTCGAAAGAATAGTTTTCATCCTTACAACAGAATTAGGACTGTATAACCTATGGCAAGAAGCATTGAAGCTGTTCTGGAGACTCAGCACTTAACTCTTTATAAGTACTCCTCTGTGGCCTTCTCCATTAATAGGAATACCACCTGTTATGTGCCAGGTTGATTAAAAAATGAGTATTTACTCAGATTTTGAGTCTACACATAGGGATTCAGACACAGTGTGCCATGTTCTCATAGGTGCAGCAGTATTATATTATAGCATTATATGCAGCCTTGCTCTTTGGGATGAGCCCCATCGTCTCTCTGTCTTCAGGTATCGTCTGACAGCCAGGGAGTACTCTGGTGATGCAGGCAACGCTCTGAGCTACAGTAAGCGTTACAACCACGATGGCAGATCTTTCAGCACCGCTGACAGAGACCACGACCGTTACACATCTGGAAACTGTGGTCAGTACTATGGTGCAGGCTGGTGGTTTGATGCCTGCCTGGCTGCTAACCTGAATGGACGGTATTACCGAGGGCGCTACAGTGGGGTGACCAATGGTATCTACTGGGGGACATGGTACATCCTGACAGACGGACGAACTGGAGAACGCTACTCCTTCAAGAGGGTGGAGATGAAGACAAGACCCAAGAACTTTGTGGGAGCACACTAAATATAATGACGACATTTCAGAGTGGAAAATTCTCTGCACAGTAGACCACAGTAATAATCTCACCAGACACTGATGAAAACCTGTTTTACACAGTTTTGATTTGATAGATGTCTTAGTCACTGTCTGTACATCACTGTTATTAGAGCAGCTTTTGTGCTACTTATCACTTACATGCAGAGGGCAGCTAACTGTTTGAAGACTGTTTGAAGTTACTGTTTTGTTCCTGATGGAGTTTCTCATCATGATGCTTCATAAAACTGAAACAAAGAAATACATATTGAAAGCACTGCCTGTGGAAGTTGGTGTTGTAATAAATTCTCAGAATCTTTATTATCCTCAAGCTAACACACATGGGGCATAATTAATCACTAGGTTGCATGGTGAGACATTTTTAGATAAGGTTATTTTTGATTCAGTCATCAAATACATGTATAGTATAAATAGCATGAACAAAATCAACAATGTGTGTTTTAGTAGTGACTGAGCAGGTTAAGGTAGAAACTATTCATATTTATTCATATTTATCCATTTACGCCACCCACCAGGAAAAAAGAAAAACAGAAAAAAAAAAAAATTCACACTTGCAGCCCTCAAAAATAGATTTTTAGATTCATATTGACTTTATTCTATTTAACTTAAAATGTAAATGATCTTTTAAACTCTGGTTTTGCTTTTTGTATACTGAACTTACAAATGCCTGTCAGATCATATTTACTCTACTGCGTTAAAGAAAACATTTTTTTCTTGTTTTATGACAGACCAAATCATAAAATATTATAATATGGGACTTAAGAAACAGTGAATCAGTGAGATCGAAGTAACCAGCCTTATTAATGATACATATAACCTTATTTTTGTAGTAAAACTATTACATTTACTGTCAGCTCCCAGGATTCCACACAATAAGACATGTAAGTGTGTAAGAAATTATATAAAAGGGCCTTATTATTTAATATGTGCCTAGATTGACACAGAATTGCCACAGACTTAATTTTTTTTCCTTTATTATAGTTCATATTCCATATTAGTTCATGATCGATCAGCACCATTTAGAATTATGCTTCAAAAAGTCATTCATTTTCACAGGTTTTTAGGTTAGATTAAATTAGATGCTTTATGGTCATTATAATGCAGTGCAAGACAGCAGGACGGCACTTACTGAGTAAAATGTGCGCCAAACAAAACGCCTATAAGATCTTGCAAAATTTAATGCAATATCCCCATCACTTTTCAAAAACCACGAACTTGGTTTTCGTCATATTAAATGTGTCAGTTGCTCACTACACATTAAAGATGGTTTAACTGTATTGCAGCTCATGCACATCCAGCATAATGAAGAGGAACCTGAACCCAAACTGCACATAAAAGTGATTCGATGAACATGTGCGGATTAATGCTGGTGGTTTGCATGTATTTCTACCTGCCTGAACTCTGTGACCTATTAAATTTCAAACTGTCTGCGTCAGCTCACATGAATTTTAGGTCAGATGACATCATGAGAATCAAGAGGTCATCATGTCCCTGCAGAGGACTCGAACAGTAGCTGGATAAACACCTCCTAAAATTCAAACTCCATCGCAGTGCCATTCATGTGACAGAGAGCTAATAGGGATTTAAACCTCCATTTCTGTCCAACCACAGCCCTCTATTTTCTGCCTCCAACCCAAAGCTCACATTTGACACCAAACAGAGAGTAACCCAGTTTTGCAGAGGCCATTTTTCTCACCTCACCTTACTAATACTTTCCCAGCTCCAGGCCTGACACACTGATGCTGACTATTAGGAGTTGTATTCTGTCGTCATACTCCAAAACCATCCTCCACCCACAACTATCAGCACACACACACAAACCCACACTCGGCCTCACCTGCTCTCAAGACTTGGCGACAGGCGGGCGGCTCCCTCCCCTGGCTGTGCTTCACAAAGCCCTTTCTGGGAGTTTAGAGTTTGTGTGTGAGCGGCGAGTGTGTGTCTCACTGTGTTTGTAAAATGCTGCACCTATTTTTGCAGTGTTCGCGATGAGCTGCCAGGCTCTCCAACAAGAAGGGAGTCTAATATTAACCAGCAAAGGGGCCGAGGAACTGACTCTGATCACAGACACACTCCTGACTTGCCATGGTATTTGACATACACTACTTATACTCACACTAGGACATGGCATTATACATGTATGCACAGTCACACACACCATGCAAGGTTAGTTCTCTCAGAAGATCAGGAGGTGCAGGATGTGCTTGGCTTCATAAAAACAAATGGCTCCCATTGTACACATCATGGCGACTTAATTATTGTTATGCAACCAAAAGCTCCTTTTCCCCTTTTCTGTTTTACTCATGTGCTTGCATACACACACACACACACACACGCACACACACACGCGCACACGCACACACACCAGACAGTTAACCTTAAGCAATCAAGATCAATCACCCGTGAAACCCATTATACCTATCAGCTTTCTCATTTGATTTTGTTTGTGTGTGTGTGTGTGTGTGTGTGTGCGGTTTTGTATCACTGGAAAAAAAAATGTAAGACAGATTCCATGTTCTGCCACCTGCTGGATCCTGACCATATTGAAGAAACTTAAAAAAAGTTTAGTTGGAGCTGAGGACAACTGCTAAAATCTGTCTTGTAACAATTCAGATATATAGGCAAATTTCCAGTTGGTCTAAATTAGGTTTCTGTCCTTGTGAGATGTTCTCGAAATGTTCTGGATTCTGACAAAGTTCTCAATCGCAGCCCAATATCTCAAAACAACATTCCCTCCATATTATCACCAAAAAGAAATCAGCATTACCTCACTCTGACACTTTCTGCTCATCTCTGCGGCCCTCTTTTCTGTATCATTTCCCCATACTAACAACATCTCCCAAATGTATGAATCCTCTCCTTCGTTTTGATTCTGCAAACTCTGAACTGCAATCACTTTAAACATTGATCAGTCCTCTCCTCCTGTCTGCATCCATCAGTCTTGTTGACAAGGGAGGAACAGAGGCCCAGGGTTGTGTCACCACAGTATCCTGGCACCGTGTCTGGAGTGGGGTGATAGTGGTGCTGCTGCAGGGTGTGAAGGGTACCGGCAGGCTCTGCTGCCCCAGGGCCGGAAGCCCAGACTGGGCAGCGGTTAGCCAGCACACCCCTTTGAGAAATACAGAGCTCCTCTGAGGGAAGTTCCCCTGTGATCTGTGTCATTTCTGAAGTGCCACAAGAAAAACATCAGGCTGAAAACTTATCTTGATACTAGTGTGTTGACCTTTAAGTAGCATTCAGGCATTTATTCTGTTAGGGTCGCACATTTACAAGACAGCTCACCTCAAAGTGTGATTTGATTCAGAAGCATTTTAAACATTTTAGTCACACAAACTTAACACATGATAGGAACACAAACCTAATCCCAAAATGGCCATTGGAAGAAAATGTGTTTCTTGGTTGTATCTTCTATTTAATTTCTACCAATCCACCCAACTTTATTAATAATCAGCATCACTGATCATCCAGTAATCAGTCTCACTCTGGGTAAATAGGGACAATAATGTGTGATGTAGAGTCATGCTTCATTACAAACTGAACTAAAATTTAAAAATGTCTTCAAAATTTATTGAACTATAATCAGGATTTGCATAAGCAAAAAAAAAAAAAAGCTGGGAAAAAAAAGAAATATTTAGGCTGGCAACTCATACAAGGAAAGACTTACTCCAGCTTCTGTTGTCTGCTCTCCAAATCTCAGTAGCTCCTATTTGACTATTTAATTGTAATGAAGATGTAGATATAATGCCAGTCTATCCAGTTAACAGCAGGTGGCAATGTTGGCTTGAGGAAATCTGGAAAATAACTCTGTAGGACTTTCACATGAGAAACCATGCCTTAGTCCTAAACAAAAGAGGCAGAAATGCTGTGTATAGAAATGAAAGAACAATGGATATATTGTGTTCAATAAGAAAACAAACAGCTAAAGACAATAAGCGTGCTAAACTTACAGTCTGTTCGTGTGAATGCTGGTGATTAAGAAGGTAACTCATGTCATATGTTTTAAAGCTATATGTTTTATGGTTCAGCTATATGATTTTGATGTCTCAGAAAGATAAGTGCACTTGCCTTTAAACCGTACCAGACAACCAGTGTTAGAACAAGAGAGCTTTGACCGAGAATCTGTTCAAATGATTAACTTAATCATTTGTTAATCATTTAACAAAATCAGGCTGCAGTGCCTCTTTTCAGCACCAGGGGCACCATGATTAAGCGAAAGGTCAAAGGACAAAAACTGTCCACAGTGATAACAGTTATCATACTGTGTTTCAAACATTACAATACATTTTGATGAGGAATATTGAGAAAACAAACCTGTGGCTCAGCAGCAGTGTGTCTGCAGAGGAAAACAGTTCGGTGAGGAGGCTGCATGAAAGACTTCAGTGGAGGTCATGAACTTATTGGCCTGCAGTGGAAAAAACTCTTCATTCTTTAATCTGCTCCCATGGTGATAAGGGTGTGCATGGTGGCTGTCAAGGGTAAAGAAAGGGGGAGCAATGCTCAGGGATGAAGAGGAAGCAGGAGCGGGTGAGGTTTGAAAGGTGTGTGAGCGTAACAGGCCGTTAGAGGCTCCCCTTCCCTGACCACAGGACCACTGAGAGACAGCATGTGCCTGCTTTTAATACTGGTCCTGCAGAAAACCAGAGCAAGGCAGCGTTCCGTTTGAAACCGGAATTCACCAGAACAAGTGTATCCTGATGTGGTGAGATGCTGGGGGTGAGGAGGGGAGAGGAGGGAGGGAGGACACAGAGGGTGCCATGTAGCAGACCTCACTCCATCTCTGGTCTAAATCTGCACATGAAAGTGGAGGTGGAGAGGGGTTTTTTTTGCAGGCAGTGGGAGGAAGCACTAGAGGCTGTTTGCAACACTAAATGAAATTTTAATAAATAAAAATATTTATGTGGTTAAAACTCAGCATGTGTGTCATCTTTTAGAGGCCCTGAATGACTGCAGAGGCCTCCAGGACTTCCTGGTGCAACACATTAAAGCTGATGCTTACTGACTGCAAGCCATGGAAATGTAGATTGTTTGTATCACTTACACTATATAATCAAACAGTTTTCATAGTTTTATTAAAAACACAACAATGTTTGATCAATTTTTGTCTCCTAGTGATTATAAGAAGAAAGCTCTCCGTGCTCCATACTCAAAGTTTCTGTAAAGCAGCTATAATCAATGTTTTTATCGATCTCTTCACCAGGTGGGAGATGATGTTCGCACTAAATAACCCACAGGCTCTAGATGCAAAAGGTAGCTGGTTAACATTGTAGCATATGTATATTTATGTATATACCCTCACTGAACAGCACATAAATACTACGTAAGGTCTCATTTCGCTCTCAAAACAGCCTAAATTCATTGCATCCTTGATTCCAGAAGATGTTGCAAACACTGCTTTGAGTTTCTGCTCCATGTTTTCATATTTTCTACAAATTCTGCACATTCATGCTGTGAATCTCCAGTCTACCACATCAGAAATACACGCTATTGGATTCAGATCTAGTGACTCTAGAGACCTTAAAGTATATTGAACTTACTACCATGTTTGTAAAAACAAAGTTGGCCCGCTGCAGCCTCGAACTGTTCTCGGCTGACAGGCATTTAACCTGACGTGGTCTCAGGGTCATGACATAATGCATCAAAGCAGTTTCCCTACAGCAGTTCACTTTTCCTTCTTCTGATGCTGCTGTTCCATCATAATCCACCAAACTGTCACTCCAGTATGAGGATAAGAAGGAGAAAAATACCAATAGAAAAGGTGAGGAGATTGAGAATGCTGATCAGGCAGACTCCATTCCTTAAATCAAAGGATCATCTAATCTGATAATACCTATTGATATGAAAACACACGAGGGTCAGAAGCAGCTCATCATAATCCAGGAAACGTCTGATGACTATTAAAATCAACAAATAAGCTCACCGTGTTTGTCAAATTGTGACACATAAAGAGTGAGAGAAAAAAGAGAGAGAGAGTGTGTGTGTGTGTTGTGGAAGAAAAGGAGTACAGTATGAAGGATGTGGTAAAGCAGCCCAATGGTCAGCTGTGTTTCTCTTCTCTCTGTCACTTTCTCTCCTGCACCTGCAGCTTTGTGGCAAAACAGACACACAAACACATCTTGTAACTGCAGTCTCACGGCTTCAGTGTCCTCTGTTTGAAAAGCAGCTAAGGGCACAGTGAACAGTGAATCTCTCTAAATGCTTTGAGATTTTGTTTTGTTGTAATTGTTGTTGTGTGTTTGTGTGTGTGTGTGTGCGTACGCTTGCATGCGTGCGTGTGTGCGTGTGTGTGTGTGTGTGTGTGTGTGTGTGTGTGTGTGTGTGTGTGTGTGAGACAGACAGGATGGGTTAGCTCTGCAGAATCAGCTTAAGCAAAGACATTTCTGCACAGGAGGAGGAGGAAAGTCAACGGATTTATATCCTCGAGATCACAGAGGATCAGACACCAAATGAGCAAAGAGATGCACACCAAAGCATGAAACAAAGCAACCACACACAGACCTTGACACATACTCGTGTGCACGTGAATACAGAAACTCAGTCTTTAGGCGCATGGACGCTCTCATAAACTGCTGTAAAGCCTTTGTCTTAGAAGGACTGGACGTGTTCCTTTGGCTACTCCTGGAGGTCAAGGTCACTCAGTTTCTTTTATGAAACATGGATTAAATTTTCCTGGCTGGCTGACAAAAACAGAGATAAATAAAAGACATTGTTCATCTAAGTCTTGGCATCTATGTCTATGTTACTTTAACATGTACCACGTCCTGAAATACTGTTGCAGACAATGCCGTACCTCCCTTATCAGCACACTGTGCCCTGCATCCCTTCAATATCTGCACAGGAATAGCTAGAGGAAGACACCAAAGCACTCAAGGTATTCCAGCCTTCAAACTCTGCAGATCTCAATTCGATCCAGCAGCCACAGGAAGTACCTGTAATAGCCTGATCCATGGAGGCCCCACCCTGCAACCCACAGAGCCCAAAGGATCCACTGCCATTGTGTTGGTACCAAACCCCACAGGATGCCCCAGAGTAAATATGTTCATGCCCCAACGTAGACCTACACAACATCAGGTTGGAGGTTTTGATGTTGTGGCTGATTAGTGTATCTCAACAATTGTTTTGGATGGACATGCCATGAAATTGTGTACAGATATTCATGTGCCCTGAGGATAAATCTTCTTGATGAATCAGCATCAAAGAGGATGTTTTCCAATAATCTTTTAAAAAAAAAAATTAAAAATACTTTAAATGCCATTATCAGGTCAATCTTTCAATGTGTACATTATATACAATAACATTCTCATCTTTTTTTTACTGGCAATGCTGCTGTGTTTTACCTTGGAAATCCATGTCCCGCCTTAGCTCTGTTTACACTCCACCTCGTTGCTCATTTCTGGATAAAACAGGAGCCAGAAGGAGCCAGACACTGCCAAGACGGTTGAGAGCCAGAGCAACTATAACGATAAACAAAACTGCTGTTCAGAAAATGTATTGGTGGTCTCAGAGGGTTCGCCCATTTTAAAAAACAGTCCATGATCACCACACAGCAGGCATACGGCAGTAACAAATAGTAATACAAGGTGTAGGAATCTGTTGGCTCTAATACCACATGGATATCCACATATTTCAACCATGAAACCAACTGAAAAAATAAAACATATACTGAACTTTTGGAAATTACTAGGAAAAGTAAGTATACATTATTTCTACTTAAGGATCTAAAACTAGCTAATACACTTGTATGATTCATTAAAGAAGAAAATTAAAGCTCATCCATCTGCCTTCTTCAACCCTACAGTAATTTCATTAACTCAATTCATGCTTTCTTTGTGCAGACAAGTTTCTTAAAATCCAAAGGAGTTAAATTTAAACATGAACCATCATCTCTAGATAATGTATCTATTAACTGAGGTCAATTCTACAAATGCCTGTTTAACTATCCATCCATCCATCCATTATCTATACACCACTTAATCCTCTCTAGGGTCGCGGGGGGCCTGGAGTCTATCCCTGGGGATCTTCTAGCTGTGAGGGGACGCTGCTAACCACCGAGCCACTGTGCAGCCCCCCTGTTTAACTAGTTTAGCCATTTTATTTTAAATGACTATCTGCAGCTTTTCTGTTCTTTTTTCCTGATCAGTAGCAGCACTCACAGTCCTTATTAGGCACACACTATTACACAGATTTGTATATGCTCACTTGGTATCCAGTGCACACACACAGGCACACAACCACAGGAACTGGATTCACACAAAGACAAAATAAAGGCTCAGCGATGTGAAATTGATGAACACGAGGGGGTGGGTGGGTGGGTTGTTTTGAATTCTACAACTCCCCGGACATCTCCAGTGAAACAGAGACTGATTGACAGGTGGTTTGTGACAAGGTGTTGTAAACTCTCACTTCCTGCTGCTCTCTGGGCAGGAAGTGAAGTGGTGAACCTCTGACCTGTAATGACTTGGAAAAGATCCTTTTCGAGACTGCACACAGCGAAGAATGAGATCAAGTCGGGACATTTAAAAGATATTAGAGATACTGAAAACAGTCTGTTGAACTCTTAGTGAGATGAGGGTAAACCTACAGGACGACAGGGGTTCAGAACAGGACACAAAGAAGACATTACAGTGTCCTTAAAAAGTATAATAAGTAAAATAAAAATAATGATTCACCCCCTTTGATTAAGAATTTAGTAGATACATCTTTGTTCTCAATCACAGCATTGAGATTGTGTGGAGAGCTCTAAATCAGCCCTGCACATTCTGACACTGCAATTTTACGACATTCTTCTTTTAAAAACTGCTCAGTCTCTGTCATATCCCTTTTCAAGCCCAGCCACACTTTCAATATTTTTTGTAGCTTTGGGTGTACGCTTCAGGTCATTGTCTCGCTGGAAAACAAATCTTCTCCCAAGTCACTGTTCTCTTGCAGACTGTATCAAGTTGTCCTCCAGGACTTCTTTATACTTTGCTGCATTCATTCTCCATTTTTAGAAACCTTTCAGTGCCTGCTGCCAAGAAGCCACCCCACAACATGATGCTGCCACCACCATGTTTCACAGTGGGGACAGTGTGTTTATGATGATGCGCCTAGTCTGACAGCCAAAAAGTTACATTTTAGTCTCGTCAAAACAAGAACCTTCTTCCAGTTGACCTTAGAGTCTCCCACGTGAACTCTGGTGAACTCTAGTCAAGTATAATATGAGCTTTTTTTCAATGTGAATGTGGCTTTCTCTTTGCCACTCTCTCACAAGGCTTTGACTGGTGAAGCCAACAATTGCTGTATCAACCCTGTCTTCACAAAATTACATTCTCACACCTGATTGATAATGTGGTTTAGTTGTGTGGGGATGTAATTTTGTGGAGATAGGGTTGGTTGTATGTATAGTCTCTCTCATCTTAGCCACTGAAGCTTGCAGCTCCTACAGAGGAGTCATAGTTGTCTTGATGACCTCCCTCATTAGTCTCTTCCTTTCATGGTCATGGTTTTTCAAGGGAAGGCCTGCTCTAGGCAGATTCACACATGTGCCATATTCCTTCCATTTTTTTAATGATAGGTTTAACTGTACTCTAAGTGATATTCAGTGATTCTGAAACTTTCTTGACCAAACCCCAGACTTGTGCTTTTCAGTAACCTTTATAAGTAGTCATTTGGAGAGTTCTTCTGTCTTCATGATGTAGTTACATCCAGTACGGCTTCCCTAGTGAATGATTATTTGGCATTACTTGGTAAAAATCTATTTACATTTTGACAAAAAATAATCTTATTTTGTATAAGAAAAAAAATAAATTAAATTAAATAAAGGTCAAAATAAAATGACCATGATTTATGCTGAAAAGCAATAAATGGAAAACTTCCAAGAGGTGTGAATACTTTTTGCAGGTGCTGTATAAGGATTGTAGTACAGTTGGAAGAGAAGAATGCATGAGTGTGTCTAATGTTGCAGCTGGTAGACATGGACTCATTTTTTAAAACCCTATATACTGCTGGCTTGTGAAACATAAAGGAGAGCTGCCAAAGTAAACCACCTTGCTCCTAAAGGATGTGTTTTCAAAGGGTGCACAAGGTTTCCTTGGAGACAAAGCTAACAGATTCTTAATAGCATATATTCTACAAGTCTCTGAACGGTGAAGGGATGAACGGTGTTCATTCTAAGCATAATGTTTCATTTGGCGTTAGGATTTTGGTGGTGGAAAGGGCTGTATCCTGGTGAAATCAGGTGATTGTGAAGGCAGTTTGATTCAGCATTATAACATACATGTGCAGTGCTTGGTTGCTTTGTCTGCAAGAAATAAACATGAAAACAAACCAGGATATTTAGCTGAAAGGCCATAGGTCTAATGAAGTGGGGAGGCTGGTTTGTAGATGAACAGACCAACTCCTCTCCTCTAGGTGTCACTGTCTGCCTGATTATTCCTGCCCACAGCAGAGTTGTTTCTCATCTTACAATTAGAAAATGGCACTAAAAGTTCATAGCAAAAAGTTTCCTCTCACAGGCTCACAGAGCTGCTGACAGCAACTTTTACTTTTACACACTGAGAGAATAAAATGAAGATATCGTGTCTGAATTAATTACTCATATTTTCTAGTAACTGGTTTGTGTCAGTGAATGTTAAATTTAATCAAATTTTAAAAGAAGTAAAGCAAAAGTTTTAAGTAAATTAAAAAATAAACAAAGGATTAACTGATTAAATTTAATTTACACCTAAAATATAATTAACTAAAATTATAGCAAATAAAAATACACCAGAACATTGAATTTAATAAAAATACATCAAGTGTAACAAAAACAACTATAATTTTAATTAAATAAAATTCTAAATTAAAATACATTTAAAAAGCACTAAATAACAAACCATAATACACTTTTGACTAAACAAATCTTTGACCTTCACAGGGGTAATTCCATTTGAAGGTCATGCTTGGGTGCCAAAATGCTCTATAATAATTTGAGGGCTTTTTTGTCTTGTTTTTTTTTTATTTGTGCACTTAGCTAATTGCCAGACAAATGTGGCTCTTAATGGCACACTTTTAGTTTAAGAAATAATTTTGAAAAATCTCTGCCTTCCAAATATCCAATAAAGGTTCATTTTTGTGGTGTTTCTTCTAAACATTGACACAACGAGGCACATCACCTGCAGCATTTGACTGATTGTGAGCAAGTCTTAGTGATGTGACAATTGTCGAGCTGATTCCTCCTTTTATTGGACTTTGCAGCAACATTTAGCTCCACACAGTTTGCAAAATAGTCTTAGAGCAAGTAGATGGACTTCTTGTTTCTTAGGAGTTTCAGTGAATACAGCAGGCTATTAGATTTCGACTCCGGCAAGTCTCAGATCTTTTTATTTGTACAGAATACGCCAAATGTTGCACATCCCTGCATACCCCTAGTGAGGTATCATATCACCTTATCTTCGATTTTGTCTCCTGAGTCAAGAAAAAGAAACGTTTGGTGACGAAACTGTGATTTCAAACAGATAACACACATGTGGAACTGAAAAAAATGTAACAGTTAATTATAGGAGGAGTGTAATGATGGTTAACAGCAGATAAAACCGGAGAAAATCAGTGTTCACCACAAACACATGAGAACATAAGAGGAACATTTAGGTTGGTTTGTTGTAGAGGTTTGCATCTATCAAAGCGTGTCAGCAAAGGTCATCGCACTGGTTTAACTAGATAATATGAAAAAAATGGGAAATGCTCTGTCATTGTAGGGGGAATGGAGGAGGAGGAGAAGGAGGAGGAGGAGGAGGAGGAGGAGGAGCACTCCTGGCTGGCTTGACTTTATGTTTGACCTTTTCGGGAAGGAGAACTAATCCTTGAATATAATAGACTGTAAGATATGGAAAATGACTGCGCTGTTATCTCTGTTACCCTGGAGACCATCAGCAGCACCCAGGGCTGCTGCAGCTGCCAAGTTATTAAGCATCCAGTTTGTATATATTGGAAAAATACCTTTTTTTCTGTCATAGCTGGTCACTCCCCACGGACACACTCATGCACAGTGGTTTAATACTATAATAAACAGGTTCCTCTTCATTCCCGGTACCTTATAGGACACTGATATGTTCTTTTATCTTTGTATGAGACATGAAGCTGCTGCCTTTGTGTGGATAAAAGTTCATTTTTATCAGCAGTATGTGTAATAAAAAAGTGCTCTTTATGGGGGATTTTTGTGTCTAAATTCGAGATAAGCCAGGAATTTAAAAATAATTGTGTGATTGTTTTCTGTTCTCATTTTCCTTTATTGGAGAAAAAAAAGATTTGAAAGTTTTTGGTGTAGCTAATTTGAATTTGGGCTGCAGCCAAACCAAATTATTTAATTGCTTTCATTATAGGATTTAAACCAAGATAATGAGACTAAATAAATAAATACCTCCATCACTGTCTGCCTGTGTGTTTCACGTGAATCTCAAAAAGGCCTGTTTACACACCGAGGATTAATAAAGCTCCTGCTTGCATTTGCCATTTGCAAAAAATAAATAAATAAAAAAAATCCAACTCATGAAAACATTATTCAAATGTTTTTTTTTTCTGGATGGAAGCTTCTGCGTCTGTTTAACTCTTATCCAGTAAAATCCAAGATGAAAGAAATAAGATAGACCACAACAAAGAAGCGAAACCTCAGATGGCTCCTTCAGATAACCTAAAAAAAACGAAGAAATAATGGGAAAGCGCGTTGAATTTATGCCGTCAAATACATCGAATAAAGACTTTGCACATGCAGAACATTAAACTTGGAAATAATAGGCAGCAGCGTGATTTCCCAGCCTGCCTCCCTCCTCCTCCTCTATCTATCCATCTATCAATCATCCTCACAGATCTGGTCCAGTAAGTGATGCATTCCCTGCATTAGATGTATTTGTTGTGCGAGTTTGAAAAGGCGGCGATAATCTGGGAGCGAGAGATAAGAAATGCCATTTATTCCGCGGCACTTTGGAGCCTATTTCCCGGGCCGATCAGCCCCATTCTCCCCGACACCTCCAGCAGCTCGCTGATAACGATTAGGCTATTTATTATCTTCACAAAGAACAAAGATTAGCCAGCACCGATGAAAAATTACCCCGGGATGGGCTATAATCAGTGGGATCCAAGGATCCGAGCAGCATTGGATTTCTCCTTCAATCTCACGCGCACGCGTACACACACACACACACACGCATCAATGCAACGTGCTCTCAGCGCAGAAAATAATTATTTTGGATGGAAAATTCTCATTAAAAACAACAGAAAAAGTGAGACAAAAATTAAAAACAAGCACTAAATAAAATTAAAAATAATATTTTCGTCCCTCTGCTCTTCAAATTCTATTTTTATTTACTGTTTTAGTTGTTTTTTTTGCATATGATCCAGGTTTAGTTTCATTTTTTTATTCCTCTTTATTATTACCTGACACCTTCTTCCTTCCCAGCGCCATAATGAAATCCTCAGAGCTGCTGAACTGGGGAGCGACCTCTCCTCTTTCTCCTGAGCTCGTGTGAGGGAAAAAGAGCCGTAAATAAAAGGCTGGATTGAATTAATGTCAAATCCTAAAATGGAAGTGGATGTTCGCCGCCGATAAGGTTTTTTTTTTTTATCGCCAGGCCAGATCAAAAGGGGCTCACACTCAAAGCATGTGTATTCCCACATTATCATGCTGATGAGCTCTAATGCTGCTCTCTCGTCCCTCTGCTGCGTTCTGCTTTCTCCACTCTGTACGGTGGATTTCCTCCTAATGCTGCTTAGAAAGAATTGTTCTCCATATCTGGGAAAATATTAAGAGTCTGCTATTTAGAGTGTAGCCAGAAATATTATTTTAATATATATATATTTATAGATAACATATATATATATTAAAATGTGAAGGTGCTGTTCTCAAGTTGGATACTTATGGACAATTATGATAGATAGATAGATAGATAGATAGATAGATAGATAGATAGATAGATAGATAGATAGATAGATAGATAGATAGATAGATAGATAGATAGATAGATAGATAGATAGATAGATTCTGGAAAATTGGTCACCCAAGTTGCCACAGATGATAAGCAAGCTATAAAGCTATAAAAAAAAAAGGGTGACTAATTGCCATTACAGTGCAACTACATTTCCTCCTGCAACCCAGAAAATTAAACCGGATTGATGTTTTGTGCGTGTTTGCATTTTGCGAATAGTTCAGATCAGTGTTGATTATTATAACTACCATCATAGCTATCATATTATTTAGGTAAATAATAATAATAATAATAATAATTCATTGCCTTGTTGTTTTTTTCTACACTGACCACAAGATAACAGAGCATGTTTTCTTCGTTCATTCATTGCAATGAGTGCAAGCCAAATTTTTAATGGTGTTTCTGCAAAAAATGATTTCTTCAATTGAAGACATTAAAACGGTCTAATCTAATCTATCTCTACTTTTCCCCCAAAAAGTTGGTCATTCATTACTTGTTGGATCGTTGTTGGAAATCTCAGCAGGGTCAGGAGGATGTACTTGATGTATTATTAATGCTGCCACAGTGTAAATATCAGTTGCAGTGTCCTTCCTCGAGTTCATCCGCTGGGACTGACTGCAGCAGAGTCCGGGCAACCCCCGTCCCTCTCTCCCTCTCTCCCTCTCTCTAACCATGTCCGTGTCCCTCAGAGCTGGAAAAAGTTCACGTCCTGCTGAATCTGTTTTTTCTTCACTAAGATGCAGTGACGTCAGAGAGCGGCGTCAAGCAGGCGGCAGCTTCGAGCGGCTCGGGCTGCACGCGCTCCGTCTCTAATTATTGTCTGTCAATCACGCGGAGAGAGAGAGAGAGAGAGAGAGAGAGAGAGAGAGAGAGAGACAGAGAGAGAGAGAGGGAGAGAGAGAGAGAGAGAGAGAGAGAGAGTGTGTGTGTGTTTGTGTGTGTGTGTGTTTGTGTTTGTGTGTGTGTTAAATGCAGCTTTCAGCCGAGCAGAATCTGGTCATAAAGCAGTAAATATTAAACCACATGCAACAATGAAAAGATCTCACTTTTTAATGTAAACATAAATTAAATGCCTGATTCACAACCACGATACTAAATTATAGTATATTATTAAATTACAGAAAAAAATTTCAAACCTTTCAAATTAAAAGCCTTGGGGTCTTCCTAAGTGGACATGGCTGCATTGGTATGGTATTAGATAATATTTATTTCACTGATCAAACTTTCTTTAAAAATATTGTTAGATAATTAGATGTGTTAACACGTCTTATATGATTTTCTTCTTTCAAAAAAAATAGGATGCATCAAGACTTAAGGACACCACTGCAAAACAAAACAAACCTCCCCCCAATTATTTTTATTGTTAACCACCTGTCCATGTTTGCTATGAAATGTATTATAAATATTACAGGCTCAGCACAGACAGGTTATATGTTTTTGAAAAAAAAAAAAAAAAATTCTATTAATTTCAAGTTGACATATTTTTTTTTTATCTCTGTATATTCTTTATTGTCTATAAATATTAAAACCATCCCATAAAGTAGGAAGTGGTTCTAAAGACTCCGAGCAGCCAGACAATGTCCCCATGAATCTCTGTGTTTTACTGCTCGGCTTTTGCCTCCTGCAGAGGTTGAAGGCAATTGGCTGAGTCAAAGCTTTATTGGAGACTCCGCCCCTGAGCTTAACAAGGCTGGCCCCGCGCTGTCAGCCACAGTTAGACGTGTTGCTTTAAGTCCCAGCGGGCTGAGTTTTACTCCGACAAACACCGAGCGAAACCTGGACACGACCTGCAGCACCGAGGAAGGGAACAGAGAGCAGATTCTTTTCCTCAAAGAGAAGTGAAGTGATCGGACGCTGAGGATCAAACATTGGCCAAAGGTACGGCATGTTTATGTGACTGTCATGGTGCGTAAAACAGCCTGGTGAGGGTTATGCGTAAAAATGCGCATCAGGCTGTGGCACGAAGGATGATGTGGTATTAAATATGGTGGGTGCAGATGAGTTTTTTTTCACAAGTTGCATCACAGAATAAGCTGTGCACAAGCCTTAAAAGGACTGATTACAAACACCAGGCAGCGCAACACCTCTGCCTTTAAAATATTAACATCTGATGTTTGCTTGTTGCAGGTTTCCAGTGTCAAACTCGACTCAATGTCCAGGAGAAGAGAGGAATTTATCTCAGAGGAACAACAGAAAAAAAACACTAATCCTGTGCTGTGGATGGACACGGTGAAGATCTAAGATAATTCCGACTATTCCGTGCCCTCTCCCTGGATTTTCTCTGACTTTACGCGCTTCAGGGAGCCACAGAGATGGATGTGGCGGCCGACCAGCCCCGCTGGATGCATCACCACGCCGTGCTGAACGGACAACACCCGGACTCTCACCATCCCAGCCTGGGCCACAACTACATGGAGCCCACGGCGCAGCTGCTGCCTCCGGATGAGGTGGATGTTTTCTTTAATCACCTGGACTCACAAGGAAACCCCTACTACCACAACTCAGCCAGGGCCAGGGTGTCCTACAGCCAAGCGCACGGTAAGATGGAGCCAACACAGGGTTACATAAATACAAATACAGCACGGAAACTCAGTGGCTGGTCAGCATCAGAAGCAGAAACAATTCTTCTGTGTGTAGTAAGATGCTTTCCACAGTGTTAAAACATTAAATCTGAAGCTGGTATTTGTCAGTGTGTTGAAATTGTTCATTAAATGTGCATTTTTCCCTGCTATGTTGTATACATGTATGGTGGCATGAGGAGTCTGACAGAATAGTTTGTTTATGTGGCTGAATATTTTTTGTGCTTTTGTATTTTATGTTGGACAATTTAAAAATATATTTTAAGATGAGATAATTCAAGTTTTTAAAGCATATTTAGTTCAGAAAATGCAAGTTTAATTGATCTATTTTGTGAGATTATCCTGGTTTATTTTCACGTTTAAATCAGGCCAGTGAATCAACAAGTCTCGATTTATTTGCATCCAAACTTGTCATAGAAAGTGGATCAGCATCATAACATAGGCTATAAAGTCTGCTGATCCTCCACAGCACGTCTAACGGGGACTCAGGTGTGCCGGCCTCACCTCCTCCACAGTCCGGGGATTTCGTGGCTGGACGGAGGGAAAGCGGCCCTGTCGGCTCACCACCACAACGCCTGGGCCGTGAGCCCCTTCACCAAGCCCAGCCTGCACCACCCGGGCTCCGCGTCCCCCGGCGCCCTCTCCGCCGTGTACCCGTGCAGCAGCAACTCCAACGCGGCCTCCGCATCCTCGCTCACGCCGCCGTCCCACTCCAGCTCCCACCTGTACACCTTCCCCCCCACACCGCCCAAAGACGTGTCTCCGGACCCGGGGGCCGCGTCCCCGTCGTCCTCCGCCACCAGAATGGACGAGAAGGAATCTCTCAAGTACCAAGTGTCGCTACCGGAGGGCATGAAGATGGAGGGCTCCAGCCCGCTGAGGAGCAGCCTGGCCTCCATGAACGCCCAGACTCCATCCACCCACCACCCCATACCGACATACGCCCCCTACTCTCTCCCAGCGGCCCACGAGTACGGCGGCAGCCTGTTCCACCCTGGCAGCCTGCTGGGCTCCTCGTCCAGCTTCACCCCCAAGAACAAAGGAAAGACACGGTCCTGCACCGGTGAGTCCAGCTCAGATCTGCTGCAGCCTTAAATAAAGGAAATTAAAGCTGAACCCAGGCAGACAGTGTTTGGACGGAGAGGCTGAATATAACGATCTTATCTTTTATCTGCATTTTTGATCTGTAGAAGCCGATGAACTAAACCAAACCTAAAGTTAACCCTCTAACAACAACAAAGTAACCTCATATATTTCCAAAACACCCTGTGGCACTTCAGATAATATTTGTATAGGCCTGTCTGTGGTGGTCCTGTTGTGCACCTTTGCATCGTTTTGCAATGTGGTGTTACATGCAGTCTTCAAATTCCATATATTATTGTGTTAATATTATTGTAAGAGGGTAATTATTATACTTATTAATTGTGAAAATACACAATCATACACAAGCTACCTGGTAAAATTAAAGCAGTTTCTAAATGCCAGATAAAGTGAATGTATAATTATTACCACCAAACTCCTAATGAAATAATAACATTATCAAATAAAAGAAAATAATTTGAATTATTTAAACAAATAATATTCATTAATAAAACAAAACGTTAATGAGAAACTGCTTATATCAATGCAGCCTGTCAGGAAGAAAGCTCTTCTTTTGTTCTATTAGAATTTGAAATCCATTTAATATATTCAAAATCCTCTGATTAGGAATTATGTGATAGTTTATTTTTAGTATTACAATAAATTATATTAAACTCATTCAGCCCATTGCATGCTGTGATTTAAGCATCATTAGGCGCCACTATTTTTTAAATTTTAAAATTTGGGTAAGAATAACTTATAAACAAAATCCTCCTAGTAATAATAATGATATTTCCCCCCCAGTAAATGATATTAGAGGCCGGAGCTGCTCTCGACACAGAGCCACTTTGATAATCCTCTTCTGTAAACCGTGACTTTGTAATTATGCCTGAGCTGGCTGCAGCTGAACAGTGAACTGGATCCAGCCCAGAGGTGTGAAAGAAAAGATCCGCAGGCGCACACAGCCAAAACCTCAGTATTTAGGCTAGCAGTCGCTTCTCTGTTACATAAGACATTAATACATTGTCCTGATTGTTATTTGATTACACACCAGGAGACTCCCAGCATCAAGCCTGTTTTTGTTAGCAGAGATGTGGTGCAGGGTAACCTAAACTTTACTTTCTCTTATGAAACATCTCTATTCTTTCACATAACACTGATTAGCTTCTGGCAGAAATGTAAAGATTTTATTACATTATAGCCTAAATTATTCTCTAGTGATTTTTGTGCTTCATGAGCATTAAAAGGGTCAAAGGCTTTTAACTCTGACTTTTTCATAAAGTGGTAATAAGTGGCTCTGCTGATGGCTTTTTAAAAAGAAAAGAAAAAAAGGGTATTGAACTGATTTTGTAGAAATGATGAGCGTGAAAGCTCCGAGGAAGTTACCAGAACACTGGACTCTTATCCAACTTTTGGCTGTTTGGTGCCTCTGCTAATGTAAACTGTGAAGGAGTCACTTCATTTTCCGGTGCACTGCATGCAGTGTTTCTCCCTCTGTGCTCTCACAAACTCTCAGCAGGCTCAAAATTGCTTTAGCTAAAGATGTTTGTTTGTGTGGCTGAAGCTAAAACTAAAGACAGAAAATAGACTAGCCTCTGAATCCAGATGTGTGCACACACACGTGCACATAAAATTAATATTCTGGCTTTATAATTTGTATATAATGAGGCCTGTAATTTCACATTTGTCATCGTGTGTTTTCCCTCAGAGGGCCGTGAGTGTGTGAACTGTGGAGCCACCTCTACGCCTCTGTGGAGACGTGACAGCACCGGACACTACCTGTGCAACGCCTGCGGCCTTTACCACAAGATGAACGGCCAGAACAGACCACTCATCAAACCCAAACGCAGGCTGGTGAGTCCACACTGCTGCTGCTGTGTCTCAGAGAACAACGCCAAGTGTGTATTCTGCATGGTAGTACATAAAAAGAGTGCGAGGTGAAGGGTGAGGGGGAGGGAGGGACAATTCCAGGAAAGTTATATTTTCCCAATCAGTTTCCAGGAATTGTGCTTCCAGCTCACCTCTTGCTCCTTCGGCTCGAGCTGTTATCCGAGTGGGACTTTCTGCGTTGTTTCTCTTATCATTATTAGAGCTACTTCTGATACTGTCATTGATAGCAGGGCCGGTGTGCCACCCCTCAAAACAACTCTGTGCCTTGCTAACACTGTTTGGGCTATAATGCTGCTGTGTGCTGTGCTGATCTTTTGAAATTTTTGGGGCACAGTCTTTAAATAAAAGGTCTAAATTGATTTTGACATGTGGGCAGCAGAGTGCTGTTGTCTAGTGAAAACTATATGTCTCCACTTTGGGTTATTTTCATTTTTTCTACTAAGATTAACTGTACCAGTGGTTTTGGAACGTTTTTTGTACTTAAAAAACTAACTCCCAATCTAAATAAAAGGAAAAATTCACAGTCACAAAGCTGACAATGGCTGACATTTTGGAGACATATGGTCAGACAGCTATTTCCCACTATGAGCTGCTTCAAACATCAGCATTGCTGCTGAGAAGTAGGTCAGCATTCAACTCTAACTTCAAGTCACACCCATCCTATACAAGTGATCACCTTTGAAAAACGCTCACATGCATTTAGCTACTGTTCCCCACCAGGATGTTGTTGGCTTCATGTCAGGGTGACATCTGAATTTAATGACATATTTGAAAGCAAACAACACCAACTCTGCTTGAAATAACTCTAAATCCACCTGCATGGTCATTTTTCTGACATTCTGAATGCATCCATGTGACCCTGTGCAGCTGCTGTTGTGTGTTGCAGCAGGAGGCAGCTGTGAAATGAGGACAGTGTTTGCGGAGTCAACACACATTAAATCAGTGGGAGTCTAATTAGCAGGGTTTGACAGTACTGTAGAGCAGGACTTGGGGAAACGGTTTGAAATAGTTTTGTTTTCGAGGGAAGCTGAATAAGGATGGCTTCAGGGGAGGAAAAAGCAAAAGGCTTGATTTTTTTTAACCACAAAGCGCATTTGTTTTAATGAAAGCAGCATTTTCTAAGCAGAGAAGCAATTTTTGGAATCACATGTGCCACTGCGCGACGAATTGCGCGCAACTTCACACCCGCTGAAGAAATAAAGGTTTACTGAGAAAAGAGTTGAGTGTTAATACTTGATACAAGAAAAGACGCTATTCTAAAAACTCATACACTAGTTTTTTAAAATGCGTTTTTATTCACCTGCATTGATGAAAAGTCAGTTTCTCGATGTGTAACGAGCTGCTGGCGCTCCAAGGACTAAATCTACTAGACACTGAAATACGAGCAGTAAAACAACTGTCTGTTTCATACAAAATATATCAGCCTTTCCCCCCTGCGACATAAATGCATATACGGTCATATATCAGGCCTGGTTTCCGTGCTGCTCGGCCCGGGTTCGCACTGCTCCACCGCGTCGTGCGCTCAGTGGCAGCAGCCCTCCAGTTGTTTCCTATCCGGATATCTGACCGGTCCAGATAAAGCAGCGGGGGCCAGAGGCTGCTTCCTCCTGCGGCCTCCTCACTAACTATAGGCCCAGAGCTCACTTTCTAGTGGTCAAGCTTTTCGTCCACCGCAGAGAAAGAACAGCACAGTGGATTTCAATATTTTAAAAATATATATATTTAAAAATTGGTATGGGAGCTGATTTGCGCCACAGGGGACACTTGGCACAATTAAGCAGTTCTCACGATAAAAAAAAAAAAAAAAAAGCTAGGGAAAAACATTGTGCAAATTATTGATTCATATTTATTAAGGTAATATAGTTAGTGAAACATTTTGACTGAGAATGTAGATTGTTGTATTAATTTCTTGTGGTGGAACTCAGCAAAAAGCATGAACTAGGTTAAATAACCATTATATGGCATGAGACTCTTAATTAGATGCTGATTTGTCTTTTTAAACCAATCAAAAATGAGTTTAAACAATATTTGTAATATCACATGCACTGTTTCCAAATGTAATTTCCGTTTTTTATTTGAAATCTATACTGCCAAAATATTGAGGATGTCTACTGATAGTCATCATCATTGGTTTGTTTTTAAACAGAAATGTCTGCAACAGTTGTGATTAGTGATTATTCATGGTTTAATGAGCCAAAAAAGCACAAAGCCTTACTTCTATTATATTATGTAGAACTTCTTTTTCATGTTTTTTTCTTCTCTTGCATGATACTAACTGAGCAACTCTGGACTGCTGGTTGAGAAAACCAGACATTTGAAAATGTCTCTGGGAACATGTGATGAGCTTTTTGCATAGACCAATGAATTAAACGACAAACAATTTGCAATAACAATCTTTAGTGGCGTAAATGCTGTGAAACTGTTTCAATCAGTAGAACAGACAGTTCAGCTACTGTCAGATTGTGTATACTGAAAAAAACATCACCTTTTCCATCTAAACTGTTCTAATCAAAGCCTAATCTTTATTTTTCCACAGTCTGCAGCCAGACGAGCGGGCACCTGTTGTGCTAACTGTCAGACGACCACTACCACGCTCTGGAGGCGCAATGCAAATGGAGACCCAGTGTGCAATGCCTGCGGCCTCTACTATAAACTGCACAACGTAAGTATTTGACTGCTGAACCCCAGTATGGGCCCAGTAGGACCAAGTAGACAGGAAGTGAGCGGGCAGGTTACACTGATTGTTGAGTGATGAGAGAGAGAGAGAGAGGGAGAAGGAGAACGAGGGTTGTTTTACTCTCAGACACTGTTGCACTCGTTGGTGTTTTCTTTCTTCGTGCTTTATTGTTTCCATGGTAGGCGTAATCCCCTTGAGACTCACAATGGTGGGACTGTTGTTAAGTGGGACTGCCACAAGGCTGGTCGCCATATGAATAGCATTAAGGCTGGAGGCATCAAAGTAGACTATATGCCTGCTAGGGATGCATATTTGTAAGACAAAAAAATAGATCCTACTCACAATTATTCCCTCTGTGTCTTAGAGTGCCATTGTTGTCATATTAAACTATCAAAATGAAAACACATCAGCGAACTGGGTGACATGTTCCTTCACGACGCTGAACACGGACACTGTAGTTTTATTTTCGCATAAGTCTTAAATATGTACTTCTACTGATGTAAATACTTCATTACGTATTCTTCCATGGCTGAAAATAGTCCCCAACAAAGACACTGTTTAGACTTTTTAGTGTTATATTTTCTACAAACCAGTGTCCATAAAATACAAAGCCTGTATAAAAAAAATGAAACTACATGTGAGTGAACTGTTTTTGAAGGTTCTTAGTAGGAATCACTGTGGCCGAATGCCTCAGATAGGATGTAGTAGTAAGAATGTTGGAATGGACTAATGCGCACTTGCTTTTGGACTTTACAGAAG
The DNA here is from genome assembly GCA_024666655.1 of Dascyllus trimaculatus. NCBI lineage: Eukaryota > Metazoa > Chordata > Actinopteri > Pomacentridae > Dascyllus > Dascyllus trimaculatus. The sequence goes on from CM045450.1 coordinate 16,929,115, forward strand.
AGAATAGAACATCTTTATTTGTCATTGCACAACAAAATTGTATGTAAAAACATTCAAGTGCAAACCATAAAGTACATCAGTCAGTGGTATATAGGTACAGAAATAAATAAAATAAAAATGCTTCTAAACTAATTATATAAGGATTATTTAATCTATTTTATGTTTTCTGTTGCCATTTGCAGACAATAGAGAATATAAAATATACCTAGTTTTGGGGGACTTATACTTCACAAACTTATGTGTAAAAATGTATTAGGTTATGTTTTTATAACATTTTTAGTTACTTACAGTGAGAAAGAACTCATTCACCTCTCCTCTACGCAGGTGAACCGGCCTCTGACCATGAAAAAGGAAGGAATACAGACACGCAACCGGAAAATGTCCAACAAATCCAAAAAGAGCAAGCGGTGCAGCGACAGCTACGAGGAGTTTTCCAAGAGTCTGCACGACAAGAACTCTCCCTTCAGCGCCGCCTCTTTGGCCGGTCACATGTCCATGGGCCACTTGCCGCACTTCAGCCACGCCGGACACATGCTCCCCACACCCACCCCGATACACCCGTCCTTCGGCCACCCACACCACTCCAACATGGTGACGGCGATGGGCTGAGGGGGCAAGGAGAGGTGTTGGCACGGAGCTGCTCCAAGAACCTGAGATGGTCCCATAAAGGGGGATGAGGGTCGAACCCGAGGACAGAGTGTACAGTGTTACGGACATGCAGCTTGTGTGTCTTCATCTTGATTATCTCTTGATTCAATATGCCAATGGTAGGATGGAGAACAGATGTATTGTGAGGGGAAAGGACCTTTTACTCCTTATCTATAGGTACCTATTTGGACGGGGGGCGGGGGGCAAAAGATTCCGCTTCCCGTCGGCCAGGCACACACATATAAACATGAAATTGTCATTGCACCTCATAGTTTTGTCCCCACTGGCAGCCTGACTGACTGCGGTGTGGCTCGGTATGTGCTGACCAGGTTTGTAGTTACTGTGAATATTGTAAATGTGTGAGACAGAAGGGGGTGTCCCAGACAGAGAAAATCTCCTTCACACCTTTAAAATGAAAATATGCTGGATTTTTTGCTCACGGACGATTTTAAAAGGAATTTTCACAAAAGAAACAAGCAAAACAAAAAAGGTTTATGAATTCTAATTTGACACTGTTTATTATAATTATTGTTATTATAATTAATATTGTTATTCAGATAATTTATTTTCACTATTGTTTTTTCTTTGACTATATTACCTGAATCATAATAAGGATGCTGTTATCCCAGTTATGAATATATTTTTAGCTGAAGCGCCTTGTCTGAGCTGGTCGACATTTATACTCTCAAGAAATAAAGAGATCAAGTTCACTATCCGATCTGTTCTGCCTATTTAATATCAGATATGTACGTCTGTGAGATGAGAACGGACACAGAAATTCACTGGGCTAAATCTGATGTTGAATCTGGGAGACACCGGAGGCAAACGTATACATCTTACCAGCAGCCTTCATGATGGTGCCAAGTCCACTGAATATAAATCACAGCTAAAGTAAGTGTGTGCTGTTATAATACCAATCTGTTACAACAGGTGCTCTGCATCCTTTTCTGTATCCCCGTTCCTCTCTGGAGCATCAGATTAACGGTCAATCATCCTACCTTCAGAGGTTTCTCCACAGCTGATGCTACTATCTCCATGTGGAGAACATCTTTGCTTTCTTCTACTACTAATCTGTGTCATATTCATCTAGCACGTCTACCATCCTGCCAGAGTTGGAGAGCATGTGCTTGCTCTTTGCTACCTGTTTAAAAAAAAGCTGAAAATCTGGTGCCCATTGCATACTGTTGATAATAAAAATAAAAAATATATAAACCTAGCTGTGATGACTGAGGATACTTTTTTCACACCTGATAAGATTCCATAAACCTATTTTTTTAATATAACAATAGAGCCCTACTTATACGTAAAAGGGCTTATGAACCTGTAGAGAATTACTGACTGCAAATTTCTCCTCAGCTCTATGGAGTATTTTAATGTCTTTAAGCTCTGTTTTGGTTTTACAGCTTTACTCTTTTGGTCAGATGGTCTCATGATGTCATTGTCAGCCACAACATAGAGTTGCCATCAGTAAAAAATCTCTAATAAATCTACTGTACTTGCTTAACACCAAAGCAGAAAGACAAAGTTGGTAACTACCTCGAGCACGTGTTGGAGGATTTAACAGAAAATGGTGGAGACCAAAATATGCAGCTAACAGGAGAGGGGATGTTCAGGTGGCCAGAAGCACAGCTCTAAGTGAATGTGAACCTTGCTAAAAAAGTTTGCCGTTTTAACTAAACAGGTGATTGTATGTTAGTGTTGCATTTACAGCTTTTTATTACTGCTTTGCAAAGAGACCTACGTATAAATATATAAAAAAGGTGCATATTCAGTGTCTGAACTGGACACATCTTGTTGTGCTTCTGTAACTCATCCACCACTGACCTCCTTGAATCTGTAATACTTCTCTCTTTTCAAGGCAACATTTGCAGTCTATAGTATCAGTGTATTCAAGTTCTTCCTCTAACCTTTGTTGATATGAACCACCACTTTCTGATAAACAGGTTACTTCACTTGGGAGGGGAGATTAGCTCCATTACCAGAAACTGAGCTGGATGAGCCATGAGCAGATGCAGCTGGTTAAGTAACTGTGGGAGCCAGTTACTTAACCAGCTGCATCTGCTCATTGGATAATACACTTATGAAATTGGCTTTTTCGTGATCATTCTGGTACATCAGGCTAATACAACAGTGATATAAGACATCACTGACAACCCCGTTTCTGCCTCTGCAAGAGGCTATTTGTTTTCACAAAATCACTCCTTAAAACATGGCTCTAAATCAGCATACGACAACCTGAGTACACTCTGTGCACTACATTTAACAGAAAATAATGAAGTCCTTGTAATGCAGCTTAATTTTGAACGGTGTCACACAAGAGTGCACTCAGGGTTGTTGTTTACTGTAGATAATTCATTACAACTGCTTTAGGGACTGAGCACACAAACTTGTGTTTTAAAACTTTACATTTTGTCTTAAATACTTAATAATAGCTAATTTTTTTTATCTGAAACATTTTTTAAGCTTCTGAATGTTGATTTTTAGTTGTATAATATTTAATATAGGAAAGAAATGTATGAAAACCAGTGGAAGCCTACACGGTAAGCTTTTTTAAAAGTATGGCATATGTATGAAAAGTGGCAGCAGCAGCACTATAAACATGCAAAAACATGCATATTGGACAATCTCAGTATTGTCTCTGACACAGATTTGAGTTGTGAAATGTCTGTGCGTGCACAAGCTCTTCAGAAAGCTAAAGGGGGTTTCTGCTCCGAGGCAGTGAGCAGAAACACGGAGTTAAGGGTCAACTGAAGTGCAGCCTGCAGCCTCCTCTCAAGACTCCCCCGACCTCTAACCCTGGAAGCACTTACCCTATAATTCTTCCAAGGCCTCCCACAGACTTTTTCACAGTCCCTTAAAAAATGCCATGTCCTCCCCGAAAATATGACAGAGCGAAAATGCGAGACTTTCCCCGTAAAGAGGAGATAAAAAGCAGGCACGCAATAAGAGCCACTTTGTAAAGGTGAACCTCTTGGAGGACCTTCATGGACTGAAGGTTTTAGGATTGGGTGGGCATCCTAAATCAGCTCACAAGCCAGCTTTATAACTCCCACCTCTGTGCGGTAACATCTCTTTGGACAGTCTGTTTTTCTACCAAATTCAATTACAGGAATTCAAAAACAAGGACAGAAGTGACTTCAGAGGAGTGATTTAGCAGACAGATGGTGATAGAGAAGATGAAAGGGAAGTTTTATCCAGTGCAAAGAACTAATAATGATGAAGCGAGGGGCTGCCCACCAGGAGGGGGAGAAAACAACTCATCCACAGTATTTCTGGATCCTCGAGAGCTGAAGTTAAGGCCGTGTTTGACAAAAGGCATCTACTTAACTCAAAGCCAGCCAGCAGTGAGAATACTATACACACTCATTTAAAAATTCTACTTTAGCAGTGTTATGGATTTTGATTTAAAAGCAGAGTTTTGTGAAAGATTTTGGGAGGAAGCATATAAAACTAATTTAGCATGCAATTAGTGTTTTCTCTTTTAAAGAAAGGAAACCTGTAAAACAGAGCTCGATAAATTGTTCTCTGAATATTTCGAATTGTGTTTTCAGAATTGTATTTTTATTCAGAATTAAAACATTCTTACGAGCAGCACAAGGACCCTAAAATTCATGATGTGCTGATTACATGCAGTATAAATTATATGATACATGTATAAGTACACTGAGATTATATTTCAGAAAATAGTTCTGTTAGTTGTCAGAGTGTCCTCAGTTGTTGGACAGCTTGAACTCCACATTAACCCCTTAACGCCGGTTGTCGCAAGTTTGCAACGTAACGCTGCAGCCGAGATAGCGTGTGCATTCCCCCAATGCTAGTCCGTGCATATTCCTGGAAACCTTTTGCAAGCACTAGTTTCTCTTAGGACCAGTTTGAACGGCATTTGCAGCATCAATAAAAAAAAAAATTATCAAAACATTAATGCCTGTTGCATTACACCTTTATATCTGCTATATGTGCTATAGACAAATTAACAATCTCTTTAACATCAACTTGAAATCAAAAACACATAAAATTATTGTTTTTATATAAATGTAAATAAATTCAGGCGTCAAGGGGCTATAAGTATCAGATGAGCAAAAATTAGCTTATAGTTTAGCTTCATGGTGAACAATGGGTCATTTAGGAAACCAAGGGTGTTGAAATTAAAGTTTAAAAACATGTTCCCTATGCACATATGTGGGGGGAAAAGAACATCTATATGGGTTTTCTTGATATTTTTGGGGTCTAGAACAATCTGATCAATTTAAAATTTACACTCAACAATAACGGTCTGGAACTGAGTACATCATATCGCATGAGTACATGAATGTTGAATTCTGCTGAATGTAGTGACAAGTACAACATCATTACTCCTTTACAGCTCCTTGCTACATTCAGATTTCTTGTGCATGCTGAAAAATGAAATTACAGAGATGTGAGTAAATCTGAACAATAATATGTAGAGTGGAATATCTATTCATCAAGACATGGACTCCACAGACCTCTGAAAGTGTCCTGTGGTATCAGACACCAAAACATTAACAGCAGATTCTTTAAGTCCTGTTGTTTTTTCAGCTCACCCCATTGATCCACAATCAGTTTCAGATCTAGGGAATTTGGAGGCCAAGTGAACACCTTGAATTCTTTGTCTTGTTCCTAAAACTATTCCCGAACAATGTTTGCAGTGTGACAGGGCACATTACCCTGGTGACAGAGGCCACTATCATCAAGGAATGCTGCTGCCATCAAGTCAGAAGTGTATGTGGTTTGAAACAATATTTAGGTAAGTGGCATGTATAAGAAGTAACATGTATATTAATGCCAAGACCCCAATTTCCCAGCAGAACATTGCCCAAAGCATCACCCTGCCTCTTTTCCTTAAAGTATCCTGCTGCCATATCTTCTCCACATGAGGTGACGCACCCAGCCAAACCTAATTTTAACACATCTCTAAGGAAAATAGAAACTGTAAATTGAAATAGCTTAAATTGAAAAACAAAATGTTGGTTGTCCTTTGAATGTTGCACTTATCTTTACTATGGTTTTAGCTCTAACAGCTGTGTTGTATTAATGTAGAATGGAGAGTATCACCACTGACAGATCTCAGACTACCTAAAACTGATTACTGTACTTGGTTGTCCATGCACCTGTGGCTCATTTCGCATGTAGAGTGGGTTGTCCATTAATCATAAGTTTTACGATTTGATCCCCAGACTCTCCATGTGCCAAAGTGTCCTTGGCACTCATCATGTCTAGGTCGGATTCTGACTTAGTGACGTTCGGTCATAATCCAACAGATGGTAGCTTCGCACCATTGGCTCCTCAGCCAAGCACATGCACTAAATATCTGAACCTGTGGTTCCTCTCGTAGTGAGCAGGATTTCTATTGCAACAACACATCATCAGTAGGGTAAAACTAACCTGTCTCACGACACTGAGCCCCAACTTGTTCCTGATGGCAAGTGAGCACTTTGCACGGCTGCTCTGTCGCCATTGGTGTGTGAGTGAATGGGTGAGAAACACATTTCAAAACCATTTACTGAGTAACCACAGGAAAAATAAGCCATCGAGTCATTTCATCCTCATTAACATAGTGAAAATGTGAGATATCTCAGATCTGCACCAGTGGTGTTCTATTGTAATCTGGGATGAGCTTCAGTGAGATCTAGGTTTGATACACAAAGGTTTTTCTCTGCTGGGATCTCAAGAGGATCGAAATGCACACAAAAAAAACAGTAAGAGGAAAAAAAGAGAGGGCCAGCATTATTGATCCTCAAAATCCCAGGAGAGAAATGAATGTCGCCGACTAAACCTACATATCCACAGACACACTGACATACTCTCACTGAGTGAACCGATGTGAATATGGAAATGTGTCACAGTGTTCTAGCTTCCACCAAGGTAGCCACATCCACTGGTAAAAACCTTACAGTGAGAGATATTATAATGTACATTACAATAAACAACCCAATAAAGTAGCATAATCCAAATTCTGTAAGTGTACAATGATGACAGCTTTGTCCAAAGTGGAACAAAGAAAACAGGGAGTGGAAGGTTTTAATGCAACAGTTAAGAAGTTAAATTATGACAAAATCCAGCAGTGGAGTCCCCATCTAATCACAATGAAACAAGAATGTACACTAGAGACACAAACTGATGTGCACACTCCAACACACACTGTACACACACACACTGTATACACACAGACACACACAAACACACACAATGTGACTGTAGACTGGGCTCGACAGAAAAGGTAGAACATGCTGACACACGGTGCATTCTCTCAGAAAAGTGGGACACCCTCCAACCACCCGATCCACAACCACTGACAAGTCCCTTTCAAACTGCTTTTCTTCTCCTGTCTGAGGCAGACAAATTCATCCCTCTTGTCTACAAACAATCACCTCTTTTCTTCTGCCTGTTGCGCCAATGAAAGGAGGAGGGAGGGTCCAGAGGAGAGGGAGGGAGAAATACATCTGCCTGACAGTGCTACACTGTAGGCACTAAGCTAATGTGCTGTGTGTTAGGGCCCCTGGGACTGGGCGTCTGGGCCCCACTATCTTATAACAAAGTTGACAAAAAGCCCAGGGCTCAGCCCTCAGGAAATCTGAGAGGCGGGGTATCTAGGCCGGGAGGGCAGGAAAGAGAGAAGGAGGGACAAAACATCACAGGTACGTTGCACCTATGCTGCCCTATATATGTCTTGCTAGAAACAAGTACATACAACATGTCGTAAGGCAAAACTACATGACCCTATTCCAAATGATCCAAGGTAAATGACAAATGTAAAAGTTAAGTTTCCATCCATACATAGCACAGAATTTTAAAATTCCGTCCATTACTGTACAAATATTAAGAGTTAGCCACAGACATGCTAATTTAAAATTCAATGCCATAACAAAAGAGCAGGACACAATGAGATAATGTAATTAAGACAATGTTAATTACATCACAAACAGTAACAAATGCAAAAAACATGATGTAAATATGGTCTGCATTTGTTTCGTGTAGTCATTTGAGAAAGGTTAGCATCCATGGCTGTTTCTAGCATTTTTCAAAATCACATTTGGGGGCCCCGTTTACCTATTCTAAGCACTCATGAATACACACCAAATCTGCATCATGTTCCATACACATATCGATGGGAACACATGCTATTTTCTACACATTAAAATTATTTTTAATTTTATAGAACAGAGCTGCATTGTCAACAGCAGAACAAACACACATAAAATATGCACAAACAAAATACCATAACTGGTGCACACTCGCAAATGGCACAGTGAGGTCGTTGCCCCTCCTGCACTGAGCTCGAGGGGCTTTCGAACAGGATGCGGTAGGCACTCGTTGCGGATTTCAGCGTACAGCTCCTGGGGAATCGTGGATTAGCGAGCAAAATAGGCGGAGTTTTCAAAACTTCCAGCGCAAAGAAAATTGGACCAACAATCACTGGCCTGAACAGGAATTAAACTCACAACCTGAAAATTGGCAATGTAGCATTTTAACTAGTCTGACTCCCTGGATGTAGACAATTGTGATGGGGATAAAAAAAAAATGCAAACAGAGCATTTCTTTTTTCACTATAGCAGTATGATGATGAGGTGCAGTCAGACCATTCTCCAGCACTGTGGAGAAAGGTCTAACTATGCATTCTAACTACATTCTAACCAACTGCTCCGAAACTTCACACAGAACAGATGACACCCACTATGACTGTCTCAAGGTACATAATTACAAAAAGTGTTGATTTACAGCGAGCAGCCACAACATTAAAACCACCTGGCTAATGTGCAACAATTGTGACGATGTCAGCAGGAGAACCTTTGGATGCTCTTTTTAAAACAATGTTTAGGTGGCTCATAAATGTTAATCCAGATGAATGCCAGGACCCAAAGCTCAGAGCACTGCATTGCAATGAGATGACCAATGTTATTCACTTCATTTGTCTTTTAATGTTGTGGAGTATCAGTGTATATAAGTACATTAGCAACACAATTACAAGAAATGGATCCACTTTTACCTATACATCAGCTTTTCACCTAAGATAAGGGTAATAACCTTTTCCCAATTTTTGCCTTCGCCAAGGAGGTTATGTTTTTGCCAGTGTTTGTTTGTTTGTTTGTGTGCAAAATAAATCGAAAAGTGATGGACGGATTTGGATTAAATTTTCAGGAAATGTGTGAAATGGGACAAGGAACAAATGATGAAATTTTGGGACTGATCCGGATCACTGTGTCCATCCAGGATTTTTTTTTAATCTAAGTGTAACCGGGTGGACAATTAAATGTGGTTTACTTTAAAAGCCACCAGAGGGCACTCTTGTTTTTGGGGTAACCCCCTCGGACCACATGATATTTTGGGGCTCTACGTGACAGACAGCGCAATGGTGGAATTCTCTTTCCTTCCTGAGCGACATACGCACAGTTGGGCCAGGATTCTTATCTCCGGTTGTCCAAGAAGCTGGGAGGCTGTTAGGAGCTGCTGCGCTAGAGGCCGCGCCTGCTCATTAGGTTGGATGAGGTGAACGCTGCATTGTCATTAGGAAATTTGAACTGTATGCAATTACATTTGTATCTGTAACGTTCCATACAAAATATGTGAACTGAGAGATTGTGTTGGGGGTGGACTGAAGGTCCTTGGTGGAGGTATGCGCTTTTGTTTTTTTATGTACTTTTCTAGTTTATCATGTGATGGCGGTACTTGTGCCAACAAGTCTCACACTGCCGCTAGCATGTCTACTTCTGTACTTAGGCATACTTGTATGATGGTCTGAGCTAAATATGATATACTCACAATGACAATGCTAACATGCCGAGTTAAGCAGGTATAGTTTTCCATGTTTACCATCTTGATCCAGTGTATTAGCATGCTAATGTTTGGTGAGTTGCGCTTAAAAAAATATTGCAAATAAAAATTGGAATACCATTACTTTTGCAGGTAGCTAATGGTTGTTATGACCATTAAAATTAAAAATATCAACCTCACTGCAGCAGGGGAAAGGGGAAATGTCAAATCCAGCTCAGCTAAATTCAGCATCAGAGAGCAGTTTAGAGAGGAATTTAAGGAAACTTTTCACCACCAGTTTGTTAAAGTGGTGCATTAAGACTCTGGGGTAACTGACTAATGTGTTGGAGAATAACTTTAATGTGGCTGATTTCAGCGAATGAGACAAATGAACCTTGACTACTATAATTCGACAGAGAGTAACATGACCGCTGCAGGGAAGTCTGTCTGGCGTCTCTAAAGTCAGAGGTCAGGATCAACTGATCAGAACATCAGCTGGCAGGCATTCAGATTTTTGCCCAAGGTCACTTCAGAAGAAAGGAATCTGCCCATGAATGTAGACACATGTACCAACAATGCACTGTTTCACCTGAGTGTAAGCATATTGGACAGTGCACATGCAACTACCTGAAGATCTCGGGGTACCTTTGAGGAATTTAATTGTTTTATTTAGTACTTTTATCACATCATCTTTCAGTGAAGCACTCTCATTGTCCACATCTCTTCACTATAACTTACTACTTACACAGTTACCTTCACTTTTACTAGTGTTTTGAAAAAGTCTTCAGCTCGCAGCCTCCAGCTGATTTTCTTTGGCATCAACACATCACTTCATTCACTTCTGTTTTGCAGCTCAAACAAATAACCATGTCCTGTGATGGCCATGAGCGAGCGTGCTCCAGAGAGTGGAGATAATCACTTCTAAGGTTTGATGCTGGAGGCCAAGTATCTCTGCTGTTAATGTTGCCTCTCAGCTGACCTTCAAATGACCTGCAGAGCATACGACAGCTCGGAGGTGAGGCCCCCTTGGCTGCGAACCAGTCGCTAGAGAGAAACAAGCGCAGAATGAGAGACCAGGACGAAGTGAGAAGCACCAAGAGAGTTGTTGCGGTGCAGAACAACAACAGTAAAACAGACAGAAAGGGGAAGCCACGATGAAAGATGAGGGAGGGAAGCTGCGAGAAAGAGAACATCAAGTTTGGAAAAGAAGGAAGAGAATGTTGAGGGCTGATACTTGTTGATTTAAATGATCGGGTTGTCTTGAGTGGAGCAGAGCATTAGAGGCTCAGTATTGAATCATCCAGCTCATATGTTGCACCTCCAGCACTTTTAGAGCACTCACCTCCTCCAGGCAGATCTCAGCTCTGATATCTCACAGGGTGCAGTGGAAATGACTGCAGTCTGAATTGATTACAAGCTAAATATGCAAAACTGGACATGCAGGCAGCCACACACAGGATTACACACAGACTCATAAAACTTTGATCCCTTTGACTTTGATTGCAAAGGTATCCCAATGTGACATGTGCAGCTATCTCTGTCTTGTTTCTCACATCTTTTTCTTCTCATTTTTATTTAATAATTTGAGCTCATTGCCTTTTTGACAAGTGCACCTTTTATCACATGCCACCATCAAGCTGCTTTTCATTTCCTCTCCTTTTTATTGCTTTTCTCTTTGTTTTTTCCCTTTTTTTTTTACAATCTGTGTGGCGTCTCTTTAACCCTTCTACCACCATGCGGAGCACCAGCACCAACTGATTTTTTTCCTGCCACTCATTCACACAGAACTGTAAAAATTACAAAAAGCGATCTCACATTGCTTGACGGGAACACCGGGGTCGTATGTGCAGAGGAGATGCACTCGCAAACACTTTCACACACTTAGGTGGGGCGAGGGATGGAAATCGGGCCAAGAGAAACTGGAGACATGGATGTGAGCGCTGGGAGAAAAAGAGGCAGTGAAAAAGGAAAAGAGAGTGACGGACATGGATCCGCCTCACCTGTAGCTTCTGCTGCTGCTTTCCTGCTGCATATAACCCACCTACTCCCCCCCCTGCAGACCCCTGTAACCATTTACACACAGCCTCCACCGGCTTCTTCACATCTTTAATTTCACTGCTATTGTTGCGTCGGCCACAACACCCTGCTGTATTGTCTTTTATACAGCCCCGGTATAATGAGGCCGTTTTGTCACCTGCACTGGAGCCATTTTGTGTGCACACAGATCACTGCAGGCATTTGCAGCTGCTACAACTCAATGAGCCCGCAGACAATGTGGGTTTCCTAAACAGTTTAACCCCATTAGCCAGTGACTCACTCATACGCAGCCCTGCACAAGCACACACATACCTACATGTACTCATATTTAAGACCTAGGACTGACACATTATGCAAGTAAAGGAAAGGATTATGCACTGCAAATAAAAGGTAAAAGTGCATCAGTTTTAAATGTGCAAAGGATGATTATGAGCACAAAGTAATATATTAGTGCATGTGCATTTGTCATATTTAAAAAAAAAAAACTATCCATATGAAATATCTGAGGAAGAAAAAACTATGTAATCCATCCATCATCTATACACAGCTTAATCCTCTGTCCGGGGGATTAACCCACCCCAACATGCAAACTCCACACAGAAGGATCCCAGGCATCCTAACCGAGACTCGAACTGGGGATCCTCTAGCTGTGAGGCGACACTGCCAACCACCAAGCCACCGTGCAGCCCATGGTCAATAATGTTTGTATTAATTATCCAAAATATGCCCAGTCTTTTGCTCAGAATTGACACCAACGCCATAAATTTCACATAAAAATGAACAAATTACAAATCTGCAATCACAAAACATCTATAATAAGTAAGTGTCTGTAAGTGCCTACAGATTATAGACCAGCAATTGTTGTTTGGTTGTACATCTGACTAAACAGTGGATGTATTACAACGGTCTTTGCTCTTATTTTAGTCTTATCTCACGTAGGCAGTTTCACAAAATTAAAGACAGGAAGTTAGCCACCCTACACCAAGTCTAAATCTAAACTAAGAAACATGCCTCTCTTTCCATTTTTACAACTACTGACACTGAATGAAAAAAACTAAAGATGTTGAAAAACTAAAACTGTGTTGGGAAAAGGCTGAAATAATTTTTTGTCCAACAGACAATATCGAGGATCTATTAAATGCTGAATCTAGTCTATCATTTATGGTAAAAGAGGTAAGACCAGGTGATGGATGTCAACAAGAGAGAGAGATGACAGGAAGGAAACTACACCAAAAGGGCATTTAGTATTTTTTTTAACATTAACTAAGGGTAATCCTAAGAAGGTGCATGTATGCTGCTAATTGTTGTTGGGTTTTTTTTTTTTGCTAAATGCATTTAGACAATCTTTTTTATGCTTGCATTATGGTGATTTAAAATCTTTGCTCATATGAAAAGAAGTGTTTGTTTTCGGCTGGTGGAAGGCCAAGAAAGCACAGAGTTTACAGTGGACACAGATTTTATTTGACAACCATAACTAAGTGCTGTGAGTGTCCATAAATGTCCATAATATCCATAAAACAAACATGAACAGATATGAGGGGAAATATTTGAAGTGACTATTGTATTGAAAATGGCATGAATTGCAGTAAGTTGTAAATGAACATTTTACGGATAGATTCAGTACTAATATCTTGTGACTTTGCAGAAACACTTCTTGGCCTTACATTTATCTCCAAATGGGACTTCTATTGCAACTTGGTGACATAAACATCTTTTCAAGGAGACAAAAGGGGGACCTGCCAGCAAAAAAGAGCTATACGTTTGGACGATATCAGCCAGTGAAATATCAGGAAGTTTCCCATTTCTTCCTCAATCTACCTAGCCCTCGGTGCAACTAAAACCTTTTCACATTCCTCTCCATTCAAGTCCTTCTTGGGGTTCGTTCTTCTGACCTGCTGATGAGCGAGGCAGATAGCATCCCGGCGGCCTCCCTCCACGCCGGGCCACCACACAAGCAGAGCAGGGTGGGGGTTTGCAGACTGGTTTTAGTACAATGTGTTTACTGTGCCATTGTGAAGGTCCTGGAGTCAGTGTGGGCCCAAGCTTAGCCAGTTACATCACTCTGAGCTCGGACACTTTGACCTTTACAATTACAGACAATCAAGCGCAGAAAATTGGCCGTCAAATCCGAATATGGAAGATATGCGAGTAAAAGTCCATGCACTGTTTTGTATAATGTAAATCTCCTAAATGTGAGCTACATCTATCATGTGACCACACATTCAGTCTGAGATTTTCACACAGTCAGTGCGGCCGTACTCGAGTGTAAAGAAATCTATCCGCCGTCTCTAAACTGAATCTTTTGTGGAAAAAGCATGATCAAACCGCTCGCTTACACCCTCGTATTGTGCTTTTTATTGTCAGTTAAGAAAATACTTCCTTCATGAACCACTGCCCTGGGCCACATATGGGAACAATGCTGCTCAGATTGCTGTGACAACGCAGCCAAGGAGCTCCGGCACAATCGCTGTGGATTGAGTGACGCCACGAGGTTATTAGTCCATGTTCTGAAACCTCACCCTACTCACCTTCTCCACTCCTCTCTACCTATAAATTACACCTTGTACTGTGCTGCGCTCCTGTTACACATGCATCGCTTAGGCGCTTCAGATACCCTGTAAACCAGTGCTACTGCCCCTTTGTTTGTCACAACAACATATGTACTGCTTTCCATTTAAAGGAAGCAAAGCATAAAAAGATTTATTCCTCCTGAAGTCAATGAGTATTTAATGCAGCACAATAGTGGGCAGAATAATATGCAGAATTTGTGTTTGTGAAACCCATCATTATGAAATACAGTCTTGGCAGAGTATCAACTTCAGTCACTAAAATCTGTATTTAATCTTGTAAGTAAGATGTAAGTGTTGCAAATTCAGGATGATATTCCATTTACAATAATGTATCAATCACTTGTTCCTCTTAAAAGTCAATTTTTTAAAAAGCATTAGTGATCATGACTTGGAGCAAAGAGCTTCACAGAGGGTTTAATAATATAGTAAACCCTTTCAAACTAGCCTTGATCGATACCCAGTAGCCTTCAGAACAGCTGTTTACTTCATTAGTTTAACAAAAATAATGTGCACAAATATAAGAATAATATTTAAAGCAGCAATCATTATTTTTTTGGCCATGTTGGTGGCATTGCAATAAGCCGTAAACTTGACATACAGTATTATTGCCTTTTAGTTCTTGTAGCAGACGTCGGCAAACGGTTGCAGCAACATTATTTGGAGCTGTGTTTATGTCCACCTAATCAAAGTATGTCTGATATTGACTCTTGTTTCAGATCCGTTTTTGGCCTTCACTAGCTCCTGCAGGAAGAATAGGTGCCGAAATGCTCCACTGTGTTGTTGCTCGCTGTCACTGAGCTTTTTTTTGCTAAAAACTGCTTCCTGCTACATCTGAAAACTATGAGAGTGGGACCAAACTTGTAAAATGCTAAGATGCATCATAGAGCTGAAGAGGACCGTCATAATTATGTACAGTGAAGTCCAAAAGTCTCAGACAACATCAGACATCTGTCATATGTTCATGTAAACTGGGAAATAATACGGTCAAAATCACAATAAGTTAGGACATGCAACATGAAGAGGAAATATTTAGGATTCTCCAGTATTTCTAGATTTGTGGCTTGTTGACTCCTTTGTACAAAAGGTCAGATTTCCCCGAGATGTTTTAGTTCCACTGAAGCAGCGTTCAGAAAACTCTCAGGTGGATTTAGTCGACTCATCAGAGGCTTGTCCAAGTAAATCAACCCTGCAGTCATTGTTCACTCATTATAAATATTTCTGAGCCTCAAGTTTGCAGCAGAATATTGCAGACTAAGTAGCACTGAGATAGCAGGAAACATGGCATCAGATCCAAGTGGAAGTGTCAGAAGTCCAATAGCTGTTGTGAGCAAAGAGGAGCTTTCTCAGCATCAAATCAGGAATGGAATAAAGGTTTCTAAAGGGCATAGCATGAAGCACGAAAATCCTTTGCAGAAACTAGGTCAGTTGTATCTGAAACAGAACCAGGAAGAACAAAAGCGAGCACAGCATCAGATGATCAACACATTAATAAATACGACTCCAATCAGCTAAAGTTCTGCAAAAAGAAGGGTGTCTAGTAGGCCAAAAAAGTCTTAATCAATGATTAACTCAAGGTAGAGATTTCTGGTGGCAACAGAAAGGTGTACATAAGGACACGAACAGAGAAGAAAATGACACCGGAGTGAAATAAACCCACAGAGGAAAAGAAACCTCACCTCATCTCAACCCAAATGAACATTGTTGGGACACTTTTACAAGAAGGTCATTGCAGCTCTGTCAGATCATGCTGGGACAGGATTGGGCTATGGTGTTTCGTGTCAATTTCGTAGCCTAAGCCAGGTCAAGAGCTGCTGTCAATAAAGCAAAAGATTGATTGTTTTGATATTCAAGACACCCTGGAATATCTGTTTTTTAGAGAGTCATCTTTTCACTTCAATGTTGTATTGAGTTTGTAATAAATTCACAGAAACATCTTCACGTCTGTTCTGGATTTTTAGACCCTGCAGTGCCTGCGGGTTCATTATCATGTCTCACACAGTCATTTAATGTTTTGTGGATATAACAATATCAATTATTGAGGTTTAAGGTTTAGTCAGTAGGATATTCTTGCAGTCTTTATTACCTCTTGATACCTGTCGTGGCATTTTAATATCTTTTACCACTTTTCCACCAATGTGAATTGGGTGCTAGTTGGTTGTGGGCTTATGCTGGTGCTGATTTGAAGTTGGTTCTACTTACAAACTTTCTAAGAACCAGTTTTGCCACTGTGTCACGTCATTACATCACTGTACATGTCTGTTCCATATCTTGTACTGAAGCTCCTTCTAGTTCATTCTGCCTTTGTTGAGGACTACATTACAAAGAGACAATTTATGCGTCCCACTAGCCACTGCTGGAAAGCATTTGAGGTCAGTGTTTATCTCATTTTCCCTCCTGTTTAATGTTTTAATATCTTCAGTTCGTGTAAATGCAGTTGCAAAGAGCAGTCGGTGCTTATGAATGTGGCTCTCTGTACTGGCATTCGCAATGGCACTTATAAACAACAGCTACAGTATTTAAACATCTAGTGCAGTTTATGAATGCCATTGGAAGCAGCAGTCTCCGTTTTATTAACATCGTTTAATGAGATGCCATTTATAACACCGCTCAAAACATCAACACAGAAAATGACACAAATGCATCATTGACTCTTCAGATAAGGCTGCTTTGATTTCATGTCCATGCCGAGGCTCTGGTTTTCTTCTCCAGGTTAGACAGACAAGCTCTGTATTGTGCTTTAAAGACAGAAAAAGTTTTAGTTGGGGTTGTTGGTCTCGATAGTCCTGCTCCCAGCCACTGACATAAGCAGTTCTTGGTTACTTGACCAGCAGAGTTGGTGCCTCTCTGGAACCAGTGTTCCTTGTTGGTTCTTTGGCTGACAAAATGCAAACAGCTGGTCCAGAATCAAACACCAGCTTAAACCAGCCCCCCAACTGACTCAGTGGAAAAGGGGTATTTGAGGACTTTACCTACTCTGCATGTGTGTGTTGTGACATTACATAAGCATTCATTCTCCGTTTGGTCCAGTCTTGATCTTTCTTGCGTGACGACTCCATTGTGTGAGCACACAGACTATATCACATACACACACACACACATATACACACACACCTATGGCTGCAGGGTTGCTGAGGGTGTGTGTGTCTGTGTGTATGGCGAACATGGTTCCGCAAATTTCTATAACAGGAAGCCATGCTGGAGTCAGCCCACACACCAAGGATGCTGGGACAGCGGAGGCCCCAACTGTGGGAGAGACGGGAGAGGTAAGAGGAAGTCAGCCTCAGCTCGCTAACTAACAGTCTATTAACTGATATCGACTCGTCAGAGACGCAACTAAAACTCTGCAGAGGGCTTTGAATCCACAAGGGTGAAAAAGAGTGAAATGATTGACAGAGGACACACGTCCTCTATTTACACTAAACCCAGCCCCACTTGAGACCACCTCATCTGTCTCTCAGCCCACTAATCCCTTAATGACAACCCACAGAGTCAGCAGACAGACGGAGAGAGAATAACAGTACTGTGAAGCCGGTGAATGAGTTTAGAGTTTTAAAAAACTTTGCAGCCATCGGGCATTAGCAGTTCTGCCTCAGCATGAGAGACCAGAAACGGATCAGGCTGTGGAGGCTCCATAAAACCAACATGGAAATGTGCATTAAATATTGTTTAACATCCATATTCGCTTCATAAAGATCTATACATAGAGACAAAGAGAGCTTTTATTGGTGTGTTTGTGTGTGATGTTTTTTGCACAAAGCATGTGTGACAGTTTTTGAGTGTGTGTGTGTGTGTGTGTGTGTTGTTCAGATTAATACTCCATTGTGAATGCAGAGGGAGGGCATCAGAGGATCATGTGACAGGAGTCAGACTGAACTCGGCGCCTACACGCTTTTCAGGGGTCACACAGGGGTCGTCATGTGGCTACTGTGCCCACTGTCAAATATACAAACACAAACACACAGACACACACACACACACACACACACACACACACACACACACACACACACACACACACACACGCCGTAAGTGTGCACAGAGACACTAAAGCACTTCAGCTGCACAAAACACTTACAGCTACACTGACACAAATTAAGATGCACTGATGGAACAGCCCAAAGCTAATTTTAACATATACAAAAGTTCATCACTTTTCACAGCACAGTGAATCATCCTTTTATTATAAGGACACATATCACCTTTGTTAATCTCACAAGTTTTCATCTCTGTCAAAAAATATGTTTATACTAATATACACCTCATGAATGTCTTCTTCCACTACTATTATGTTGTTCCTCCTCAGCTCCTCTTTTTATTTGTAACCCAAGATTCCTGTCTTTTCTGCATATTATGCACTCAGAAAAATAAAGGTGCTACCTGGAGCCAAAAATGGTTCCTTACAGTAATGCCATACACTGTAAAAACAAATAAAACTTTAAAAAACAGAATACTGTAAGTTCAAAATCTGTAAAAACAGTAAAAAAAAGACAATTAGTTATAAAATAATTTAATCACAATAAAACTATATAATCTTATGATCATAGATTTTTGATGTTAACATTATTTACACTTTTGGTCTGCTTTTTATTACAGTCAATGTGTATATTTGTATTTTTTCCCTATGATTTTGCTAGATATCTGTAATTTAACAAAAGAGGTTAAAACTGTTTAAAAAAGCAGCTAAAAATAATTTACTATTTTAAAATACTTAAATTAAAGTATCTGTAAAATTTTGATATTTTTGCCTGATTTAAACACAGTAAAAACAGTCTATCAAATAATAAACTTAATAATTTGTAAAATACAGATTTTCGCTATTTTTTGCCATTTGATTAGGATATTATGGAGTTTTTTTCTTTTATTTTTTACAGTCAACATCTAAATAAATACTTTTTCTGTGATTTTATGAGTTGTATATTAGTTATCTGTAATGAACAAAACAGGGCAAATCTGTAAAATAAAAATGAAGCTTTTTAAAAAAAAATTGTTCATTTTTTTACAGTCTGAAAGAGCCATTTTTTTTAGCTCCCCAAAGAAATCGCAGAACAAGCCTCAAAGGCATCATAAAAGCATCAAAAATGGCGCTCCAAAGAACTTCAGCAGAAATGCGTTCTTTAACGGAACCATGTTAAAAATAGGTCTTTTCTCTTCTAAATCACAGGACTTGTTAATCGCCAAAAGGTCAAATGTAAGAATTTGCAGCATTTCTGGCTCCTTTCCATTGAGATACATTGAACATTTTGGGTTCTGGATTGTTGGTCAGACAGAACAACTTATCACAAGATACCAGCTTGAGATCTGAGAAACAGTGATGGGATTTCTCACCGTTTTCTGACGTTTTATGGACCAAATGATTAACCTATAATGAATATAATCAGTCGTTGTTGCTCGGATTTTAACGCCATTACTTGCCATTTGTATTTAAAGAGCCACCCAGCCATCCCCTAAGTAAAGAGCTTCTTTAATTGGTGATGGTGCTATGGAGAACCATTTAAGAACCATTATTTTTCAGAGTAAACAGGCCATTAGTGACATCAGCCCAGTCCAGTCGTAAAGAAAAGGACATCAGGGGAAACAGACTTTGGGGAAATGATAGAGAACAAGCGAGACGGGAGGGAATTATTGTGTATGAGGGAGGCAGAGAGACATTAATAAGATGAAGAAGAGAGAGAGTGAGGAGGTGGATCAGGTTTCCGTATGTTTTCATGTTCTATCCTCCATTACAGTAATGTGTCGGGGCCACTTAACTAATGCATAAAAGTACAGTGATACCTGCCATAAACAGCATTACACAATGAATTAGGGCATGAGAGGCAGAGAGGGCCGCTGAAAATTGTGGACTGTGCATACTTAACCCCCACTCCCTCCAAACACACACAGTAAGATGACTAACTTCATTACCCTCCCCATTCCTCTTAGTGAGCACAGCGAATTGAAACCTAATTACCACACCAGAGCCAAATTAAAAGCTTTTCCTCTCAATGGCTGCAATCCATCTCCTGACAAATGAACAGCGCCACTTCCACTGTGTTAATGCTTGCTTTCTCTCCGCCCCGCATTCAAATATCTTCATTCATGCCACCGCGCTTCCTTTCAAATAACACTGAGGCAATAAGCTTTGATACCAGCAGCACATTATCTCACTTACACTAATATCAATCACATTTCTAAGAAATAATATTGGGAGTCAAGAAAAAAAACAAATCTGCCAGATCATATTTGTT
Source organism: Dascyllus trimaculatus (assembly GCA_024666655.1). NCBI lineage: Eukaryota > Metazoa > Chordata > Actinopteri > Pomacentridae > Dascyllus > Dascyllus trimaculatus. The sequence continues at coordinate 16,949,363 of CM045450.1, forward strand.
ATTCAATAGACTTGGTGTAGTCATTTGTAAAACTTCCTTCCAACACCTCAATGAGAGATTACAGCCATCCATTCTTAAGTCAACTGTCATGGCTGGTTGCCCAATTACTGCATCTCTTCCTCCTTTTATTCTCATCACAAATCATCCGCTGTCTGTTCTCCGTCATCTCTAGCCCGGCATACATCTGGCACTCGAAAATCTCAACTCAATCTCAAAAGTAAACTAAACAACTGATGTTTATCTTATTATTTTCAGTCACTCTGTGTGATTCTAAGGATGCAAATGTTGGTCCTGCACTATAGCTGTGGAATAAACTTAGCTGTAAACCTTTAAGTTCATCATTTTTGTGGTAATTATCTGTGCACGATCTTTTACATGCTTACGTCTTTTTGGGCTACAGCTCAGTACATGTGTTTGTGTTACGCAAGTAGAGTCAACAGTAGAGACCTCTGGTTGTTGACTGGAGTTTCTGTGGAAGCTGCTTTAACAACATATGGGAAGTAGACTTTCGGATACAGTGAAGAAGAGTTCCATAGGTTGCACTCCTGAAAACATCCAAAATCAGTCAGTGGAAAAGAGTTTTGTGTTCTCTGCTGTGATACAAAAGCAGTCACTGATGCACTTGTCTTGAAGAGATGCTGCCTTTCTGCCTATGGCAGTACAATAAAGTGTTTTTTTTTTGTGGCCACAGGAGTCATAGCAGTTTTTGCACAACATTGTGCCGAATTAAATGTTGGAAAAATTGTCACGAAATTTCGAACAGATGTTAATGATCCTAAAGATTTTGGCGACGTCCTGAGTTTACCTTTTAAAAGGAAAAGTGTAACCTGTGTGGAAGTCAAGTTTTCAATCAATAAATGTCTATAAAAATATTCCACCACCACTAAGTGGAAATTTCCATGTTGTTGTGGAAGAAGTATTCCGGTCTTCTGCTTAAGTAAAAGTAGTACAGAAATGCTCCATGACAAGTAAAATTCCCACATTTAAAATCATACCCAAGTACATAAGTATCAAAGTATCAAAGTAAAAGTACTAGGTTTGTCCCTCTGACATATTATAAACAGTTTGACATTATTAACAGTGAAGCCTATTTGAACTACTTTATATACAGTTTTATATACAGGGACCCCCAGATAAATCCAAGGAGTCCTGAGAGGAAAGAAAGAACAAAGTTTGGATGTACAAATCTGATTTATATTTTTTTGTTGAGATATTGGATCATGTAAGCACTTACTGAAATTACACCATGTCAAATGTCAAAAGTTTATAGGAAAAAAATGTTATTTGGTGTAGCCGTAAACAACCCAGACATCTGAAATGTGACACTTTTTGTTAAATATGAGAAACTAAAAAAGTTAGAACTGGTTCAATCTTTAGGATTATTTTTTTTTACCTTAAAGCTTTCTTTCTTTCTCTATCATGTAAATTCATCATCCTGAAAGTAACTAAAACTGTCGAATAAATGCAAAAGAATAGACTGCGCAATATTTTTTAATAAAAGGAAGTATAAAGTAGCATAAAATGGAAATACTGAAGTAATAAATGTACTTAATTGCTCTCTGTCACTGTTACTACCACCTCAGCTGTAATTCATGTTCTCTCTTTGAATGTATGAGTAACATATGCAACAATCAGGCATAACATTATGACCACCTGCCTGATATTGTGTTGATCCCCTTATGTGCTCAAAAATGCTCAGAACCATTGGGCATGAACAAGAGGACCTCTCAGGGTGTCCTATGGGGTCTGGAACCAGGACGTTGGCACTGGATCCTTTGGGTACTCTGGCTTGTGCAGTGGGGCCTCTGTCAATCAAACTTGTTCCACTGCATCCTGTTGATGATTAATCAGACTGAGGTGTCGGAAGTTTGGAGGTCAGATCAACATGTTGGGCCGTTGTCATGTTCCTCAACATGTTCCTGATTGTTTGATGTTTTTTCCATGTGGTGGGGTGCATTTTCCTGTAGGGGGTAGGCCAGTGATATTTTGGATTCCCATTTGCATGAGGGAGTGTGCTTGTTGTGGGACAATGTTTATCTGGATGTCTCGGTCTCATCAACACGGATGTTAAAATCCAAGGTTTTCCATCAGAACACCACATAGTACCAATATGATCAATGTTATTCACTTCACCTGTCAGTGGTCTTAATGTTGTGGCTGATCGGTGTAAAATTCATCAACATTTTAAACATTACACCTGCTAAACAGTACAGCAAGCGTTGTCACTGTGGACGTTTGCATGCTTAAGCTATTCTTCAGCTCAAAATAATGCAGCCTTACAAAGCTGCTAGCATGGATGTAGACTCCTAGTCATGTTTTGTATTTATCTAGTTATTTATTTAGTTATTTTAATATCAGTTTAGTCCTTTCGTCAAAACGAAAAAACACACAGTGTGCTGATAAGTGTACCGCATGTGTGAGTTTTGGTTCCACCTGACATCAGACTCTTGCATCTTTGTGCAATTGTTTTTGTATTGGAGTGGATTTGAGTGTGTAGATGGCTCTCAATGGAATAAAATGAATGAATACGGACAAAAAATATCTAACTCAGCTCATTCTGACAACCAGGTTTAACACAATCAGTTATCTGTGTGCAACAAACAGACATCCATCACAGCAATCAGACCCACAGACACAACTGTATCAACACACAGCTCACTGGCATTTCAAAAATAATCCTTTGAAAGGCATAAGAGGGTAAGAAAAGAGGAGAAATACTGAGTGGAGGTTACTGTAAGATTTTCAAGATCTGCCTGCACTTAATCAGTGTTTTACCGTCTTTCCATTTGTATTTTCACTTAGTAATTAATAATGACATGTATCAGTTGGAGATCAGATGTTTTGGGTTGTAGGAGTGTATTCTTAATCCAATGATGTCCTCTTTTAACAGATAGAGCAGACTCCCAGACAGCAAGGTTATCTGACTGGCTCTCTGCTCACTGCCACTTAATGGAGATCGCAGCAGATTGCGGCTCACAAATTCACCATTACCGTTACATTCTGCTATCTTTTCTTGTCTCTGGTATTTCCACTTTTTACAGGGAGATTTCTGGACGACTTATAGGAAGCGGCTACAGCCACAGATTCTTCTGGGAACAAAGATACAAAGCCCTCTCCGCGCTGAACACTTTCCAGTCAGTCAGTCACTTCTCATTGTGCCGCTCAAAACAAAGATGGTCAATGGAAAGCTGGTTTACGATGAGAGATTCCATCTGATTGATTTGCAATGGGCCCAAAACCATTAAAAACGACCAATGCTAATACATGTAAAATGTACTCTGGTAGATTGTGAATGCCCCGACCTAAAAATGTACGGTTATCACATGGAGGGCAAAGTGCTCTTCGTTTAAAAGTCTTTATCACTAGTCAATCACAGCCGAGTGAGTTTGGATTGATGGTGGATCACTAGTGCTCGGTCTGCAGGTACTAATGCCATTATTTTCCTGCTGGTTCCATCTCTATCTGTCCATCCTAATCCGGTTAGACACAATGAAACAGGCCCAGAGGGGTAGCATCCAAACCACATTATGCCCTCCTATATGTCACCAAAGTCTTTCTGTTTCGTTACATGTATGTGCCAAGAGAGGAACTGTAATATTCTAAAAGAAAACTGACTGTTCCTGCACAGCTTGTGGTTGATTGACACAGAAATCATATCTTCCAGTAACCCTGTGCATCCCATTACTCCTCCTTCCTGCTGAATCCTGCTCCGTTATCTATTCACTCCCCTGGGAGCTGCTTGTAACGGCACTTTGCAGCATCTGTCACATAGTGAATGAGTGATGGTGGCTGCATTTAAATTCCTGCAAGACCTCAAACTGTCCACGAAATAGAGTTTTGTTGACGTGGTTTACCAAACACTATATATAGTTGCAACTTCTGGTGAACTGCATTGTATAATACATAACAACTTACTAATAAAAAGCACATCCACATGATATCCAACTCTTCTGTGTAACCTACAATAACTGCAGAGAGATCGAGTTTGAGAAACACAGCACAGAAAGAAAAAATGATGCTCAACCTGCTTTAAGTTAGACAGGTGAGAAAGGCAAAGATTTTAAAAAAAACACAACACATCCAGGACAATGAAAAATATAGTGGAAGCATTACATGACTGATTGTACGGGAGGCGGTTGTTTTATGCAACTCCATATTTTTGTCATTTGAGTGCTCACTCTGCTCTTTGTTGTACCAACAAAGCTGCTGATGTACGCTGGGTAATCTTAGACTGGGGTGCTTCCTACACTTAGAAGAGAGTAGGAGAACACATGAAGTGATTCAAACCCATACGACAAAGATGAAGCAGTCATAAAAAACAAACTGTGAGCTCAGTATTTTCAGAACCCAGCAGTGAGCACTAACACTCCAAGACAAATTCAACTGAGTGTCATTTAAACAAGAGTAACAGTGATAACACAGGGCCAGTGAATGATGAATACGAGCAGGTAAGCTACAGTAAAAGCAGTCGTGTCAGTTTTTCAGTTGTATTAAAAATCTCTGGTGGAGCTTCTTCTAAACAATCCTACCTCAAGGTTCACATTTTAACTTCTTCCAAAGCTTTAAAATTCATCACATGAGCAGAGAGTTTGCTCAGTTGTCATCAGGATAGATTTGTCGACATTTAAGCTTAGTAGTAGTAGTATAATTTCATTCATTTTATTACAATTCATCTTCGTCAGCTTAGAAGATAAACAAGAAAAATCATTCTTGACAGGGGATATTGTAGTTTGCAAAAACAATCCCAACTCCAGCTTCACTTGCAAGTTTGTTCCAGATCATCTGAATCAACTCGGTAGCTGCTGATGAAGTTATGTTTCAATTTAAAGTATCAGAATCCCATTACCTCTGAAATTCAGTAATCGCACTATGGTACAGTTATTACCAGTCAGTATAGCCAACTGCTAGAACCACCTTAGGTGCGCTACTGACTGGTTTTCACCAACTTTGCTGTTGACATCGTACTAATACTTTATTAATAACCCTCTAAACCCAAAGCAGTTTATGTCCATTTATTTGCTCCCATCACATTTTCATGCACTGTGGGCTCATTTCCCTGGAATCAATTATACAAAATTTCTCCATATGCTCCAGGTGTTACCAATTCTGGGGAAAAAAATTGGTGGCTCCACACACTAGATATTTTACTGTATATTTACATTTTTACAACCTGTACAAACTAGTTGTTATTCACACTATATGCACATTAACTCTAGAAAGATGTTTCACCAAACATCATTGAATGCATCTTCTAAAAACTTACTGACAACCTGTTCCTTTTTCTTCATTTTTGAGCCATGCTGCATTTGCTAATGGCACAAATGTGAGTTTTTGCAGGGTCTTAGTCTCTTTAATGAGCTTCCATACGTTCCTCTCATCTGTTAAATGTGAACACTGCCTGCAGTTCAGCTGAACTGTCACTGAATTTTTGTCACCTGAGTCACTCATGGCTTCTCAGTTGTGTTTCAAACCCTTTTTCAGATGGTTAAAGAGCATAAAAGACAGATCTTGTGTATATTATCCTTAATAACATAGGGGTTCCTGCTGATGTGTGGGCATATGCACAGTTTAACATAATATTTTTAACTAGCTTTAACTTTTTATTTACATGACAATGCACATTAGGCAATGTTGTGGAGTAATGAAAAACAAATGCAATGAGTGGTGTAACAAACGACTTTCTACAGGGAGTAGATAAGTAAAATAATGCATCACTTTTTTAAAGATTGATATGTAATACATGACTTTGAATAACAATGCCAACACCAACCAGTACCTCGAAACCAAAACAGCTAAACTTAATTCAACCATCAGTTAATTTAATTATTTACACCTGAACTTTTCCTGTTGTGATACATCAAAATATCATACATCAAAAAAACTGTTGACAGGAATGTGCAGCATGTCACTATTCTGTGCATGCCAGTGGCTGTTTATAGAGCCCACATTGCAATAAAAGTGATGGGAAAGGTGAGTTATATATCAAGCACTGACCAGCTAGTCCAAAACACCAAACCACTCTCCCTCTCTCCTTCAGTCACTGTTAATGTGCTTCACTTTGCGATAAGCACCGAGTAATCTCTTGCTTTCCTTTCTCCTATTGCACCCTCTCATTTTCAGCACTCCATCTCTCACTTTCTACTTATATCTCTTTGCTGTAACTCCATCTGTCCTGCTCCATCACAGAAACCTGCACAGCTTCAGCCCTGCCACCTTTTAACCAGCCGGCTTGATCCAGGCCAACCTCGGCTGTAGGTGTAGAGGTAAACAGTAAACACTCAGAGACAATAGGAGCATAGAGGGTGTGTGAATCAGGTCTTTGTAAGAGGCTATAGACAGAGGTGTAAAAGGAGGAGGGATCTCCACGGCTTTGTCTTGGCAACACGATACAACCAGGAGAGGAAGAAGAAAAGGCCTCACTTCAGAAATTTACACTGTCCAGTATGTATGTGCTGTGGCCGTGACAGAGGATTTACTCTCAGGAATCATTTCATTGGAAACCATCAGTGGCTCTTTTTGGAGGCAGTTTAAGTGGAGGCCAAAGGACAAGGCAAAGGGTGAAACTGTAGACTCACGTTTTGTGTTCAACAACAGAGTGCCTCAGATCAGCTGATGCTAAAAGCTCAGACAGAACTCTAAACGTCCAACAGAGCATGTTTACACTGTAAAAAATGTTCTCAACATGAAGTTAAATGTTTTTTATCATTAGAATTTTTAAACCTGTTTTTTGTGAGAAGTATAGATCCAGCCCAGTAATTAAACCCTTTATGGTTTGAGAAATAAACAAAAACTGAGGCAACTGACTTTATTCTACCAGCTAAGGAAACGGGGAGTGAGGAGCGCCGATTCACATCCTGCTCATCTTTTAAAGCTTGTGATCACAAGTTTTTAAATGGAAACTGGTCAAATTCTTGAAACTTGCAGTACGTTCCACTCTTTAACAAGTTTATTATAAAATATCTGGGATAATACATCTGATTATATCCAATATAATCGGATCTCTCCAATTATTTTCAAAACTAGCCGTTATATGTGGGAAGATCGAGGCGTATAAATGTCTGTTTTGTGAGGGTGAAAGATTAAATTATCTGCATACAAAGACAGCTTTAACCTCCTCTGCTGATATCATTCATGTTCATGGCCGCTGTTACAGCAGAGTACACAAAGATCTACCCTGTCTGGCACATTGATGAAAGGGGAAAGCCAATAGAATTATCTTTCTTTAAAAGACTGACTAAAAAACTTTTCAGTTCAGTTAAATTGAATTTAGTTGTACAATAGTTGTGTACGGCAGAACATGTTATGTCATAACTCCATCATCATACTCCAGCATCTTATTCAAAAAAGGAAGTAGGTGGGGAAAAAAGGCTAGATGTAGTAAAAAGAATCACAGTTTACTTTAACAGTAAGGCCTTAGATAACAGCACACAAATTACAGTAATAAATATTTTCAACATGTGATTAGCAGAAGACTCAACCTTAAAAATTCATTTTTGGTCAAATTTAAGTTTATTTTTTTAATTTTTCTGACAATAAAGTAACTGTTGTTAAATCAGAACATACCAGAATTCCTAAGCACAAACAGAGGATTGTAAAGTCATATTTTTTCTTTTTTAATTTAAATTAAAACTGCAAAATGTGCGTTTAAACAGACCAAACTACTCGCTACTCTTCTATTAATTCTACAAACTCACCATCTGAGGATCATAGCTTTGTGATTTATTTTTTAAATACTTGTTGCTGAATTTAATTCACGTCCTTCACTTGAGCTGGATCTTTTGTGCTTTTGAATTGAGCTCATTTTTTAACAGTGCACTTCACCTCGTCTCGGTCAACCGCACACGATCTGGAACAAATCCTCGCCACACACACACAACACTTAACACTTGACCTCTAACTCGGCGAGCAGCACCACACACTACGAGTCACAGGCTGTTAGAGAGCGATATAAATAGTCAAGAAAGAGAGAATAAGAGCAGCATATACGTCCCTCCACTTAACGTCTTTGACATTCAATCAGAGCTCCCTCTCCATTATCACGCTATGGTAATTATGACAGTGATTATCTGCCGAAGATCACACCTTCCTTTGTGTTCTCTGTTCACATCTGCCAGCTGTGTGCACATTAGCTTTTACAGAAGCTCGGAATCAGATCATAACTTGGCATTAGTGTATTAGTGGGGGGAGATGATAGCTTCTTCTGCTCTCTCTTGTCCCCTCATTCGTGCTCTGTCTTTGTCAAGCGTCATCCCAACTCCATTCATGGAGCGGCGACCTTTCTGCTCTCTGCTGTGTGACAGAGGAGTAACAAGTTGTCAATACAAATGAACTGAGCGAGGGGGAGAAAAGCAATTACAATCTCTCTTTAATCCCTAGCAGTTCCAAAAGTCAAAAGATTTAGCCCGTCTCTGCTCACCTTGCCTCCCTGGTGTGAATGTGTGTGCAGGTCCTAATCAGGATATAGCGAAACAGGGATCAAGTCTCTTTCACTGATCAGGATAACATGTCTAATTAATCCAATCTCTCGCTCTTGAATCTCCATTCAAACTGAAGGTGAGAAAGATGAATCTTTGAAAAGACCCGATTTTTTTTTTTTTTTTTAAAAAGGGGTACAAAACACATAGAGAGTGATTCAGTTGGTGTGAGACAGAGGTGGTGAGCAGATGTGGGGAGTGACAGGATGGGAGAGGAGAGGTGGTGGAGGTGGAGGGCAGGTCTGGATTAGTTTCTACCTATTCCCCACCTTCAGCTGGAGGAATTAGACAGGGGGGACGGGAAGAGGGCTGATAGTTTTAACAGTCTGAAAGGAGCCCAGATAAGGAGCAGAGAGAGGCTGGGCATGGAGGGGGATCGAGATGTGAGGGTGAAGTTAATTACCTGAGCAGAGGGCATGGAGGGAGAGGTGATTGGAATGAGGGAGGAGAGATATCTCACATGGCTACCCTCCAAAGTCCCTGGTGCATACTGAAACAGATTTAAGGGGGAGGAGTGGGAAGACGGGCTGTTTAAGTGGCCTCATGGTCCCTCCAAGACCACAGACAACACCGGAATATTAAACAGGAATCAAAGGGAGGCACTCATCTTTAGGCTGTTTCCTACAGAGCTGCAGACCTGCAGTGGTAAAAAGCATGAGGTAATGTTTAAAGTAAAGGTTGTTAAGGCTTGCTGTGAGGTGTTAATGTAAAATAGATGCGCTTCATGCACTTGAATAGACTTTTTTTCTCCACACACTTACAAATATAGAAAATATTTCTGGCTAATTTGTTATGGGTGTGCCAACCTTCATATAAACAGTGTGATCTGTTAAAGAGTGTGGCTGGATAAACAAGAGAGTTTCACAAAGGCTCAAAGAGGAATGCAGGGACAGGGAGAGTTAAAGGATATGAGAGGAAAAAGGAAAAGCAAAGTCCCATTAATAGAGCGAACTTCAGAGCCAAATTACAGAGGCGCCGCAGAGATAGTGATCAGAGCGCGGACGTGCACCCTGGGTCTGTTAACGCAGCACTCAGTGCATTTACATCACTATCATTACTGTCCTTATCATTAACATCATTCAAAGCTACATGAAGCCCATATAAAAGCTGTAATGGACTGCATTAGCGAGAGGTAAGCTCCTGGTCGGGTCCAAAGTCGTACTACAAAAAGGGGGAATACAAAAAAAAGGCAGCATTTTGGAACTACCATTGCTTTCAAAGGAGGAAGTGGTAGAGCCAAGGCCCTCTGTGATTGGTCCCTGCAGACCAGCCCCGCGGCTCATTCGCTGGCTGGACGGTAATTTTGTTAAGGGCATGGGTTGCTTCCTGTGCTGGCTAAACATATCTGTGTAAATGAGGTTTGGGATGCCTAAGGGGAGCTGGGCCAGGGGGAGGAGCGGGGGGCTCCGAGTAATGGAGCCAGTTGAACAGAGCACCACTGGGAGACAGAGGAGAAGAGGGGAGAGGAGGAGGGGGGAGGACAGGGACATGGAATGAGGAAACGAGGCCGAGGTAATGGAGGTTAAATGAAGTGGAGATAGAGGGAGAAATACAGCTGCATCAAACTTGCATTAGCTCTGATTAACGGGCCTGGTTTGAGTCACTGCTCTAATATTTCCAGACGTCAAACAAAGTTGACCCGGCGAGCGGAGAGCTGTGTTCTCGCTGACCTCCTGGGTCACCACCCGCCTAATGTCTCTCACAAAGCAGAACAAAAACAAACACATCCTCTACGGCTGAAACTGCTCACTCTCAGAGGGCTGCTACATGTTACTTTCACCTTAAAAGTGCTCCATCAAATCCTCAATTACCTTAAGCACTTTAGTTCGGCGGAACACTTTTCGGGTTATTAAATGAAAATATGACAAACCCTTTGCTCTGTGTGGCTCTAAATTGTACTAAAACAAGACAAAGGCAGAGTAATTTTGTGGCAGACTGGGAATAAGAGACTCTGAGCTCTTGTATGTTTGCTAATAAAGCCTGATCAGATCACATCCCCTGCTCAAAGACGACGGGGGCAACTCTACCCCACGGTCCACTCCAAATCCAATTACAGCCGAACAGTGACAGTTAGCAGCCCAGGAGCCAGGTACCTTCCACTCTCCTGTCCCCCGAGGCTGACACACCCCTCCTCTCCATCCCATCCGTCCCTCCCCGGCTCCACCGAGCCCCTTGCAGGCCCATAATTGAATTGGTCAACAGTTAACTGCATTACAGCTGAGCAGTTAGGCACTTGATGTTTCTAAGTTGTTGGGAGTAATTTGCTCCTATTAGCAGCTTTTACTGAGAATAAGAGTCCCTGCGCAAACAATCAACTAAGTAGGGTTTCAGTGTCCACGATGTGCGTATTTGTGTGTATATTCATGTGCATAAAAGGGTGTTTGTTTCAGAGGGAGATTCAATTTGAGGAGTCAAATCTAATCAGAGGACACAGAAGTCTTAGAGGACAGCATGTGCTGAAGTGGGTGTCAAAGGGGCCTGGTTGGCTCTGGTTCCCCCTGAAGGGATCCAGTAATGGAGACTGAGAGGCTGATGCCTGCTGCAGTGTGGGGAGACATGAGATATTTGAATAACGTGCGTATAACTGTGTGCAGGAAAATTAAAATTACAATGCAAATATGCTCAAAGGATGCTTTAGGGCAATGTTTCATCACCAGCGTCTCTGTCAGCACGGTGTAAAAGTAATAGAGTTGTGAAGTGGGAGGAGATAATTCAGACACCTCTGGTTCCTAAAATAAAAGACAAATTGGTGAAAAACATCCAATCAGCAAGATTAAAGACAAAGCAAACAAAAATGAATGGCATATTGTAATTGTGATGTTCACTGTTTATTATAGTAACTGAAATTGTCTTTTATTTATCTGACGACAGTTACTTGATGCGTTATAGAGCTCTGAGGTTATATCAGATTTAAAGATGATTTTACCTCAAGAAGCATGAATAGAAAAAATAAACTTTGGACAAGTAAATTCAAACCAAAACCCCCAAAGTTATGAGAAAACAAAGGCCTGAAAGAGACAGTGGTTTGCCCTTTGGAATTTCAACTGTCTGAGTATCATGACTTCCAGGGTTTTAGAGATGTCAGTTTTGTCAAAACAGACTAACATACTTGAATTAAATTTTGTTACTAAAGCTGTGTGAGTCGAAGGCTGTAGAGTATGTAAGTCAAATTACAGGTGCTATCCATCCGTGTTCTACCTTGTTTAAAGATAGTTGTAATGCCTAAAAAATATTCTCCCACCTAGGAATTTTTCGTGTTTTAGCTTTTTCTTTTACTATGCTGAACCAGAGCAGATTCCATGTAGTATCTTTAACATGGATCAAATGATAATAAAGTGAAAACTGCATGTTTTTACAGCAGACATCTACGAATAGCTCAGGATGAATCAATAACAACTAAAGTAGCTGCATCCTGCCGAGGTGAGCCAGATCTAAGTTTCCGGTTTTGTCAGAGACTGTCAATAAAGACAGATAAACATTCTGTGACATCAGTAGTAGGGTTCCTTAACAACTACTGACTGATCAAAAATGAGCAATAAGATGAGTGGTGCTGAGGCAGGTGATGGACTGTCTTATGATGCCACTAACTCATCACTCAAGGCAGTCATTCCATTAATTAAGCATAAATCTAAGCCTTAGTACAATTTAAATAAATGAGTTATAAATTCACTCCCTGTACACTCGAAATGAACAGTGAAATTAGCTTTAGAGACCAAAGCCGTTTTCGTACTAGGCTGTAAACATGTGTATTTCAGCTACAAAACTGGACACTTTAATGGGGTTTAGGGTTTCTAATGGGGATTTACTTATTTTCGGAACCAGCCTCAAGTGGCCATTCATGGAGCTGCAGTGTCTGGCACTTGCACATTGGCTTCATCCTTCAGCCCCAGAGGTTTCTATTAGGGCCATGCTCACTCACTGACATGGCTTCTTGGGACACTTAATGGAATAGAGTCAACAATGTCCAAATTAACAAATTTTAAGTGTGACCTGTAATGCAGGTGGTTCTAAAAAAAATGGCCATCCCTCGTTTTAAACAAATTGGGTGGCTTACTCCAAAGAGTAAACCTGATCTTTTGTTGCATTTATTGCGTGTGGATAATAATATTGCTTTATTTAGAAACATGAGGAACATAAACCTGAGAGCTGAAGGCAGCTCCAGGTCTCTACAGGAAGCAATAATCTTACTGAAGATAACAATCTGAGTGAAGGGAAGAGGGTGGTGGGAGGATGGGGGATGAGGGAAGCTGACAGCAGAGGGTTTTCTCAGTTTTATCCAGCTCTTCTTGAGGCAGGTTATTTCTCCAGTTTAACCTGGAGAAATACCTGTCTAACTTCATGCTGAGGTAGATTAGATGATGCAGTGCTGGGAACGAGGGGCCCGTTTGTTTCCTGACAGTCCATCTGCAGAGAGAATGGGAATATCAGTCTATCTGTGGTGACAATGGGGTCCAAACCCAATCAATCAGACAGAGGAAGAAAATGACCAAGAGGAAAAAAAAATAAAAGGAAATGCCTGGACTCTTGTTCTCATGTTAAATCTACTGTTTTTCTGCAGTTTGTCTGCCTCTCTTTCTCCTGTGCTTACCGTGTGCAGGGAGAAGAGAGAATAACGGTTTCCTGACATTCATTCTTCAGACTGAGGGGAAACTTGAAAGAGAGGAACCAGCCAGTGGAGGTAGACAAACTAGTGGGGAAGAAAAGGGATGGAAACAGGGAGTGGGGGTGGCTGGGGTTGTGTCTGGGTGTCTGTCTCCGAGGAGAACCTCGCCACCTGTCGGAGCCCACATTCCTGTACATTCCTGGGATCCCACAGACAAAGCGTGGTGAGAGGGCCAGGAACTGACCTCGGCTCGGCCTGTCAACAGCAGATCTCTCTGATAGAAATTGCAAGGGCCCATACTCGCATATGCATGACCCAAGAAGACATAAGAAAAACACTCTTATGGCCAGGTGCATGCATGAGCACATCACAACATATTGAAAAGAAATAGCAGCTTTGATTTCAGTTAAATTTTTGGAAACTAATCACAGGTGACTGAGTTGTAGTTGCTTTTGTTCTCAAGTTCAACATTTTGGCAAATTATTCCCATTCTTGCAGGGAGCAAGATAAAAAGATTGATACCACTCTCTCCTGAGAATATTTACCCTCTTGGAAGTTTTCCCTTTTTATTGCCTTTCAACACTGAATCATGGTCAGTTTAGTGTGGCTTTTTTGACAAGAATTTACAAAAGAAAGACTCAGTGACAAGGTGACAACATTTCTACAAAGTAATGCCAATTAAAAATGGCAAAATAAGTGATTACATAAGTATTCACCTCCTTTCAAGTAACTATTTAGTAGATTCACCTTTGGCCGCAATCACAGCATTGAGCCTGTGTGGACAGATCTTGATCAGTTTTGCACTCTGGCGCATTCCTCTTTTTCCTTTTCAAGTCCAGCTACAAATTCTCAGTGGAATTAAGATCTGGAGTCTGACTAGGCCAGACCAGAACATTCACCTTGTTGTCTTTAAATTATTTCTGTGTAGCTTTCGCTGCATGCTTCAGGTCATTGTGTTGCTAGAAAACAAATCTTCTCCTAAGTCACAGTTCTCTTGCAGACTGCATCAGGTTGTCCTCCAGGATTTCTCAATACTTTGCTGCATTCATTTTACCCTCTACCTTTACAAGCCTTCCAGGGCCTGATGCTGAGAAGCATCCCCACGTCATGATGCTGCCACCACCATGCTTCACACTGGGAATGGTGGGTTTATGATCATAAGCAGTTTTTTGTGTTCACCAAACATGATGTCTAGTCTGATGGCCAGAAAGCTAAATTGTGTTCTTATCAGACCAAAGAATCTTCTTCTGAATCTCCCACGTGTCCTCTTGCAAACTCTAGTCAGGGTTTATTATGAGTTTTTTTTTTCCAACAATGTCTTTCTCTTTGCCACCCTCCCATAAAGCTTTGACTGGTGAAGAATAGGCAACAGTTGTTATATGTACAGTCTCTCCAATATCAGCAGCTGAAGCTTGTAACGCCTTCAGAGAAGTAATAGCTGTCTTGGTGGCCTCCCTTACAAGTCTTTGTTGCTCAGTCACTCAGTTTTTAAGAACAGCCTGTTCCTGAAAGATTTATGCATGCAGCATATTCTTTCCATTTCTTCATGAAGGATTTAGCTGTACTTCAAGGGATGTTCCATAGCTTGGAAATTTTTGTTGTCTTCATCGCCTGACCTATGTTTTTCAATAGCTGTCACATAGAGTTATGTGAAGTGTTATTTTGTCTTTATGATGTAGTTATAACTAGAAGTACTTATTCACCAGTGACTGGACCTTAAAAATACAGTTGTCTTTATTCACTTGAGACACATTCACTGCACTCAGCCGATCTCCATTTCAATAATTTCGACTTCTAGCACTGATTGGTTGAATTAAGTGAGTCACTATAAAGGGGATGAAGAGTTTCACTTATTTAATATTCTATATTAATTATTCTATATTAATATCTATATTAAATATTTATTATCTATATTAATTGACATTAGTTATTGTCATTTGTAAATTGTCCAAAAAAGCCAACTTAAATGGATTGAAACATCAGAAATTTAACTGGACTCTGTCTTAAGTTGCATAACATGTCATCTTTGTACTTTGGTGTTGCACGGATTTTAAAAAATCTGATATAATGTGTTAATAGGCATAATATAGCTTTAGGTGTGCCGCTATTAGACACATTCTGTTGGTTTTGAATGGAACCAGACTAAAAGTTTCCACCTGTGTCCGTTCTTTATTTTAAATCAATTTAATCGTTTACTGCAAAAGAATTAAACTGGTATTAATCTTTTTCATTTTGTGCAAAAATGTGTATTTCTGCTTTACAATTTGTGGACTGCTGCTTTTGAAATGCAAAACCTTTTTTCTAATATGAGCAGACTTCTATTATGTAAAGTATGGTTTAGAGATGTAACATATTTTAATAACTATTTTAAATACTTTGTTAATTTAAGTGACCTTCAAGTAAAATGTCCAAATATTTGGTGGTTCCTTCTACATGTAAGTAAGGAGTTGTTGCCATTCTTGTTTTACATGACAATAAATTAAATATCTTTGGGCTATAGGAAATTTTTGATGCATACTTGTACCTGCTGCCTGATGTTTCACAAACCAAACCAATATCTGGGAAAATAAGCAATCAAAAACAAAACTATTTTGTTTATCCCCATGTTTACAGCAGCACCATATAATGTTCTTGATAGATTTATCAGTCCACTGGTGAACGTCACAAGTCAGCAGTGTCAGGGAGTTTTTTCCCCCTCACATGCAGTATAATATATTAAAATCAGAGTAGCAGGAAGCTAAAAGCCACAACAGGCTGCAGCTCCACACAGATGGAGAATATCCTGAGGCTATCTATCATATAGCTGTCTGTCCACCTCAGGTTCATACCGCTGTGAGCTCTGAGCAGTGTAGCATTTCAGCTGTTAACAGAGTGGAGGGACAGCAGTGAGAGGTGGGGCCGGGAGTGTGGAGGGTGCAGCAGCTTATGAATGGAGCTCATTCTCCCTGAGAGGACTTCAAACAGGCCAGCATCAATCAGCCAGGTGGAGCACCGGTGGCTGAGCCGTGCCCGCCGGCCGTCAGCCCGAGGGTTTCAGATGCACCGAGCATGCCCTCTCACACGCCACACTGACTGACACACTGACCAGGAGTGGGCCGACTGAACTGCAGTCACACACAACCGTAGCAGAGGCTGCAGCACCCGCACACACACACATCCACATGTACACACACACATCCACCCAAAGCCTCTGGTCCTCTGCAACTCTGGCACTAGACATCAGCTGGAAAGTGCCAAGGAAGGCTCAGTGTCATCTCTGCTGCAAGGCACACACACAAATCTCTTGTGTTAACTTTGTCTCTCCATGTAGGTTTTCAGCAAACCTACTGCCAGACACTAATGCTCACACTGAATTATGCCAAAAAGGTGTCTTTCTTAGAGGCCTGTGAGAACACTGGACTCCTGCATGCTAAACATACTGTACCTCCACATTCCCACTTTTAAGCTTGCTGCATAGATGTTGCACAAATGTGTTTCCTGTGTCCGCACTGAACATTAGAGCTGGATGCAAATTGTGAGGTGCAGAATCGTCCAATAAGGACATAATTCTTTGGGATAATGATCTAGATTTCCAATGTGCATTTTTAACTTCACCATCAACAGTATATTTAGGCAGCTGCTCTACGTAATACCGACTAAAAAAATCAGCAGTGTGGCCCTAGATTCTGCTCACTTGTTCCAGGAAGTACCTTTACATTTTTTTAGCATTCCCCTGCTCTTTCTTAACATTTTCTCTCTTTCCACAAATAACATTCAATATGAGCAAAACTGTCCCAAAATTATATAGATAAAAAAGGAAAGATAATAAAGCTAGCTTCAGCTAGGGCTGCAACTGGTGATGATTTTAATTGTTTATTAATCTGTTGACCATTTTCTTTATTAATTGATTGGGCGTCTACAAATGAATTGTTTAGCGGTGTTTACTAAAGCCCAGTTTATTGGCATGAAGAAGTTAAATAGAAACAGAAAAAAATTAAGAAGCTTGAATCTTAAAATTTTGACTTAAAACCAAAATAGTTGATGATAAAATGGTTAATGACTAATGTATTGTTACAGCTCTAGCTTTATACTCACACACAATAGGTTGGACGCCTTAGCCATAGTATTACTTTTACTTACTACTAATTTAGTCTAGTGGTTGTTTTACAATACCAGTAGATGGATGGAAAACTGCCTACCTACCTCATCTATTGTAAAAACAAAACAAACTAAGCTCTTCTGTTATCATTTATTTATATGTCAGCGATCATGATCAGTTGCTCTTGCGTGTGTTTAATGTCAGTGAAAGGAAATGTTTGTTTTCAGGTTCGGTTGACTCGTGTTTCTAGCAATAGGGCAGGTGTCTGTTATACAGTTAGGGCCAGAAATAGGGACTTGAGGCCCTCATGAAGAATTAGGATCCAGCCTGAAGAGGCTCAGTTCTCTGTAAGAAATACAGACTTAGAGTATCTGACATGGTTAAAGAAGGCCCCAAGTCTGTTTAGAAGGATGCCTTTTCATCATTTATTTTTTATAATTTGGAAAGCAGGATTCAGCTTTTCTTACAACGTATGAAGGCTTACTATGGGTTAAACTTGGGCAAACAGTTTTGTGGTAATTTTCCTACCATAAATGTGCTGTCAATCTGTTTTTCCTTTTACAGTGAGAGATGCTGGGCCGATTTTGTCTCTCTCGATATTACATTGGAATAAACTCACCAACAATTCTGAAAAGTGTCTTGTTTTCAAAGAGTAATGGCAGTTTTTCCATGTCAATATTTCCTACCTAACAACAGGTACTTATGCGTCCTACTTCCTGGAAAACAATGTAACAACTTCTCCACCCTCCAGGCTTTAACCAGTTAGCAACAGATAGCAGATCAAACAAATGTCCGAGTAGAAACAGTCACGACAGCATGGACAGACATTGTACTGTACACTGAGATCTCAGGAAGTGCATCCTGCAGTTCAGCTCAGTCTGGCAACTCCTCTGAGGTGAAGCTGGCACATTGGCAGGGTCTCTCAGTGGACTCGTTTTTGTGTTTGTGCTGCAATTATGCGCTCTCTCTCATCCACCATGCTCACCCTGTGACCTCTGGGTGAGGGTCAACATGCAAGACGCCCCTTCCAACGTACACAATGGAGCTCCATTCACAAGCCAGGGGTGGACGGAGAGGAGGAGAGGAAGAAAAGGATCGTTCTCTCAGACATCAGACCTCATATCTCTCCATCTCTCCATCATTTCCCCTCATCTGTCTGAGCAGAGCAGGCCAAGCAGACTCTGCCCACATCCTCCTGCAGCTACGAGACCCCCTGTCTGCCGCCTTTCTCTAAAACAACCCCACTCAGCCCACATCCCCCTGCTCTACAAGACCAGGTTGTTCACTCTGAGTGAACCTCTGCCAAAGAACACTGGGAACAACCTGCAACACAGAGCACTGCGAACACGGTGCAACATAAAAACATGCAATCCATCTTTTCCTGAATACCAGCTGATTCTAAAGCATCCATGTATCACCTGCTGCCTGGTGTGAATTAAGCCTGATGCCACCATCACAGTCAGAATGGGGGCTGGCGGAGGGGTGAGGGAGGAGAGGGTGGACCCTCAGGGATGGGGGGTGAGAGCAGGGTAGTGGAGGATGGCAGGAGAGGGTGATGGTGGGTGTACAGGCCTGGTGATGATGGGTGGGCGGGGAGGCAGCGAGGATTTAAATGGAGATTGACGCCCCAGGGGTAACCTGGCAACAGGCAGGAGCTGCTGTCAGATTAGGATCTGAAAGAGAGAGATAACCACTTTACTGCCCCCTGGACTGAGGAAAGCTGGAGGGCTGCAGTGTGTGTGTGTGTGTGTGTTTAACCCGCAGTGTTAAATACACACACAGGAGGCAGCTGCAGAGCCGTTTCTAAAGACCTGGTTAAAATGCCACACAGCAAAGAAAATCCATCCATAATTGACTGCATCACTTCAATCTCCAAAACATAATGTAAGAAGAGGACACAGACATACAATATAAACACACGGAAATATCTAATGTACAACCACAAACAAAAGAAACTATCATCTGTGTGAGGACGTGTGATGAGGATAATTCCTAATTTGCTTGGTTTTAAATAAACATAAGAACAATGGCACATAAAAACAAACTGTCTAGAATTTTAATATCGTGATAGACAATAGACCACCAGCAACTTTCATTTGCATGACAATAGCGTGTCTGCATGGTTTCTAACGTCCTAACAACAGCAAAGACAAACAGCAACCTCTTTACATCGTGCGACGGGGCAGAGGTCATGCATGAAAAGACCCAGTGAACAAAAAATAGCTTTTGAATAGAGACGAGCCACTGAGCAAAATTATATTCAGTTGCGTTACAGAAGAAAAAGATTGTTCCGGCTTGAATTTCTTGTTTTTAGACCAACAGACTGAGATTCACCGTTTGAGTCTGTACTAAAATATCTAAACAACAAGTGAGCAGATATTTTCCTCAAATTCTACAGAGACAATCATGGTCACCAGAGGGTAAGTCCTAATGATTCTGGTGATTCCTGGGGTGTTATCTGACACCAACAGGTTGATATTTGTGTTTTTTCTTCTTCTTCTGTAAAAGTGTCGGGTGGATTTCCAGAAAGTGTGAGACACATATATCTCAGGTGCCCAGAGGATGAACACCATGACTTTTCCTGCAGTGCTACAATGAGGTTAATATTTCAGCTGGTCCTCTATTGTCATACCTAAATTGTCATAAAACTAGTGGCATCCCCTTGAGCATCAATCGCACTTCGTATTCAGTGCTAGTGAGCAACATTAGAATCCTAATATACTAAATGAAGATATTGCCCTGCTGATATTTAGCCAACAGCAACACCACTGTGTCTAAAGCATAGACTCGCAAAACCACTTTAGATTTTGAGTTATCAGTAAGTGCAACTAACTAGATCATAATCTTGTGTGAAACTTTTTAGCTAAAAAGAAAAGATAAGATAGATTTATAGGACGTTTGAACCACCAGAAAGACAAATACATTAATGTGGGTTGACAAACTGATCAGATGGAGGATTGATGGACGCAGCAAACTGCCTCAAAACAAACTTGCATTGATGTCCAATACGCTGATAAGCTCCTCGAGTTAATCAATCGAGTGTGTGTCACTATTTCCTTTTAAAAGCAATAATCAATAAACTTGCTTCTTGATCCGTAGGACAAACAGCAGTGGAATAATTGCAAATAATCACTATGAAGGAAACAGGCCCACATAGACACGAATGCAGAGCCCATAAAACACACACACGCACACACTCCAAAACTGAAGACAGTTTCAAAGACACGGAGAAGCCCACTTGGGGCCTGCTGGCTGACGGATTGAGAGGGATTTGTTGGACGGCACGCGACCGTGTCATGGCAGCGCCTCCACCTCCTGTCAGCTGTGTTTGTGCAGCGACAGAGGGAGGAGGAGGCTCCACACAGGAGGACAGTCTCTACATAAAAGAGCAAGAAAGAAAGAAAAAAAGAGAGCATGTAAATCTTCTCGACATGGAAGAGGGCTGGAGAAAGAGGAAAAGAGGGGGCACGGATGAAAGTTGAAACAATCACTTTTTCTTTTGTGCAGGTGTTTTTGTGTTTGCACGTGTTAAAAAAAGAAAAGAGAAGACTGGCTGCGTGAAGAGTGAATGACACGGACAGACTTAATGGCATTAACCAAATAAGCTGAGTTCAGATCTGCTTTCTCTTTTGGTTTAAGTTCTGGAGGATTTGCATTTGCCCTTTAGCAACTGCAAACTTTGTATGAGTAAAGGGAAGAGAGAAAAAAGTACACGCATCTTTTGGTGGACTTCAATTCATACAAGTTATATTAAAGAGCCGATCTACGTTTCATCTACAAGAGCTGCAAATGTACCAATAAAATGTAGATTTTATGTTACAGCATTCACCTCATGACAGCTTAGTTTACTGATATTTACATTTGCAATACGAGACCCATGTTCTGTCCTACAACAACTATTTGATATAAGGCTGGAATTAATGCCATCTTCATAAAAACGTCACACGAGCCCACAAATAGAAATGGAGATCTTTATTAGAACTAAAAGGTAAATCTAGTCAGCAAAGGATGGTCAGTGCAGAGAGTGTTTCACTGTGCAGCTATAAAACCTAATTTATGTTTCGCCTATAAACCTAATCCACCATCAGAGCCATGAGTGTGGTCCGAGAGTCTTTAAAGCACATTTAGAAGTAGTTGCTGACAGTTTTATTTTATTTTGCGTCTCTGTGGGCTTTCGCCATTGAGCATTCATTTATAAAGGTATTTATGTGTTGAAATCCGTTATATAAACCACGTAATTCCATCTAGAAAATAAAAATGAAGAGGTCAACAAAAGGTCAAGTCTTGCTGACATTTTAAAAAACACACTAAAGATCTCTTATTTGGGTAATAGGATCTCTGATACAATTGGAAATTATTCTGATTTCATATTACATTATCTAAAATTGTGCACATGCATTGTCAGTGCAAAAGCCTCCACTCGTGTGGATTGTATATGTACATAATGAACTCTTATTGCAATGGACAAAAACTTACAGGCAAAGACGACAGCTGCGTACATTTACCATCATATTCACTGTAACAGACGTTCAGCTGCTGTGACCGGATTTGCATTTTTAAAAAAATGATCTGTAAATAGCAGTTCTTCATTTAGCCACCATTTTTGTTTCAGTTTGACTCTTTGTGCAGGAAAAAAACAGTACTGGCACAAAAATCCGAATGCAAAGCACTTCTAAGGCTAAAGCCAATAAAAAAGTCTGAAAATAGCAGCTTTTTTGATTGAAATGGTTTCATCAATCCTGCTGATGAAACAGTTAGCTTTAATGTGAACAGTGAGGATGAGACAAAAAGTCCTTATATGGTGAATGTTAAAAAAGGTGCCTGAATTTGATAAAACACATTTACAGGTCACAAAACAGCTGCACTGAAAGTAAGGAGACAGCTGCTCTGAAAATGTGTCAGTCTATGTGTGCCATCATCATTTTTTTAAGAGACGGAAAGAAAAACAGAAGAAAGAAAGAAAAAGACTCACAACTGCAGTAACTAACAGGTAGTGTTCAGTTCATTTGACGATCAGAGGTCCCCACAAAGCGGCGATAAACACAGTAAAGATGAGGGGATAGAAGGAAAAAGAGCCCCCTCTGGTTCTCATTTCCAGTCTGTGGACATTACCGCTTCATTAGCAGGCAGCATGTGCTAAATATTATTGTGACTCTGATGGCTATCACACTGCTATGTAATGAGATACAGGCCCCGTGAACACTCATATCTTAGACGTTTTCTCTTCCCCTCCGACACCTCCTGACCCTGCGTTTACCTCTCAGCAAGTGTGTATGTTAATGCATCTGCACATACAGTACACTTGTAAAGGGGGCTTCGCTGCAAACACAGACAGAGAAGCAGAAGTGGGGGGAGAGGGAAGGAAAAAAGGAGTGGAGAGGGCGGAGTGGGAGTGATAGACATCCCTAAACTCTAATCCATATCATAGTCTACTACGTTTCCCCTCCCTGTGATACCCAGATCTCATTTCAGTTTCAGGAGTTTAGGACCTCACTCTTCACTCTCGTATCTCCCCTCTGGCCGATTTAGAGAATTATTCAAATGAAGAAGAAACTTTGTCCGATAAAGACCCTCAGATGTTCTTTTAAGGACCTTTGAAGGTTGCAGATGGAGAAGGGGATTCCTCTAGAGTCGCTCCCTCATTAAGAATGATAATTGAGATCTGGATGCGTTTGATATACTGTGCACCATTAAACTAAAGGTCTGAGCTGGTTACTGAGGGAGAGAATGGTCGAGTTCAGGGCAAAGGAAATTTTCCACTGTGAAAACCTCTGGAGCTTTTTTAGTTTAATTCAACTTGGCTCAACATTGACTGACATAATACACAGCAAGACAAAATAGGTTTGCAGTATTTAATACTACTGTCACTATGGAAGAAGTAGTTATTTGACTAACACAAGCAATATTATAGAATAAAACTATATGTTACAAAAACAAAGTGGAACAAAGTGAAGTAGGAGTATCCATTATGCAGAATGGCCTCCGTCAGTGTTATATTTTGTTATTAAAACACAATTACTGATGCATTCATTTGTGAGCTGTACGTTAATGTTGCAGGTGTTCAAGCTGGAGCTAATTTAGTTTGCGTGCTTTAATCTGCAACAATGCATTTTATTTAATAAACTGCAGGGGTTTTGTCAATGAAATAAAATCTAAAAGTACCTTAAAGTTGTGCTTCAGGAAATGTACTTAACATCACTACCAGTTTAATCTTAAAGGGATTGTAAGAGGCTTAACAGAGTCAAAAAATCCATTCTAGCCCTTAGATTGTTTATTTGTTTTATCCCAATACTACTGAGTAAAGTTTAGGATTATTACATAATATATTTACCTTGGAATTAAATTCTGTTTGAAGCACAGTGCACATAAAACTTCGGAAAAGTACCTGAAAGTTTAAGATTTTTGAAAGTTTAAGTTTTTTTTATAGAGATTTTTTCCCAACTTTTTTGTCAAGACAAGACAAAAATATAGCAAACAGGATCACTGAGAGTTGATCAGATTAAACTCTCCAACATCAAATATTTTTAAGTTTTTTAATGGAGCAGTTACACATTAAGAGTCAGTGTTTTATCAGAAAACTAATACATTTCTTTCCCTCTGTTTCAGTTTCTCATTCTATGTTTTTCTCCTTTCAAAAATTTAACTGTATTTTTTTAAAAATATGCCTCTGTCTTTATAATTGTTCCTGGCCACCAATCCTAATTACCCCCACAGGTATCACTTCAGCAGGCAGACGAAACCTGCTAAAGTCAACTCTGAGCAGCGACAAATTTCACAGAAGAGACGCACAGAAACATGTAAATTCTAAGAAATTACTCTGATGTAAACATGGACCCCGAGCAGAAAATAATGATTTCCAGTCCTAAAATCATCTGTGTTCTGTTTGGCCTTTATATAATAAGGCAAATAAATAAATCAAAGAAACTGTGACGAGATGGAAACTGGATATATCAAGCCATTTTTTCATCCAAAAAAAAAAAAAAAAAGCTAATTTAATTTATTATTAGTCATATCAGCCGAGGATCAGGATGCATTTTTTATTGCAGCCACACAACTCGGGGAGTGATGTGGAGAACAGAATAAAACTCGTCAAAAGTTACAACATCCGGATGCATAGTACCAAAAAAAACAATACACACATTCACATGACGTAACTAGGTGAAACTAGGTGGATCTGCTTATAGACACAGGATTTGGGAGCAGGACGAGGGTCAGGATATAATGCTCCGTACTATCTGTGTGCTGGGGCTGAACTCTGGTATCGGTGTGTTATCAGGCTATTTATGCTCCATTGCAACGAGGCGTTATGACCTCCCAATCAGAGCTGGGCCCAGAGATAAAGGCCAATCAGAGCTCAGAGGGCTGATAAAAGCCAATCAGAGGGGTAGAAAGTGATAAGAAAGCAGACCTGGCCCTGCAGGTGAAGAGCTCAGGTCTGAGAGCCACGCAAACCACATGCAAAAGCACACACGGCACACTTTTGCTTTCATGCGTAACACTGCAGGTAAAGTTTGTTTTAGCGCCTCGAAATGTATCCAAGTTATTCAGGTCTTTCTCTTATTTCGGTTCAATAAAATATAAAAGCTGTGCATGCAAGAACTGATCATCTTACATTAAAATACTCTTTTTTTCGCAAGGCTACACAAGCTGAAGAAGCATTCTAAAATAGTCTTTACAATAACATCGACTGTTAAATTGGAAATGACAACATCTTTTTTACTCTGGCTTTGATTCACAGTTGTTAGTTTCCTACTCAAGTCTTCGAAATATTAGAACATACACACACTTATTAAAAATGCACAATGTGTCGTCTTGTGTTTTACTCTTACAGTGTGTTTAAAGGTCATGTAATGCCATGTCTTGGTGTCTGTAACTTTAAAAAGAAGTGAAACTGCTAGGAGAGAATGACTGCTATTAACTCATAATAAATTATAAGTCAAAACACTCATGCTCTCATTTGAGAAGCAGAGCAGCGACAAAGCCCAGCTCTCGTGACTTTGCTCATACATTCTATATGGCTCTTGTCCATGCAACCTTACAGCAAATGTTTTCTTTGGAAAGCAACAAGACTGTAATATATTCAAAGGACTGTACTTCAAATGCTGCCCCCTCAATCCACTCCAATAGGAACCTGACACAGCTGCATTCAAGTGAAAAAAAGAAGCGTCAAGCAGAATTAAGCATCATCAAGCCAAACTACAGTTCGGTTGGTCACTCACTGTGTGATGCTGACAATAAATCACACATGTAGCTCTAAAACAGACCGGACAAAGTTACATTTTTTTCAACAAAGACTTTTCTTTTCAAGTGTCTGAAGTGAAAGGGTTGAAGGGTGACTAACAGGGCGGAGGAGAACATTTGAAAGACCTTCAGAAATCTTGAAGGAAAATGAAAGCTGGGCCAGAAAGAGATCACAGGCTGCAATTACAGCAGCATGCTGCAGTGATGGAGGTGATAACATGCACTCTGGGGCGAACAGAAAGCTGGCACTCTGAACCTCAGCTCACCCCGTCGTCCTCCACCTTAAACCCAGAGCGTCTGAGCAGGAGTCCTCGCCTCGTTTCAGAGGGGTCTCCCCGAGGTCAGACAGAGGTCACGTACAGGAAGGAGTTGGGAAGTGCACAATGCAATCAGAACCTCTCATCTCCTGGTGAGTCTGCTCCACGCTTGTGTGCGTTTTTGTTGTTTACTTTTTATTTGATTTTTCTTTTTTGTGGCTGAGACTTTCTGGCAGAGGAGTTTGATGCAGGCGTGTCCTGCACAGTAAGTCACTCCTGTTGAAAGAAAACTTTGCAGTATGACGACTACATCTGGGTCGCTTTACAAGGCCATCAAAGAAAGCAGATTAAGAAACGCTCTGTAAAATATGCCCCGATTAACGGAGCTCTAAATACATGCTAAAAATTCCCAAACTCTTAACCTCAGATCGTCTTTAAACAAAAAAGTGCTGCTCAGTTTTACTCTTTTGAGTCTGATCAATAGATTTTAAATCCTGCTGTGTACATTTATGTTTACTACATTGAAAACAGAAAACTCTGGAAGAAAACGAAAGTGAAAATTCAGCAGTATAAGTGCCAGAAAAATACACACCAAATTGTGAAATACTGTAACATTCAAAAAAAAATTCAAAAAATAATAAAAATATGGCAAATATCTGTAAAATGCAAAAGCAAATCCCTGTTTATAAAAATAATGACTTTTGATGTGGATGTAATGTACAGTTTTGTCCTTTTTTTTACAGTTAACATGTAAATTAATACTTTTTATCAGAACATGTACTAGTTAGTATTTGTAAGAAACAAATAAAATCTGTAAAACAGTTAAGAAAGGGATTTACCTTTTTTGAATTCATAATAATACTTTTTCTTTCAAATAATGGCAAGTATCTGTATGCCATTTTTGCTGATTTAAATACAGTAAAAAAATGTGTAATTTTACAGTCAAACGTAAAAGAATGTATAACATATATGTATAACATTTTACCAACAACACTGTCAATCAGCAGAACTGCATGAAACCAACAACAGGAAGGGGAATCATGTCGACTTCACCCATCATCATGTGTGTCTGCAACAAACTAGACACCGATGCACAAAACACCATTAGTGGTCAGAAGCTCCACATGGTATTTTAAATGCATATCAGCCCCTTAATCACAGCACACACTGCATATGCAACATGCCTGCATGTCCACACACATGCAAAGGCACGTCCACATGCACGCAGTTGTAATTCACCTCCCTCTCACCCCTCTTCCCTGGGTGGGAGTCCATTTCCGTCTCTCGATACATAAATAAATAACGGGGTATGTAGTGCCCCAGGACTGGGACGGACGAGACAGTGTTAAAGCAAAAGAGAAGGAAAAGAACAGTGGTGGACAGACAGTCGAAAAAACCTGGGGGAGGAGGGTGAGGAAGGGGGGAAGTTGTAATTGTTTCCTAGCTCAGGGAAGTTCAGTCCCGATGCGACCCGGCCGTCTCTCCCCATGGAGCCCACCTCCCCTTTCTCCCAGACACGAGATGGAGGCCTCAATCAAACATATGAGCCACAGAACATGACCTGGCAAGTTCAGCAGGAAAGGAGGGGAGGAGGAGAGAGTTAGTGTGAATTGATTGAATTACACTCGGCCGAAAACACCATGTGTGGGGCTGAAAGCGGAGAGACTGACGGGCTGCGGCTAATAACAGCGGTTATGCACTGGTTAAGTGTTGTTACGACTGTTTGTTAAATGTTAA
The DNA here is from genome assembly GCA_024666655.1 of Dascyllus trimaculatus. NCBI lineage: Eukaryota > Metazoa > Chordata > Actinopteri > Pomacentridae > Dascyllus > Dascyllus trimaculatus. The sequence goes on from CM045450.1 coordinate 16,976,753, forward strand.
AGCTGCACCATTATAGTTTCAGACCCAATATTCCTATCTGTCTGTGTGTCCTGGATGGAGCATCCTAGAAACAGAGAATTACAGAGGACAAATAAGGTTAATTAAGTTTGTTTTGTTTGGTGCCAATCTAATGGCGGGTGAGAAAAATAAAGTTATGCCTGTCGGCGACAGAAGGAGTACGACACAAGTGGAGGAGATTTTAAGCAAATACATCTGCATTTGTTTTCTAGGGATCATATACCCCTTCGCTTTCCCTCATCTCATCCCTCACTTTCCCATAGAGGAGAATAATAGCTCAAAGCACCAAAAATAATTAAGCCTCCAAATTTATTCATCTAATTTAAAATGGCCGTCTGCACAGGAACATTGCACTCGGTAGGAAGGGGTTTTCCTGCGTTAATTCTAGCTGTGAGTGTTTACCGTCGTATCTCTCGCAGTCGTATCAGTGTGGGCAACAGAACCAAACTTCACCTGCCAATCATAACAGCCCGTAAGCTACGTTAATTACACATCGACGATGGTGGAGAAAACAACACAAAGACTGCACTGCAGCAGATTTTTAAAAAACTACCATTTCTGTTTGTTAACAATTCAGTGTGCACTAATGTGCGTGGTTTTGAACTGGGAACATATTTGGTCGAGAGTTTTATTTATTTTCTGCAGACAGTTTAGTGTTCTCTAGAGGCTGGCAGTTTTTGATTCGGACTGATAATGTTGTTGTCATATTTGACTGGTGTGGTATCTGTGTGGGTGAACACTAAAAATACTTCAATACAGTTTATATGGTTAGACAAACAGTGGATGAGACGTTGTAAATTGTTTCATGCAGTGATTTGAAGGATTCCCCGATTACTCAAACACAAGTTAAACAAAGTATAGTCTGTATAAAAAGATACAGTGAAGTCACCTGTTGGTTTGTGGACATCATTTTCTTTTCTTTCGGGTTTGGCCTTTTGGCCATTGGCATGTTGGTTTTTTGAGAAGAGATGAGATTTGGCTCTGACAGAACCTCAGGACACTATACACACTCATTAAATAGTGTCAACTACAAACTGCCCTAGAACATTCCCTACTTTGGCCGTTTTACTCTAAATGTGAGCAAAACTTACAAAATGAACGTCATGAGTTGAAAAAGTCCTGAATCTAGTGATTGAGATCATACACTGGATAAGAAAATGTTTACTGAGGCAACGAATCAAGAGAAAAGTTGGATCATTTTCTCATAAACTTTGATAAAATCTGACTTCTTTTTTGCAATCACAGAAGCCGCCCCCTGCTGGCTGTAGGAAAGAATGCAGGTTTAAGGAACTTTCCCATTTGGTTTCATTGTTTAGAAAGGCTTTGACCATGTTTTAAGTAAGTCTTAATAAGCCAGTGGTTTTCATGCAGTCTGGTTATTCACCATAAACCACATTTTTTTGCATGATGTCTGATAAGCAACACTGAATGTGCAGGAGGCTGACAACAGCACTAACATGGTGTTAACAGCAAAAATCTCTGGTGTGACTCTGCACTAATATTACCAAGCCTGACTAACTAGCTTCAACAACACTGAACAGCACAATGTGTGATTGTAAATGTTAATTGCTGAAAAGCAGAATATCAGTTAAAGTCCCTCTCTAGCCATTTATTTAACCCTTAAAAACTCTGCATCAAAGTTACATATTTAGAAGGCTCTTTGTCCCCATGAAAAGAATCCCCTCCATCCTTCTCTAGAATCAGTGGATCTACATAATCCCTGCTGGTCTCTTCACTCACGGCAGCTCTAGCACACCAGCTCACCTATAACTCGGCACTACACAAATTGTAATATTGGAGTAAATCAGCCGGAGACATTCGAGCTTTAAACCAGTTATGAAGTATGACTTGGACAAAACCCAAACCTGCAACAGTGCTGGTTGCTTCCATTTGTTACACTTTAAACACAGGAAGTTTGAATCTGTGTATTTGTTCATAGTGCTCTGTAGTTTCAAGGTGGAAAAGCTCAGCCTGTTTATTTTCTAAATGATTTGTCTCCTAGCACAGGAAAAAAAACCATGGACAACTTAAGGTAAAAAACATGAAGCGCTCTTTAAATCAGTGATTGCCAGTCCCATGTAGGCTTGCTGAAAAATCAACATTTATGCTTTACAAAGCTATGACACACTGCATCAAAGATCACAAGGTGACTGAGTAGCACCTTCAGATGTCAGTCAAATGCTGAGATGGGAATGTCCACTTAGCAGCTTGAAGATCAGATAGCGATAATCCAAAACTTGCTTTCTTTTTTTAATATGCATGACACATTTTATATATTTTTACATAAGTATAAAGTATATCAGTGTAATTGCAAATCAGCACGGACACAAAATCACTCTGCCTTTTACGAGTTATATTTTTTAAAAACATGATTTTTTTTAATAAAGTAGATGTTTGTGCTTTAGTATTTGCAGCACTTTTGTATTGAGAGTGTGTTTCCCTTAATATTTTCACCCCTTTTTTTAGTGGCCACAATATAAAATGTTACCTCACGTTTTAGTCGAGAGTGTGTCGGATCATTTGAGGTTATGCTGTGGATCCACCAGTTAAACCAGTTCCTACAGCCGAGAGCCAGGAAATAAGATACAATACAGATATGCACTGATAACCTACGCATGATCCATTTGCTTGCATTTGCATGAAGCCTGTTTTCAAACTGGAACATTCAGATGACATGAAGCCTCCATTGTTCGTAACTGATGCATTAAACAGCTCAGGTGAAAACATTTTGCTGCAAAACAGAACCTCCCCTAAACCATCCTCAATCACAATGCAGGAGATTGGTAAAACCCAAGATCCTCTAGGCTGACTGACCGGTGAAAGAAATAACTCTGCCGCAGAGAAACATTAAGTGACAGAGTGCACCAGCCTCATCTAAAACTGGGCCATACAAACATTTTTTTTTTGTCTCCTAAGATTCTAGAAAATCCATCGCAGCAGTCATCTACAAATCTCCAGCATCAGTGGGATATTGGGGGTTTGAATGTAATTACTCTATGGCCACTTAGTTCAGGCTGTCACTGCTAAGGTCACATGAATAAGCCTCCATATTTGTCTCTAATCGAGCCACTAATCTGAAAGATCTAAGAGCCTGAATCAATCCTCCATTCTGCCTCTATTGATCTCATCTCCTCTGTCTACCAGTTTCACTCCCGCTTTTTTCCGTCTCCATCTCCTCCCCGCCATGCTCTTTGCAGTAATGGATACTGAAGATGTCAGGCAGATTTAACATTTATTGCTTATTTAAATCGGCCTCTGACCCACACACAATACCCTCCACCACATCTCCGTAGACATGCCCAAAAAAAAAAAGAAAAAAGAGAGGAAGCAGTGTGTCTCAGTGGGAGTAGTTAACGCTCAGGGCCTGTCACTCTTATTGTTGCGGTGACCATGAAATGATCAAGCCCAGCTAATGGCTGCCTTATCTCTGCAGCAGGCTTCATAATGGCTGTTCAAAGGCTGTTTCTCCAGGTGGGAGTTATGTCATTAAGCCTCGATATTACACATAAGACTAAACCGCAATAACCATGTGGTCTGAGCCGAGATACTGAAAGGTCTTCAAAGCCCCGAGGCCTGGATCAAAGTAGCAGAAAACCTGATTGTAAACGTCTGCATGTGTCCGTCCCTCCTGTGTTTGCAATTATGTGCATGCCTATTTATGAGTGTACAGTCAGTTACGCCGCTTCATACCTCGCCTGCAGTGTTTTTACAAGCAGCAGAACTGAGTGAAATTACCTCTTTTTCCTACATGTTATAATTAAAGAAATTGTGGAGCTTCATTCATATTTATACAACAAAAAAAGAAACAAATGTAAAAACCCTGGAGGGGGAAAACCATCCATAGTGTGCAGAAACAGACAAAGCAGGAGGACAGTGACAGTGGACTGAGGGCCACAACTTCAGGCCATTTATTATGTCTACAGTCATGATTACAATTAGAAATAGATGTGTGATTATAATTATCAAACTACACATGTAGATGGCAAGCATGGTCTTCTAAAAATTGCATTCTTTTAAAATTTAATTGTACTTCCAATTATGTTTTTAGGGAAACTTATTTTTTACAGATTACATTAGATCTGTTGTGACATATCGCAAAGACGTTTCTAATCACCATAACTTTCAACCAACCAATCATGCATTAGATGGAGAGAAATTCATCACCGTGGTAACCCAGAAAATGGAGTTTTAATGGTTGTATTATAATCCTCATCGGGCTACTTTTGTAAGCCAAACCATGCATTTTTGATGCCCAAACCTACTCAAACAGTGAATGAAAATGGCACGAATGTGTAAAAATAACGGTCCTACACAGCACACGACCCTCCTGAGTGAAAAGTTCAGTATCGGACTAGTGCTATGCAAAAAAAAAACTATAGTTCAAAAAGGTGACTGAGATTAGAGTATGTGGACACCAAGGTGACTACATTTGAAAGTAAAACCTAGTCTAGCGACATGGATCAGCAAGTGGGGTGAGCTCCTGAAACTCCTTCATGTGTTTTTAAGAGAAATGACTCGACGACTATTGAAGTGATTGTAATGACGTTTACAAACAGTTGCGCACCATCAATGTCTAAATGTCATTTTGCTAATTCCCTTCAGTCTTAATGAACAAATTCAACATTTTCTTCTTTCTTGGGCAGATGTAGCAGCTCTCCTACTGTATACACATTGTAGCATGAAGAAAGATCAACAAACATCATGAAATTGTAACAGTAAACTCATGTAGTTTTCACATATAAACATTTTTTTCACATTTAACTTGGCATGGACAAACAAATTTACTGCAGAATACACAGACAATACTGAAGTGTGACATTGTTTAACATCAACTGGAAAGTAAAATTAACCTCTGCTAACAAGATGAACTATCACAATATGAGGAAAAACAGGAGAAAAGGAGGATGAATTGAGGAAAGACTGCAGTGACAAAAAAGAACAGAGCAACAATGTTTAAAAATGGCTTTGCTTCATTGAGACGAGGGAAAAAAAATGATTGAGGGAACCAAGATGTGACGTCCATAAATTAAAACTACATCCAGATGAGTGAGCCACTCGATCAGCTAACCCGTTCCATATGAAATCATTCTGCAGTCTGAGTTCACCGAGGTTTCAAATCAACCGCGCATTTTGTTAAACAAACACTGGGATTACTGAGATTAATACACAGAGATGCAGGACGAACAGACCAGACAACTACAGCGATGGTGATGGCTAATGTGGTATTTACATGAACTCTGGGGAATCCGTATCACTGCTGCAAAAACACACACATGCACAACAAAAGCACACAGCGGTGCCAGACTACATACAAACGTGTCAGCTGCTAATCCCCAAAATGGAGGAAGAGGGAAAAGTTCCTTTGTTTCATTGCTGGTGTTTACTCAAAACACAGTCAGTAACTAAATCTGTCTACAGTGAGTTTGTATTCATCATATCAGAAACTTCAGATGGGGGTTTGTCGCTCTAAGTGACAGTTCAGGCTGTTTCAATCATCATGTTCTGCCATCTACTTCATATACCATCATTTCCTACTGTAGCATTTGATTCTGCCGTTGGACCGCTGCACATCATCTCCTGATCATTTCATTTATAGTTAATTTAATGTCTGAAATAGAAAAATCAGATCAAAGTTTTTCTAAACTCACTCAACATAAATTTTCTGGAGAATGTCTGGACGATCTTAACTGATAAATGTTATCTAATTATAAAAATGTTTGGACTTATGTTGATTAATTAAGTGTGTACACTGTCTTTGATTGATCTGCTCAACAAGTTATGGTTCACAACAGCATGAAAACTTGTGATTCACTTTTTTTGCATTATAGGAAAAACCAATTATTTCACCTGGCAAAGGAATCTACAAAACCTTAGCAGGAAATGTCTCCTCTTTCTAGATGTTCTGTAGCTGTGAGATTTGTTTTGGTGCTTCTGTGTGTGTGTGTGTCCACACAAGGTCTCCTCTCTTCATCACTCTTCACCACGATGTGATAGTTCACCTCCTCACCGTCTGGATCGCAACTCACATCAAAGCTGTGCTTAGTGCACCAACCCCAGCCTTGTGCCGGTTGATAAAACAACGCCTTATCCGTAACTTCAGCCACGTCCCTCACTCCTGTGCTATCGTCTCTATCTGCCTAAAACCAGTCTGTACATGCACGTCTGCGTCTTATTTTCAAGAGTACAAAAAACTAAATGGCAGAAAAGTGCTGGAAGGAGGAAAACTACAGCAGAAAACAGAGAAGGTCACAAACAGAGTCACTGGCGTGCACACGTAACTTTGCTGCAATGCCTGTCTGTGAAAAGAAGAGATCCAGTTACATGCTTTAACTACTGTCTGGGCAAATCGGAAGCATTTAAGACACCCAACCCCCTCCCAGATACCGATGATGAAATAATAAAACCGTGATAATCGAAGCAGCGTTTCCATTTGTGAAATTTAACTCACAGGCCGGGCTACCATCAGTGCCGTCCCCCAAATCATTCCCAAACAGCCTGCCTGACTTCTGCACCCCATGCCAAATGCAGACAAGGAAAAGGGGAAGGAGAAAAATAAATAAATCCTCAATTTTAATGGCTCATTTCCATGGGAAACTACCCTTAAGCCTTGAGCCTGACATCGGCGAGGAGACAACTTTCAACCCCCGTCCTCCATTAAATCTCCCCGTCCACTCGAAGTCTGAGCAGGAATAGGAGTCAGGAGTATGTCTAATCTGATTTTATTCAGTTTGGTCCTCCTCTCGGACCTGCTGGTTGGGAGAGCAGGTGAAAGTACCGGCCCAAACATGCTGAATACATGATTAGCTGCTTTCTCATGTTTGTTTGTTTGTCTGAGCAAATCTGCTACGAGATATACAAACTAAATTCCTTGACATGAAAAGCTTGCAGATAAGTAGTAACAGATGGTGCAAGGGCAGCTAAAAATAGTATTTTCTAAACAATCAAATCTTAGCAGAAGTCAAAACTCAATCTCTAAGTTTTGGCCATATAAATTACATTAAATTAGACATATAATTTAATTTAGGTTGTTTGTCTTTGACGTGACCATAATTGCATATTCATTTTAAAACAAAACAAATGAGCAAATGAGAAGAGAAAAAAAACTGTCAACTAATTAGCGCTTAAACATGTTTGCTTATTTGAGAAACATGAGATCACTGAACACTATATGTCACCTCATATTTATGAAATCACAAGAAATGCAGACACACAAAAAAATGCAATACCTTTTTTTTGGCTCTGAAGAAAATACTCCTGACTTCCAAATAAACATGCTTAAATATTTCTTAATTTTGCAAGTTGTGTAATGGATTTTTCAAGGAGGTTATCTAAGAAATCTGCAGAAGCTGCTGGGAATCATTGCCACTAACAAGCTAGCAGTGTTGTTTTATGGAGGTGAATGACCTGTAGAGCATATTGCTTGTTTAACTAATAAATACACACCTTGATTTTTGATTCTTTGTCAAACAATTGACTACTTTTTGACAGTCTTGTTTCTTTTGATGCTGATTGAAGAAGCACATGGAGACTGGCCAACCTTTCAGTGTACAGGAAAACTGTAATAGCAGTGATCACAATTCAGCCATATTGTGTGTTGTGACCTGAAAACTGATTGAAATTTAAGCAACAGTGTTTTCTAAAGCAGTGACTTGTAGCACTCACCTATTACTTGATGTTTCCTGACCAGCAAACAAAACGGGAAGAAAGGCCTAAACTCCTGGTTAAGGCCTCTAAGAGCAAACCATTGGACCAAACGGGGGGAGCAGTGTCAGAAACTATCTTAATTTCTTTAATTACACTGATTGTACTTTGTCATTGAATTACTTATAGTAAATGTATATCTGAATTGTTGTTCTTTGTACTCAATGATAGGTTTGATATTGGTTTTGTGTAAATATTTAACTCTTCCCATTGTCTTGTTCCCACCTTTAATGGTATTTCCTATCTACCTGAGGCAGGAATACTTCATAAAGTGACCATGTAGTTGATAAATAATCAACATTACATGATAATTTCCACCCTCCTACTGTGTCACATTAACTTATATTCCCTGCTGTGTCCAGACTGATACATCCCAGAGAGTTGTTACACAATAAACAGGCCATTTGATGCTTAAAGACGCAGATGTGGAATCAGATGAAGTAAAGAAAAAAAGGAGATATTTTGTTCTGCATCATCAGTCACTGTGTCTCCCGCTCACTGTCACCCTTGAATGGACTCTGTTGTCTCCACACCACTGTGTGCCTCTGTGAAATGATGTTATGTACACACACCTGATGATTAATATGCAGCGATGAAGCCATGAAAAGAGGGACGGGGGATAAAAGAGTAACAGAGGCGGAGAAACGCCTGATGGGAATCTTTTTGGGGACAGTAAATACTGCATGAATTAACCTATCAGAGCTTTGACAAGATGAGATGTGGGAAGAAAACCAATGAAGGAAGGGTGAGACTGAATAGTTTACAGTGCTGTGAAAAAGTTTGCCCATTTAGATTCACGTCTATCTTGCAATACGAGCAGGGAGGAGTCTGATTGGTCCCAAATTAATTCTGCAGTAGATTACAAACGTAAAGCCAGAGTCATAAAGATTACATGAAGAAACAGAGGAATTCTCCAAGATGGTTGAAACAACCAACCGCCAAATACTGTGAAGAATGTGCATAGCTGTCAGAACTGGTGCTGTGAAAAAGGCTTGGATTGGATTTAGCATTGCAGATTTTCCACCAGTCAAAGGTGCATTATATAGTTTTGCAAAATGCTTATGTATGCATGTGTGTATAAGTGCGTATAGTGCATACTCTACGTCAATCAAGCCGGTTTCTAATTAAGAGTTGCTGTGCAAGGGTAACGATAGTTGCTAGGGAAGGAAATCACTATCAGCCTCCCATTTTCATATGAATGAGCTCATTTAATTAAACTGAACAGCTAATGAGAGCCTATATCAAAATAATAGAATGTTCTACCAGCTATGTAAGAAGTGAACAAAAAAAGAGAAAAATCCCCACAAGGATGACATATAGGACAGAAAAAGAAAAAAAAGCTGAAGTGAGAGACAAACAGCGTGAAAGGCAGGAAGATTAACTGGTTCTGAGCAGGAAACAGATATCTGTTGTCTTTGAACCTGTAATGTTATTTCAGCGCTGACAGAAGTTCAAAGAATCTGGAAGCTGAGATTGAGTTAGACTTTGGTGCACAAAAGGAACGAGGAGAGAGAAAGAGGGAGAATAAATGTCGACTTGCATGTTGTCTGGTATGTGTGTGTGTGTGAGAGAGAAAGAAGCAGGGAGGGAGATCTCAGATGAAAAGCGGAGGAAAAAACTCTTCCATTGTTGAGTGTGTGGCTGTGTTGGTGTGTGCTTGTCAGGCATGCACACGCACTTGTGTGTCGACTATAATTTCTCCATTTGAAGGTTAATTAACGCTTGGAGTGAAAGCTACAGGACTGCAAATCAAAGACAGTAAACAGTCTTCCAGCCGCCTCGGGGGATTATTAGAAAAATAAATGAAAGCTGCATAAAACAATTAAAATATTTGAAATGTGAACTTTGAGAAGCAGTTTTTTTCCCTCCACTTTCCTTTGATAACACTAGAATGATCAAGGACAAGTGAAATAAACTTAGAGCACGAGTGTGTGAGCACAAAACGACACAAAATGTTGACACTATAGCTGCAGTGCATTAAAAGGCGCAACGACATAATGTTTAAACAAACGTATAATGTGTATGTATAGGTGTTTTCAGTTGCCTCATTCTATACATTATCCTTTCTAGAAGCAAAAAGAGGTGAATTTATTTTCAAACATAGCAAATGATAATAAATTACAATATATTAGTCATAAACTGAGAGGCTTGCTGCTATTCCAAACAGAAAATTAGATAGTTGCAAAAGCTGGTGGCAAAAAACAAAGGTCAGAAAACTGCAACTTGAGCTCCTTGAAAGAAAGTAACGGAGGTAGGAAAGTTTGTGAGTGTGATGTTAGTAGTTGGGAGGGCTATATATATATATTTGATTTGGGGCTGTGCCGTGTACATGTCAACACCCTCAATCTGGCAAACCAGAGGGATATGAGCTAATTAAGGAGGAAGACAACCGAAGGGGCATAACAGAGGGAAGAAATCAAATTAAAGGCAGGAGAGGATTAGTGAGAGAGGCAAAGTACTGTCTACTTTTTCTGGAGTTTAGCGAAAACATTTGGAATGACAGAGGATGTGACAAACAGGGATGGTAGACGAGGAATAAAGACATCTGAAGAGTGTATTTGCTCAAATTGATTTAAGAAGGTATTTCAGACCATATTTGCATCAAATGATCCCCCCTGGCCTGTTTTTTATATGTTCCATTTGTGTTGCTGTCTCTTTTTCGTGTCATTTTCTCTCCGTCTGTCTCTCTGTCTCCGTTCTGTGCTCTCAGAGGAGCTGTCCCTGTCCCAGCCCCAGAGCTGCTATCTGATGGGCAGCGAGCCACTGTTTTCATAAACACGGTTTTTGGAGGACCAGCATACATACATAAACAGCAGCACCACAGGCTGCAGTGTCAGATCTCTTCTAAACCTCCGTCACTCACTCTGCTCTTCTAAAAGCCCCATCAGCCAGTGTTTGGACCAGCCTGACAGTGCCGGGCTTTCAGACGGGTCCCAGACAGAACCAGAGCCATGTTTGGGTCACCCTGCAGATACGAAGCCCCCCGGCTCATCAGAACCCCACTGTCATTCCAGGATTAACTCTGTATACACACTGGCCCATTACAGCACACAAAGTGTCGGCCTCGGGTCACAATAAATATTCTTTAATCTGATAACTTTGTGTTTGCTTTAAAAAAAAAGTTTTTTGCGGGTTTAAAATGCTCTGCATTACTCTAAGGAGAACCTCTAAATCTGAAAACCGTTTTTCACTGATAGTTAAAGAACCATTTGTGGTTTCCTAAAGCTGAGATCCTGAGGTTCTTAAGTGTGCTTTTGGTTTTCAGTTGCACCACAATCCCACTCCATGCCAGTGCAGCAGCAGACCCATTCAAACACATTCAGTATTTGAATGGGACTGCTACTGGAAGCACTTTTTATTCAGAGTACTTGTGTAATGATGTCATTCCCTACTTTATCTTTACTTTTTTGGGTATATTTTCTCATGAAGACGTTAGGTCAGGCTGACACATGCACTGTACAGTCCTAATAAGATTTAGGTCTACTGAGAATAGACTGTGTGGTGCATATTAATTTCCAGGGTCACAATCTGCAAAGCGCGACACATGGCCGAAGTGATGGAGTGATGGGCGATACGATCCCGAATGATGCAGGAGATTTGGGTCTCGCAAAGTAGTTGTTCATTGGGCTCAAAGTCATGCCAGCGATAGCCCAAGATCTTTCTAAGGCAAGTAGTACTGAAGGAGTCAAGTCTTTGAGTAGGGCTGACTGTCAGCGTCCAGGTCTCACATCCATAGAGCAAGACCGGAAGGACGCGAACTCTGAAGACCACGATCTTAATCCGTCGATGTAGATATCGGGAATGTCAAACGCTCCTGTTAAACGAGTTCATCATCCTCCAAGCACAGCCTAGACGTCTTTCAACTTCAAAGGCACGACTGCCAGAGGAGTTGATGTCGTTGCCAAGATAAGTGAATCTCTCCACAATGTCCATGTGTGTATCGCCAACAACACAGCTGGTAGCTGAGTCCAAGAAGTCATTGAAAGCCTGGATTTTGGTCTTGATCCAGGAGATCCACAAGCCAAGACACTCTGACTCACTGCTGAGGTTTGAACACGCAGAGCACAGAAGATTTATTGACTCCGCTGAGATCACAGCATCATCAGCGAAGTCCAGGTCCGTGATCTTTTCCTCTCCAATTGACACTCCTGCATCTGGTGTGGACTTGAATGCATGCCCCCAGAACCCAGTTCATGCAGGCATTAAACAGAGTTGGAGCATGAACACATCCCTGACGAACTCCAGCAGCCACCAGAGAGCATTCAGAGACACGACTTCCAATCTGAACAGCACCCACAGAACCAGCGTGAAGAGCAACGATGAGGTCCAGCAGCCTCTGCATGTAACATGTAAATGCATTTAACATGAAAACAGGCATGAAAACGCCACACAGAAAAGGCCCCAGTACAGACCCAGAACCTTCTAGCTGTGAGGCGACTGTGCACTGCACCATCATGCTGCCCCTATAAAAATCTGTGAACTTGATCGACGGTATGAACCTAATGTTCACTGCTAGTGTCATCATTGTTCCACCTTTTCAGATAATAAGAGGTTTGCACTGCTGTGTGGTTAACAAGTGCCTAAACTTAACTAAACAGTGAGTGAAATGAAACTTAAGTCACAAAATGAAACTAAACTAAGTGAAATAAATAAAAGTCCAACACAGGACACAAACCTTGATGTCATTGCTAAAAGTCCTGTGACTTTCCCTCCCACCATCTCCCCAACTTCCGAAAGAGGCTGCTTTGAACTGGAAATATTCCTGTATGTCCATCGGCATCTAATATTGATGAGTGTGGAATCTATGCCAAAGAACACTTTCTGTGAATCTCTGGGACGTCAGCACCGATGACAAAATGTCCTGTTTTTTGATGTCCTGGAAACGGGTTGGTTCCATATAGTATTTTGCAGGTCACATCTTTTCTGATTCACACTGGCTGCTCTCATCAGTACCACTTACAGATGAAGCCCACAAAAAGCTCCAATGTTTCCTTCAGGAGTTGGTAGAGACCGAAAGCAGAGCTAGAAGGAGAGTTATTCCATAACTGCTGTTCACTGATGTCATGTTCAGAACACTTGTGTTTTTTATTCATTCTTGTTGAGTGAAGAGTGAGGTTGCTTTAACTTACAACCATATGTTCATGTTCAGCTCTTCTCTCAAGCTTTCATCATGCATGCAACCATTTAAAGATGTTTGCCGCAGAAAACAAAAGCACATTTTGCAACCGTTGACTCTTTTTTATTTTTTGTCTGGGAGGATTCACAGCTCAGAGACTCACAACGTATTGTTCAAAGTGTGCAAATCTGTTCACTGATCAGGCGTTTTTATGTTAGACCCATTAACATGTACATCATACTGTTTACTCCAATTAACAAAATTAGTTCAACGTATTTTAGACTCAGTGGATTCAGAGATCTAAGAACATATAAGGAATGAGTCAGGACTGCTTTCTTCTGTTTAGGACTATCATGTTTGGTGACTAATCTAAACATAACATCTACCTCTGGGTTGCAGCAGGACACATGGACTCCCTGAAGCTCCCTGAAGACATTTCATTAGATTGTTAAACAAGCATGAAGATCCAAGAATAGTTGACATCTCTTTGACATCTTTTACAAGGTTATCCAGAGTGTAAGTGACTTTTCACATGACCCTACACATCACATGACCCCACCCACAGCAATTTCACTGTCGGACCCCCAGTTTTAAACCCTCCTCCCTGCAATCCGGAGTCCCCTCAGCAGTAACAGAACGCTAGGAAGGGAACAGCTTCAGGCCTTTCCTTCAAATTCATTACTGTGTTATTTTAACATAATTATTGGAAACATTTTTGTACCTACGCATGATCTCAAACTAAAATCCTGTCATTCAGCAGGAGCTTAGCCTGTATACGAAGCAGATGGCATCAGTGGTGAGCTTTATATTGAGTTACAGCAACAAAAACTCAGATTAAGAGAGAAAAGTAAGGCCCACCTGGAATCCTGTTGTTCTGCAGGGCATGTAAAGTTATTTTGGAAAGATGATTTGATCCACTTAATTAAAGTAAGCAGATGGTAAACAGTATGTGTCATAGTGTATTGACAGGGATGTAATGCTTACTTATTTATTTGATCTTGAGCATTTCTGCTTTCTCCTCTGCTTAAATATTTATCTTCATCTTGTCTGCTGATATATGCAACAGAGCCTGACTGATAAAGAATTGCTGTTAAAATTGAAATTGAAATTTGAGATTTAAAATATCAGATATTGACAAGCTGGTAGATCGCAGTTGTTACATAACATAAGTAAACACTTATGATAAGGATCCCTTAAACTGAGCCCAAATAAATAAATTCTAAAGAATTAAATGCACCAACTTATATAGTTTATAGTTTGAACCAAAGGCTGAAAAACAAAGCCAGACATGGAAGTTCCTGCAGTTCCTCAAATGGCCACATGAGGCTGCCTCCAACAGCGAGTCAAACCTCATAGACCACCATGTTAAAATGTCCAACTTTACAGCAGAAATAAACATGTTTAGAGCCTGGTGCAAAAGATGGTTTTGGTCTGAATAGCTAATTTTCCTGTTATTGAAACTGTACATGGGGTAAATTCTTGTATATCTCACTTGTTTATATTGTATTGAAGTTTAAAGCTATGCATAATTAAGGACATGGCTGCCTTGGCACCAATCACTCTCCACATCTTTGCCAATTTTTGGTCAGCTACTGTGAAGGTGTCGATGGCCAGAGTCATCTCACACTGGGCTTCAAAATGATTGTTCATAAAACCTATGGATGACGTGAAGAGTTTTTTTTCCTCATTGTTATATACAATCGATGGTTTAAACATATAGTAAATTTGTCAGAGTTCCTGAGTGAACTCACAATGCAGCATCGACACTGTTTCCCAAATGCCTCAAAGACAGTTGTAGTATTTCTGTACTGTAATGTCTTGTTAACCAACATTTACAGTTTATCAGACTAGCACTACTTCTGAAAGTATCTTGAATGTGAAACAACATCAAACTACACTGAAAAAAATACATATATAAACGCTCCATGTGAAATATTGATGCCAGCTGCACAGCGATTGCTCTAGTGGACATTCCTGCTTCCAACATGCCAATGGTACATTCCCGCATGACCGGAGTCATCTGAGCCATTGCTGCTTTTGTCAAAATGTGACATTTTGCGCCCTGATAAGCCTAATGGTTATGTCGCGTGACCCAAGTGCAGAGGCGTAGCGGCAGTCCCAGGTTCGACTCCGACCTCGGGCGTTTACTGCATGTCCTTCCCTACTCTCTCCTGTTTCCGATTTTATCCACTGTCCTATCTAATAAAGGCACAAAAGGCCAAAAATAAATCTTTTTAAAAAAAAAGTGACATTTTGGGGTGGCCTTTTATTGTCCACAGTATAAGGAGTGTCTGAGTACTGCTCATTCTGTTTGAGCAGAGTCTGGATATGCAACACCCATGTACTGAATGGAATTAATGCATCACTGAGCAAATGCTCACAGGCAGTGGTGGACTCAAATTTGGGACACTAACCAAAAGATATATCCCTTTTGTACAAGTACAAGACAGTATACGCTCACTTTGGGTGGCACACTTCATGTGGCATCAATATTTCACATGGGGCATTTATATTTTTGTTCAGTGTAAGTACTAGAGCTGAAACAGTTAATTAGTTGACTAGTGAATCAACAGAAATTTGGTCATTCATTATTTTTTTTATAACTGATTTGTCATTCAGGTAATTCTTTAAACAAAAACACCAAACATAATGTAAGTCCAGCCTCTTACTTTGATGACTTTTCGAGGTTTGACTGCTGGTCAGAAGAAGAAAAAAACGAGCTATTTGAAGATGTCATCTGGGCTTTAGGAAACTCTAACAGGCATTTTTCATCAGTCAATTAAAGAGAAAATAATTGGTAGATTATTTGATAATGAAAACAGTCTAGTCACAGCCCCACAAAATACATTGGTAATGATATATAAATGTAAAGCATGTGAAGAAGAAAAAGATAAAGAAGCAGCAAAGTGCAAACCTATGGATTTCTATATGGGCTGAAGTGCAGCAGCAGTTATATAATTATTTTTTTCTGCTGTGTGGGATTAAGAAAATACTTGCAGTGAACTATAGATAGAATGGCAATGTGATGATGAAGTGGAGGATGATTAATGGAGGGAGCCTGTGGGAGAAAAGAAAAAGTTTGACAAAGTAGCTGCTGTGTCCTCCATCCTCTTCATCATCTCTGCTTCTGCTCTTCACCTCAATCTGTGAGTCGCCGCTGCAGGTGTTTCTCCTCCCCCACTGCTCTCTGTGGGTGACGATGAATGACAGACGGCAGGACATCGACAGGTGCTCAGAAAATCGGCTGGCACTTTTCAAGGTGATGCTGCAGGTGACCTATGACCTGAACGGCTGGACTCTGCTGAGCTCAGCTGTAATAATCGACGGTTATTCT
Source organism: Dascyllus trimaculatus (assembly GCA_024666655.1). Taxonomy (NCBI): domain Eukaryota; kingdom Metazoa; phylum Chordata; class Actinopteri; family Pomacentridae; genus Dascyllus; species Dascyllus trimaculatus. The sequence goes on from CM045450.1 coordinate 16,992,922, forward strand.
TCAGCCATCAGCTGCTGCCTTTCACTGATCGTCCCTCCATCCTGAGGTGATGAGATGAAAGAATGACAGCGGTGCTAAAAACAGACAGTTGTTGGTGTGTGTGTGTGCCAGCGTATGGAAAGTTTATCAATACGCTGCTTTATCGAGGTGCCAGCACTAATTTGCATGTTTTCTTTCTGTGTAAATGAGACAGGAAGAGATATGCAAACAACTCAGTGATGATGGGAGAACAATGGTGGTTTTAAAAGCTTTTCTTTCTTTATGGTGGACTGCTTACGCCTTACAACAGTTTGTGGACAGATCAGCTAATGGGCCTCTTTAATATGCACAAGGAATTGAGAATTTGGTTCAGTAGCTGAATGCATGAATTTGAGTCTTTTCTAACACTAACCGGCACACTTAAAGACTCCAGTCACTATTAATGTAAAACTGTGATAACAGATGAAATCTTCTGTGGTAACAAGCCAACACTACAACTTGTTAATCTGAATCCAACGAGGAGAAGCTTGTCCACGACAAAAGAATGTTTTATTTTTGCAAAGTATGTGGGCTAAAATTTTAAAATAGAATAATTAAAAAATGTTTATTAGGGACAGGAAGAAGAGAAGTTCTGGTGGAATTAAAAACGCTAATTATGATAACACAAACACAACAGCTTTATCACTATCTGATGCAGGTGTAAGTGATCCCAAAAGAACCAGAATCATAAAGATGCTCACTGATCTCCCTCTTGTTATCAATAATTTATAATCCTCATCATTTACAAAGCACTTTGCTATCAGACGTTACTCCAGTTTAGATTGAAAAGGAGTAAACAATGTATTACAGAATTAACAAAGTTATTCATTTATCTTATTTAAAGTTTTATTTATGCAAGACATATTCGTAACAGTAACACAGGGTTTCAGTTCAAACATTTCTTTACTGTTATAACGGATCTTTTTACTCACTTTCACACACATATATAGGAATTGTTCCAATTAATGACTGGTTGATAAAAACTCATCTACACTATCAAAAAAAACTGTTAAGAAAACAAAACAAAACAACATTCTGGCAGCTGGGGCACCAAATAAATACTTTTTCATAATCAAAACACATTTTTTAGCCTCAATTATACATTCGATCTTTTTTTTGGCTTTTTGGTGTTAAATGAGGGACATTTTCTTGTGAAAAATGATGACATTACCCACAATATATGATAAAACACACACACACACACATATATATATATATTTTTTTTTACAAATATATGTAGACAACATACACTGATGAAAACACATTGATTCAGAATTTTTGTTGTGAAAACTTCTGTAATTATACAAGATATCTACCATTTACCAAATAAATTTATGTAAAACTACAGAATGTGTACAAAAATGGGAGTGTATTTTTATGCCAGAAAATTCCATTTTATATTTAAAAATTTTTTTTAAAGAAATTTTCTGGTTATTTACAGTTGAAGGTTTTTTTTAATGTTATTTACATTAGCCATGTAGATTTACAGTCTACTTTTGTAATTTTGGTATTTTTGTGTATTTAAAAAAAAAGAAAAAAACACACATTTAGACATTTCATGTGCAGTGTATTAACACATGTATTGATTACGGCCTTTTTCTATTTTGTAGTTTTAGGTATTACAAATACTTTTCTTGTCTGTGTGTTTTTTTATTAAACTTTTCCCTTGTGCTACAAATATAAATATGTGTTGAGGTTGTTGTTGTTGTTTTTTTGTTTTTTTTTTACCACATTCTATAATCATAACAGTGATATTTCTCATGAAAAAATGTTTTACTGTTCATATATGTTTATTTTTCAGGTACTTGAAATAGCATTTTTGAGATCATCTGACTAGTGCTGAGACAGTACAAACTTTTTGGGAATGCAAATTTATCCATATAACTTCCTATAGGTTTAACATGCAGGCTCACATTCATGTCCTTAATTTACAAAGGCATATGTCAAGAACACAACACCTACAAAGACTTACACAGCTGATGGGGGGACTGAAGATAAGCGGCACCGGAAATGGAAAAGTCGATTGAAAGAGGCTGCGGAGGTATTAATTAAACAATGCCCATTTTAATCATAGCTAATTATATTTGCACGCGAGGGCTCAGAGGATTGAGGGGGCTGAGGGTGATTGTATCTGTCTGTGCTCATTAGTACGGTGGAGCTGTCTGATGGCAAAGTACGGCCTCAAATGAAAAGCAATAAATATCACCTCTGTCAGGGGTGATGCTGTTAAAACGCTGACTGTGGACAGGTCGGTACAGACAAGACCAACATTTGACTGGAGCTGCCTAAATAAATACAGAGAAATGAGAAAAAGTATATCTGGAGCTTGGAAAATATGCCATCAAACAAGAAAGAAGGGAAAATATTAGCCAGTAATGTATTTGAGCAGAAGAGAGCATGTTAGCAGCCTAACCACCTCCCCACTGGTTACATTGTTAATTAATGTTGCATCCATTTATCAGTCAAATAGCTTCTAATTAGTCTTTTCAAGCTCCTCTGCCTTGAACCACTTTCCTCCTGCCCTCCTCCTCTGCCTTGTCAATAAGCCACCCCACTCCTCCCTCTGTTTCTTTCTCTTACGAGGCTTATCTGCGCTCATCAGCGACTGTTTCCCATCTATAAACATCCAGGAGCTCAGACGTTGACCCTCGACTCCCGCATGACCTGGAGGTCACCAGCAAAAAAGGACAGGGGTATTGAAGGGAAAATCATCAGGCCTGTGTCTTATCTCTTTGAGAGGTAGAACTGAGGTTTAAAAGGAGGAAAATTTAAAAAGGGTTCAAAATACAGGCCAAAGTGCTGCAGTTGTCTTAAGGTGTGATCACTTTCCCGTGTCCTGAGGTGAGAACACACTCCCAGCTGCCGTCCCAGAGCCTCCCTGTCTGTCTGTCTCCTCCTGCCTCTAAAAGCAGATTATTCAGGCCTCCTCACCTAAGCTCATAAGAGACTGTAGTGTCTCCCACTCTCTCTTTCTCACACACAACGGGATTAGAATGTGTGTTAAAATATAGTGGGGGAAATGCAGTGCACCCACACTCCCGCGTTTGTATCAGTGGAACACGAGAGGATCTTTATCAAGACAAGAAGGATGAAAGTAATCATCTTCCATTAGAGCACAATGCATTTTCTTTTATCAATTATGTTGTGATGCAAGACATAACAATGATTTCAAGCTAATTCACTGTATGTTTTTTTTTTATTCCAAGCCTGCATGTAATGATATGAATCTGGCAAACATGAGCACTGGCAGTGAGATTTAAAATACTCTCATTTCCCAGTGATTATATTACAGCACTGACACAAATACACACATTGTCGTGGTCCAACTGTGTAATTATAACATTAAGGGAGATATTTTAGGACCCTCAAAGAAAATTTCCATTGCTGTCTCATGATGAGGCCAGTAATAAACAGAGAGGTTTTCAATAAAAACTAGAATGGATAGAGAATGAAAGAGGGGGAGGAGCAAGAGAGAGAAATTGGAGAGACGCAGGAGTAAAAAGCGACATTTTTTTCCCTGTCTGGTTTTCTATAAGAGGAACGAGAGGAGATAAGACTAAAAGGACTGTCACTCAGAGGAACAATCCCTCCAGTGTCCCCTCTTGCTCCTGCTGCTCCTCCCTTCTCCCTCCCTCTCTCTCTCCAATTTCCACAGATTCCTGCTGAGATAGAGTCGCTGTTCACAGGGACAGTTTGCTGACATCATCCGCTACATACTGAGTGTCCTGCACTCTCACTGCACCGCCCAACAACACTTCTGTGACAGGACCAACTCACATACACACAAACAGAGATGTGACCATTTCTACCCTGCACAGTTCTCAATACCTGGCTAATTGGTAGCAACATCCATCACCCACATACACACATACTTTAACGACTATTTGTCCTTTTCAACGTAGTTTTACTAATTCAAAGACTGGAAATTTCATATGAGAAAAGAATTTAGAACAGTGTAATTTCTTTCAAATGTTTGGATACTGATCATATTACAAGGCATATAACGCTAAACACACAGATCCAAACAGTCAGGTATGATTTGTTTATTGCTTTTTCAGACCAGTTACCAAGTCAGTTTGATTGATTTCATTATTGTAATTACAACGGTGCACTTGTGACGACAAATCCTGATGAAAATGACACCATTTCTGTAGAGTACACCCAGGAATTAAAAATGTTTTGCCAATTAAAAGGTAATTCAGTGTACCGTTTCCAACATCTTATCAATTTTATTAACAGCCAGGTTGCATATGTATTGACGATTACACTCATCTGCCACTTCATTAGATTAAACCTGTTAAGTCTACAGCAAATTCAACATATCTGCACCTTCCATAAATTCTACCTTTAAAAATCTTCTGCATTTTCAGGTTTGGTTCATGCTGTCAAAAAGGTAATAATTCTGCTTCATATTTATTAATATTATTGTTATCATTATGTTTAAAGTGTAGAATATTTTGTCACCTCCCACTAAAATACATGAAAGCAACAAAATATTAGTAACGCTTTAATTTGTAATGCAATCCAGTATACCATTACCATCCACTACGACCTCATTAATAAACAAACAAAAAAGAAAACATAGGAGCGTCATAAAAAAATCAAATAAGTTCAACAGCTTTATGACAGACGTGTTGTACTGGTTTGCATTAGACTTCACATGTGTACCTAATAAAGTGGCTGCTGACTGTATAAAGTAATAAGTGACTACTATGCTGTATAGTAGAGATAGCAGCAGCAGAAACCAACCACAGAGGATTTCGATGACTTTCTCAGTATTTGTTCAGTGTGCATGTCTCCATAACTGTGGCTAACAGGTACATTCTGCTTTATTTGCAAAGGTACTTTTTAGATAGAACCATGTTTATTTTATGCATCAACAGAACAATAAGTGATCACACCCAGTCAGAGTAGGAGTTTTAGCAAGAGTTTGCTTTATTTCTCTTCTTCCTGACAACATCTGTAATCAATTCGAATCAAGCTAACAAGCTGCCATTAATCATTTATCAATTGCCCTTAATGAAAATGAATCTGAACAGAAAAAATGCTGAAATACAGAAAAATTATAGTGAGATCACGCAGAAGGATCAAAACATGATTTTTAAAAATTCCAGTTAGAGAAATGTAGAGAACCAAAGCAGTGAGCTCAAATCAGTGAGTTCAGTATTTCTATAATGCTAGTTAACGTACTCAATTACAATCAGAAGCATAAAAACATTGAATTGAATTAAACTGAATTAGAAGCATATAAACAGAAAAGTTTGTTGCTAGTCAGAGAAATTGATTCAACCTTTATCGAGAGAACACAAGTACTGATTCTTTTGAAAAGACAAATCAAATGTATCAGGAACAGCAGAGTAGCTTTCACCCTTGTGATGGAGCAAACAGGATTAAGTCCAGCTCCTTAAGGGGAGATAAAACAATCAGTGTTTCACATGCGTTCAGCATTCCACAGTCGTTACATTTCAGCAGACTGTCTCCATCCCCAGAAAAAAGCCAATGAAAGTTAACATAGCCCTGATACACATGGTGGTATTCACCTCACCTCCACAAGACCTCTGGAGCTGCCCTCTGTCTACCGTCTGCACTGCGACATAGTGTCAGTCTGAAGTGTGTTCAGAGGAGGTCAAGACTGAACCATCTTTTTATGGGGATCAAAGACATATCGCTTGAAATGCAAGTGAATGCTAACAGGCTGAGAATCTGCTTTGGGTTCCTCTTCATTTGCACCTTTGCTTCCAGCCTTCCCTTTCTTCTTCGAGGCGGAGGATAACAACTGCTTGGTTTCTGGGCGAAGACCCTCTGAAGATCAAAAAGAAAGTCAAGTAAAGAAGTTGATTATGTATCATTCAAAAACAAGACACCAGAGATAGATCCCCTTATGCACTAAATATAAATAATGCTGTCCCACACTCTATACAGTACTTAGATCAACTTAATAATCTCAGTGTGGCTATATCTGATGCATGATATGGATCTTTTCTGCCCTGTTATGTGTGCAGTAGGAGCTCTATCAGTGCTGGAGTCTCATGGTTCTGACCTCGAGATCAACTGATGCCTTCATCCTCTTTAGGCAGCTTTCAGTTGCTGCTGGAGTCTTTGCCTTGAAGTCACTGCGTTGCACCGTCCTGTATTGCGTCTCGTCTATCTGTTTAGACTCACCCTCATCATTCTTTGCTCATTTCGGTTCTCAGTTATACTTTGCTGTTTGCTGTGTTCGATGCTGCTCATGCATGCACTACAAGTTCTTCTCCTCCGTCATATCTACCTTCTTGTCTTTGTCTATGTGCACTTGGGGGATAGGAGCTGGCTGCTTGTTTGCCTGCAGTTTTGCACACGAAAGGTAAGAAATGCTCTGGGTTCGCTGCTTTACACGCTGGCTGTCTGATCTCACATAAAACGGCGCCAGCATTCTTCTCGTTATCGTTGTGCCAGTGTGAGGGTTGTTATGATTGCAGCACAGCCAGAAATTTCTTCTCGTTATCTACGATCAGCTGAAAACGTCCGTTCACCACCACAAAAACACCCTCACACACCCAATCACATATGATCTGATCTCGAGGGAGACTATTTTAGGATTGTTGTTTTACTTGTTTGTCCACAATTTCATTTCTATATATTTTTATGTACACAACAAAATAAAACATACACAATATAAAGGCACTGCACAGACTTAAAGAGTAATGGGGATGCACTGCCGGTGATGTCTAAGAATTGAGTTAATGTTATGGGAAGTGTTAAAGACTGTACTTGTGGCTTACTAGTAAGACAAGGTTTACTAGACAATGTCAAAAAATTAACATCCAGTAAGGAACAAATAAAACAAATCATTTCATTTTCGTTTTACAGTTCCTGTGTGGTGGCACATTATATTCAGAATCTGGGTGTGCCACACAAGCATTAACGATCAGTATCACTGCATCAGAGCAGGTCAGTGTGTGTTGATACTTGTTCAGTTTAGAACATGAGATTTGTAGAAAATCCCTACCTGATTTTACCCAATTCTGTAAACATTTATATTTGTCCTATTTTTTTTGGAGCAAAGGGGCATTTCAAAACAAAGCCATCAAAAATAGTTTACTGTTTTTGATGGCATTGAGATCTGACTCTGCTCTCGTCATACAGAGCTCTGTGCTGCTGATTAGTGGCAACAGTTTCAAGACACTGCAGAGTCTATGCTGCCAACAGAGCATCTTTTTTTTTAGTTTAACGTAATCATTTCTTTAGCCGAAATATTCTACTGACGTTGCCTTATTCCAAGAACTCTTAAATCAGAGTAGATAATGTTTTGTTATAGAATAGTCAGGGGAATTCACCAATTTTATGTGAACAATGCAACTTTTCTTTTCGTATAAAGCAGCACAAGGTTTGTAACATGAGATTTAGAAAAGTACAAGAGAAAGTGGACCAACAGGCAGGAAAGTGAAAATGCACAAGGAAACTCACAATGCTAACAACTGGCAACAAGTATCCTGCATTACCCATCATCATTACACATCAGTAGCCATGTGAAAAAGAAAAACATGCCCACAGTCACTGTGGGCTTTCAGTTTTGCACAATCTTACATACAGTTTTCAGAGTTGCAGCATGTACAAAGTTGCCATGAAACAAAACTTAAGTGTAAAGATGCCTGCACAGATAAAACTTAGCCGACCACAACATTTTCACTGAGACACTGCTGAATGTCTACATTATGTTCATGCGTGAAGGTTTGTGTGTCAGTATATCTGAGACTTTTCAGTATGCAGGAGCGAGGCAGCGAAGAGGATGTAGGTGAGGTTCTCTTTCTAAATGTTTTTGTTTTCTCTTCCCTCCCGGTGTGGAGTCGTGGGTTTTAAGCAACAGAAGGTAAAATAAACACTGATCAGACTTCCCCCGGAACACAGGCAATCCCCAGAGGAATCCTGGGAATGCAGCTCGGGATGTCAGGCCCACCGCTCTTACCACATCCTGAAAACTGTCTGCTGAGCCCCAAAATTCAAGGGAATACAGAAAAAAGCGTTTTGGATGTGTGTATTGATGATGAGATTTATCTAATGTCAAACTGAGCAGCATTATGGAAAGTCCCAGAGAGTTTATTATGTGTGTCTCCTCCATTTAATGGCACCAGTGGTTTAAGTGACAGATGTTATCAATAAAAGAAATAGTTTAATCACTTCAGTAAATCCTTACCTTGTACACGAATTTTGAACTTCCCACTCTGTCCAAACCCACCCTCGATAATGCCAGTCTCGCCTGTTGATAGTGTGACCTTCAACCCCACAAACAGCTGGAGGTTGGTCTCCTTCTTGAACAGGTTGCGGCCAATCACACTGTAATCATCGGTCACCTGAGCACAAGAGAATTGGAAAAAGACCCTTGTGAGCTGACTACAAACATAAAGAACAACAGAAAACGACAAATCTCATTAGCGGGACAAATAGTGTGCAAGCATATGATCTGATTCTAAATGAAAATTTCAGTATGTTCTTTATGCAGCTCTTGTGGGTTGCCATGATTTCATTCTGTCGTTGTGATGGTTGAGGAAGAAGAGCTGGTCTTCTGTCCTGTGCCACCCTCATCAATTCCACCGTTCACCATGAACCACATTCTTCGAAGCTTGCCGCCTTGCTGTCTCGTGCTCTCTCTTTCATCATCTTGCATTTTTTATGGCATATTTGTTTGTATTTCTTGCTTATCATCCATCACTAAGTCGATCTAACCCGCTACTAATCTGATAACAGGAGGGCACCGCTCTGTCTCCAACTCAGCCCCGCCACCAGCTCTTCCTCTCTCCTCTGCCTAAACCCTTATTCATTCTTGAACATTTGACCCTGACATCCCTCAAGCGTGACTGATGCTCTGATAAAAAAAAACACAGTTGCTACACGTCTGACAGACCGTATGAATTGAGACTGGACGAGGCAGTCATATCTCAACAATGCCAGTAATGTGTTCTTTTGCAAAAGGGAATTCTATAGTCTTGAAACATAACTGCCTCTTTCTGAGAAACATACGAACGACAAATGTAACGTCACATGACCACCATCTGATCTCGAACACACGCTGCTCTACTCCTGAGCAAGTGAGTGGAGCTGTCAACAGCCTGAGGTGCTAAAGCAGGAAACTAGTTCACACACTTGACCCCTGACCTGAATCTGACCCTGCACAAACGTCCACATGGAGAAACTTAACTGTAACACACAGAATGACAAGGGGCATCACCATCAACACCTTCAGTGTGAACACAGATGAAAATACAGCTGTGACAAGTTCAAGGGAGTCAACTTCTTGAAAAATTGTCAAACTAATGTTAAGTTGCATCAAGTGGGAAACAATAGAATTAGATAAGACGAGATACAGATCAGCATGAACTGGAGCTCAGGAATTAGTACAGAATGTAACAACAATCACACTAGAATGAAACTGAAGAGAGAAAGAAAGAGAAAGGTGCTCAGACCCAGAGAAGACTGGGTAGAGTTTGGTAAACTCAGTCATGTGGGTATTCCTGTGTCACTCAGGTGTGTCCAAACAGCGCCAGCCTCGGACAGCTAGACGGGACAAGTGGCGTCAGACGGCCACCCACGCGCACCTCTGTCACAGCACATGCTAAGGCATGCGTACCCACCCATGCCTCAAACCCTGCTCAGAGCTGCATATGCATGCTTGTTTGTGTGTACGTGTCTGCTTATGAATATACAATAGGGGCTCTGTCTGAGAGGCACGCTCCAGTGCCACCAGCAATGAGAAACATCCAAAGAACCAGAGCCTGAAGAAGGCGTACAAGGTGACAGAGAGGGCAGGGAAGTAAGGTCAACACTCAAGGGTAAGCCAAATGGTCATGGAACAAATCATTTTAAAAAACAGACAAAATGTTGAGCATCCACTCACCCTCTCCACCTGTCCCTCCTTGTGTTTGGTCTTGAAGATGCGCAGACGAGGCAAGGCGGTCTCAGTGTAGCTTTTATCTTCGAACCCCTGTAGCAGACAACCCTGGAAGGCCAGCCGGCATGCATTGGCGTGGATGTCTGCATCTAGCTTGGAGCCAATTACCAGACAGAGTGAAGGACATGTGACTGGCCGTTCAAACTCCAATAAGGCCCACTGCTCTGGGTCCGGCCCTGAACTCCCCTCTCCCTGCCCAGCAACATATTCATCCTGGTGAAAGTACTCCCTGTCGAAAGTGAAGGGCGTTTCCAGTGAGCAGGGCTCTGATGGAGGAGGTTTAGAGTCTGAGGGGGGCTCTGAGGCACTGACGGGTGGCAGCCCAAAGAAGGTCACCCTCGCCATGACTGTTTCATGACCCACTGTGATGTGGAACTTGGCACGGGTGGCAAGAGAGCCCCTGAAGTAGCCTATCTTCCTCACAGAGATGACGGCTGCAAAGAGGGTGCGCAGGGACCCTGGAGTGCACACCACACCACGCTCCAACAGTTTAGGGTCGAACTGTGTCACGCACACACCCACACGATCCCCCTGCATGGCCCCAGACACTGGCTTCCGAAACATCTGCACCGACTTTATCTTCTTGGTCACCTGAAGTCAGAGAACATACAGATAGAATAAATAACACATCTGAAAACACATACATTTTGTAATAGATTGCGTAGCCGACAAAAATGAAAAAACTTCAAAAGAGAAAGTATATTGGGATCTGTGCTACTTAAGTTCGCAGCTCACAATGTTATCTTTTCACAAAACAGGAAACACAAGCTGATTTTAAGAGCCAGGAATGTTAAAATGTTACTCCTAACATTTTCAATGGTTTGCTAAGGTGTGAGGTTAATTTCACAATTAAAATCTGGAAACTAAACAAGGAATATAGCAAGAGTGTAAATAAACAATAATTATTATCTCTGCAGTACAGGAATATTTATAACACACAAAAAGGCCCTCGAAAGGATGATTTTGTCAATAAAATATGCACATATGTAAGTAAACAGCTCATTAAATATGCACAACTTGCAGTTTAAGCACTTCTTTCTTTGACAGATAACAGAGCTATTAGTGAGAAACATTGGTTTTGCTCAGTACAAATGCACGGCTAAAGACTGCTGATGATCAAATATTCAGAGCTTTGTAAAAATGCAAGCTATTGAATGTTGTTAATTTGGTAAAAAAATCATTTTTGTGGGTAAAAATTATGTTTATATATATAAATAAATAATAGAAAAGCATTGATAAAAAACTTGATTAAAGCAGACAATTTGCTTTGTTTTGCTTCCTTAAATTATGCATCTCCAAATAAATCATAGATGTATAAATGGACAACGATGTCTATCTACATAGGCTACCTGTAACTGGCATACCGTAGTCCTCACCTGTTACCTAACAATCTCTTGTGCTTTTCTGGTTGTTCTTGTTGTGCATCACGCTGACAAAATACCCAGGAGTCAACCAGATCAAGGCTCCATTGCAAGCGACTGTGAATTTAGCCATATGCTGCCACCAAGAGGTGAAGACAATAACTGCAGACAAATCCACTGAGCCTGGCTGAAAGTTTGCATCTGGTCTAAATTACTCAACTCCTGTGCTGCCAGTCCACCCCCAGTCCCCTCATCCTTCCTTCACATTAAACTGACACATCCTCTGAACCCAGTCGGCCATCCGTCCCCCTGTCTGCCCACAGCCAACTCAACTTCTGAACTTCCGAACCTCTGTGGTTTCTACAAATGCATTTCCATGACTCGGGAATGTTACTTGCTGGTAAATATCAGAGTTTCTGAATTCATGCCCGTTGTCTTTGGAACATACCTTTAGCGCTGGGATTTCCACAGTGTCATTAATGGCCAGTGACCCCTGCAGGATTGTCCCAGTCATGACTGTTCCCTGACCACGGATTGAGAAGCAGTGGTCCACAGCCATTAGAAGGTCCCCTCTTGGGTCTCTTTGAGGGAGGTATGTCTGTTTTTTCAAAAGCTGAGGAGAAGAAAAGGACACATATTTACACACACACACAAAATGATGTCATAATACAGCACAATCACGTGTGTGGCTCTGAAGGTGCACAAACATCTCTAGTTTGTTGAGTTTGACAAGAGCTGAGTTTGGCCAATTAATCAGTCAATCCAGTATTAGCTTATTGCAGTTAATCTGACCCAACATGTATACAGGTTGTTAAATAAGGTTAAGGTTCGGTACAAAAATTCCAAAGACATGTTTGAAGTAATTGTGTTCATTTCATAGTGTGTCCTTAAAAGATCAAGTTATTTTCAACTGTAAAATATTGTTCTTATTACATATCTTAGTCACAACAGTCTTAAAGATACATTTAGTAGAATCCTAATCAAAATGATGTGTGTTGTTTATGTGAAAAAAGAATGTTATAACAATGTATCATCCCATTTTAATGATCTTTTCTGATATTGATTATGGTATTTGCGTAAAACTGCTACAGAGAAGAGGTGACAATGTCAAATGTGTTTAACTTTCCTAAACAACTGCCCCTTCTGAAGCATTCAAATCATTACATACATGAGATAAAATACTTCTTTTTGCAGATTAAATAAGTAATAATGGGGGCAGCTAACATCGAAGTGGGTAGTGCTCATACACCCAAAATTCACTTCTTTAATATTTACTACTGTTTCCAGATTTTACCTCTATTAACTGTGGCACTCCCTGCGGCTCCTCGGTGTCAGCAGCCTCCGGGCCTCCAGGCTTTGCGGCCACAGCAATCACGGGACATTCCTTAAATCTGGTTGCCAGAAGAATAGTCATGCTAGAATTACTTTATGCTTTGATGTGGAAGTATTGACTTAACATACCACAACTAAAAATACAAGTCGGCCTAAAAGACTGATGATTCTGGTGTATTACGAAACAGAATGAGCAATGAATAAGAGATTTATTTAGAGAGCTTCTGGAGCTACATGGGTTGCCCTCTAACCTCTTCATCTATCTAAGTTTACAAATCATAGCCACAACCTCTGCACATATCTCCATTAATTGTTTTACTCAAAAATGCCGACCTGGTGGTTTCCAGTGTTTTGTGCAGTCTTTTGGTCATTTTCTCAATGGCACTTTGTCTTTTGTTCGGTGGCAGCAGGTCGATCTTATTGAGCACGACGACCATGCGGGGGCAGGTCAGCTCTCCAATCAGCAGACACTCTGCAGTCTGAGTCTGCACCCCTTTCACGACGTCCACCACCAGCATCATCAGGTCAATGATTTGGGCACCTAGAGAAGGCAAATATTACAGAGCTGTAAGAAAAGCAGCAAACTGAGGCAGAGCAACACGGTACTTTGCTGGTAAAGAAATTCCAGCCTCCCTGTTCTATAAAAACATCTATATCTAGGAAAAGATGCAGAAAATATGAGTCGAGTATATGAAGCTGACAACAGCAACACAAACAGGAATGGACACAGACGCCCAAAAATAACAGTAGAACAAGAAGAGAAATTAGGTGAGGGGTGCACCAAGGCAAAGAGAGAGTAAAATGCTTGAGGGTTGAAACTAGAGCCGCAGCTCACTTGGTTGTCTTTCCTTTCCCTCTTTTCTGTTCCTGACTTTGGCAGTCTCTCTTTCCTGTGCTCCCCTCTTTTCTCTCCTTCTATTTGGCTCCCTCTCTTTCCTGTGCTCTCCTCACTTGGGACTGGAGGGGAAGTTTAATACATACCGTAATCTACACACTTCTCTTCCTCCCTAATCTACAGCATGTGCCATCCCAGTGGCTCGTAGGTTTAATTTATTATGTTGCTTACACGACACAGCTGCGTTCAGTGTTCAAAGGGCCTCAAAAACAACTCTGTTACATCTATGACAATGTAAGTTAAGTTTGTGTTGAAAACTATAAGTCAAAAAAGTTAGTTTTAGTGGCCATTTGCATGACAAATAAGAAAACAAGCATAACAGGCATTTTACAACGGAATAAATGTCTAGATTATTTCCTCTGAACTGCAGCACAACCTCAGCAGCTTCTTTTAATGCCCTGAACCATCCAAGTCAACATGTTACCTTACACCAGGCTTTGTGAAGAGAAAAGGTGCCCCCTGCTGGATGGGTCAAATTTTAGTTCAATTACAGTGAGGAGGCAGGATCCTACTGCGGCAGTGACAGCAGCATTTAGATAGTTAGATCTTACCCAAGGACGTTTTAATGTGACTGACACACAGGTACGAGCACTGCAGTAAATACTATTAATATCATTTCTGATACACACTGACACCAAGCAGTATCAGTGTTTGTGGTAATAATTAGCGTTACATAGAATTTTTCCCCCATTTTTGTGAGTTTACGGTTATGTGAATTTGTATAGAGAGAAAAGAATTGAGCTGATTTTGAGCCAGATCATACTTCTGTCTTTGCGACTTGTATGAAGCTGGTATAAAGATTCTTAGATCAAAAGTCGGATGAGGTCGTGACCAAGAATTTATCCAGTTTCCAGTTTATCTCAGATTTGGATGATGGTGTACGCCTGAAAACAAGAAATGCGTGCATTTTTTAAGACAATTTGACATTTGCTTATTATGTCAATCAACTTTATGTAGAGAAATTACTGTATTTTCCACACTATGCAGTAGTATATAATTTGATCCTATTTCACTGAAGACTTTGAAACATGTCACAAACACAAATGTAATTCATAGAATTAATGATGGCTGAATTCCTTTTAACGTCTTCTTCAGTTTTTTATTCATGCTGGCTCACAGTCATACCTTACATGGACACTCGAATAGAATAGAGCCAATGTTAATGTTAGTTACACCTTCACTTTTCCCTTACTATGACAAGTCGGCATATAGTCCAAGTCAGATAAATGGGGTGGAAAAAAACAGTCGCATGAAAGTGAATCAATACTTTTATAAAACAGTTGAAAAATGAACCTTTAAAAAGGACTGTGTGGACTTAAGTGGAAACTCAGTATATTTGTGGTGGTATAATGGCTTTGTAAAACCCTATTTATATAGGGCGTTTCTAAACAAAGATTCAATGTGCGTAACAGTAAAAACTAACAACGTAAACAGCACAAATTGTAAGTAATAGTCGTGGCAAAGGTATGGCTCATTACTGTCGCCTGTATCCACATACAAACAGTGTTGTGCTCAATGTGTCCTAACAGTCCTTAGAGTTTCAGTAAAAAGCAACTGGATATTTTGGTTCTTGAATACATTTCACTTCTTATCCAAGAGGCTTCTTCAGTTGATGCCGAGTCCTAAATACATACCATCTTTCATGAACCCATGGCTCATGGTCCAATAATGACCAAAGCCTCTTATACCTTGAGGCATAAGAGCAACTGTGAAACTGCCAGGTCAGGGATGCCTCAAGATGTTAAAGGTAATGAAACTTTCTGTTGATGGATATTAATAACTGGTGTTATAGACCCCTTCCTCTGTTACAAACGGCTGTTCCAGTTTACCATATAGTTTTACACAGGTGGCTTCCTTCAGTCCTCTCTAAAGCCATCTGTCTTCTGTTTCTAGAATATGAACATTGCTGACCTAAAAGCAGTGCCCCTTATGTTTTAGACGCAGGTGGACTGCAAAGTCTTGTCCTGAGGAGTTGCTCTCCTGTGTTGTGCCATGCGCCTGTGGAGTTGTTGTTTAGTCTCCCCTATAAATATATATATATATATACACATATATACATACACATATATATATGTCTACGTACTCCTTGTCATTCTGGACTGTACATAAAATGTTACTAAGCTTATGTTTGAGTGTTTTATCCTCGGGGAGACCTGTTTTTGTTGTGTTTGGAAAAAACCCTTCTATGTTTCTTTGACACCAGGTACATAATGGATAACGTGTAGTTCTGCCTAATCCTTTCTCCTTCTGTGTTTAATGTGCTATTTTTTTCCAGATCGCTTTGACTTTCACACATCCAGTCATGTGAGACTTGGGTAGTTACTGAGCCATTAGCCATGGGTTTGTGGATGATCATATATATCTAAGACTCCACATTAGTCAGTTAGAACTAAAGAAGCCTCTTGGATTGCAGGTGAAACGTTTTCAAGAACTAAAGAGAGAAGTCCAGTTTATTTTCAGTTGCTCTTGATGACTGAGAACATAAACAGACGTGTACTCTACGGTGTTTCCTACCCCTGCCATATGCTGTTATCAGAAGTGCACCGCTTCCTCAGCATCAGAGCTTACCTCCAATGATAGTCCGAATCAGAGATGCGTGGCCCGGACAATCCACCAAGGTGAACTGAAGTCTGTCATACGGCTGCTGCCCTCCGCCGTCCCGCAGGTGATCCGGAAGATCCACCGTGAAGGACGAGAAGCCGAGGTCCAGCGTGATGCCTCTCTCCCGGGACTGCGGGTTCTTGTCGAAGGCAGCCGTGGACGCCGTGCTGCTCAGCGCCCTGGCGAGCGACGTCTTCCCGCTGTCGACATGTCCGAGCACCCCGACGTTGAAATTTAACGTTTTAGTGTTGCTGTCAGAAGGCTCAGACATTTTATCAACTAAATGATGAAATATTTACTGACGTGCGTGTTCTTCAGTCTGAGCTGGACCTTGTACTCAGCTTCAGCGAAAACATGAGACAGAAATATTTGCGTCCACAAACTTTCCTCTTGTTGTCATTCGTTAGTCCAAACAGAAAACACCTCAGGCAACAGCAAAAAATACTACTTTGTGGTTTCCAGTGTAGTTAGCTGCAAACAGGACTTTACTTATCGTGTAAACAGTTGAGAGAAACGTCTTCCCCGGTGTGAGCGCACTCCATCCTCAGAACACCATGCCAAAGCGGAACGGTTTTGTAGCTGCTAACAGAGGTAAAAAAGAGGTAAAGTGACCTTCAAAATGACGCTTTAGTTTCAGTTTAGCTGTAAAATATCGATGGAAACCGTTGTAATATTTTAGTCGTACGTCAATTTGATACTTTTATTCACACATTCATAAGTTTCTAGCAGTTTCTACTACGACAAAACAAGTGGAACACAACCGGAACTGAAAACTTTAAAAGGCAGGGCTAGCACTGATAAAGTGATTGATACAATCATAAGCCAATAGATGTCTCATATGGTTTGCCACCGTCCAATAGTTTTCCTGATAAGTCCAAATAGGCGGTGCTTCAAGGTATCACTTCCGCTTATTTTCCCTAGTAACCCACATGGAAACCGACTTCCCTGTGTTTTGAGTTTCGGCGCCGATAGCGGCGGTAAGAAAAGATAAGAGGTACAGGAGACATTTTATCCGTCTTTAGCGCGTCTTGAAGTCTTTGCATCATATTTTTGCACAAACAACACAACTATGAAAATCGAGGAGGTAAAAAGCACCACAAAAACCCAGCGGATCGCTTCTCATAGTCACGTCAAAGGACTCGGGCTGGACGAGGCCGGGAATGCTAAACAGACAGCATGTGGACTGGTCGGCCAGGAAGCTGCAAGAGAGGTAATATTCATGATTTACTGCACCTACGTTGCTTTTGTATTCTGTGGAGAAATGATTTAGACAGCTGAGGATGTTTTTAAGTCAAGGTTGATCTGACACATTGCGTGTGATATAGTACACAAGCTAATCCGGTTAGCACTGAGGTGTCGCTGTTTCATTCTCACGTCAGAGGTAAGCTGAGGAGAAAGTATACAACTCACATTCATTCATATTCTTTTATTTAGCCTGAAACATTGCAATTCAGTTTTGACAATAACTACTGCAAATCCTTTGTTTATGTAGAATTTATTGGGACATTACATCTCAAATAATAATGTGTTATGTCACAATTTCAGTGACAAAAGACCAGCTTCGAAGTTACAGCAGATACTGCAATTAACTTAATTGTCTTTAAAGTTGTATTGATAGAATATTGCCGGTGCGTCCTTTTCAAACTACAGCATATTTTATATTTAAAATCACCGATTATTTTTATTTGCATTATGTTAATGTAGTTACATGGATAGTCAATGTCTCGGGTATCACAGGTTAACAAGCACTGTGGGGAGCATTTCAGACATTGGAAATTACAGGGGTTGTTGGCATAGCATGTGAAATTGTAACTGTAACAATTTAGCTGTAACAGCAAAAACTATCATGTGAATGATGATAAATGCAGTTTTCAGTGCACTGGCTGTTCTTCCAATTGACTGTAATTGTGTAGTCAGCCACGTCTGTTGCAACCCAGACAAGAAAATCTGTCTTTGTAGCAGCAGAGTGTGACTCCAGCCAGAGCAAATGTGTGCTTTGCAGTAGTCCAAGATATTGGGAGATGTGTTAATTAAGACAAAGGACCTCCTTCCACAACTGTTTTATGGGACATGTGCGTAAAAAAGAGCTACAAGCGTATCCAAATTTTTAAAAAAGACTCCTTTGTATGAAACCATATGTCTGATGAAGGTCTAGCACCAAATCATCATAAATAAATGTATTTTTGCAAATTAGACAGTGTGCAGGAGTCTTTTGGAATCTTCTGAACTTATTAAATACTCATTCTTGGGTTAAAACTCCCAGAGCAACCTGCATTGCATTTAAGTTTGCTTTCATTGTAGGATTTTTTTTCTCCAGGCTTGTGGCATCATTGTTGAGCTGATCCGTTCAAAAAAGATGGCAGGAAGAGCAGTTTTACTGGCAGGGCCACCTGGAACAGGAAAGGTAAGAGTGCAGTGTTAATTGCTAAACAATACATCTTGTAGCTTCTGTCATTGCAGCAGATTGTCACCCGTTCCTCTCAATACTACTTCCCTACCTGCAGACTGCCCTTGCCTTGGCTGTAGCACAGGAGTTGGGAAACAAGGTGCCTTTTTGCCCCATGGTTGGCAGCGAGGTCTACTCATCTGAGATCAAAAAAACAGAAGTATTGATGGAAAATTTCAGGAGAGCCATTGGTGAGTGCAACATAAATGGATAATACTGACAAATTTTGGTTCTGAGCCCTCAACAATTCACTGTGACTGTGGTTTTTGTTCTTTACAAGGTTCTGACATGTTGGATGTTTGGTTTATAGGAATGAAAATAAGTTTTTAACGACTTCACTTAACACAGGTACAGTTTCTACAAGCTGCCAGTTGTTTTACAACCAAAATAGCACAAGAGTGAAAGATAGAACAAAGTGAAAATACAGACACAGAAACAGATTTCCTATCAAGCCATTTTAGTTTTTATTAATTAATGGTGCCACAAAACTGCTAACATCTGAAAAGGCATCAGTTTCATTCACTTCTTTTGTATTGCATTGACACCATACATAAAATCAAATCTGTCAGCAAAATTAGATCCTGCTAGAGTTAAGTTAGACAATATGATTGCTAGATGAGTTTAAGGTATGGGGGGAGAAATAAACTTCATTTTTTGCTGTTCTTTGTAGTTGTTTCATTTTTTTCTGTAAATGGACATTATATTTTGAACAGGAACAGCAAGGTGTTCTGCACACGCAGTTGTCGTGAGCTGAAAGGCAACACTTGAAAGGGGATTTATGAGGATGGTTAGAGGATAGTGAGAAGGAAGAAAGGCTGGCAAGGGGAAGGGGTTTTTCTTACTGCTGATGGCACCTGTCGAACAAGGAGGAAATGGAGCTTAGGTGGAGGGAGAGGTGGTCATCAGCACGTTCACTCCACCCCCAGAACAGGATCTGCAGGGGGAGTGGGTCTCATCTGGAGCTTGTCATCACCTTGTCAGTAACAGCATTATGACAGACAGTCCCCACCTCAAGCATTACTCTGTGACCCTCAGCACTGAGGATCAGGCACCTGTGTACGGCTCATACTCGAGGCCACGGGCTGCCTGAAAGAGGAACAAGAGTGTGATCATGTTACACTGAATGATGCCCAGGCATTTCATGGGCGCACACACGTTCTTCCCCGTAATAAAATACAGTGTTCAGTGGTTTTGAAGGATGTGGCGGCTTAGCTGATACAGGAGTATAAAGACCCGATTGAGTTCTCACACTGGACTCTGTGTGTGGGTGTGTGTGTTTGTATGTGTGTGTGTGTCTGTAATGCCGCCCACATTCAGGTCTGCGCATCAAAGAAACAAAGGAGGTGTATGAAGGGGAGGTGACAGAGCTGACCCCCTGTGAGACTGAGAATCCCATGGGTGGCTATGGAAAAACCATCAGCCACGTCATCATCGGTCTGAAGACGGGCAAAGGCACAAAGCAGCTCAAGGTCAGACCTGGAGCTATAATCTTCTGTTTCTATCATCTTTCGTCTGTACTTCCCCTATTGTTGATTTTAGAGAAACTTGAGTTATGTTGTACATATGAACAGTGTGGTAAATTTTATAAGATAGGAAAACATGTTGATTAATAAATAAGCAATTTTTCAAATTGGTTTGCACTGGTTACAATATTACCTAAGACATGTCTCTCAAATGCAGGTTGTGTCTAGACGTAATTTCTTTTGTCAGCATCTCCAAGCCCTTTTCAACATAATCTCTTTCTCTTGGAGATTAAAAAAAAAATTGACCTGGAAAACTTTATTGATTACATCTGCCTCAACTCTTCTGCCACTTGTTTGATGAGTATATTCTATATCACGAGTGTGCAGTGTTTGATTTCTGTTCATATTTTTTTGTTAATGTGTTTTTTAAATGTCACTGACCAATTATATCAATGGTTTTAGATGTCAGATTAATGGAAACACTAATGCTCAGATTTCTACACTGTTGTATTTCCTCAGCTGGATCCCAGTATTTATGAGAGTCTTCAGAAAGAGCGTGTGGAAGTTGGAGATGTCATTTACATTGAAGCTAACAGTGGAGCTGTCAAGGTAGACCATGTTACTTTCAAGAGTTTGTGCATTACAGTTGTTGCAAATTTTGCTTTGTGAAATACTTAAAAGAAAAAGATGTACATACCTCTGAACCTCAAAACCCACTGGCAGATTTGAAAGGCATGTTGTCTCTTCAAAAATCACCAAAATTACACCATTTAGAAACTGTAAAAACAGAAAAAAATCATCATTTTTTAACTTTCTGAATGTTTTTCAACTGTGACATGTAATTCCAATTCAAATCTAAGCTTAAAATTGTGATATATTTTAAAAGAATCACTGTATCCTGCATGTTGAATTTAAAAACTTGCAATAACAAGATTCTGCAAAAACACAAAAGTATTGCGCCCAGTGGAACAACCACTTAGCCATCAGTGACTGGACTGCAACCAGCAGTCACACAACAAGAAATGTTTACACAGAGCAGACAGGAGACAAGCATGGAAACAAAATGAAAATACAAGTAGTAAAATGTCTAGTATGTAGAGTCACCCTTTTTCTCCTAGTATTGGTAACACGTGGGCGTGAAACAATCTACAATCACACTTGAAGAAATTAAAGTTCTCTGAGTTCTCTCTACTTCTACGATGGCGGTTCAGTTTCCACTGAGGTGCAGGACTGTATAGTAGAGGAAAAATGAGCCCAAATGCCCAGCAACTGCTTGGAGTTTAGAGGCTTAATTAACAAATGGTGTTTAAATTCACAAATGAAATATTCTAATATAAACGTTGTAAACAAGAAATTCTTGGAGAGGCCAGAGTTGAGTGTTCTTGCCTTGAAGTGCTTTCATCTCTCTCAGCCCTGCATGAAAGCTCTGCTGCATTTCTGCTGTACTCTGGAATGAGCCTCTCTCATTCCTGCAGCTCTTCATGCTGCCTCTATCTCTCCATCTCCCACAATGCCTCTTTTCCACCAGCGGGGCTTGTGGCCTGCGTTGACAGGCTGCGATGACGGCTCCTTTAATCTGTGCAGGTGGGCCGGGGGCGCAGGCCGGCTCTAGTCAGAGGGCAGAGGAGGAGGGCTGGGTGACACATTTGTTACTGTTGACAGCAATCTCATGACTTGCCTTCTCAAACTCTTTCATCCCTCAGCAACATGCCCTCCTCCCTGCCATAAGCTGGCATTGGGTTCAATCATACACCTGCTCGCCCTCCTCCCGTGTGCTGTCTTTTGTTTCATTGTTGACTGGAGCAATGTGAGACATTCATTGTTGTTAATAGGTGGATAGTTGTGTTTTTTATTTATTATATTTGTCATTTATTACCGTATCTTTGCAGAGACAAGGTCGCTGTGACACCTTCGCAACAGAGTTTGACCTGGAGGCAGAAGAGTATGTTCCACTTCCTAAAGGTGATGTCCATAAAAAGAAGGAGATAGTCCAAGATGTCACCCTGCACGATCTGGATGTGGCAAACGCTCGACCCCAGGTACATAACTGCAAATGCATCTGTTAATTTACAGTATATATTTCCACTCTTTAATAATCTCTCATTCCATCTCAGGGAGGCCAGGATATTCTCTCCATGATGGGACAACTAATGAAGCCCAAAAAGACAGAAATTACAGGTAGAGAAAACCTCACAGCTGCCTCAGTCCAAACATCACAAGCTGCCTTCACATATTGACCCTTGATGGTGACGACTGTCGCTTTGTCGCTCCAGATAAGCTGCGAGCTGAGATCAACAAGGTGGTGAACCGTTACATAGACCAGGGTGTGGCTGAGCTCGTACCTGGTGTGCTGTTTGTGGACGAGGTGCACATGCTGGACATCGAGTGCTTTACATACCTCCACCGAGCACTGGAGAGCACCATCGCCCCCATCGTTGTGTTCGCTTCTAACAGGGGAAACTGCTTAATTAGGTGAGAGAAGTAAAAAGAGTTTCATGTAGAGAAACATGGTTTTCACAGTTAAACGGAACAGTGTAATTTCTTGCTTAGATTTGGCGTTTTAACAGTTCATTGTGGTTTACCAGGGGAACAGAAGACATCAGTTCTCCACACGGGATTCCTCTGGACTTGTTGGACAGAGTCATGATAATCCGCACCGTGTTGTACACGCCGCAGGAGCTGAAGCAGGTGAGCCAGACTATCAAAATACCAGAATTTCTGTCGGATGTTCTCATCTGTGTATCCGTCACTAACAAGGCTGTGTCTTGTAGATCATCAAGATCCGTGCTCAGACTGAAGGGATCAGTATCAGCGAGGAGGCTCTCACACACTTGGCAGAGATTGGCACCAAGACCACCCTCAGGTACACACATACATTCAGAGTGTTGATAAATAGAGTGGGAAAGCGAGCAGGCTTATATTGAGTGTCCACAGTGGTCATAGAGAGAGACATGGAGCAACAGATATCAAGAAAAGACACCGTTTCGAGTAGTGAAAAACAGTGATCTTAAAATTCTGTTGCTTGCACTGCTAATAGTAAGAGGTGACTTCTGCTTATCAAAACTGATTTTAAAAATGTACATATGAATTCTCAAACATACTAAAATGCGTTTAGTTCAGCTTAGCAACAACTCATGAGCCTCAAACGTACCATCACATTTCCTGTCCTATTTGGCACCAACACAAAAAAGAAGAACAGCTTTTTAATAAAATAACAGAATCCTGACTTTTCTTTATGCTGGAGCAATATTGATGTGTAAAAGTAGCATTTCGTGTAAAAAATACTCACAACTCCTCACGTCCCTCTCTATCATAAACTGTTGTATACTTAGTGGCTCATATTTTCTGTTTCCTCTCAGGTACGCCGTACAGCTGCTGACACCTGCCAGCCTGCTAGGTCGAGTTCAGGGAAAGGAGACGGTGGAGAGAGAGCAGGTAGAGGAGATCAATGAGCTGTTCTACGACGCCAAGTCTTCAGCCAAAATCCTCCAAGATCAGCATCACAAGTTCATGAAATAAAACTGTTCTACACCTTTTCTCTAGCAGCTCACAGGACCGATGTTTATTTCTCCATCCTTGTTCCACGCTTTGTTTCTTCTCATTTTTCCATCTCTGCTGTCCACCACAGCTCATTCTAGTGTCCCTGTGTCTGCCTTGTTACTGTAGTAGTTGTGTTCTAATAAATTTGAAGTTTTATTCATTCTGTTTATCGATGAAAATAATTTTTTGAATAAAAAGAAAAACTAAAAAATATCTTTTGAATTGGTGTATCACATTTTTAATACCACGTATTGCACATCTTACTGTGGAAGAAAAACTGAATGGATGGAAGAAATGGCATTTTTCCAGAGACTTTTTATTTATCTTAAAGTAGTTTTTACATTTGATATGCAATCAGTCTGTGCACAACAGTGAGTTGTTTAAAGCTCCTATTTGTATATTCATAAGAATCAGTTGCAGCATTGCATAATGCTTTTGAGTTCATTATTATATCCCCTCTTAAACTCAGTGACTGCTGGTGTAACTATAATAATAGATGAATTCATAAAAATATCAATTTTGAACATTCAAACCTGATTAACTAGTTAGTACTTAGACATTTAAGAAAGTGATTTAGCTGTTTCTTATACAGATAAGAACATACCATAACTATAAATTCAACTCTTGGTTTTCTTTTTTTATGATTTATGCCATTATAGCTTTGGTCTACTGCATTAAAGACAATGTTAAGTTCTGTCTACATCTAGTCATGGTTGTGCTGTTTCTTAAGAGGTGCAGGACTTTATATTGCAGTGAGGAATGAGCCCACAGTGAATAAAAATAATACAGGAGCAAAAAATGCTCACTGAATTAAAACATAAAAATAAGATTTCCATTGACTGAAGTACAGCAGGAAAAGAACTGATCCAAAGCCCTTAACATGGACCGGGTGCTGTCCAGTCAAGGTCAGGAAGTTTCCTTCCTACTTCGGAGCTGATCTTGTGTTGAGAACTGTCTCCGCTCCTGACCTCGCTTTGCTGAACACTGAGGGAGCGGTTTTACCCTTTTTCTCTGCAAAGAAAAAAGAATCACCAATCAGGATATTTCGCTTTGAGTGAAGCAGTAAGAAGGGTTATGTAAGACTGTTGATATTCACTTTGTCAGCACACAAACTTCATCTCACCGGCCGAAGAGAGGAAGAGGGAAGAGAGAGAGAGAGAGAGAGAGAATGAGTTCTGTTTGACAGAAATCTCCCATCATTACAAACCCTCTTCCTTCTCTGTATATGGAGTGGAAACTTGAGCATCATGGGAAACGCCCCTCACACAGACTCGCTGCCATTATGTGATCTCAGCTTAACCAGATACAGAAACTGAAGGACTGTTTATATTCACTATCATCTAGTGACAAATAACTTTCAATGTGTGTTTATGTGTGTGTCCTCACCACACTCCTCCATGACTTCAAAGGTCTTGCTCTTCGGAGGCCCAGTAAAACCCAGTCTGTTTCTTGCCTCAGTCACGTCCTCTTCTCTCATTTCAGGACGCTGCATCTGTTCATCTTCCTGACCAGGCTGAAGGACAATAAAGGAAGAAAAAAATAGATTCCTCCAACAATTCCTTTCAACAGTATGAGAAAATGTGTCTTGTTTAGAAAGCTCAAACGCCGGTCTTACTTGAGACATGATGGTTGATTCTCGTCTTTCTGTCAGCTGTCTCTCTTCTTCTTCTGCGGCTCCAGCCCAACACACACATATATATACACAGAACCTAGCAGTGGTTCTCCAGTGGACAATAAATCTGCTCTTAACACTAATAAATGACGTAATGAGAGGACAGACTCCTCCTCTTTTCTGTCTCTCTGCCTCTGGTTTTTCTCATGATCTGCTCTTGTCTGCTTTCAGTAGAAAATGATGAGATCACTGCTGCAACGTGGGGCGTTACATTTCATTAAATAAATCCCAGAGGTGTAGGAAGATCATAAATATCTGTCTGGGTGCAGTGAAACAACCACTTTCTAACACTAATGGCTGCCAGCAAGCCAAGAAAATTGGACTCAAAGTTCAAAAGATATGACTCAAAAGATAAGTACTTGTCTGTCCTCAGATACCCAACCACCTGGCAAACTCTATACCATCTCCTGATTTGTATAAATATATGTAAAAAGAAGTGGAGAGGAGGATAAACAAGTATTGCACCATTGTAAAAGAATGCCACTCCCTCCCCTTCCTGCTTATTTTCTGTAATTACATCATTATTCAGTCCTTAGGGGCCCTAAATTCAGTGGTAGTTAGTACAAAGGACAGATCAACAAATAACTACAAAGTGTTTCCCAGCAACATAATCACCGACAATCGGGGAAAAAAATCACTGGATTCGAACTTTCTTAGCTGTCATGAAGTAAAAAATGACAAAAGCCATGTCACTGGTGCCAGCCTATGCTCTAAGAAGTCAGCATTTCTCACAATATAAACTCTTTCATAAACACTTGTCATGAACAAACACAAGGTCTAAGCAAGAGGCCATGATTTACACTGGTCTCACTGTATTGTAGCTTTTGTGTTGTCTTGAGGCATGCAGTGGTGTAACGGTGTTTGAAGAAGTAGGTATACTCCTAGTCAGCACCCCATTTTTTTAAAAAGTGGCCAATCCAGTAAAGAATAAATGCTGGGTCATGAACAGTGATATGTAACACTGCTTTTTTAGTTCACTCAAAAAAACATCAGTGATATTTGCACGGTACCACTTGACTTCTGCTGCTTGAATTCATGAAATAGAAATATTATGAGACTATCATTAGCTACAGAAGTGGTGCTCCCTGACTATAGGATGGTATGTTTTCTTAGTCAGCTATTCTTTAATGCTCAGCCCATCCACACATGAAAACTGGACAAATATTTTCACCTTGCATACAAGCCAGTAGTTTCTTTAGAAAGCTGTCTCTTGGAACTGCTGATTTGCAACATATAGTGTAGACCAGAGCAAAGGGCAGGTTGCTAATATTACTGGTCCTACACTGCTCTAATGCATGAATATAAGACATAAGATGGGGCAAGCATGGTGTTTCAGTCAGAGATTAGTTTAGCAAATATTTAGAATGACAATGACAATTTTCCAAAACTGAATTTGACCATTCTCAATACACGTTTACAAACAAATTTTAGAGTGCAAAAATCGCCACAGTCCTGCTAACACATTGCTGAGTGTACGTTTGAGGCCAAAAAAGTTCAGAAAAAAAGGTTCTCCCTCATGGTTTAACCTAACCAATAACCAACAAAGGCAAGTGGGTGGGTAGGTGAGCTGAGCAGAGCAGGCCATGCCATCAGCTTCCTTGTCAAAATAATTTGAATGCAGCACACTATAGAATGATGCACATCAGCAGTGATTCAGAAGAAGGTAGATGCAATACAGACTGAAAAATAAATAGGTATACGCTCTCATGCACCCACATATACCCTGTACTACACGATTTATGCTATGCCTTGATGATTAACTGCAACTGTATATTCAGACTTTACTGAAATGCATGACTAAAAACAGCTCAAGTAACAGCTTGAACCTTCCAAAAAAGTAGAAAACATACAATAAATTAGGGGTTTTGGTCATTTGACATCCCACTATTTCTTACTTTCTACTTCATTAACTGTAACACCATATATGGGAATTAAATTGCCTTTTTTATTTATATAAAAAACAGGCCAGTAACAGATTTAACAGTTTTCTTAAGAATACATTCATCTTCTGTCACCCACAATCAAATCCTGAAACAGCCATGACGTTTCTTCATGCTTGTACACACCACACAGGAATGTTACAGTAAAAATACACTCACACACAGACACCCTCATAACAAACGTGAGGTCTACTTAAAACAAGTTGTTCCCCTTCTGTCACACAGTAGTATGTCAAAGAACTATCAAACAGCAGCTTTACTGTTTGTAGTGGAACAGATATTTTCTTCCAGTCAGGTGCAAAAAGTTTCTGCCTAAGTGTGTTTCTTTCTGTATCGCGGCAACAGCTGAGTTCTCACAAACTGAATAAGTTGAGTCTCTGTGAGGAGAACAGCTACAAGCACACCAAGCAGACACACTGCTCCCACCCCGATATGGACCAGCCTCAGCAACCAGCCACTGTCACAGCAGAAAACAGTCTAAAACCAAGGAATAGAAAAGCTCAAGTTAGGGTCACATATTTGTGAAACACTGAAAACAAAATAACAATAATATATTATGTAGAATAAAACTGCTATTTCATCGTTAACACTTAGATAAAACAGGTTTCTTTAGTACCTCAGAAATTGCTGTGACTACTGCACTGACAGCAAGTGCCAGCAGGAGGAATGGGGAGGGCAACAGGCCTCGCAGAGGTTTCCACTGACTGAACTGGAAGTAACGGTATATGTAAAGAAGACTGTGTAAGATGCGGAGGCCCATGTTAAGGCAGTTTGCCAGTATGAAGCCGACACCACCAGCCCACCATGTCAGCATGTAGGACAGGAAGAGGAAGGACACAGACAGAGCCAGCATGACCAGGTTATACCTGAGGACACCACAGACACATGGTGTTAACGGACAGTTTATATACAGTGTAATAACTGTATGTGTGGCTGTGTGTGTGTCTACTTTCTTACTTGTCAACCTCTTCTTGGCTCATGGCAGCAAACACAAAGCACTCTGTAACACCATTTACAGCAAGCAGGAGGACGTAGCAGCTGTAACATCGCAGCAAACTGGGTCCTTTGAAAGAATTAAGAAAAACATATAATACTGAAAGCAACTCCAAAAAAGAATTTAACATGTTATGTTTCTTATGTTGGTGTGTCCCGCTGTGGCTGGGTAGTAGCTCACATACCTGCCCCACTACTCAGCAGAGAGCCACCATAAATATCCAGAGCCAAGTGAGAGTAAGCATAGCCAAACACTGTGATAATCAGACCAATCACCAGCACCAGTTTCAGCAGCCGCTCCAGCACTTCCGCTGCAATGGCAACTTCTTCCTGTTAACAAAACCCATAACAAGCGGTAAAATCCACATTGATTACTGCCTAGCTATTCACAAAGATATGTTTGTTTATTTCCATAATTCAGACCTGTTTCTGACTTTTGACATCACGTCCTCTCTCCAGCACTTTGGCAAAAAAGATGTAGAAGCTTTCCTCGATTGGCAAGAAGATAAAGCGAGCCACCATGGAGCCCAAATTATTGACAATGTCATAAACACCCTGGTCTCCAAAGCTAAGGACGTTCAAGAAGGTCATGACATAGCGCTCGCCCTCTGTCAGGATCTGCTTCAGGAAGGACTGCTTGAAGAAGCTCCATGTGAGCCGGGCTAGAGTCCAGTCAACTAGCGGCTTTAAACACAGCAAAAGATCAGGAAAATCACTTCTAAATCGTAAACAGAACATTCTGGAATCACTAATGCATAAAACTATGCTACTACCTCTCCATAAACTCTGCAGGGCAGCAGATCTTGAACATGCTGCAGGGGGAAATTCTTCTTGGCTGCCTCTTTAGATCCCAAGAAACGAATGAAGTAAACAGCGTAGCATAGTACTAGGAATCCTGTGTACACAAACTAAGAAAAGTGCATATGCAGCTTAAAATCAATAAAAGTTTAAGGACAAATTCACAGAGATAATGCAGAAGACTTCAGCAGATTTCTTACATGAGCAGCTGAGAAGATGTAAAGGCCCCATTCACGGGCAAAAACCACCAGCACCACAGTTATACTGCACTTAGCAATCATCGCTAAGCTCTCAGCAACCACTTTCAGTCGGACAAACATGTGAGCTTGAGCCAAGACCCAGAGGGGCTCCGCCAGGAGCTCCTGCACTCCTGCTAAAGCAAAAAGCACCACAGCAGGACTGTAAAAAGGGACAGTCTGGGCATCTGGGACTTCCAGGAGCCACAGCCACACACCGGCCAGCAGGGCTGCCCACAACACCCCAAGTGGCACTCTGAAAAATGAGAAAAAAAGAATTAGACTTGGGCTGAGAGCTGAAAGTGTATTATCGAACAGCAAATTCGGTCTACTTACGTCAGCCATAATAGGTTAATAACTGGTCTCCAGCTTTGGTTTGTCCCTGATTCCCCACTCAAACAGGCTCTCCGGAAAGCCTCTCTGGATAGAAACACTAATGTGGAATACAACAGTGTAAGCCTGCATGGTAAAGACACAGAATAAACACGTTACAGCATCTGGGGCAGTGAAGTCTGGTAGCATTGTGCTCCTTCATGGCTTCCGACATTCTCACAGCCCCCTGCCCTCTTTACCTGACATTGACGACTCCAATCAGTTCTCTGGACACAAACCGCAGTGTGAATGCATTTAGTAAGAAGGTGAGCACACGGAACATCACCTGAAATAAAAACCAGCTCAAATCAACATTAACGCTTAAGACACTTGCAGTGTTGTGATATATATGGCTCAGTTAAGTGTTTATTTACCTGGAGCAACACATTATATGACGCTAAAGTGGACGCATTCTTCAGTATATCCTGAGAGCTCATTTTGGACTTCTTCGGACCCGTTACTAATTTTTGTCAAGTGTTAAGTCGGCGAGGTATTCGCTGCTTTTCACGAAGAAAAATCATTATACAGTCATAATGTGAACATTGTCCATATGCCTTCCTAAAAACGATTGAAATACCCCTATTTCTAATGAGCAAGCGTGAAGTAACAAATTCTGGGCAGCAGAAGAAGGGTAGTCGCCGGGGAACACAAGTACTTCCGTACACACTGTGCGCAGAGGCCTTACGTGGTGACGTCATAGAACATTTTATTCAGCGCCGTGCCGCTAGAGGGCGTAACCTTCCTGCTGATAATCTCTGAGAGCTGATTGGCTCATAGGCAACTGGTGTGCCTGTACATAGACTCCATTTGATTCAAGGATTTTTAAAAAAGTGACACATTTTTTTCTAGCAGGTAAATTCTACATGCATAAAATAACACAAACAAGACACAAAGTATTGAGAAACACTTTATAGCAAGGAACATTCATCATACTAACAATTTTTGCCATTTTTCCAAAAGCATTACTTAAATGAAGCTCACTGGTCATAAAAGCAGTTGAGTCTATAACAATGAGCATGTATTCTGTCAAAATGACTGAAAAGTGCACCTTCCTGTAGTTGTTAATAATTGTCTGTTGATAGTGATTTTTGATTTGGTTAATTAATGGAGCTACAAAGCAAACAAGCAATATTTCTTACCAGAGTGTTTCCAGGGCATTTAGAAAACACAACAAAGCTTTAACCCTATATTCTCTAGGCTTTCCTTTTTTTGTTTTGCTTTTGTTTTAATTTTCACTTGATTAAATATGCCCAAATCACAGTACATAATGGTGTTGGAGAACAATGCCTAATTCACAGCCTTTTGTTGTGTTGTTTCAACACTACTATGTTTTCATCAGAGTGGTCAAAGACATGAGGCAAACATATATTCAACCTAAACCAGCTGTACAATTGTCATTTGATAATTGGTCAAACAAAGTTTCAAATCTAAAGGATGATAAATCCAAGGGTGGATCCTGCCATAGTTCGTGTTTAGTTGGAGCAGCTTGGATACAGCAGTGGTTTTTTTACGTTGTAGGCTTTAACAGAAGCCTGTGGAGAGTCCAGGTGTTGACACAGCTCAGGTCAATGGGAAGGTGCACTGGCTAATGAAGTTCCTCTACAGAGAGTTTAGGTTGCATCCGTGTGACCAGTAGGTGCACTGTACAGATGAAAATAAAACATGATTTTCCTCCTGTGAATCATTTCTGTCGGGCACCCCAAACACAAAAAAACCTCACAGGAACACAGCCTTCTTTTATCATTAGAGGAATTGAAGTACAGCAAGTATCAGAGCAAACATCTGAAAAACATAAAGGATGACAAACCAGAGGACAAAGAGCTAACATCATGTCAGAATTAAAACAAACCTCGTTTGAAGTTACATGGATAAAAATTACAAAAGTAAAGCCATAAATATCTGTCAAATTTAGTAGCTTAGATGAAACATGACAGATGCAGTTTTTCAATAATGCCAAAGGGCTCCACTGTACTGAATATGTGTTTGCTTCATGTCTTTCATGTCTGTTTGCACTATAAAGGTTGTTAATTAAGCAGTGCTCCAGCCCCCATTTGTACTCTGGAAATCTGCTGAGGTCACCTGTTGCAGCTGCATTTTGCTAGAAAATGTGCAGAGAACGCTGGGTCCATTATATATCCCAAAATTTTGTTAGTAACAGCTACAGAACTGTCTGTCAAAAGTGAACGGCATTGAGGTCTACAGATCCGTTACTTGAGAGAATTTTGAAATACGATAAATCTCCTTGTTCTTATCAGTAGACCTGAGTGAGATTTGCAAATCTCCAGTAGGGTTTGCCTTATCAAAACCGTAATTTGGAGAGTAAATAACAGCCTTTTAACAATGAGTCAGTAGACACTGATATTATTGAATGTGTTGTGGAATTCTTAACTGCAACTTAAACAAGTTTCATTCAACAGAAAAGAAGCACAGCAGATGCTACTTCAGTATCAGTCATAATAGTATTAGACAGCCTCTTCAATCAGTGTCACACTTGGCAACCTTTGAAAATAGTGCCATTTGCTTTTTGCTTTGCAAACGGATTTAATCTTGTGAGAATGAATATCCATAACAGCATTTAAGGAGTTCAAAAAGGAGCAGAGTTGGGAGTCGATGATTTTTTAATCAGATGTAAAATATGGAGACAGTAAAAAAAGTACATCCTCAGTGAACCAATATACATGTTACAACAATATACATATACATTGTCTATATACAGCAGTTCAGTGACTTTCCACTAACTGATTACAGTCATGTAACATTAATAAACTTGTGCACCCATGGCTGCACACAGTCTGCCTCCATCCACAGACAGGATGGTCAACACAGCTGAGAACAGCTGTAGCTGTTTAAATTGATCTTCACATGGCACTGTTCACTCATCCACACAACCACAAGTTCCTCTTATTTTTACAGCTCTTCTGACTTATCAACTCAAAGGCAAGAATTCAGATGTTTCAAAGACAGGTAACATTCATTATTAAGCTATATTTTTAAAAGATGGTTAGGTTTTCTGTTGGTCTGAGATTTCTAAACATGCAGCCACATCATTCACACAGTCTACTTCAGAAGTACACAGTACAGGTTTTTCCCCTCTTCATAGTTTTCTATCCTCAGCTGGACTAAAATGAATGTAAAAGGGACACAAAATGGCTGCAGATGGTAGCAGTGACGTCAAGTGGAATGTAAGGATTTTTAACCTCCCACCCTTATATTATTACTCATACAGGCTTTCACAGCCTAAACAAATAATAAGCATGCGCACAAACACAATAACATCAATATTTACAGTACAAGATCCTGTTTCTAGTTTTATAAGTACCCACAGAGTTTCTGCTTAAAATAAGGTTACATAAATACTGAGTGTGGAACAGCCCACTCATCTAAGTAAGTGAACTATCCCATTAACAGTAGAAAAGTAACCTCAGTCAGACTGGCATTACAACAATCACTTTTCTAAAAGGTGTTCCATCTTGGGGTTTATGAAGGAAAAACCAGCGAATGCCGACTGGTCCATGGAATCTATGAAGTTCTTATCGCTGTGGGATAGACGAGGCTTCTCGCTGAGGAACTCCCGATCAAAGTTGCTGCAGTCATTTGGTGCTTTCTGTAATAGACCACAAAGAAACATCAGCAAAATACATAAATCAGAGACACTTATCACATGTTACAGAATGTGCCTAGTTTTTCATAATTCAGTCCTCAGTGATGTGTGGGGCATACCACTTTGGGTTTGAAGGGGGGTTCAATCTCTCTCCTCTCCAAGGCCTGCCAGTTAATGGTCTTGAAGAAGGGGTGTAACCGGATGTTACCCACAATTCCTAGCCTGCGAGTGGGGTCCCTTTCAAACAACTGGAGAACAGCAACAAAGAACAAAAGGAAAGCAAAGTCAGAAAGGTTGAGGAATATCTTATAGTACAATGGCTTCAAAATGTTTTTAAAGATGTATGAATCTACAGAAGTTTTCCTATGTTTTTATAATATATGCCTACACTCAGCCTATTAGTCTAACAGCTGTGGTGAAAGTTTCCTGCACATTTCAGCCAGCAAACCTTTTAGTTCATCCACACAAGGGCATGGAACAAACTGACAACTTTTCCTCCGTGGCATACTCTATAGGCTCTCTGTGGATTTAGGTCAGAGCTTTAAGAGGGCCGTTTTAAGAGTTTGATTTAGTCCTGGGCAAATCATTCTTTCAACAGGCTAGTGCTATGCTTTAAGTCATTTTTCTGCTAAAAGATCCACTTCTGTTGCTTAGATAATTTTTTGACAACATTCATTAAGTTTGCCACCAAAACTCCTCCATTAACTTCATAGTTAATAGTTTCGTCAATAAGTTTATCAACACTACTGTAAAAAAATAAGAGTTCCAGATGTTGACTTTCTCACTGCCATGTGTCATTCTACTCTTAATATAGTCTGGCTGGAGTTCTTCCCCTGGTTTTCCACAATCAGATCCATGTAGGCTGAGTATGGACTCATCGAATATAACACACATCTCTAAACTATAAAAGCTGCTGTCTTTCTGCACATGTTAATCCCAGCTGACTCATTCTTTGGGATTATGAATGGTTTCTGCCAGATCACTCCCCTTCTGTACCATAGTTGTTTATCCTGCTTTGAATAGTCTGTGAACTGAGTTGTATCTGGTAATTCTTATTGAACACTGAAGTGATCCTTGCTGCTGTTTCTAGCCTGTTTTTCTTGATTTCAGCCACAAGTTGTCCATTTTAGAACGCTTTGACAATATAGCCAAATGTGGAGGATAGAAGATTGTGACAAAGAAAGTGACCTTTTTTGTGCAGACACACAATGCTTGACCTTTCCTCTGAGCATTTCCATTTTTGTAGTTGCTTTTAACTAACTTGTTCCAAAGAATAATAGGCATGTTCCAGTAAGTTGTCCAACCTTTTGCTACCATTTAGGAAGGTATTTCTGCAACTTCTCCTGATTTATATATTTAAGTAAATAACATTTGTTTAGGATTGTGATAAATGTGTTCTATGGATCAAATACCAGCTTAACATTATATGGAATACCCTTTTAAAGCTCATACAAGTTTGCTGGTAGTTTAACAGTCCAAATACTGCATATGGTGATGAACGGTATGGTACAGACCCGCTCAAGGAGGTCTTTGGCCTCTTTGTTGATCCAGCGAGGATAGTAGGGAGTGTCCATGCGGATGGACTCAAACAACTCGTCTTCATCATCTCCATGAAAGGGCGACTGACCAACCAGCATCTCATACAGCAACACTCCAAATGACCACCAGTCAACTGAGAATGAGTATTTCTGTCCCAGTAAGATCTAAGTTGAAATAAAATTATAAATTAGAGTTACTACAGACAGGCACTAAAACCTGTTTGCAGACTAGAAAACCAAATCAGCTGCAGATTGGAATATTTTAGATCAAAACATTTTGGAATACTGTACCTCTGGAGCGATGTAGTCGGGAGTACCACAGAAAGTCGTGGCACGATTCTCTCCAAACACATTCTCCTTGCACATGCCGAAGTCAGCAATCTTTATGTGGCCCTCATGATCCAGCATCACATTGTCTAACTTCAGATCTCTGGAAACAAAACAATTAGAGCAGAATTGGAAATAAAAGTGAGATTTTGAAGATGACAGACTTTGAACCTTGAAATTGACAGTTTCAAAGAAAAATTTTAATCTTCACAGCCTTAGAACACCAATCGAGAAAGAACCTTGTAACCCACAGCTTACGAAATGTTTTTGGAGAGCATACCAATCATGATGATGCAATTTACATATTGTAAGGAGAAGTTAGGAGTTAAATTATTCTTTCATGGTCAAGAAATTCCAACCAGTTACACTATTCCTCAAATTTTGAGTCACCTTTCATACCCAAAGAGATGAACAAATTCACATTTTCTTCTTCACGATATCTATGTTTAATGTCTTTTTTTTTATCTTGTTATCATTTTTGGCTTGCACCCACAGTGACAGTTTTCTAAACAGTCCTTGCTTACAACTGCATTGCCACACAATGATACTAAAACTTTCAGGAAAAAAATGTGTTAAAATGTGTGGGATTATCTAACCAAGTAAGTTCAGAGTCTCTGCAAGTTCATTTTCATATTGCACTTGGAACTGAACCAAAATCATTGGAGAGTTAAGAAAAAAATGGGCAGCTATAATGTGGAAAAATGAATACTTTCAAGAGTAAAGGCTGTACATTCAGCTCTAACCTGTAGATGATCCCTTTGGTGTGTAGGAACTGAAGACCACAAATGATCTCAGCAGAGTAGAACCTGGGAAGACAAAGATGGCAGAGACAGACTGATATCAGCTACTCATCTCTGATGGAAAGCTACAGGCCCACACTGTAGCCATCTCACTGCACAATTGGCAGCTGAACACTGGTGTCACTGCAGACTCCTTTCAGTGTAGACGTAAATTATTGAGGAGGACATTTGTATGGAGTAGGAGACAGGTGAATAACACTCTCATAATGTGAAACCCAAGAACTGCTGTGAGTCGAAAGATTAGCCTATCGCTGACCTGCTTCTCTTGTCATCTGTGTCAGGTGAATCGATTGAGTCCAGAGAGTAGACAGAGAAGCCGTCGCTCTAACCCAGTTCCTGGTTATTCACTGTAAATGACCCTCTGATAAGGACTGAAAAGGCTGTCAGGTTTTATCTACTCAATATTGAACACTTAACGGCAGTAAAAATATACGAGCTCTCATAGACCACGCTAGAATGTGCACTCATATGTATATGCACGTCTATAACTGCAATGTAAACAACACTAAAAATGCAAGACAGAATGTAAAATGAAGTCTAGACTGTGTATGTTGGGCTCTGCTGTGTGAGGAATTTTGAAAGATGGGCTTGACTCTCTTCGTTAGGTCAACAGGTTAGCAGTAGCTACTAGGAAAAAAGGCCTTTGTGTTTGTAAAGAGGTCACTTGAAGCTCTGCAGTTCAGTCATTGCCTAAGGAAAAATGTTACATAATCAAATCCAGGAGACACGATCTATTCGACTGTGACAGCTTGTGCAGCAACGCACAAGATTATCATGTTTAAACTAGGGTATGATGAGAATCAATTCTTCGAAACTGAGCTGATGCCAAAATTCTGAAAACGTGATGGTACTTGTTTTTCTGTCACACAGAAGGTACCGTAAATCTTACTGGTACTGGAGATACTGGAGTAGCAAGTGAAGTGTAGCAACTGGTCCACTGCAGCTTGTTAAAAAACACTCCAGCATCTGATGAGGTTTTTCAAGTACAACCATGTCTGGATGCAAAAGGATTCATTGTTCTCATTTAAAACAACAGGAAGAAACACTTAAGACTTATCTAGCTCAAAGACAGACATCCGGATCTGTACACATTATTTACAGTGAGTGACTGTCAGTCTTAAACTCAATGTTAACAACTTCCTGTCCAAATGTTTAAATCCTACAATGTTACTATTTGCAAACTGACACAGTTGGATCTGCGGTAGCAATGCTCCACTCACAATGTCGGCAGATACTATTTTGTTTAGGCTAGCTCATAACGTGAGCCTGGTGCTGTTCATAATATTATAACGCTGCTGTCATTACATTCAGTCCGTCAAAATATAACATTGGGTGGGTATGTGAGAAACACATTGTATATGTTGAATTTAAAGTATTGCATTGAAAAACATCCATTTGAGTGATTCTTACTGTTTTTGGTATAGAATTTGGCAGATAATCAGAGCATTTCTGAGGTTTTGACGCTGACCACCAAATTTGCAGTATTGTGACATCCATAATTTAAATGTAAACAAACATGCAAACACATAAATGAATGCACTGCGAGCTGATGAAAAGGCCAACTCTCTCTGTTTCGCTCACTGAGGATAAATTATCCAGGATGAATACAGTCACTGAGTGAGGAGGATTTGAGTGAATGCCAACACAGGATCAGGTGTCTGTGTTTGCAGAGTAGAGAATCAGCTCCTGTCATTTCACAGGTCCAAGAAGCAGTCACTGGTTTAACTACAGGAGATGGAATGGCACAGTAAGATTAGTGACTGAACACACCAGTTGTTTTAGGACCGAAAAGCAGTACATAAAGCAGTGTGCTGGTTTACAAGTTAGAATATGGGAAATGCATTAAGTTACAGCGACACAAAACTAGCTTTTACAACCATACATTGTTCTCAAACCAACTGTAACTTTTTTTTTACTTCTCTGCTAAATAGAGCCAATCCAAACTGATTACCCTACACTTTCAAGGTCAATTTCTGCTCTAAAATTCTGAAAATAATTCCCTCTAAGCCCTGCACATAACACAAAAATACATTCAGCATATTACTGTATTTTGTCTTATATTTAAAAAGGAAGGCATTTCCTAGTTTTGATCAGTTAAAAAAACAAATTTTCTCTGTTTTACAAATCATCTAAAATAATCGTTGCTCTTTTATTTATTTTATTGAAGCTTTATCTGTGTGTTCAATAGCACCTGCTAAGATATCTTAGCAGATTTTTAGATGTGCGACTTTTCAAACTTTAGCTGGCAGTAGAGGTGCCAACAACTTTTACACTTTGTAACACTTTATTTCACCAGCTTGTCATTGTGTTTTTCTGGAGGGATTCCCACAGTATGATGAGAGGTGGGTGTGTGGTAGTAACTGATACCTCCCCATACACACACAACAGTACACAGGCACTAAGAGCTCTTCATTCCTTACAAGGCCTGTCTGCTCTTGAACAGCAGCTAATGGATGCCAGCCCTGCCTCAGTCCATAAGACTTCAGTATATAAAAGAAAAAAACACATAGTGGGAGAGAAAAAAGGGAGTAAACCTACACTCTTCTTTACAAGTATGTACTTTCCATCAGCCCATTGATCCTGTATGTATGAGTCTATGAGCAATTGTATAGGCATGAGAGCACTCAGTAATGATAGCAGATAGTCTGTTTTGTATGTTTTGATTCTGTAACCAGTGGGACTCACATGGCTCTGTAGAGTTCAAAGCGCCCTTTCTCCTGAATATGAAACATCAGGTCACCTCCATTCAGATATTCCATCACAAAGAACAGATGCTCCTGTGGACAAGTTTTACTTTTAGTACGGAAGAAATCATTCCAAGCAACAATTAAGAGAAAATGAGACCAATGGTACCAGTGGCACCGAACATGGACTACCTTTGTCTGGAAGGTGGAGTAAAGGTGTGTGAGGAAGGGGTTTTCCCAGGCTAAAGCCAAGACTCTCTTCTCTACCATAGTGCACTCCACATCGTCATCCATCAGCACTACATCTTTCTTCAGAGCCTTCACTGCGAAATACTCTCCACGTCCCTTCAGCTCAGCCAGAAGAACCTACAAGAGAAAAATTAACATACGCTGACTAAGCTATACATTTAAGCTGCAGCTCACAGCAGTTTTAATTTTGTCAACAACAACTATGACAACATATTCACGACAACATATTTTTCACTACGAAAATGAAATCAAACCTAAAAACAAAGTAACACTTCAAGACAAAAACTGCTGAAATGTTTTATCCTTTTCATCAGCAAAAAACAATAATGCTCAAGACAAACAAATGGACAAACAAACCAATTACTTTTTTAAAATGCAAAATGTTATTTATTGAGCTGCAACACCTGTAGAATCAAACACTGTAGCTCCTGTTTAAAGTTTCATTCACCACAAATTTGTGTTATTCAGTAGATTTATCTGTTTGACCTATTGTACTGCCATTAATTAAAGTCAGTCAGATTCCTTTCATGTTGCAGTCAGAAGAAATGAGTCAGTTCCAGAAATACTGATGGCTTTCCATCTAAAGCTTCCTCTACATGTCCACTAAAGAAATAATGTCGGTTTACAGTATTAATATTTTCCGACCATTTAGATTCTCTTCCCAAGCTAAACCCTGACCGTAAACAGGACTTTAGTGAACAGTTGAGTGAATCATCTACTGAATGAGCTGCTGCTCTTCAGCTGAGAGAGCATGTAGTTGTGGTAATGCTAATGCTAAGTGAGCAGGACGTACAGAGAGAGAGCGGGTCAAAGGCTTGGAAACGATTACTGGATTTACTGAAGAGAGTTCATTTGTTGTATCAATGTAGATCAGAGGGACGGGGACACTGAGCTGTTCAATTAACCCCACTACAGATGAGAATAAAAAGCGTAACCATGGTAACTATACACAAAGATGGCGATAGCTGTAGCTTCAAAGTGCTTCAGTGATACAGAATTTAAAAAGGTAAAAATGTCAGCAACAAAAGCTGGACTAGAACGTTGTTAGCTGTTATTGACTAAAACTAATACACATCAAATGACTAAACTTTGACTAAAACTAAAATATATTTATATAAACAGGAGTCAAAAATAACACTGCTTCACTGTTTGATTTAACACCAACAACTTACTTAGTTGTTTCTACAAGAGGCCTTTGGTTTCCATTTTTTATGACAGTTTTAAGTATTGACAGGAGTGTTGTTGGTTCATTCGTGGCTATCCTCTCACTCTCCTACTGGAGGTTAATAGACAGCATTGTCAGTTTAATTCACACTGACGTGTTTGTTGCGTACCTTGCCAAAGCTGCCTTTTCCTAAGACCTTGTGGAAGATGAAGTTTTCCACATTGATCCGGGTCAGATGGGTAATACGAGACTGTGGCTGTGGGCTGGACCCTTCCCACAGCCTGCCATAGGGAGACCCATCTATAAAGAAACATGTAAATTACTTAATAACATAATTATCTCAAACTTTTGAATATTATCCTGCAAGTATTGCTATCAGTACAAAGTCTATACTTCCAATATGAATGTTTTGAAATAAATGAACAAAAATAATAATGCTCACTGACCAGTGATGTCAAGTCCAGCAAGCTTGCTAACTTCATCATAGATTCCAATATCAGGCAGATTAGGCAGGTTTGGATCTGAACGGCGAGTGGACGGTTTCTGATAAAAAAAAGAGAAACAAACAGAAAAAATAAGCATGAGACTGCCAGACAAATAGTTTCCCAGCAATGGTCAGCTGTGGTACATCCAGGGCAAACCCATTTTATCTGATTCTCCTTTCCTAAATGGCAATGTGAGATAAACTACATAGAATGTCTCTTGAACTAGTAAAGAGAAAACAGGAGAAGTGGGAGTTCCACAACAAACCAGTCCTTAAACACACCAGGGCAAGAAGCTCAGGTTAACATGAAGGTCAGGTGTCACACTCTGAAAAATCTGTCAACACACACTGGTAATTAGACCAACCATCAAACTGAGTTTCACATTCAAGTGAAACTCAGTTTGATGGTTACACCTTTCTGATAACTCACTGGCCACAATCAACATGTTATTACAGGACTATGATGTGTCATCTGTCATGTGATGCTTTGTCTGGGGTAGGATACTTTAAAAATCTTATTGCATAGGGCAGGACATTACAATATATTAAGTGGTTGATGATCCCGTTCTGTTAGTATTTTTATAATCTATATTAGTAAACTATTAGTTAATTAATAGTTAATTTAATCAAATATCTGAAATGCCTTGAGAGTCATGTTGTGATTTTGTTCAGGTCTGACATTTGAGTTGGACCTGTTATTCTAATGTTGTAAACTTTATTTTGACCTAAATACTTGAAGACACTTGATTTGACCATGTTTTAAATGACTTGTCACTTTCTTCATGAACTCACCTGACTGACTTGTGTAAGTGCTTCAGCTAGTAGTTTCTGGTTGATACCACAAAGGTTGGCTACTTTATCCTGACACTTGTGATGGACATTCATGGCACAGTCTGCAAAGAGAACAAAAGAAGCCTATTACACACAAAAGCAGACTTACACTCCAGTAACGATCCAGTCAATCATATCTGCAGCTCTTTACCTTCACACTTGAGGCCTTGTTTGACCAGACCCCACAGCAGGCTTCCACAGTGGTCGCAGAAGGTGGGACTCATGTAGTTGTAGGTCTTGAAACGGTGCGGCATGTCAATTTTAAAACGTTCCTTCTGGAACTGTGTGGACAAATGGCATTCATCATGAATCGAATCTTAATCAGTGGCCTGTAACACCAAACATCCCTGCACAACTGCCTCATCTTTTTTTGTTTCTGCGTTGTTTTCTACTGAGTTTACTCACAGTGATAAGTAATAATTTCCTGGTTTCTTCTTTAATCTGTCTGATTTAAAATGCCTGTCTGAGACCATGCCTCATCTGTTATTCACCTACTGTGTGGGTGTGTGCATGATCATCCCCATGCCTGTGTTATCTAGGTTAGTTGAGCTTTGACCATCTTTCTCCACCAGTGCAGTCATTGAAGAGAGCTTTATCAGAAGTGGTATCTGGTACCACTGTAACAAATCCTGATGCAGCATTACATGTAAATTTGGTGAAATGAGCTCTATTGCTGATAATATAAAGGACTGATACAGCACAATAGCAAAAATCTGAGCGAGGCAAACTCAGACTAAATTCACTACTACACACTAACCTGTAGACATATGGACAACACACCCAGTACATGGTGTACTGCAAAAAATGTGTGTTACGTACCACAGTATCCCGACTGTTGGCAGCAGTACCAGTACATCTGCCGATGATTTTGTCTATGCATTTCTTGTGGATGGCAGCATTGCATTCTGAGGAAAATAGAGATAAAGAGAGTTATTTACTTTGGTTCTGTATCTGAGTATCTGTTATACAAACAATGGTAACAAAACAGTGAAAACATATTTTTATCATTGATCAAGTACACATTGTCAATATATGCCATGTATGGATTAGGCTGTTATTTCAAGTATAGCACAAAGTACAGGGTTTCTAAAAATGATTGTACACTTACGTCTGCATTTATAGCCTTGCTTGTTGAGTCCCCTGTGGGAGAAAAAGAGACAGAAATGAGTTCTTTTGTACTTTAATCTTGTGAGCGGTTTGCTGATTAATCACATGCTTGTCATAAGGAACACATGAAGTACAGAAAGATGATTTGTGCGTTAACACTGACCATCTGACACATAGTCTGAGCAGAACATAACTCACTCTGACAGAAATCAGTCTACTCAGAAAGTGTTATACAGGGCTAAGTGTCAGGAGTCTCTTAACACTACGTTTGTAATCTAACAGTATTATTCTGTATGGAGCTTTAGTTTATCTGATCAGTGGTTTATGAGTTCCACTTTAGGTGTGTTTATATGAAACGTAGACTGTACTGACCAGACAAATTCTCTGCACACAGAGCAGAAAGTAGGCTGTCTGAAGAACGTGGCGATGAACTCGTGGTTCTTAATGAAATGGATCTTGGCCTGCTTGATGGCCCCTCGCCTACGGTTCAGAGTGGGAGCCTCTTCCTCCTTTGCAGCTTGCTTACTCTCTTTCAGACATAGACAAATACACAGATCACTTATTGCACAACACTGCAATGAAAAATCCAAGGTCATTTTGTATTAGTTGCAAACTAATAGTAATTTCTGGGCATCCATAGGAACTGCTCATGTAAATGGGGGGTGTTGGGTGATGCTGGTGGTGGTGGTGGTGGGTGGGTGGGGTGGGGGAGCATTGTCTATTCACTTATTTAAAGAAGAGATATGAGGTTTTAAAGCTGAGAAATCAACTACAACAAAAGAAAAGGCAGACAACAGAAGAAAGAAGAAAATGATTCAATTATATTTCTTTTCACCTGTATCCACACCCTCCAGAAAATACTGCACTGCCATCATTACTTTTCCAGACGGATGAAGATCCACCTGAACATAAAACACAAATACAGTTAGAAATAATTCTGGGGTATTGCTCTGCGGGGGACAGAGTACAATCTGTGATGTCCTACCCAGAATTCAGCACGGCCATTTGCTTTCTTGCAGCGCTCAGCAAGGACAGACACACCAACAGTGACCTCCGCCAGTGGCTCCTCCGCTGTCTTCATCAGCAGTACCTCAAGCACACGACCCTCATAGATGTGCGCATCAAAACTGGCCTTCCAGGCCGGGTACATGGTGGGTTTCCGCTGAACCAGAGTCTTGCCTCGTTCTAAGAGGAAGATGGACAGAGAGAGGAAGAGGACAAAAATAGTATATGGTGTTCTCAAGCACAGGAAGTAAGTAGGTGTGAAAACTTTGTTTACAAAAATGACAACTTCTATAAAAGACAGGGCACTGTACGTAATCAATGATTCTCTCACCAGTTGACAAGGCTTCCTTCATCTTGATTGCACAAAATGGCGGGTCAGCCAGAGGAGGCAGGACGCCCAAGTCATATGCGTTAAAGGCGATCCTCAAAAAAGGAGCCATGGTGACAAATACCAGGGTCACCTGTTCTTAGGGGGAAAAAAAACAAAACATGACCCCCTGAGATGTGTTAGGAATCACTGCTCACTGTGAGGTATTGAGACAGATTAGGGATCCTAGGTCCTCATTGAGTATGAATCCTCTTTTTTTAGCACAAGTATCTTGTGTTTAAATTAACTGGTGACAATTATCTTTTAAAACATGCCGGTTACACATGCAGTTACATCCATCATAATATCCACTGCATACCTTCCCACAGTTTGATACTCCCATGTGCTGCAATACTACTAGCTCACATCTGAGTACATGTACATTGTGAAACCCAATATCAGAAAAAGAAGATAAGACAGTGCTGCTTTTACTGGTGTGTGACAGACAGATTTCAAGTACATTCCTGTTCCTGTCACTCTGTCAGACATCTGCATCAACATGCAAAAACAACAGATAGCTGTGTCAGCAAGGACAGAGCAAATTTTGTTGACCACAGTGAAACTCACAGAAACAGGAAAAATTTGACTGCACCATGACTTAGTCTTGTTCTTCAACAACACCTGTTTTCCTGTGGAGGACAGACTATTACAGGGTTTTTTGTATCTGACTCCAAATTGTTTGTTGGAAGCAAAGGTGAAACTAAAAAGATAATCATTATGTGACCTGTGTATTGTACTGTGTATACAGACACATTTTCAAGTTTGCTAGTTTTAAATATTAAAAGGGCATCTGTCACTATTTTTCATTATTAGAACTACAGATTAGATAACTAAAAAAAGTGATGCAATAAATGGTAGTTGCGTCTCTTGTGCATTAGAGGTGAAATATATATACTGATAGTGACAAACTGGCAGAAAATCAATAGCACTTTTTGTGC
Organism: Dascyllus trimaculatus; assembly: GCA_024666655.1. Classification (NCBI taxonomy): domain Eukaryota; kingdom Metazoa; phylum Chordata; class Actinopteri; family Pomacentridae; genus Dascyllus; species Dascyllus trimaculatus. The sequence goes on from CM045450.1 coordinate 17,037,610, forward strand.
TGCGCACAAGTTACTGCATGCATGATTTACTGCTTGCATAAGCTTACATGTGCTACAGACAGAGAGAGTCACAAGTTATTCTATAACCACAGATACTCTACTAGTTTCTGGAGGTGAAATGAAAAAGGTGATTCTTGATAGTGTTACGCCTGGCCAGGCATTCCAGTCACAGCCGTAGTATCTAACATTTCTGTCCTGTTAATTCCACATCTCTTTATATTACATGCAGTCCCATTGTAAAATGTACTGCTTTATTAAATGTGTGTCGGCTAATTATTTGGGTCCCTGTCACTGTGCCTTTCTTTAGAGTATAGTTTTTGAGAGGCTGCAGCTGTAACAGTGGAGGTGTTTACTTGTACTACAAAGGCAGAGCAAGCCTGAACATGTCGCTAATCCAAATACATGCATGCTGTGCTCCACAGTAGGCCTAGCTGGTATTCACAATCCTTAAAACCATAACCGCCCACACTGAGACGAGAAAAGTAAGACAGAAAAATGCACAGGCAAGAAAAAAAGTCTGCACTAAAAGGGGAGAATGACTAACGACCATGTTCACTCACCCACTGTTGCTGTGATGTCAGAGTTTTTGGAGATAATCAATAGCAGCCACACTATGTGATTGAGGGCGGCAGTGATTGATTACTGAGCAAACTGTTCATATGCAGCTTCGATTTGTCCCATCTGGTAAATTCACTAGTTATGCACCAGCACACTGTATTTTGCAAACTTCCACCACACTTCCTATTTAGCTAATTTGCCTTATATAGTCTACTTCCTGATACCTGAATTCATGAACAACACAAAACTGTGTTTGTTAGCAGAAGTAGCAAGTACTGTTACTATTACAATACTAATGATATTATTACACGATCACCCCCAGAATCTGGGCCTACAAGCCTTGTTATTACTGTTAAAACTGTGTTTTGACATGCATGCCTGTATATCAACACCAAATCTTAAATAATTTAAGAGTAACTAAAGCACAGATACTGAGTGTATGTTGTGTAACACAGATGTAATTATAACATTAGTAGCTTTTCTGTACACTAACATTACTTCTACGCTTTGGGAAATAAAATAATAGGTGACTGAGAAAGAGAGAAGGGTGAGAAGAAACTGTGACTGGAAAAACGGGGAAAGCAAAAATTCAGAAAAAGAAACGGAGCATGCAAAGTAATCTTCTGTGTGGATGTAATAAGCACTTTAAACTTTCTTTGAGTACCTCTTATCATACAGCCTGCATTAAACTACACTCTGACTGCTGGTAATGGTTGATAACGTGCCCTGACAGGTACCTCTAACACACGTGCTGAAGGTGTAACAGGTAACCAGGCGGCTGTGACAGAGATTTATAATGTCACTGTGAGCATGCTGTCATCAGTCAGTGCATCTGATTTTTTTTTTTTTTTTTAATTTTTGCAGCACTTCTCCCTTTAAAGGATGTGGTTGAGTTTCAGTAGGCTAAACGCAGATGCCACCTCTTACTCACAAGACGGTTTGCAGCCAGATTGTCTTCATGACAAGTAAATGTGGCCGTTTATTTGAAAAAAAAAAAAATTCACTCCTCCGTTTTTGTGGTCAAGACCTACACACAATCCTCTTCACGTTTGGAGCTACAGCGTCTAATGTGAGATTCTGTGACTGAACTATTGCCGCCATAGCCGCACACATACATGCAGTTATAGTCACTGTACACTGTATTTAGCCGGGGTTCGATATTTTGACTACTGTTATATAATAAAGTGAGCGTTCAGCAGGTCCTGACATCTCACCTGTCAATAACTGACATTTCTTCCATAGCTGACCTTGTTTCGCCATCTGCTGACAGTTCACAGATTCCGTCGCAACATTTCAAAAACTGTGGCGAAACAAGCAGCTCGAAAAGTTGTTCGAGATTTTAATGAGAAAAAACTGCCTTCACCGCCTCTTTAATAGCCCCGGGCAAAGTGTTAGTAAGGCATGTCAACGTACATTTTTTAGCTAAACTGTGAAGAATTAGCTAACTTTAGCGCCAACGGTTACGGTTTGTTTCCAAACAGATAAAAGAAGAAGAAGAAAGATGAGGAGGAGAAGGAGAAGAAGGAGACGAAAGGTACGAATTCGGTCTTTGAGCAACTTTATGTAAACTCAACGCGTGAAAAAGACTCAAAATAGTAAGAATGGCAGCCTCACCTCGTCCTGCAAACTCGGCGCTGGTTGTTTTTTCTCACCGCAGCACGACGAAAGTTGCTCTTTTCTCTTCCTCTCGCTTTTTCGCTCTGTGATTCCGTCGATTGAGGAAGTGTGGCGCGCGCTCGCAGAGGCTTTCTCGGCGAGCTGTGACGTTTACCTGGTATGCACGCGCGCACACGCATGCAGGCACACACACACACACACACACACACACACACACACACAGGGCGGTGTGTGCCCCAGTAGTTGCAATGCAGTTGCACCCAGTTGCCCTAATTTAAATAAAGGTCATGCCAGTTATTATCATACATTTTTCTACATGGGCATTTCTTTTCACACACCTACGCACACACACATGTATACATCTGATGCAACAACACATGTCTTTTTCCATTTAACCCCACCCATGATGCTGTGTGTTCATAACAGCAGACCTGTTGATCACCTGAACTGGAGCACAAAAAAGAAGAAGAAGAAAGAAAGAAAAAAAAGAAAAACCTGCCTAGGCATCTATAACTGTACATAAAGATCTGCATTGCTGGTGAGGGTGCCCTAGATTACAGCCTTGTATGTGGGGGAAGCGTTTTTTTTCCATTTGAAGTGTTTGTGTGGCAGGGGGGTGGGGTCACGTGGCTGGGACTGTAGGCTGCGGGTAGTTGTGAGGTTCAAGCTAGGTTTGTGCTGGTGAGGAGGTGGCAGATTTGGCTCTTGAAGCCAAAAAGGATCTTTTTTTGTTCTTCTAAACTAGCACAGTCTCTCCAAATTATCCATACTCTTTATTTGTTTCATGCCCGCATTCATCACTCCTCCCCCCACACACACATCCAAATATATGTGTGCACAAATGAGCAAGGGAAAAAGCTGATGGATGCCAAGTGAGCTTTTCTCATCTGATTATACTTAAGAAATTTTGGCCTAAGACCCTAAATGAGGGCTGCAACAGAGGAATGGCTCCAGGGTGAGTTATAATTAAACGTTTGTATGAAACTGTACGTGCTGCTGTAGGTGAATGTAAAATGAAACCTGGCAGGGACAGCCTGACAGGGCACAGGTGTGTCAGCGTTCCCCTCGCTCCTCGGAGGACTTACATAACCGGCACCCTCTGACTCATGGTAGACACAGGAAGTCTACAGCAGAGACTAGGTGTGTGAGCACCAAAGACTGACTCTGACAGATGCACCTTCAAAGCTCAAGGAACCCTCTTCTTCACTTCTTCCTCGAGCACACACACTCATGCATCCTCATATACCCACTGTCAAGATCCACCCGTGGGATGCGTTGAGGCTGGAGAGCAGGCAGGTGTTAAATCGAGCTTGCAGTGATTGAGAAGAGCCTGGTGATCCACATAGAAACCCCCCACCCTCCACCCCTTCCATGCCTGGAGATGATACATATGGCTGCATGTGGGCGTACACTTGAGAGGAAGTTGCATCAGTTGCAGCTGAGTTTCTGTCTTGGGTTTTAATATATAAAGAGGTTAGGATTGGAATCTGGACCACAAAGAAGACGTCAGAGGATAAATCTCTGCTTGCGGGGGTACACGCAGAAAAATAACTTCGATGAGCAACTTCGATTAAGCAATCCCATTAGTCAAAGTTAATGTATTTGTGTTGACTCAGCTCCTTTCTAAGGGCTGGGCCCGATCTGATTTAACTGGATTTGGCCAACTAATTTTACAGTAATTTAACTTACGCGAGTAATTATAGTTGATCCAACCCAAGCAAATTAAACTGGTCCAACACAACTGCTTAATGCTGAAAGAAACCCATATAATCCAAAAATACTTCCCATGATTTAATTAAAAAAGAGAAATAGTTGATTTTCAGGCAGACTTTTCTTTAACTTTATATGCTTTCTTACAAATACTGGATAATTTGCAACTTTGAGTTTAATTTGAATGATTTTTTATCACTTTAGTAAAACAATCTGAGAAGACAAAAATCACTTGCTGGTGGATTTATGTGGCAGTTATATGAGCACCTAAGAGCATAATCTGTGAATATAGGTAATTTTAGGGGTCACAAGTCAAAGTAGCTGGGAACCACTAACATCATTCAGTGTTTCTACTCAAAGACAGAGATTTTTTTACTATCTGGAATGCAGCACCACTGATTTGAACAGGGAAGGTCATTAGCTATTAAACTGGCAGATGAAGAATACAATTGGTGGAACTTCTTATATGTCTGACACTTGCAAGTTCTCTGGAGAAACAAGTGTGATGCATCAAATCTGTGCAACATGGCAGAAGGATGAGGGTGTATGTGTGTATGTGTGAACAAAGCATGCTGAGTAAGGCTGAGATAATAATTTAATGACGAAAAAGAAAAGGCCCAAATGTGTCACACTGCCACATTTTAAGGGGACTAAGACAAGAGTAATGTGGAAATAATAAGGACAGCTACAATATTTGACCGTCACCAACAGAGCCAAGATACTAGAATCCAAGTGGGCGGCATTCATATGTTACATATAATATTGTTTCTGTCAGTTATGCTGCTGCAGCAAAGACAGACTGCTGCTCCACAGATTCCTCAAGAAAAATTGCCTCTCAACAGAATAATTTGACATTTTGTGAAGTATATTGGCTTTTCTTCTTTTTTCTCCAGAGAATGACAACAAACATCGTAGATCATTATTGAGGACATTCAAGGTACGTTGTAGACTCTTTATGAAAACAAAGTGTAAAAACAGCACCTGGTCATTTTAATGGGGGTAATGTGCTGGACTGTGTCTTGGACTGGAGCAGTGACTTCCTGAAGTCTCTGCTGGTTGCCTGGCAACTGCTACCAGCCAAGAAATTACATAAACCCCCATAAAACCACAACTTGATTTCACACTTTGGTTTTTGTACGAATAAAACGAGATACTCATTAGTGAGCTTTATAGGTACTGGAAGGCATCGTTTGTTATCTTTGGATTAAGGCAGCCTCTTTCCCAGTGTTTATACCCTTTTTGCTAAGCTAACAAGCTGCTAGCCTTACGCTCATATTAAGTGGAGAGACCAGAGAGTGGTTTTAAGCTTCTCATCTATTTCTCAACAAGAAGGCTATACAGCGTATTTACCAAAATGCATACCAATTTAAATATTTAAACTATTTTAATATTTAAAAACAACAACAGCCTGAGATGTGCTGGCTCAAGACTCCAGACAGATTTTATATCCATTAGTGACGGCTGCCGGCCCTGCTGACGTGTGTTTACATCGTTTCTCTCTGCAGATAAATGCTGATGACAGAATGGTCACAAGAGAGTGGAAAGCACATTCAAACTCCATGTTTAGGCAACAGCGATAACAAATGTTCAGTCTGAGGTGCAGAACGTGCTGAAGGCTGCGTGTTTTTCTCTGTCCTGTTGAGGGAGAGTGGGCTATTTAAAGCTTAGGGGAGGTGGAATAGGTGTAACATTGACTTGGCAGTGTAGGCTGAAAAGAGTTTGCAAAGTGGGACATAAAAGTACGTCCCTCTCGTCTTCAAGCCTCTCTACATCTTTTTTTCTCTCCCTCTCCCCGTCCCTGAAAGATGCCAAGAAATATAAGATGAGGTGCAAACCCAGAAATGTCAAGCCAATGTCAAGTGGACAGAGCTGCTTCTTATAGTTTTTTAATAAATATCCTGCTGTTGCGTAATAAACTCTTTCTCTTTCCCCTGAGGATATGCTGCCTACGCAGCACTATGAAAGATAAGAAGCCATGCTGTTGCTCACGACATCAACACAAGCACTGCATTGCCTTCTCAGATGAAGACTGAGGGCCAGAGTGTGTTTGTGTCAGTTTGTCACTAAATAAAGCTGAGTTCCCACGACTGTGCCATCACAGCACCATGGGTGAAAAGCCACAGATGAGGAAGTTCAGCTCAGAGCATATTTCAGCCTTTTTGGCATTAGTTGTTAAGGATCCCTGAGGCTGAGCACATGCAACAGAGCTGAATGCATTTGACCTTATTGAGCAGGCTATGTGTATGATTGATTATTTGCTTCTCTCTGCATCGCTCCTGCCTGTGGCGAAGTGGAAGTAAGGTTGGATTATGACACTGCTCTGTCGCACTGCAAAAGAAAACATATCCACCATCAGGCAAACAGAGAGCCTTCACATTTTTTTTATCAAGGACATAGAGAATTATTAAAAGTGTAACTTGACATTGCAGTTTTAGTTCTACACCGATCTGCCACAACATTAAAACCACCTGCCTAATGTTGTGTAGGTCTGCCTTGTGTTGCCAAAATAGCCCTGAACGGTGGTGGTATCCCATGGATACAGGACTTCTGGAGGTGTCCCATGGCGTCTGGCATTGGTTCATTGGCAGCAGATCTTTTGGGTGCTGTGGGTTGTAGGGTGGGGCCTCTATGGAAGGGGCTTGTTCCGGTGCATCAATCAGATTTGGATCTGGGGAGTCTGAAGGCCAGGTCATCACCTTGGACCATTTGTTGTATTCTTTGAGCCATTTGTGAGCAGTTTTTGAGGTGTGAGGGGATGCATTGTCCTGCTTGACACAAGAATGCCTGGATCCAAGGTTTCCCAACAAAACATTGCATTGTAACAAGATGATCAGTGTTACACACCTCACATGTAAGTAGTTTTAATGTTGTGGCTGATTCTTCATGTAGCAGAGATCAGTGAGTTTCTGTTTCTAGAATAGTCATAAAGTATGAAAAACATAGACATGAAGGTTATGTTTTGCACACGGAAGCTGACAGAAAATGAAAACATACATTCAGATAAACTTATTTCACAGCCTGATTTACTCCTGACGTTTGGCAAATACTCAGTTTTAGTTATTTATAAAAGAAATCTGCTCTACTTTTGACTTCATTTCCAAGATGCGCTGACGCACACAATAAAGAGAAGTTTTTCCATTACAAGGATTCAAAGAGAGGGAACAGGTGCATTGAGTGTGGGATGATAAAAAGCGTCATTTGTAAGTAATCAGTGTGTTGTGTTTTAACCAATAGCAACACGGGCCAAGAAAACCAAACTAAGATATGTGATGAAAGTACCAGAGGAGGGAGAGAACAGAACTGGGGCTAAAGAGGGAGAACAGAGTGATGAATGATCTGTCCTCTATATAGGACGAGGTGTCTGCAACTTTTCAGGAGCCCCAGAAAGCAAACTTTCTGCCTGATATAATTCTGGGTCAGGAAGCCTCAGGGGGAGATGAGAAGCAGAGCAGGCCTGGCCTTTCTTTGGCCATCACTCTGTCCCCGGTGTCTCCCCGAGCAGATCGGAGTGTGATCTGAAATGTTTGTCATTTGTCTGTTTCATCAGATTAGGCCACACATGGACCATGTGTCAGCACAGACACACCATCATCATATAGACGCTACAAGTGGACTGCAAAGACTATGGCAACATAGTGGTCTACCATTTTTAATGTATGTGCTGAGCTCCATCAGCAAGGACACATTTAATGTTTAGTCCACCTGCCATCTAGAGGACATGAGGAGAATAAATAGAAAACACAGACACAGACTGTTTCCATCATTATAACATCTTTTACTTCTTTTAGAATTCCAGTGTTGTAAATAAACTAAATAAATCATTAAGTACAGTACAAACTCCAAGACACTGATTAAGTAGATCAGTCACTCAGTGATTCATATTTCATTCTAAGTCAACACAGCTCTGCACAGTGGATGAGGAGCCTTTATACAAATTTGAATTTACATTATATTTATTGTAGGAATTTCAAATAATAAAGAAATACCTGTTCACATATTTCTCAAAATAAGTCAGTTAAGTACAGTAGCTGAAGCTTTAAAACTCTTTGCTGGAAGTACACTCATTCATGTTTCAGGTTTATCCCTTTTTATATGAATTAAAAAAGCACAGTAACTACTCATTCACTGGCAAGATCCTCTCCAACAATACAGTACATGGCACTATTATATGTATAAAATTACTCATTCTTTGACACAGCCTGCACTTCAAAGTGTTAGTCATGGAGATGCTTCAAATCCAGTGCTAGACCACATGATAAATGAAGGCATAGCTAATTCATTTTTAACTAAAGATGAGGCCATTCCAGATTTGGACATCTCTCAGTGGGGCTGAAATGTGTTACTATTTTTTTAGTCTCCATGTAAACAACAGTGAAATGTGTGTAGTTTTGTTCAGTTATTGAAACTTATTTTTATGCTCTTTTAAAATATTTGACAAGTCCAAAATAAAGCTTCAATTATAGAATATGTTTTTTTCCAGAATGTAAAAATAATCCACAATGTTTCACGTGATTAGGAGGAGTGAATCCGATCAGCTGCTGGGGGAAATACAGGTCGCATCAATGTAAAGTTCCACTCTGGCAGGTATCTGGGCCAACGCTTCTCGTGGCTCTCAGCATCACACCTGCTTCAGCAGCAGCCAGGGGACACTGGAGGTTGAAGAAGTAGGTGATCGTGTCCCCTCTCAAAGAACAGGGTGTATTCTTTTCTTCTGTCTAGCAAGGCCAGTTACAACTTGCAGCCATGATAAGGTAGTGTCTGTTCCCTATCTTTCCTTTTTGGTTTCACAATCAGTGATTTTCGGGACACAAATTTGTAGCAGAAGAAAGGCAGCAGACTTCTATTTTGGAAACTCTCCAGTGTGGCTGATTCTATAAAACTGTGGCTTCCTCCATGGCGTCTACCCACCTGTACAAGGAGCACATTTTAGATTAGAAAAAAACCTGCATGAACTGTAGCTTTGCTAAAAGACTGATTAATATCTGCTTAGCCTAAAAACTACTATTTCATTGCCTGTCAGGACGACAAATGGCTACATTACTAACTGAGCTAGTTTTATAGCTTTGCCCTGAAATTTAAAAATGACTGTATTTTGTGTGGTCATGTTTCCACTTCAGTTGAAGTGGTCATCTACAAGTGAAATAAAACTCAGTGACTAATGTGAAAATTATAAACTTAAATGTGACTTTTTTTCTCCTAGAAAGCAACAACATATAAATAGCAACTAATCACTCAGTTATTTACTCTCCTTGGGAGTTTTCTCCTTTCATTGCTTTTCAATATTGAGTCATGGTCAATTTAATTACGCTTTTCATGTTAAAGTAAAACAGATTTCTACATTACAGTACACACATCTACATTAAACCAATTAAATACAAATATGTGATTGCCTAAGTATCCACCTCCTTTAAATCAGTATTTAGTAAATGCACCTTGGCTGCTATTACAGGTCTCAATTAGTCGTGCACATTTTGGCAAAACTGCTCAAGATGTCACATGTCATGGGGACTGTGAGTGAACAGCACTTCTTAGGTCTAGCCACATTTCTCAAATGGATTGAGGTCTGGACTCTACTGGATGCTACTCAAGAACAATTGTCTGTAGTTTTACTCCCAGCACGCAGTTCTCTTGCAGACTTCATCAGGATGTCCTCCAGGATTTCCCTGAACTTTGTTGCATTTATCTTACTCAATACTTTCAGGCCCTGCTGCCGAGAACAATCGCCACATTGTGATGATGCTGCCACCACCATGCTTCACAGAGGGGATGGTGTTTTTGTAATAACGTGCAGTGTTTGGTGTCTGTCAAACATAGCATCTAGTCTGATGCCAAAAAGCTCAATTTTGTTCTTATCAGATACATCTGTCTTTATACTGCAATCACTTGAGACACATTCACTGCATGCAGATAATCTCCATTTCATTAACTGTATGACTTCTAGCGCCACCTGGTTGCATCTGCATTGAGTTAGGTTAGTCACTTTAAAGAGGATGAATACTTATGCAATCACCTATTTTACACTTCATATTTTTTATTAACTGACATTATGTTTTACAAATCTATTATTGATTTAACATGAAAATGTTGTTTTTTGTAAATGTTTGTCATAAAAGCCCAAATTAATTGACCCCGACTCAATGTTGGAAAGCAATAAAACGGGAAAACTTTCAGGGAGGGCTCGCTATAGTGCCCTTTTTATTGGCACTATAGCGAGCCTCCAGTGACAAGACTGACATCCATGTACTGCAATAGTAGTCTTTGTGTTAGTACAATGTTTCAAACTGCAGGCAGACGAGCAGTTTTCATTCTCATTTTATAATCAGCTATCAGGTAAGCATGCATCTCACCTCTGGGCTGTGTAGTTATCCTCAGCTTTAAAAGTGTAATACAAAGTGTTTTTGTGGTAAAGCTGGAAGACATTGGCCTCCTCATCTCTGTCCAGCCTGTCTGGAAGCTTCACTGTGAAACCCAACAGAGGTAAACTCTCTGATGCTACCTTCTCCTGCAGACAGAAATTTCATCAGGGGAAAAGAAATCGATTTTAGCACACAGCACTTTATGTTATTTTTATTCAGCACATGGCTGGAAGTGTGAATATGTGCTGCTCAGGTTAAAGGGGAGTGCATGTTTCCCCTCACCTCTTGGGCTCGGTAGGTGTAAAGCACCTTGTCTTTTAGATGGAACCACAATTTCTTCCAGTTCCTTTTGCTCTTCTTGCTGCGCTGTAGATTGCCACTAATGGAGCCTTCCTCTGACACTGTCACCTGCAAAACAATAGCAATGTTACATACAAAAAATATGGCAGAGCTGTCATCCACATAAACTATACATAAATCTTCACAATGCAAGGACTATATAAAGAAAGCAAGGTGCATTTTGTACATGTACCTGGTTGAAGGAGAGGGTGCCTTTCCTATGTCTCCAAATATTTGGAGGATGAATGTTTTGGAACACAGTAGAGAGAGGACGACTGGAGCGGCTCACCCGGGGGCTACTCTTTGCTGACAGTGCAGACACATCTCCTCCTGCAAAGACAAACAACTTTCTTTCACCTGAAGAGGAGGACAGGTATGGAACTAGAGCCTACAGTGACAAACTCTTGAACATGGCTGACTGACTGTACAGTCTTGCAGCAGAGGCACCTTTGCTGTGATTCTGAGGATTTGCAGGAATGAGAATCGGATCTATATGTTAACGGTATTGTTATTATTATTATGACTTTTTGTAATGCTGTGATTGCTAGGGCTGAACAATTAATTGTTTTCAAATCAAAATCACAATTTGAAACAATATAATTAGCAAATTGAAAAGGTTTAAACCCATATGTTTACCTATTACAAATTTAATATTGAACTACAGTGTAAATTATGCAAAGGAAATCACTTCATCTGTCAGAGAAATTGCAAGAAGACATATTTCCATTCACTGAAATCCAGTAAGCATATTTTTGCTTTGGTTATTCTAATACCTGACACATGATGAGAGCCAATCCCTACCACCCACATACGCTAATCAACCACCTGATCTGAGCTGCAGCCCCCACTGCAGGATGCCGTAACCATAACAGTGACAAGGTGTTCAGTTGCATGATCTTAAATTATAACCGTAGCAGCTGAGTGCAGTGCAGTCAACGCAGGTTAATTTCCTCAGTCACACTACCTGCTCCACTCCCAGGTTACACCCAACATCCTATAGTAAAAACTGTATATGTACCCATGTCTCCCCTAAAAAAGTCTGTTATACAGGTGGCTTGGTCTGGGGTCTATTTTCAGCAGCACAGATGTTACTAAATGATTTATGAAATATTATATGAATGTTATAGTAATGCTGCAGGCAGCTGGATGTCTCTGTGATCCTATTGCTCTTCTGAGACTCCATGTTGCCAGCTATTACTTCTATTCTATTCTACAATTATATACTTCTATTATTGTGTTCAATCTTTTATTTTCTTTGTCTTATTGTGTTTTTATTCAGATTTGTCTTTAAGTGATTGTGTTTTATGGTTTGCTAATGTAATTGTAAAGCATTTTGTTCAATTCTTGTTGTTTGTTTCAATTTGCTTTATAAATAAATTTGACATTGATCTTGACTAATAATTTATAGCCTGGGTGCAAAAAGATGTGTGATAGATGTAGGTTACTTTATAGTTCAGAAAAGTATGTTATTGACAACCAGCGTATAAAAAAGTACCAACACCCTCCAGTGTGTGTGTGTGTGTACTCAATGTTTCCATTGTGTATGTGTGCATGTGTGTGTACTCAATGTTTCCATTGTGTGTGTGTGTGTGTGTGTGTGTGTGTGTGTGTGTGTGTGTGTTTGTGTGTACTCAATGTTTCCATAACTCCTTTATGACTCAGTCAGAATGCTGCTGTGTCACTTTTTGACCTGACCCACTTGAACCAGTGATATTTTCTATTACAGTCACCAGAGTCCACCCAATCCTGCCTGAACCTGCCCGACCTTGCAGGTTGTGCATCAATCCACACGTCACTAATATATTGTGGTGCAATTCCTCCTAATTTAACTGATGTGCACAAAGGAATAACAGCTGATATGAAATAAGTTTAAGTCTTCATTTTCCTCACCTCTGTTCTTTAACTCGCTGTAACAGTGATCACACACTTTGGCCATGCGGTCTTTCATGTATTTCAGTGGATATCTGTTCCTGGAGCAGCTCCGACAAACAATCTGCGTCAAACAACATATACGTTAAATAAGCTCTAAAAATATTCAGTGCATTCAGCACACTAAACGCTTTGGTGAAAGGCACAGCTTGTTGTTTTGTGTGTGACTCACCCTTCCACAGCCATGGCAGTGGTGTCTGCGAAGAGTGAGGCTGAAATCTGAGGTGCAGTTCATGCACATCATCACTTGTGAGACAGGAACAAGAGTGGGAGCTTTTTCTCCAAGAGACAGCCGGAGACGATCTCTGGCCTAGGATACAAACACACACATACACAAGCACATACACGCACACACACATACACACACATAGGCCATAAGGTGTGACGTAAGCATCATTCTGGTTGGTGCGCATCATTAAGATTGAAGAAAAATGTTAGCAGATGATTCAAAAGGAATCATCTGTTAGGAGGCAGGATTTGCTCACCTCTCCCGAGCAGCTAAATGCTGCAGAGCCTCTCGTATGTTCAGCCACAGTGCGGTTAAGCGTGTAAAACCAGTCCTCTCTTTCAAGGAAGGAACTGCACAGAACACGCACAAACTCACTACATCTCTTACAACAACAAAATGTGCAGAACATCAGCTGCAGCAGTGAACACACATCAAGATTTTTGGTTGTAAAGGTTTCAACCTTCTGTTACAGTGAATTATTTTTCATCACTGCCATTATCAGATAATATCCATCATTTCAACAGGACACAGTGCAGTGAGACTCACCTCGCTGACAAAGTGATGGAGATGTCTGTTCCCTCTATCTTCAGTACATTTTGGGCATTTTCTATAACAGGTTTAGTGACCTGGATAATCAATCAGTAAAATCAGAAATTGGAAATCACATAAAAACACAGAAAATTTCATGGCTGTATTTTGTATACATGGTGGAAAGACCTTTAAATGCATGTCAACTCTCAGGGGTTTTGAAGAAAAAATATGTTTAAAATACGAAAGATATTAAAACGTTATGTGACTTGTTGAAAGACTCTGACCTTCATCCCAGTGAGTGGCAGAGTGTTCTTTAGTCTATATTTTCCATCCTGCTGAGGGTAGGTGTACAGCAGCACATCGTTCATCTGAGAACACAAAGATATAACACTCACAGTAAAGCCGCAGCACAGACAAGTCTCACATTAACGATAAGAGGATGCTAGAAGGCTCAAATAACCATGATAAAATAGTCAGCTGACCAGACTTCATTTATGTCATGCATGTGCTGCAGTTCTCCAGTAGGTGTCACTCTTGGGTAACACAAAACTGTATTTCTATCAGTTTGCATTTTCACTGGAATATTCACAGGCCATATTTTATTTTCAAAAGAGTAGTAAGCACTTTGAGTTACGCAGTAGAAATAATTGTAATCTGCTCTGCGCCATATACACTCAGTTTTCCTCTAAAAGAAACCAGTTCCCCACCACCACCATTTACGTCACTCAAAACAAACACCTGTGGGTTAATTTCCACTCTAAATAATGGACGAAAACTTACATTTAAAGTCCCCCTCCATGTGAAATGTGTTCAATGTTACTTCGTATGGATGTTTGACATCCACTAATGTACTGTATGTGTGTGTATAGTGTGACAGTAGTAGATTGTTTTCAGATTCATCTGCTGAATGTGGCAAGTTTTGGGACACATTTCAAAGGAATACGCGACCATGACAGCATTGTGAGCTCCAGCAGCAAAAGTGTGGTGACAATGCAAGCCCCCACAGGCACGCCTTTAATCCACATTTTCTCATGTGGTGTGTAGACAATTGAGACATGCACCAACCAGAGACTCCTGCATTGCTGCTGTAAGACCAGTGTGGCTAGAGAGATGTGTGAAACAATTCATTATGGATATTATAGTGAAGCAGGAGACATCCTCTGTCCTGCACCTAAACTTTTGAAGTGACAAACATTTGCCTTTTTACAGATTCATAATTTTTCACTACAGGAGAACAGGAGTAAATGTAATTTTAAGAATTTAAAGTGGATAACTGAGAGAATTCATAATAGACATAGATAATTATTTCAAGAACAGTAACGAGTATGTGTATGTATTAAAGGTGCCATATGGTAAAAATCCATTCTTATAGTGTTTTGTGTGTCCTAAAAACTTGGATGTGTAAAATAAAAGCTGTGAGAATATGAAGACGCTTATTTCTGCTGTTGATTGTATATTTATAGGTCAGAGCTCTGTGGAAATTGTAACGTAGGGCCAGAAACCTTGGGAATAATTTAAAAAGAGACTGTTAGGGTCACTGTGTTTTCATGTCACCTTCAGTGCAACCTAAATGCAGTCACTGTTTATGCTGTTTGCTTCTCTCCTGCTATCTGTGCTTACATAGACTGCATTTTAGTACTGCTAAATTCCTAATAAAGCTGTTCTCAAGACGACATGCTAACCAGCAGTTACTTCAGAGCCATTTAAAGCTACAGGCACTGAAACAGCCAGTTTTGAACACCCCTAAAACCGGGGTTACACAGTGATGTTGATTTGAACCATCTTTGTAGTGTTTTGAGCTGAAAAATTGAAGACACAGAAAAGAGGCACGATATAAGACCTTAGAACTATGCCTGGAGGGGATCCATGGATTTAGACCTTGAATCTTTATGACATTACATATAAGCGAGATACTTCAGTAAATAGATATCAAACTTGATGTCAAACTGCGCCATTAAACTCTGCATTATTTTTCAAACACATCATTTTACTCTCTGTCCCTGTGTGTTTTAGTACCTTCTTTTAGCAAACTGCCAGCTCCTGCAGACTTGTTTTATTATGCTCTCTCTGGCATTAATAACAACCGATAACACATAATCATCGTTTGGGTGGGCAAACTGGCAGAATAAAAGTTATGCAGCACGGAGTGTCAAGAAGAAGAGGCATTTACGAGCTTTTTTAGTGTCGAGCCCAGACCACAAATTTCAAAAACTCCACAGGAGGGAAAGCAATGCGGTTTGATGATGCTCTATGGATAATTTGCGAAGGCGTTTCATTTTCTAATCTCTCTTGATTACAATATTTTTTCAAGCTATCTCTGTGTAATGACTTTACAAACTGAATGTTTAGTGTTGTCTGTAATTTGGTCTTGTTCATCTGTGTCTTTCAGGAAATAAATCTTGTGGTACTGACTCGTCTCTGACAGGTGGTGAAGATCGACCTAAATCATATCATTACTTAGTTTTACACACAGCTTAATCTAATAAATCCTTGTCCCCTTTCTCTTCATGTGTCCGTTAATTCTCACAACACATTAGTGACTCTACATTAAAGGAGCTGAAGACGTGTTAAGCTAAGATTCGGCTGACACAGTAAGCGTTGTGAAAATTCTACATGGATCTTTCAGTTCAAAAGGAGCTGATGTTGACCTTCCCTGTGCTGTCAGTAAAGAACTGGCTCAGGAAGTCAGCATTCAGAAACATCCTGCCAGGAAACCCTGCTCTTAATAGCGCAGTCTGGACATAGAAATAGGCCAGACAGAGAATTCCTGACTGTATATTTAACACTGATTTATTACATGGAAGAAATTTATGATTAAGCAATTAGCATAAATATTGTAAAAAAAAAAAAAGAATATAATAAGACACTGGCAAATTTGTCTGTGTACCACTATCTAAAAACGTAAAGCAGCATTTACCAAAAACAGATGGCGGGGCTGTCGACTCTTTCTGCTGACCTTCATCAGGGTGCCCTCCTTCACAAAAACCTGAGGGGAAAAAAAACAGGATTAAATCAAACCAATCCATAGAGCGCATCTGCAGCAATTAATGTTATTTTAGACCAGGCTGAGTGGGGATTCCCAGCTGAATGACTGTGTAAAGGGCAGCACAGGGGTGGAGCAGGGCAAACAGGGTGGGCTGGCAAGATTCAGCAGAAACAATGCTGTTATCAGAGTCCTACCCTGCCAGGCTGAAGCAGGTCCCGCTGGCCACGAACACTGTACTCAATGTTGACCAGACGCAACAAGTTCTCCTAAGACACAAAAGAACAGAAAGAAAGAGAGACAGGATAAAAGAGCATTGCCATCATTTTCCTGTCAATGTCAACCTCTTCTTTATTATGATAGGCTTGTTTTACTGTTAGGCATGCAGCAGTTATCACTGGAATCAGTCAGACATAACATATATTGTTTACTGTAGAAGACTATGCAGAAATGTGACTTCTTGGCATGTGACTGACTAGAAATCTATGAAAATATGAAACAAGCAATTGCTGCTCTGAGTCTCCACATTGGCACAGCAGTGCATTGAGCTAGGCTAAATGCTTACTAACATCAACATGCCAACAACCTCATAATGATAATGTCAGCGCGATAGTGTTTAGCAGGTATATTTACCATATTAACTATCTTAGTTTGTGGTGTTAGCAAGTTAGCAAAGCACTACACAGAAAGTACAATTGAGGTCAGTTAGTTTTATAGTATATTTGATCATAAACCAAAGCAAACAAATCCCAAAATCAAAATTTTGACCTGATGACAGCACCTGATAAAATGTTTTAAACGTGTGTACCAGATTTTATGACAGCAGCAATAGTTGTTGAGCCATTTCATTTTCTTTTTTAAACTATATGTCAGCTTCATGGCAAAGTTAAATGAGAAGTTGGGAAATCATCAAAGTCACAAGGATACATTACCAGAAAAACATGAATGTCTAGAGTGCCAGTTTTCAGCCATTTTAACATGATGCAGCAGGTAAACAAAAGTGTTACTAATGACGCTAATGAAGGATTTGTTTCATTCAGGTCGATAATCTTCTTTAATGTAATTAGTAACACCAGTGTTTATGTCAAAATATGTTGTGCAAAAGATCAGTTGCACAGTTGTATCTAGTATCGCTGTTGAGATATTTCAGTCTGGACCAAAGCGGTTGACCGACCATTCAACATTGTCACGCCTCAAATTACGTTATAAAATCTTTTGGATTATTGTATGAGGTGTATCAGTGTGTTGTGACTGTATGGAACAGGTTTCCACAGTGGCTTCACTTTTCAGACCCAGAAGATACACTCATCTTTTACATACAATCTATGGTGGACCTTAATCTCCAAAGTGTACTGTAGATTCAACCCCAAGTAAATGCATACTTTATATTTATATTCCAAGATCAAATAGCATTTAGTCAAATCTATAGTAACACTACACTGATCCAGAAAGCAGTCAACTGTCCATTTTAAATAGCTATATCAGCTTACAATATTGACGGTGCTTGTATGAATTTTGATGTTTTTAATGTGTGTAATCTGAATAGGATGTGATCCTGGACTCTGGCAAATGCTTGTTTGTTGAGTTCAAGAGCTACATGCAGAACTTACCCCATGTTTCAAGCTGTCATTTACTTGGTCTGCGATGTCGGATACAGTCACCACAGCAGCTGAATAAAACAAGACAATGACAGAAGGATCAAGACACATACTTTCATGTATATCAAGAAGTGACTATACCCACAACATCTGATGATATGAATCTTTATTTCTAGTGTACAAAGTCAGGAGTCTGGACGTGTCCACATACCTGGACTAAGGTGGCTCCCTTATCAGAGATATAACAAGAGATAGTGTTGCTGTAACTTGCCTTCTCATGAATTAGACATTACAGTTTTCAGACAGAAGAGAACAGGAATGAGTGTCTGGTGGGTTTCCACCACAAACAAAGAAATCTAAATTGGCTGTCTCATGGCTATGTCTTCATGCCAAATGAGCACAAATAAATTCCCAGTAAACACACAGAGCCACAAACAGAGGCCAGTAAGAGTCTCCTGTGGGTTAGAGTGAGCGTGGACAGGGCAGCCTCTGTCTACACGGCTGTTTGTTCCTGCAACATGTTTACTGTACCTTGGGTGTCTTCATATTCCTGGGAATCAGGGGAGAGGTTGTTCAGATAATCTGTAACAGCAGTGAAAGAAATCCATGTCTCCAGGGAGTAGAGTATACAACCATGCTGAGTGAAATATATTATTTATTCAGGAGGGATTCTCTCTGTCCTAATTTAATTAAACCTTCACTCACCGGTGAGGAGCATGCGATACTGAGCAACACGAACGATGACCTGCAGGAGCTGATGTTTAACAGAAACCTTTTCCCCGGCCAGACTCTGCTCCTGAGACAAATTAGACAAATACAAACTTATCATTTTCTTTGAATCATTGCTGCCCTTTAGAGCCACATTTACTGGAGAAATTCACATGACCTTTAGCCAAACAATATGTCAGATTAATTGAAACAGTCGACCATTCTCAATGAAACTGTGAAAAGCTCTGACAAAATAATAAAAGTTGCACTGACAAGCAAATTATACAGCAACAGTGGACCTTTGAGCAGGACACGTTTTAAATGTGAACAATGGCCAGACTGCCAGTCAGCACAACTGTGTGTGTTTTTTACTCATATTTATCATGTTGTGGGGACATAAATCACTTTGTGGTTACCTGCCTTTCTTTTCAAGCAAAAAGCAAGTCTCAGTAATCAAGATTTTAAATTTTAGTAGGAAACTTGGTTTAAGGTAGGGTAAGGGTTAAGCAAGTGTTAGTTATAGTGAGGGTAAGTCTCCAGGAAATAAATGTAAGTCATCATCATGTGCTTTGAAGGGATGAAAAAACAAAACTGCTGGTGTGTCTATACTTCTATCTGTCTATTATACTGAACATATATCTTCGTGAGGACCAGTCGGAGTTAATGTTCCTCGTCTGAGGTGAAAAAAAAGTCCACAGTGCAACCTGGCATTTGATCCTGATTGATCCTGTCTCCATGTCTGGGATAACTTCTAATTATAAATAATTAATTAATGAGTCAATGGCACTGTTCTGTTGTTTGTCTACTCATTAATCTAAGTTGTTTGTTTCTGTCCTTATCTCAGTAAGGTTTTACTTTTATGGACATTTTAGTTTGAATTAGATGTGAAATAGTAGAGCCAAGTGAAAAATGAAGGTGTTTTTGATTTTGGCATGCAGACTATGTCTCTTCTGCTTTATGTGATTTTCTGCATCAATACTACTACTAGGATGTGGAAACAACCTTCAACAAACTGCTTTACACAAGTCCAAGTTGTGCATGCCAATCTACTAATGTGATGACACACAGTTCAGACTTGTAATGTCTGAGTGCTCTTTCAGACATGAAGCAAAGACGTTTAGTTGCTGTCAGATTAACGGAATGGAGTGCATGTCTGAAAGGGGTTTTTTACACATATCATCCATCTAAACATTGTTGCAGACAAAGCACACTCCCCAATGCCAGCAGCATCCCCCAGCAGGACACTGCTTCCTGCCACACTGCAAAAAACTACTCAGTAACAGTTTGAGGAACATGACAAAGAGCCAACTGCATCAACTCGCCCTGCAAAGTCAATAGAGCTCAATCCAATCTGTCATCCACAAGATGCTCCAGAACATGCCCAACCATGCGGGGCCCCACAACACAGCCCAGAGGACCCAAAGGATCTGCTGCCAATGTCCCACTGCCAGACACAACAAAACACATTCAAAGGTCTTGAGGTCCATCAAGCTTACAGGTCTGAGCTGTTTTGGTGGCATGAGGATGGCCTACACAATAAGTTGGAAGTTGGAATGTTGGGGCTGATCAGTGTACAGCTTTAACTTTTTTGTTCCTTAACAGTATGTTGGAAACAGTAGTCAGAGTTTGACAAAAAGGTCTAATTCAGTAGAGTGGGAAATTTTTTTTGTCAGCAGTCTCGCATTTAAAAGGTAGACAAAAAAGCTTAATGCACTGGCATCAATATACAAAGTGCTTAGGAGAATCTAAGGACTTTTAAACACTGGTGCTCCTAAATCAGAAGTAAAAAAAACTGCCCAGCTCTGCAAAGACGTCCTGCCAACTCCTGTCCTCAGAGGTCTATAAAATGGAGGCAAAATATTGAAAACTCCTCCATCTGTAAATGAAACACATGCACACAGTGCCACTGGATATTCATCTATAATCCAGCTATACCATTACAAAAGCTTGTAATAGTCTGTGCCACCAAGCCCTGAGGAGATAAAAAAACTGCAGTCTTTACACTGAACCCTGCCAGACACTCAACGCAGCAGCTGACTATAATATTTGACTGCAAATTAAACAGTTGACATTGAACAGATATTACATTTTTCTGCTGAGCATATCATTATATTCTTTACTGTATGTTTTATACTTGAAATTTATTTTAAAAGCTTCTCTAACAACATCTCTTGCTGACTGGTTAGAAAATCACAGTCTTGTGTCTGCTCTGCTAATTGAGGCTAATTATAACTCCTCACCAAAGGGCATCTGTTTGACGATGTTGTTGAGCCCAAAAAGCTGTTGGGAAATGCAGACTACATAAATTTTAAGAGACATTTGGTGTTTATATTGTTGTTCTGAAAGGCTCACGGCAAATGTATTAGTTCTTAGCATCTATATTTTTCCTTTGGGTGACATGGAATTTTCTTTTTTATCTGCCACAGGCAATGTAGCAGCTGTTTTAAATGAAATTATTACTTTTATCTACTTAGCTTCCTGACTTTTGCTTACACCTTTCAAAGGTTTTCCTTTCTCACACACACACATAGCTAATGTCCTCAACTTAACCACCGAATTTACTTCTAAGGACACATTCATACATCTTCGTCACTGAACATAAAATACTGACACAAACTCAGCTCTGCAAATATTGCATAAATAACCTGCAGAGGTCTTTTCACATTCTTGTATCACATTAAAACATTAAATTTTTTAATGTGATACTTTCAAATTCCATTCCTAGAAACTACAAATCAGTTACGTGATACAGTAAAGTGAGGTAGAGGAGAAGAACAAGTGAGGAGAAGGAGGAAAAGTTTCAAGGGCTCCGCTGATCATTCAGAGCAAGATCTCCCCTGCTGAAAAGCCAGTGACATTATCCCATAAAAAAATGTCTTTTGTTATAGTATTTGTTTATTAGAATTCTGTTTTGTCAGCTGGTCACTAACCCTCAAAAACAGAAACAGATTTCCAAAGTTTACAGTAAAAGTGACCTTTCTCATCTGCTCAGTCCTGGATGATCCTCGTCAATTTCAAATCAGTCCAACTGGCAACTGTCTAGCTGCAAATGTAATCTGCCAACATGCAGAACAAATGGAAGCGAAAGCTCTTTTGCTCCTTCTGCCATTGGCCTTTTATGTAACTCAGTGTGATTTTATGTTGTATTTGTTTTCTGTTTATTATTGTTTGGATTATGTGGTTACTGCTGGCTGTGTGATTTGCCCTTCAGGGATAATAAGGGTATCCTTGATCCTACAACAGGCTCACTACATGATAAAAATGCTGTATGTTAAAAAGTAAACAGAGACAGTGAAGAAGCTTTGTGCTTAGACAATGCATTCACAGCAGTGTGCTCTCCAGCCAGCACATCAGAGGGCATTTGGTATTCATTCATATTAGAGATTATGTTATGTCTTAACACAATATTCATTTAGGAGAAACATGGAGTTACATTTCATAATAGAGCTGTATGGAGTGTTTGTGTTTTACATGTTTTGAATTAGAAAAGCAGAAAAGGTCTGACCTCAAACTGTTGAACGATGGCCGCAAAGGCAGACGAAGTTCGGCAGCTGTCCTCCAGTAAACTCATGCTTCGATCGTAGTGTCCGATGTAAGTGGTAAACACCAGGAACTCCGCTTTCCTTGACAGGAATATGTCTGCAATCCTCTGTCTCTCACCCCTGAATGAAGACATAGAGGCAGGAGTATGAAGAAGAAGAAGCAATGTGTTAAAGATATCTGATTGCTTTTTGAGCAGCATCATGGAAGAATAAGTATTGTATGCGAGTATTGTAGGAAATGATGTGTTTGCATGGGTGTGTGTCAGTATTTCCTATTTAACAGTACTGGATGATGTCCCACGTCTCACCAGTGTCGGATTCGATTCTCCAGCTCAGCCAGTATCGTGCGGTGCAGGCTGTAAACATCAGGCAGCTCATTGAGAATCTCTCGAAGTCTCTCATCGCCCAACACAGGTTCCCCCGCATCCCCGACCGCCGACCCCACTGCTTCCCGAAAGTCCTGGCAAACAGAGGAGCGTAGAGTGATGAATGTTATTTTACAGTAATGTTAGAGTGCCTCTAAAAAATATTCACCCACCTTGAAAGTGTTCTCTCTTTATTGCCTTTCAACATTGAACCATGGTCAACTTAATGAGGCTTTTTGGTAGAAACAGATTTCTACAAAGTAACGCCAATTAATTAAAAATTTTGAATGTAAAACAAGCGATTGCATTATTCAATGCCTGGTGACTGGACCTTCCAGATATAGGTGTCTTTATACTACAATCACTTGAGACACATCACTGCAGTCAGATGATCTCCATTTTACTAATTGTGTGACTCCTAGCACCAACTGGCTGCCACCTGTGTAAAATTAGATGAGTCACTTTGAAGTGTATAAATATTAATGTTAATCACTTATTTGACATTTTATATTTTTAATTCACTGACATTACTTGGTCAAAATCCATTTTCACATTGACACGAAGGACTCTCTCTTGCACTGTAAATCCTTATTTACAAAGTATGCAGTTTCTCTAAAGTCTGCATTTTTTCCCCCAGTTTTCATCTCATTTCTCTGCCATAGGATAACTGATAATATCTGACAGCAGGGAGCCCAAGAGCTATTATATCAGGGAATCTCATCATCTCTCAGAGCACTGGAGCATCAATGGTTTAGGTGACTGTTTTAATCCCCACACAACAGGAAGCGAAATGAGAGAGCAGAATTTGCTCCATCTTTATTACCACCACTGAGGTGCACCTGAGCAAGGTGTTTAACTTCAAACTGCTTCAGTGGAGCTACACAGATCATGCTGTGTCTGCACTATACAGTTTTTAATTGTCAATGTAAATAAACACGGAGAAAATGATCTTGTAAACAGGCATTTATGGACAGTGCAGGCAGCCACGCAGAAAGGGGAACGCCCCCCACTCTTTTTGTTAAAACATCTGTTTTTATTCAGTCTACACTGTCCTACCCAATAAAGGCAAACATGCTAAAATGAATTGCATTTATTTCATATGCAATCCTGTAAGTCCAAGTCTACAGGGCTCAAATAGCCGACTGTAGCACAATACAGAGGGTAATGTAACTGCCACCCGTACTGAATGTCTGGACACACACATGAGACGTATATTGGATTAGTTAATTAAAAGGGGATACAGATACTTCACTCACTTCCTGCAGGAGCTTGAGGGCTTTTACATGCCTGTGGACAGATAAATAAACACACAATTCAGCAGGATAGGGAAACTGGTACTTTTGGTAGACAGGAGAGTATGTTTGAAAAAGAAATACATATTTACAACTTACAATCTCTCCGTGTCCACCAGTTCTTTCACGATGTAAAAGGCTCTGGATCGACCATCAGGCTGTAAACAATCATAATATTTACTTGCAGTAAGCCCAGCGTAAGGAGAATCTAAAGCATTTTGGCACAGGTTCAACAAATAAAGCCAGCTCTACTCTGCATATCATCTCTAAGCAGCAATCAAATTCTAAATAATGAGGACAGCGTTGTAGTAGCCCATTAACCTCCATTAACCTGCATTAAAATCCCAGCCTGTGCTATTGCCCAAGGTGGAACACAGTTTGTTTTACTCTGCTCTGTTTTTCTACTGTGTCTTAATTTTCTACTTACTGGAAACAGTGACACCTAGTCTGTGGAAATTATGGTACAATATTGAGCTAATTAAATTACCTTTTAATGGACAGTGGTTTTAGGAATGACAATGAATTTTAGAGTAGAAATCTTCCATTCTAACACAACTTTTCTAAACATAAATACTTCCATCTCTACTCAAAGTCAACATGCATTGTGAGAACTAACCTGTCTGTCGTAATTGTTGTCCATCCCTCCATCTTCCTCCTCAGAGGTCCGTCCTTGATCTTCTTCACCCGCCATCTCTCTCCCACCATCACCAACCGAACCCGTCCGTGGACCTACAGCCATTGAACACACGTTGTAGGCTTCTGTGTAGGCACTGTGGGAAGAGAAAACAGCAGCAAAATGAAACATGGTGTGTATGCCGTACAGGCTAAGCAATATGTATATCCAAACATGCATTCAGAGTCACATTAGGAAACAGCATTGCAATTTTACATCTTGTTTGTATTCAAACTTTTCAGTCAGCTCTAAATACTGACACGTTGCTAAATGAGTGCATGAACAGGTGAAATTATTATTGTAGAGTGTCAAACAGCAAACAACAGACTTTATTAAGTGGCCCTGGTGGTGTTTCTGCATTATTCCATTCATCCATTATCTATACACCACTTAATCCTCTGTAGGGTCACGGGGGGGCTGGAGCCTATCCCAGCCAACTCAGGCGAAGGCAGGGGACACCCTGGACAGGTCGCTAGTCTGTCACAGGGCTACACATAGAGACAGACAACCAAGCACACTCACATACACACCTACGGACAATTTAGAATAAAAAATTAACCTCAGCATGTTTTTGGACTGTGGGAGGAAGCCGGAGTACCGGGGATCTTCTAGCTGCGAGGCAACGCTGCTAACCATCGAGCCACCGTGCAGCCCTCTGCATGATTCATGCTTTGAAATTATACAGCACATTATTCAGCATCTCCTGACAACCAAAGTCAAGCTAAAATATGTAACACTTCCAATACCTCAACATTTTTGCCTCATGACGCCCTAAAATAAAGCAGTTGCTACTTATGACCACCACCACCACCACCAAAGATGGGCTACATGCTTAGGGTGGACATTGTATGTCAGAATAACCATCTAAAAGTGGATCTGTTAATTATGAAAACTACAGTCTGTAGCTGTTTAGCTTAAATTACACTTGTTACAAGAAGACACAACTAGCTTAGCTCTGTTTAAGGGAAAGAGAATCTGTCTGCCAGCATGTCTAAAGCTCAACAACTAAAGCTGAAGTCGGCAGAATTTGTTGATGCCATTGGGCAAGAATTCCACAAATAACTTTTTAGCAAATTATAATTCCAGCGGTTTGTGAGGAAACTAGACATCTGCACATCCCCTTGGAAAATCCCACCCACACCAATGACTGGATATTTCAGCCAGTCAAAGGGTTTTTTTAGTTAGATTAGTTGAGACAATATAAAGAGCAACAAAGTGTCTAACGGTAAAAGGATGATCTGATGCTATGGGATAAACAGGACTTTCATTAAGGAGAGCAGAGTTTGAATCCTACATCCACGTGAGTTTTGCAGACTTGAAGAAAGCCTATTCGACACCTCAAAGTCTAAGGTCATGGTTTTCTGCTGGAAACCAGTGGATGGCTCCATCTGAATTGAGGGTGAGTTGATCTTGTTCACAAGTGACGAGAAAATAGAACTAGCATCTACAGATGGTTTGAGGCAGCATCAGTAGTAATGTATGAATTGTATCCGACCATCATGCTGAAGAAGGAGCTGAGCTGGTCGGTTGACACTCTACCCTCACGTACAGTCCTGGTGGTCAAATTGTAAATTGCTGTGAAGATTTTTTGGAACCTCTTAAGAAGCTTTCAGTATTTGAAAAGTAATTTTCTTCTGTAATATATGTTAACTGTGTTGGATCATATTTTTCATGGGACCCTTTGGAGGGGTCTCAGATCAGAGGTTGGGAACCAGTGGTTAAGTCTGTAAGCTGGCCTTTTCTCCTGAATTTCCCACAGTGGCTTTATAAGATGATCTGTATTCTGTCTTCATACCTTCATTCATGTGAGGGTAAATCAGATGAATTTCATTTAAGCATCTATGCTATCTTTGTGGTCCTTTACAGTCCTCCACATTGAAATATGACTATAATAAACATATTCAGTGTGGGAAGCAAATGTGAATAGATAAAACATTGCAGGTCTGCAGAAACCAATAAAATGATCCTGAAAGGCCTGAGGAGACAACTGTACCCAACCAGGGACGCATGTCAGTATTTTATGCTACGAGATTCTCTTCTGCAGGGAACCAAAATGAATATGCTAATGGTTGCAGCTCAGTGGGGAATGTAAGTTATGCAAATAAAAACACGTCTTGAAGTTGCACTGATGAGGTTGTAGTCCTCTATGTGACCAATTGCCTCACCATGTTTCACTCCAAGCACCAGTGGATTTAACCCCACTGAGATGCAAATTAGCTACATATGAAGAACATATGTGAGCAGCCCAGATCTCTGCATCACACACATTAGAGCTGCATGGCCCATTACTGCTTACTGAATCCAACTCTGAATGAGATACCAGGGTGCCTGAACCACAGAACTCCATGAGCAGTTTCTATATTAGGCTTTTATATTGCTACCAAAGAAAGCGCCTCTGTCACTTTTCATTAGTATGAAGGCTAAAGGCAAAATCTATGTAGATAAATTACAGACAGAGATTAAAAAAACATTACTTCTATTTCTTCCTTAGGTTAGGTTTCCAGTAAAACGTGGGTGTGATAAAGACACCAACAATCTGCAAACTATCTGCTAATATGGCAGCTTTAGGCTATCGTAGAATTAACAGCCTCAGCCGCTGGCTCCGCTGTCCGTCCGGATATTACTTTGCTGTGATTACAGTCATTAGCCTCAAACACACTGCAGAGAATCATAAACCATATTCATACCACTGTTTTTAGCAATCCCACTGAACGATTAGACAATTATTTGATCAGTTGACTGAAAGACAATCAACTATTTTGATAATAGTTGGTCAAGTCCTTTGGGTCTTTTTCTCAAGCAATAATTATCTTTCAACGCCTTATAAATAGTACAATAACACAAAAATACTGTAAGAAAAAGATGAGTAAAAACAAGAAAAATCTATATATTTTAGGGGACTTAAATACAACAAGATCATTTTATGGTCACACATTTTAAAGGAACAAATTATTATTTGAATATATGCATATTTTTGATGTGGGCATTATGCACAATTTTGGCTTCTTTTTTGAACAGTCAACATGTAAATTAATACTTTTTTGTGACCTCACTAGATTTTACCTATAATTTTGCAAAATGGGTAAAATCTGGAAAATAAATCTCAATCCTTAACATACATATGTTTTCCTTCAAAAACAATAGTAATTAATATTGAATTTAAATAGGGTAAAACAAAGTAATTTTAGGGTAAAACATTACAGAGGTACAAATTACCCTTTGATGTGGACGTCATTTCCATTTTTATCCATTTTTTTAACATTTAAAAGTAAATCAACACTTTTTTCTGTGATACTGTGCTTGTTTTTCTAGTTATCTGCAATTTGACAACGCAGGGAAAAATAACACTAATTTTTTTACAGTGCAGAGCTGCTGAACATTTCAGTCAGTGGCTCTGGATGAAGAGAAAAAACCCAGAGATGTTACAAGAGAGAATCTCGACACTTAAAGAATCCTGCATAGAAATCTGTGGGAGAATTCTGTGACGCTAACGACGGCAGTAGAATGGCCAAGGTCCCGGCCAACTCACAAAGAGCCAGTTGTCTGCTCTGTAACAGCCAAACTGGGAAATATCCAGCCGGTCAGATGCAGGTGTGGCATCATAAAACTGAGTATAATCTGTGGAGGGAAATGCTGTTAAATCTCATTTCGGGGCAAAGTCACCAAAGCATTTTGAATCAGATTTGGCTGGTGATACTACACATTCAGTTCTTCTAACATTGCAGTTAATGCTCTCTCCCCATTCATTTACATGGAGGCCTGATCTTGTTAGCTCAAAATAACTGCCCGAGGCGGTTACTAAGATTGGTACAGAGTAGCGAGACTTGTCTACAAGGACTTTAACTCCACCTGGGTCTGAAGTGAGTGAATGGCATCGAAGGAGTGAGCCAGGATTCACTACTGAACTCCCTGGAGGCATCAGTGAAACACAAAGGAGGGTATCAACACAACACACCTCTATCCTGCAGATAATCTGTCTCAACAGTGTAATTAAGAGATACTAACATGCAGTCCTACATAAGAGATCTACCGAAAACTTTGCACATCTACTTCTCACTCAAAATTTAAGGTAACAATGGTTGCGACACCACAGGCGGTGTCAAGGTAGGTACCGGTAAGTAAAATTTACATTTGGCAGACTCCATCTTCCATAGAAGCACCGTTCACTTGGCCACCCTGCAGAATCTAAGCAGCATGTCTCAGGAGCACCATTAAGTGATTTTAAAAACTAGCCCTGCTTAACAGAAATATTAGTCAATTACCTGATTAGTCCACTACAAAATGCAGTTTTTCATTTAATCATTTTGGTCTTATTTTTCAAGCAGTGTTTTCAAGAATGTTTCTGGTCATAAAATCTGAGGATCTGCTGCTTTGTTGGTCTTACACTGCAGTAATATTTTGACTAGGTGGACACCTTTGGCTCTGGGATATTGTCATGGTCCGTTCACTGTTCTCTGGTGTGTAGTAGATCAAAGGATTTATTTATTAACTGTCTCTGTTTCTAATTTCCTTTGCAGGTAACAGGGAGTCGAGCAGCTTCTTTAACAGGAAGTAAGAAAACAGTCTACTGAAAAAGGTCTGTATTTAGAAAAGACCCTTAAAAAGTAGGCACGATATCTATACGGTTTTAAGGCAAAATGGCCAACTGCTTGCCCAAATCTGAGTGTTTACTACCTGTACAATCATACAGTGTGTCCATTGTGACAATTTTAAGTTTGTGCAGGCTGATATTGATTGATTATTGTCTGTGTTTAAAAATAAACATGAAATATGTATAGACTGTTTCCCTGAGAAAGACACCAGTGCGAATGGGAATAAACTGCTATGTCTACATACACAAACTAATACATTACTTTAAAAAAAATAAATCAGCGAGGATGAAGTCTTCATGCTGTGCACTTAAAACTAATGATCAGAAGCACCAGCAGAGTGGAGAAGTGAGTGAAATTATATATATAATATATATACTTTTATATAATTTGCCTATATATGCATTTGTAGTTTGAGGATATACAAAATATAATATTTATTCTCATCAGAATCAGTATTTTATAGCCCTAGTTGTACAGTTTGCACATACAGTATAACAAACATGGTGACCGTGAGGGGAGAGAAGCTCTGTGGTGAACAACTGCTGACTACTGAACACAGTGAGATTGTATCTCTGCCTGTTGTTCCTGACTTGCTGGAGATGAGCAATGACTCCAAAATCCTCTGACTATTAATCATGTTGAGCAGCCTGTATGATATGGGCCTAGCCAGCAGGAATGCAGGGGGGATGGGTTAATGTCAGCCCAGCATGGCTGATCATACCAACAAATAGCACCACAGCGGGGACACAAGAGGCTCTACCTACAACAGCAGCCCAGGAGCCTGTTCCTGCACCTAAACAGATGATTTATGAATGAGACCAGCCTGTTTGCACTGAGATCTGAAGAGACCACCCCTACGCCTGCATTTCCTCCTCTCCCACCCAACATGCCCCAACGACACACAGACACATCGCAGCTGGAGTTTATTAAATCTCACCGCAAGGCAAGAGGGAGGCTTCCTCTCTACCACTGACCACCACATCCATGTCCGCTGCGATCACAGCATCAGGGGACTGTACATAATAAATAGTTATAAATCCTTCGCCCTAGGGACATTGTTAAACATACACAGCG
The DNA here is from genome assembly GCA_024666655.1 of Dascyllus trimaculatus. NCBI lineage: Eukaryota > Metazoa > Chordata > Actinopteri > Pomacentridae > Dascyllus > Dascyllus trimaculatus. The sequence goes on from CM045450.1 coordinate 17,067,706, forward strand.
GTGGAGATGTAATAAAAAAGGCTTGTGCTCGGTGCAAAAGGTGGCAAGACTCACTAATATTATGTCCAGCAACATCAATCTTCATGAATACATACTTACACACACACATGAGTATTATGAGCCTTGGTAGCAGTGTGGCTCTTTGGTCTCTGGGTAGGCCAGTCAACTGCTTTGGTTTCTGATAAACATATCTCAACAACTATTGGACTGACTTACATCAAATTGAAAACAGAGATTCATGGTGCCCAGTTGGTGAAATCTTGTGATTTTGGTAATATTCAGACATTTTTTCTGGTACATCTGGCCAAAATTCTACTTTATTAGTGATGCCTCAGGTGCTGACAGCATGGTAATGAAGGTAAGTACAGTATCACAACCTTAGCAATGTAATTATGAGCATATTAACAGGCTGACATTAGCATTTAACTCTAAGCAACACTCTGGAAAACATAGTCTCACAGAGGTTCTAGCCTGGCAGTAGACACTTAGGGTGAGTTCCATTATGCATACTATGACAGTATCTATGAATATGCCACAAAAAGATTTAATACATCCTAACACACAGTACCTTAAATGCAGAAAGGCAAAAATTTCCAAATATCCTACTACACCCAGTCTGATTTTGCAGTATGTAAATTAGCATGCTTTTTTGGACATTTTGACCCACAGTTCTCTATGCAGTTACGTCACATACATCACGATGTACAAGTATAAACGTGCTTGTGTCTGCAGAGACAGATGACAGCTGATTTCACACTAAAGACTGTGAAAGTCAAAGCTTAAGGTACAATATCATGACAATTTAGTATATCCCAGTTGTATCCATACTGATTGAAACAGTACCTGCTTTGTAAGGGCAGCAGCAGTATGTACTTAAAGAAAGCACAAACAGTATGCGATTTGGAACACAGCCTTAGTCTTGTTCACTTACCTTTCCGTTTCCTGTTCAGTTGACTGAGTTTTTCTCTCAAACCCAGGAAGGCTGCTCATGTCCACATAACCATCTGTCTCGTTGGCAGAAGACAGCACTCGGCTGGGACGGTCAAAGAAGTCCGTGAACGGTGCCTGCCGAACAGGCCTCCGCTGTGGCACCTGAAGGTTCTCGTAGTCCGAGCTGATGGGAGGAACATTCTCGTAGTCGGAGGTATCTGTGTTGGGGAAGGAGATGGAGCGAGGCTTGGTCAGGGGAAGAGGTATGAAAGGCACGCGTGAGCGGTCTTCGAAGGACTCCACCCGGACAACGCTGCGATTGAGGAAGGCCACAGCGTTCCCCTTCCTTTTGCTCTCCTTGTAGAACAAGAAGGGGGAGGACGGATCAGGTGAAGCTTGAGGTTTGCTGGCTGAGCGTGAGTTGAGCTGTGGAGAACTACTACTGATGCTGTGTTGATCTAAGTCCAGCAGTCTGCTGGGTGTGTGGTGACTGGACTCTGCTGAGGACTTAGACAAGGATGAGTTGACATCCACCTGCTTGTTTTCTGTTTTCCACCTAAACTTGAGCATCAGGAAGCGCTTGATGGAGGATTTCTTTTTCCTGTTTTTCTCTGAAGAGTCTCCCTCAATGAGAAGAGAGGGAGAACTCTTTGTAATGGGCCTCTGGGTGATGTAGGCAAGCTCAAATGGAGGAGGGATATCCACCACAGATGTAGGCGTGGATACAGCACTGGACGACAGAGGTGAGCACCTGGAGAAGCTTTCAGACGAACAGAAGGCACCTCTCTGTCTCGCAGATCCTTCCCTGTAGACACCCAGAGGTATGTCCTGTCCCTCCATGGAGAGGGAGCGAGGATACAGGGACAAATAGTGAGGTTTGGAGTAGCTCTTATGCCGAGTAGAGCTTAACATGGGGCTGCTGCTCAGTGCAGGTTGTCCAAATCCACTTATGTAGGGCTTCTGAATAAACTGCACTCCCAAATCCTCCACATGATCAGTACTACGGTGTGACACGGAGCTGGATCGAATCCCAGTAACTCTCCTGCCGAAAGGAAAAACCCCTCCAGCCTCCAAACTGTGACCTGGCTCCTCATAAACATGCTCATCACTGATGTCCTGCTCTGTACCAGTGGTGTCATCCAGAAATGGCACAATGTGACCCTCCAGGTCATCCTCATCTCTGAAGACATCAGAGTCACTTGGGGACAGCAGCTGGCTTTCTGAGAGAGAAGAGGTCAGCGAGGTGTCAGTGTCCGTTGGCACTGAGATGGAGACCAACCTGAACCTCGGCTGCCAGTCCAAATGATTCAACACATCCTCTGCTGCATAAGCATTGCATTCTTCAGTTTTGACAGATGTCCTTTTCTGACACGTGTTCCCATTACCAACACCTTCAAAATCCTCAGAGGACACACATTGTCCATTTTCTACTGTTTCCTCATAATTCCTAGCTGATACTCCACTGTAGTTCATAGAAGATGCTTGTTTGAGTGCACTGTCCAGTAGTCCATAAGCTTTGTCATTCCTTGGCATCAACTCTCTATTAATAATGTCCTCTGAGGAGATGTAAAAAGGCTCATGAGCTAGATCACCCTCAAAGGCAGCATGTTTCTTAATAGCATCACAAACCTGTTTGTGGTCTTCAGGAGCGATGTCATTAAAACAAATGTTCTGCAGGTTTTCACCCTTTTCCCTCATCTTATGGCCACACCTCAGCTTCAGGATGTTACAAGTGAAACCACAGTCAGAGGCTGATTCTTTCTCTTCCTCTTCCGTTAGAAAAACATGCTGGGAGTCGGTGTTTCCTTTGACCAGGAGACCCGACTCGTCTGTGAGAGATTCGGTTAAATCATCTGCTGTACTTCTGTCCTCATTGGCTTGGATGTTTTCCTGTTTCTCCTTCACGTCTTGTTTTTCAGGAGAGTAGCTGCCTGCCTCCTCATCAATGCTATTAACAGAGAAGTCTCCCACTGAGAGGCCATCTGTGTCAGCCAGCGCCTCGCCTGCATCACAACCTTCAGCATCCATGTGCTCCGTCATGTCAGTGTCAGTCATCTCGACCGCCTCCTCAGAGTCACCTGTGAGCCTCGTATCACTCACCCAGAGTATTTCCAGGGAGTCGGCTTCCTCAGTTCGGGCACTATCAGTTAATCTCCAGTCTTCATTCATCTTCTGCATCACATCTTCTCCGTCTTTCTCCTCCTCTGTCCCCTCTCTGTCCCCCGACCCCTGTGACACCGTCTGTAAATTGGTTTGTGGTGATTTGAGGATGTAGGCGTTAAATGTGTCTATAATCACTTTGCTTTGACTGTTCTCTGTCTCGTACTCTTCATCAACCTCGCCATCTGAAGTCGGTGAGCTGCCATTACTGCAGTCTCCCTGGTTGCCATTAAGCTCCAGTATGACTTTAGGTTTCGGGGCTATAGAAGGTTTAGGACCCCTGGATGCAGACATGAGAGGAGGGGGCCTCTTCAGGCTGGCGTGACAAACAAATCTTGGCTTTGGAGCAACAGAAGGCTTGGTGCAGTCTGAAAGAACAACAGGAAGAGGAAACTGTAAGATTATGCGCTTTAAAATAGCTTACAGGTCATTTGCATTGTGTCCCTGTGACCTAAAACTGCCCAAAGATTCACAAATAATAAAACCGTAACGGTGTGTGTCATATTTAGATATCTGCAAGGTCGCAGTTTGACCATTGTCTTCACAATAATTCTCAAAGAATAAACAATTTACTGTACAAACCAGTACAAGTGAGCAAGAATCCTAAGCAAAAATACAGTGAAGATGCTCAAATTGCAGAAATGTGGTGCTGTAAAGAAAAAATAAAGGGCTTAAATGGAGCAATGTGCGCTTTAACATGCTTCGAGAAAGAATACAGAAAAGTCTAAGGGATTTCCCTGACTCACTTCCTGCGATTCAAGTGAGAGAAGCCCCTGTCAGCCTGCCTTACTGCTTTAAGAAGAATACTTTACACACAACAAGGAGAACTGCGTGATCCATGTATATTAAATGAATTTAACTCATGCACAAAATATGATCACTTTCAGAGAAGAAACTGAAATTAGACAACTGTGATGATTCAAAACCCAAACCTACAATACTTTATTTTTTAATAAAGGGCTGCTTGGGTTGGCTGAGAATTCAAGCAGTTAACTTGAGTTTTCACACCCAAAATGAGACGCTTAAAAAAAATCACATCTCTCTGTTCTATCAGCAGGACATCAAGTGTATAATTGACCAACACTACATTGCCCTCTTATATGAATAAAAGCTGCGTTAAGCACACTTTGATTTGCTTCACATCCTGTTGCTGGATTCATTCACTGGGACATGAGGGGAAAAAAGAGCAGAAGTATCAAAAGATATGACTAAAATTACAACTTATTTTTTTTATAACAAGAGGCTACTAAAGACCGAATACAAAGTGAGGTAATTAATATGATCAGTTACTTTAAAACCAAAGATCTCACCTGTGTTCATCTTTGCGCATCGAGCATCTCCAACATCTCAGCCGACAGAACAGGACACTTTGTAAAAACATGTAAAAACGGATCCGGCGCTAAACTCTGGCTGAATGGTCCAAACAGAGAGAGAGAGAGAGACTGAACCCAGCTCAGTCTGTTCTCCTCTCAGAGGGAAACGCTGCTCAGCTGATCGCTGTGCGTCCTACCGCGCGCAGGACGCGACTGGAAACCAAACGGAGAGACTTCGATCCGTTTCCAGCCTGCAGGATCCTGAACAGCAGCAGCTTCAGTCAAGTGTTCAGAAATGTTAACATCCGCCTGCAATAAAGAAACGCACACCAGGCTGATTAGTATTTTAGTGTAGTTGTAGGATTTGTATGGAGAAGTGAAGGCTGCAGAGGGTGTGATTTGGATCTTTGATGAGGTTAAAGCGATAATTACTACAAACATCACCTCGATTTATAATAAGACCAGTTAATAGGAACTTTATGCGAGAATACAAAATGCTTCACATGAAAACAATAATTCGTAGTAATGAACACAGACTAACAGTATAAAATAGTACCATTTTATGACTTTATTACTGGTTAATACATGATTAATTAAATGATTTACAGATTAATACAGGAGCAGCTGTTTAGTTGTGGTTGTGTTTGACTGTCAACATATAAAACTTCAGATTTGGCAAACTAAAATCCTTTATTTAATGATTTACTTCCACAAAAAGGCTTATTAGAAAGCAGAAAGTCAGTGGATTACCAACATTTACTAGCTTATTCTTTGTATTTTAGGCAAATAGAAAGTAGACAAAGGGACTGACACAATGTGGAAACCCAAAAGGCTCATAAAACACTATTAAACGATTCATTTATCATTAATAAAATAATGTCTTAGGACTGATCAACACTGCAGTGACACTTTATAATGAGGGTACAGATCACATAATGATTAACTGAGTGACTGAAGATTATTTCCTGCATGAATGAATGCAGGATGAGTTCCTGTTGCCCACCCTTAACAGATTATCAGGCTACTATTACTTTATGTGATTAGTTCACTTAACAAATCATCAGGCAAGAAATGTTAATCCACATTTATTTTATACAATAACTGATACGGGATGAAGTTAGCCAGAATTCACTTATATAAAAGTTGATTTATGTAACTGTATTTATGAATATTGCCCAAAAAATATGAGGCAACGGTTTACTAACCTTTGTTATCTGATGATCTGTTTAAGATAATTACTTCTAGTGATAGTTAATGATAAGCAACAGAATTCCACGATGCATCCGGTAGATATTAATGCATTAAATCATCATGAGTCATGTGTTAGTTAAGCATTACTTAGGTAAGTTTTACCAAAATAGTATTTAGTGACTTTTTCAAGTTATGATAATGTGACAACAATACAGCACATTCTCAGATCCTGGTTGGTTGAAATCATCAGGATATAAAGACATAATTCTCAGTAATGTAACCTATATTAGTGATCTTAAATCAGCCCTCTTGCATTGATAAACCGGCCTTGTTTCCCTGCACGCCCATCGGTCCATCTGATTGCTGTGCAACAGGCTCTTTTTTTACAAAACAGGAAGCTGCTATCCCTGTTTCCTGCACAGCCCAGCTTCACATCCTCAGCAGCTCATGGACATCATTTAACCCCTCAGTGCATTAACTGTGACTCACCGGCGTGGGGTGAAGTAAGGGAGGCTATTTTTACTCCTGAACTGTGGTCAGCTGGTGAGGATTTATTACACTTAAAAAATATGTGAACTGTGTGTCACAGCAACAAACAGCAGCGTTAGGAAGGGGAGTGGCCCTGTGGGGAATCAGAGCAACAGCAGGGAGGAGGGAAAAAAGGGGCTGTTGTGACTCCAAACCTGAGACGCAGCGATACATGAATCCATTTTCTATTGTGGTGACATTTGCATTGGTGAATAGGCTGACCTCAGATGTCCTTTTTCAGATGACAAAACATGAGCGTGGTTAGACTCTATCTCAGAGTTACATGTTATAGATGCTCCAAGAGAGTCTAATCCTGGGAAAACAACATCATGTTGTTCACACATTTACTACTACAGTAAATAATAGTTCACTATATTCACACTTACAGGTCATCATCATTTTGCATCATATATGTCAGCTGGACAGTAATGATGGAGTTAAATGTAATGTACACACCATGGATACATTTACATACCAAGAATTCAGACACCTAAATAAATGAAGGAGGTAATGGAGCTTTCCCATGTAGCAAACAGGCTTTCTGTTTTGACATGTCAGTACAACACAATGATGAAGAGCCTCTTTACCTTTTTTATTCTTCTGCATTACAATTAAAGCTCAAAAATCAATCCCACACAACAACAGGCATTGTACACACATTAGTCTACAGACACTGAGGTGTGATTGCAAACACATCATCCACAATGGGCTCACTGATACATTAATAAATGCTTCAATGCAAAACCTCAGAAAAGCAACACTGAACTCGGTCACTTAAATCAAAGGCACCACAAATGTGTCGCTCTCACTGAGAGTATAAATAGGGTCGCTGCTAAGAGAGTGTTCTGCTCATTGAAAAACATTATGTGGCTGCACCTTTGACCCCTTTTTCGTCGGTGCAATAGTTGTGTTTTCATTTTGAGTCAATAAAGGGGAGGAAGGTGAGTTCTGCGGTCCGTAGCACCACACAGTGCTGACAGATCCACTGAGAAACACGGCTGATGTGAAAACATGTTTTGGGATGTGCAGGTGTTCTCACAGGGTAATGTTGGTGATACGTTATTGTCGACAGCCAGGCAATGTAATCTTTAACAGCATTACTTAATGAGGAGAAGATTTAGTTAATTTGGGGACTACTTTTTGTGCACAATTGTCAATCAATAAGACCAGTGTGACACTTTCCACCAGAGTCCACAGAGTCCCATAACCTCATTTTCATCATCTCCCCAAGTTTACGAGGGCCCAAGCAGACCCCTCATGAGCGTCCCCATGCAGAACTAAATATATGTCTGCACAGCGGCTATGCTGCAAGGACAGTAGTGTGTGCACTCTGCAGTAGAGTTCCTGTGCAGAATATTTGGACTACAGTGCATATATAAAATGCATCTTTTGAGCAGAGTAGAAAGTTGTTTTTATATACAGTATATAATTGCAACAACTACATGTCTGTTGTGTCCACAGCTGTCTATGTGTCTGCAACAGAGTATAACCACGGCGTAAGAGTAGTGGGGAGGCAACTAATAGAAAAGCAGCCAAGTGGAATTTTTAGCCTCTTTCAGACATGCACTTCTTTCCATTAACCTGACAGCATCTAAACACGTCGGCCTCATGTATGAATAAGCATCTTTCGCACATTTTTGTGAAAGTTGCCATGGCAGTCTTATTAGGTCGGCCCTAGTGACATTTCGGTATCACTTTAAATAAGGTACAAGTCCGTACTGCGTGCTGTCACATCACCAGATAGGCAAGCACAACGTGGACTTGTGTGAAGCAGTTTGTGGATGACTTTTTTCCCACATTTCAGAACCAATATTGGTGCAAAAACAACACAAAATGCAGAAGAGACACAGTTTGCACACACAAAAAAACAACAAAAACACCTTCCTCGTTCACTTTGCTCTACAATATCTCTTACAAACTAAAATGTCCATTAAAAATACATAAATACTGAGATGAGAACAGAGACTAACAAGTCAGAATAGTATGACTCACTAATAACAAAATATAATCTGTGTTCTGACAGAATGTTAACAGAAGCTGAAGTTTAGTTTGTTGCCTCCAGCTGCTTGTTGGAGTTTTTCCTCTGAGTGTATTAAATATTTGCAGTATCAACCAGAGAGAGACCAGGTAGGAAATGATAACATTTTCATGCGACTTTCAACACAACTCCAAACTGCATGCTTTTCAATATTACAATGTACTGATGTCGATCATCTTTGCATTACAATCTTGATATTGTGTTGTCATCTATGGCAAATATCGCAACTGTACTGCTGTGAGAAGTATTACCATAACAGTGGCCTATGCCTGAAGGACGGACTGCCGTCACTTTAACACACTGATGAAGCCAACAGCGTTACATATCCCCTGTCTGTAAAGGGCTTTATATGAAATTCTTGAGCATTCAGGTCAGCACAATGGCATCAGCAGGAGAGGAAGTTTGAGAACCTGCTCAAAACGTATCTAAATGAGGGTTTATCCTAACAGGATGGTGTATTTGGGACTAATTAAAAAAAAAACAGTGCCTTTGTTTATGGTAGTGGAGGAAGGTGGTACATGTGGCTCAGTGATGCGTTTCTAGTAGTTTTTGAAGGGGGAATAAGAAATACGTGACTTTTGTTAGGGTTGCTTTATTACTGGTTTGGGACTTCTTTGATTGGATTTGTTCACAATAAGAAACAACGCCTCCTGACTTACCCTTTAAAGTTTTAGATTTATTCCTAATGTAATTCTTGTCTAGTCTGCTGTGCTTCAATGCAATAGTTTGTGTCCGTCTTCAAATAAGAACGAATGTGTGTATTTATCGATTAAGAGAATAAACCCTAAATGAGATATAGATAGAGATCCAGGTCATACATACACAGTCATATTATATTGTGTAGGTAATAGTTTAGACAAACAGTTTGTACAGTGTTGACTCTGAGGTCCATCTCTGTCTGCGTGTCTCCTGTTTGCGTCAGGCGAGGAAAGAGTGCGTCTGCTCCTCTCTCCTGCTCTGAGGTGAAACAATAAGACTGGGGCTTAAAAAAGGAACTCCATCTTGATATACTCCTTCCTGTGACTGTTTTCAAGTCTTTCAGCAAAACTGGAGCGCAGAGGGTGGAGTCACTAAACCTAAAGGATAATTCCAGTTATTTTCAACCTGGGCCTCATTGTTCTGCTTTTTGACATCACCAAGGTTTGGGAATAAATGTCGTTAGTGTCTGTAGCTGTCAGCAAAGGCAGAAACTTCATTTACTGACTCGGTTTTTGTCTCATTTTAACTGTTTTATGTATCGATCATTACTGAAGAGAACATTATTTGTTTTGGTTTTTTTGGATTGCATGCATTTATATTTAATAATGTGACTTATTTTAAATTAGGTCGATTTTTTTTAATGGGTGTTTTTTGCACTGAGGTTGTAAAACAGCTCATTAATTAGTCCAACTTCCACTAGACACAACTTTCGGTTTAATAAGGACAAACTCAAATAAGAAAAAAATCCAACCGGCTATTACTTTCCACATCAATTACTAGTTTAAACAAATGCATATACAAAGAGAAAACCTTATTTCTGCAGGTCCTCTCGCAAACAGCCTCAGAAAAAACAGAGATGCACATTCAGGATGTTTCTTTGAAAAGTATTGTTGCCTGCTCTGTGTTTGTCGACACTGAGTCCTCCAAACTGTCAACTTTTCGAGCCAATAGGATGCAGTAACAAACTCTCGTGTCATGGAGGTCTAATTTTAGTTTCCCTTCACATCACGGCGAGGAAGAAAACACAGCTGGAGGGTTGTTTTTGTTCTTCTGTGAGAACTTTCGTACAATAGTGTACAAGAAGTGTACAATAGGAATAGTTTTAACAAAGGAAAGCTGTAAAAATGAGATTGTTGATGGCAAGAAAAGTTACAGTCTGTGTCAGTATCATGTATGTGTGGATATTTTTCTTGTCTTAATGTGTTTTTAAAGTTGTGTTTTAGAGTTATAGGAACCAATAACAGCAGTGAGCTTTGACTCAGTACAATGAACAATAGATAAGTCATTGGTGCTGTAGCAACTATTTTTAACAGACTATGAGGCAACAGTGTCTCGCATGATTCAGTCCTAATTTATGATGTTTTAATACATGAACATACCTGTACATTCAGTGATAGCACATAGGTTTTCAACATTTGCTGTGTTGGAAGAACTAAACAGCATAGTGCACATTAAACAGGTATTTCTTTGCTGGCTTTCACTTTAAGAAAATGAAAAGCTGTAGTGACAGTAATAAATTGAAACTGAACAAGAGTCCATTGTGTTCTGGGAATTCATGGGAAGCAATAAGACTACTAACCAGTTTTATCTAAGTAAAAACTGCATAGAGTTACACAGAATTGGGCTTACCTTTGTCATTTGGGGGATGACCAGGAGGAATGTACACTCTTTCAAGTTTAGGGTTTAAACAATAACAGATGCTCTGTGTTTGTAGCTCTTGGAAAGCAGTTACTATTGGTTGGTGAAAAATGTGTCGCTACCAATGTGCCAGCACAGTAATGTCACCACAGATACCAGATATTAAAACTCTGGTAAACTGCGAAATACAGACAGGTTTAACCTGGTGCTGACCGGCTAAACCAGCATTGCGTCGGTTTATACAGGAAGAGTTTGAATGAAGCAGGCATTCATGTGTAAGTCTTGTACTGCGGCTTTAAAGAACCAGTGTGTAAGATTTAGTGGCATCTAGTGGACAGGTTGAAGATTTCAAACAGCTAATTAACCCTTGATTCACCTTAACTTTCCAAGTTTGCAGGACAACCTACAGTAGTGGCTAAAAAATACAAAACACAAAAGGTCCTCTCTGGATCCAGTGTTTTGTCCATTTTGGTCTACCATAGAAACATGGTGCAACATGGTGGGCTCCATAGGACATAGTCTCTCTGTAGCTATAAAGGACATCCTATGCAACATAGCGTGACAGGAGAGCAAACAAAAGGGCGACTGGAGAGCCAGGAAAATTACAAACTAAAGGTCCGAGTGATAACTAAAGAAAGACAAGGCTATTTATACACTGAGAACTGATGGGCACAGGAGACACACACAAGACATGGGAAAAACTAAAGAGGACAATCAAAAAAGGAGGGAAAAAGGCAAAGGGAAGACGTAAAAACAGAAGTGATATACGAGGAACGAGGAAAAGGGATTTCAAAATAAACAGGAAATGGATAAATTAAAAGCAAAGACCATGACAATTATACTCCTATTAAAACACAATTCTTACTATTAAATTCTATTTCTGCTGCACACTGAACCTTGTTGTGCTTCTAACTTCTTGATCCTTAATACCAGAGGGCACCGTCTTGACGAGTTGATGCCACAGTGGGATGGAGCATATCTCTCAGCATAGCTTAGGGGTTTCTGAAATTAATAAATCCATCTCACTGCACCTCTGAACGTCACTATTACACATGCAACGTAATAAAGTGTAAAAATGGGAAGACTATTTTTGGTCGAGAGCAGTGACGTCCTGGAATCCGTGATGTTTAGCAAAGAAATAACCACATACAGTCCCAATGTATGTCTTTTTTCATTGGAGTTTTTATACAGATAAAATATATCTGTAAATAGATATAGATATAGCATGTTAATTAGTGAGCTTTAGAGGTGCTGGTAGGTTGTGGTTGTTAGAGATGACAAGAACCAGGCTAGCTGTTTCTCCTTGTGTCCAGCCTTTGTGTGAAACTAACTGAGCTGGCTGTAGATTCCTATTTATCACAGAGACATGAAAGTCTTATCAATACTGGAATAAACTAGTCAAATAAGGGAAGGAGTCTGTTTTCCAACATTTCAAGTCTTTTCTTTGAGATTACATCGAAACCTTTACTACTGTTTAGTAAAGGACAAATAATAAATATGCATCCTGCTGCGTTTCTGTAGTTGTTTTTTGATCATGTTGGTGTTGGAGGTGGAACTGTTGTGCCTTAGTTTACTCTGGTTTGGCAAACTGCCGTTTTAAGTTTCATTAATAATGAAGAGAAAAGGAGAGTGTGTTTTTTAGAAGCGACATTAATCTTCCGCAGAAAGACACATTGAGATGCAAGTAGCCCCTTAACAGCTCCTGGATCTAACAATCAATACGGACCACGGGACACTGGAGCGAGCAAGAGTGACATCTTTGCTGCCAAGAAACACTGCCTCCTCCCTTTACAGCGTCTAATTTAGGCAAAGTCACTGACTGTCACATATCACCATCAAATTCACCACAATGGCTTGACATTTTAAAATTGCACTTATTATTCATCTGCCACCTCTGGTTCAAACGGGGGTGCAAGACTTTTGGCTTTTTATCTATTTAGAAAGCCATCATGTGACATAGAGATAAAACCAAGAGAACCACTGATATTTAACACACAAAAATGTAACATCACTTCAAAACATTTCAATGGCCTTTTTCCACCCAAAATCTTTGAAACCACATCAGTGCCACTTATTATGTCACTGCCAGGACCCCCTCATCTAGCCTGCTGGTACTAGCACACGACTGAGAGCTAAAAGTCAGACTAGAGAATCAGCTGGAACTGCTGCTACAACAACACTAAGACCAGACATGGTGCTGATCAGAAGCCCTCCAAGCAAATCATTGTCTTAGAACCCACCATTCTCTGGTGGGACGCACTGAGGCGGTGTGTTGAAGATCAGTGTGCAAATACATCTCAGTGGGATGCCGAGGGTCCCTCTGCAGGGTCAACAACATGCTGGGTATTACAGGTAATGTGTGTCTGCAGTTGTAGGACCCTTGATTTTCACAACCCCACCTACTGAATTGGATGATAGCTAATGTCCGTAGTAGTATTAAAGGTTTATTCCAGCCAAATCATACTTTTGAAATTGGTTTTAAAGGGTATTTTAACCTGATTATGATTTTCTGTCCAATTATTTATAGTTTTAGAGTTAATTCCATCCTAAATAGCACTTTCTAACCAACAAATCATGATTCTGGATGGTCTAAACCACTCAAAGTACTACTTTCTCTTTTATGATTTGTATAATTAGCGTAAGTTAGGTCAAACGGCAACTGAGAAAATACATATGTTTGGAGCCTTACACTCGATGCAACTACCTATGTGACCTATAGATACAGTATTTTACTGTTCAGTGACGTCTTGTAATAGAGATTATTGACACGGTTTTATCCATCGGACATGCAATTACAAATAGCTTCTAGCTCAGAAAGGTACAACAGATGCTTTAAAAAATCCTAATGGACAACATGTAGATATCACTGTGTTCTGAAAGACTGAATCAAGTATTCCATATAAACTTTGTTATTTGCAATTTTCATTCATCAGGGCTATAAAAAGCAGTTTCATTGCTAAATAAACTGTAACCAGAGCTCTGAAGTGCAATGTAAACACGAATGTCAAATGCTTCTTGTAGGACTATTTGGTGCATCTGTTTACTGCAGGTAGAGAGCACACTGGGTGGTTTAGAGCAGGCAGAGAATGAGTGGACTGCCAATGAGTCTGCAGTCCCTTTCCTTCCTTTTCACTCCCTTTTTCCCCTTTCACATGAGCAAAATTTATGAGGCCATTACAAGTGTGCATGCAGTGTCAACAGTGCCCAGCTAATATCTTTATCCAGCATCGTGAGGAGCAGGGGGTGGGGTGGCGACACATACACTGCCCAGGAGACAAACTGCCGTCTGAGCTCACAGCTCAGCTGAACACAAATGTACACACTGAAGACATTTAACACACCCAAGCTTCGCAAACACACGAGCTTGCTTTTTTAAGGCAGCAACTTAAGTAATGAATCCAGCACAAGGCTTTTCTAGCTGTTAAAAAATCAGTTCATCACAGGAAGAAACCGAAACCTGCACACCAACAGAATGAAAATCTATGCAACAAACCTTTGAATGTGCAAATATTTAGGAATATATTAAGGCGGCTTGTTTGGTTGTTTTTTATTTTTTAGATTTTGATTAATTGAAATGACATGAAAACAATGGTTATTCCACACACACACACACACACACACACACACACACACACACACACAACAGTATTAGGAACAACACTTCGAGACTGTTTTAACTGTACAATTGAGAAATGTTCTGATGACACAAGGCCCAGTATTAACAATATGTGGTCAATAGAGACAAAAGGTGTTATTTACAACATAAATTCAGCTGCCCCGAGTTGTGTGTTGAACCACAGCCAAACGCTGTCATTACAGACTCCACAGGCCTTTGTCCCTCTTTCTCTGATGCATCTGCTGCTGGGGAGACATTACAGCAGGTCTGCCATCAAGCTCACTGGCACCAGCCTGTTTTACATGTGGCTGTTTGACACGACGCAGCAGGAGCAGCATTATGGCCCCATGGCAAGAGGGACTCAATAGCCGTGGCAGCATTAGCTCTCATTACACTCACCAAGTCATTACAGCTCACCGTGGGGTGATGCTGACAGAGAGACCCGGGCCTCCATCTGAAGCTCATCCTCTCACAGTGTGGAGGTGGCGAAACACAGCAGCGCAACACTAGTCACTGATGAACCATTAAAGAAGCCTTCAGCAGCAGAGCAGTGCTCTTGTTGAGCAGTGTGGGATGTCCAGGCAATAACGTGTTTTAATTGTCTTCCTTATGGATGACGCTGTTTTGAAAAGGCTGTCAAATTGGTCAGTGATTTTTTGCACTGATTATGTGCAGATTTTCGCGTTTGAATTATAAAAAAAACTAAATTTCCAAAGACTCCTTTTTCTGTAGTAACACTGCTAACTGACTTTCATCAAGCTGAAGTGCAGCATGAGTTTCACTAGCAGCTGTTTCTGAAATAGCTCCAGTAACTGTATTAGAAACTGTAAAAGTGTTAACAGTAGAAAAACAAAGGGATGGATCAGGCCCAGATTGCCCGCTGTTTCCTCTTCGTATCATTTCACTTCCCGTCTGACTTTTCAATTAGTTGATGCCGTGTGTCATTTCTACGAGGACAACAAATAACAAGTTAAACTCCTGCAGAGCTCTCCAGCTGAGATAAGCACACAGAAGAACACCTTAGATCCCAAAGCAGGAGCCGTGAAAGGAAATGAACCATCTGTCCTTCTCAGGTGGTACAGTACAGACGGTGAAATTAATTTAGAGGCATAAACATGCTTACGTATCAGAAAGGAAATGTAATAAGCTCTAATGAATGCTGGATTTTCCACTCGTCTCTCTTTCAGTCTTGCTGGGCCTCACAAAAAAAGCCCCCCTATGGTTTTATGACTCCACTGAAAAACTCATCTCCAAGTTGCTTTACTACTTATCTTTGCATTTTTCCTCTGACGTGCGTTTTATAGTTTCTTTAACCTGCGTTCTATATGCTTGTTAGAACTTTAATATCATTTGTAAGTCAGAATCTCTTGGTTAAATCATGAAAAACTAGTTTCCAATCCTAAACAAATTCTTATAAACTCACTGAGTTTAAACTTCTCATTACCCTGTAGTAGTTCTGTTTGTTGGCTCAAGATGCTCAATTTTACTGATAATGACTTCATGGCCTATTATCCTTAATGGAACTAGTATTTCTTTTGTTCCCTTCACTTGTTTTTATGTTGATGTTGGTAATTTATACCCTAAATTCCCGTCTCTTTAGGTTATTTTTGTCTAGATAGTTGCAATCAAAACCTGCTTTGCTGGATGATGGTGTGGTTTCACTACCAACCACCTTACTGTAGCTCAGTGAACTTGTAGTCGTAGCATCTGCCCTGGGACTGACGATTTATTAGTTGGATTCCCTTTCCCAGTTTGCGAGTTCAGTCCCCGGCTGCATCATAAAACTGCCCCGTGGATTAAAATCCTCTCACAGTGCATTGTCTGAGCTCGCAGCACATCTGGCCATCAGTGGAGTCATGCCAGCAAACTGTGTGCAGATTGAGGAGAACACCTGTGTGACGCAAACAAAGGAGATTCCAGGAAGTTTCTGCCTTCTGGCCAAGAAATAGTCAGATATTTAACCTACATCAGTTTTTATACGGATTAAACAAACAGGATATAGCTTGTTACGTAAAAGCTTGATTGAGTATTATTATTATGTGTAGTCTTGCTGTTGTAGTGCAGATTAAACATGATTTTTTGTGTATTCTTTATTAGATAGAATTCCTGCACACATGCTGGAAAAAACACAGCATTAGCAAAGAAACAAGTCAAGGCTATTCCAGACTAGGGACCAGTCGATATGGGTTTTTAAGGGCCGATACTGATACAGATGCAGATTATTGGTGCTCGACAAACTGATATTTGAAGCAGATATACATTAAATGTAACATTTTAACAGCATATGATAGCAGGAACCTGTCATTCATAACTAGGCTTCTTCATTATTAAGGATGACTATAACTGAATATGTAAAATAGAAATAGGAGTGATTAAATTAGGACACTCTCCTCTGTTTATGTGGGATCGAATAAGATTTATCAGTTTGTCTACAACAGTTACATCTGTTCTTCTTTATTTTCATATTACACTGATCAGATGTAACATTACAACCGCCTGCCTAATATTGTGTTGGTCCCCTTTATGTGCTCAAAAATGCTCTGAACCATTGGACATGGACAAGAGGACCTCTCAGGGTGTCCTATGAGGTCTGGAACCAGGATGTTGGTACTGGATCCTTTGGGTACTCTGGCTTGTACAGTCGCCTCTGTCAATCCAACTTGTTCCACTGCATCCTGTTGATGCTCGATCAGAATGGGGTGTAGGAAGTTTGGAGGTCAAACCAACATGTTGGACCATTTTCATGTCCCTCTACATGTTCCTGATTGTTTGATGTTGTTTCCATGTGGTTGGGTCCATTTTCCTGCAGGGGTAGGCCAGTGACATTTGGGATTTCAATTTACATGAGGGAGTGTGCTTGTTGTGGGACAATGTTTATTTGGGCATCTAAGTCTGATCAATATGGATGTTAAAATCCAAGGTTTTCCAACAGAACAGCACATAGTACCAATATGATCAATGTTATTCACTTCACCTGTCAGTGGTCATGATGTTGCTGCTGATCGGCGTATTTCACTGTTCTATCACTTTTATTTCCCACTGAGGTCTAGATCCAAAAACATTATCAATTATTGTTTTCCAGGCTTTGTTTCAGGGTAATTTGTGGCTGCCTTCTAACTTAGCTGCTAGCCGTTAACAAAGTCTTGGTAACTGTGAGAGAAACTAATTTCCTGGTTTGTGGCAGCGACTTGTGCTTCTTGGACAGTTTTTGCAGTTTCTGCTTGAGAGACATTTCTGAGACCGCAGAGTGCCAACAGACAGAGAGAGGAGGCTGCATTACACCTGAAGTAGCACTTTTAATTTATCAACAATCAGTCAATAAAAATACAAACAATATTTGGAAAAAAAAGCCAAATATCGGCCACAATAATCAACAAAAAATTATTTGAACTCACCATGTCAGAGGTTTAATTTTACTAGTAGAAGACATAAACATTGCAGCTCATCATCCTGGTCATTCCTTGTTTGCCTTTTATCTCAGTATAACCGCATTAACGCAGGGCCAGACCTGCTCCTCTCGCCTCTCAGATCAGGGACCTGCAGCCATAAAGACAACACTGATTATCTCCTCAGGTCTTGAAGACATAAGACAGCATCATCAAGATCATCTTTAACTTATAACTCTCAGCACAAAGTCACTTTATAGCCGCACAATAACAAATTACTTCACATATCAGCAGTAAACTGAAACTATGTTGTGTAGGAAATTTCCCAACAGTGCATCAGTGACAGCTGGTCTAACAGCTAGTATTTTGCAAAAATATCAAAGTAAGCTATGAGGAAAATCACAAGACATTAGGTCTGAGGAGCTTCCACATGCTGAAGGTCATTTATTCTCTATTATGAAAACAGCAGGTTGCCATTTTGCTCACCCAGAGCAGAATTAAACTGCCACATCTAAATGCAGAAATCATTTCTCAGTGTGGCTGATCCCTAAGAGGAGGGCGGATCTGTCAGTGTGACACACCTCCTGTCCCTAATAAGTGATTAGACTCATCAAAGTGGTGAGTCAGCAGGTCAAATTAAAGCTGGGAGGATGCACATTTTCCTCCAGTCTGAGGTCAATGTGCACAGAACAGGAATCGGGTTGCTTCTTGATGGTCTCAGTTCAGAGTGTAAGATCAGCACAGTGGCTGGAAGTAAAAGAAGCTGCAGCCAGCGTTTGTTTTCATTTAAAAAATATATACATAATTTTACAGCCATGAAAAGCTTCAGTACTTTGAGCTAAATGGAAAAATGCAGATGTCTAAGATTTATGTTTACCATGTTCACCATCGGGTTCTTGCTGTGTTTTCACACCAGCTGCTGGTTGTGTGTTTGTTACAGTGTGTATAGTTTACAATATATCCAGTTACACTTCATTTACGTTGGTCATAATATTGGTTAGCTGTTTGAAAGAAAACCAGACTGATGACAGCACACATTTGTTTTAGCATCTCCTGGCTTCAGTAGGGCTGTCTATAAACGGTAAAATAAGATTTCAATAACCAAACATATTTGTACTAGTACTAGAGTTTAGGTGGTCCATAAAATATAAATAATATGTACTGTATATCTTCATCCTGAGGCCATGATACAGACAGCTACTTTGAGGTGTTTGCTGGTGAATGAACAAGAAAGTTCATTTTCCAGAAACGTTTTTAGAAAAGCCACATAAAAATTAAATTCTTCCTTCATTCGTGTCCTTCTTTCTTTCAGCTGTATGTCTAAATTGACTTGGCTGCCGTACAGTTGATTAAATGGGAGAAACTGTCTTCACTCATTCAGCCGTTAAACTGGTTTGATATTGAAAAAGCACAGAACAACATAAACAGGCAGAATTTATTTTATCATGCTGTTCTTCCCTTACGTTATAGTGTATTATAAATATACTCTCTGGTCACTTAATAGGAAGAGCTGTCTCCGCTAAAGGAATCCAATCCATTTGTTTTGCCAGAAAATGATTAAATGTTTAGGGTTTCTAATCAGAAAGGCCTTTTAAAACTTAGCCTACAGTCTTCCAAAACAACCAGGGTTCATCCACTTCCTCCCTCATGAATCTATTTCAGCAGGTGGAGTCAGATGAAGCCAGTCAGAGCAGCTCCTCTCATAACTAAATATACAGCAGCCGCATTTATTATACCGTGTCTCTGATCTGTTTTCAAAGCCACTTTTTTGTCACTTAACACAGAAATGTGTAGCTACAGTGGAGACAATGCTGGAGCCGTCAGAGTTTGTATTTCCCACTGTACTTGGACTGAATCTGACTTGATCGGCCACAGTAACAAAGAGGGGAAAAAACATGATGTTTAAGGTCACGGGTGGGTCGACAATCCAAAACACCAGGAAGATAAACCACTTCTTCACTGAGGAGATCTGCAAAACACACAGAGCAACACACTACCTATTCTCCTGTTGAGAGAGGAAACAAGTGGGCCAGAAACCAGGCCAGATATCAAACTGAAGGGCTAATGGGGTGATGGGCTGTCTGATCTGTGGTCAAGATGTAGTTCCACCTCTTATTAATCAAACCACTGGCAACTCCTCGCATTAGTTCCCCTCTTGTTTCCTAACAGGTTTCAACATGTCTGTGTTACATTTCAACATAATCCAGTGGTAGAAATGCATTCATCCTTTTTCTATACCTGCTTTATCAAGATACTCTCCTCTACATTTTAAGGTTGTATGTCTGACTCTGTTTTGTTATGCAATAGTTAGAGTAGGCTGTTGCTTCATTTAATAATTAAAACCTGGAATATCCCTCATTCTGAGTCACTTTAAATAATTAAAGCTGGTTTTGAAGTCAACCTTACAGCAATGTAATGCTGCAGATGGGTAATTTAGACACCACTACAAGACCTGGAGAAGTTATTAAATCATCCGCTACTGTTATAAATTCTCTCTACAGATCACAAAGTGCTCTCTTACATGATTCTCTCAGGCAGTCTGGTGATATATTATCTGGGAGGAAGAGTTTAAAGAGTGTAGTTGAGAATAAATGTGTCCCTTAATGGCATGAATTCACTAATGTTTTTTTAAAAAGGGAAATATGTCAGATCCCACTCTAATTATACTGACAAGCATGTGATTAGAACACTGTTCATATTTCCCTCCTATCTGAAGTAGGTAACTGTAACTGTAGGTAACATACACAGGGACTGGATACTGCATGGGTCTGTTAGCAGGGTTGAACCTGTGTTGGAGGACAGAAGAGATGATGCAGAACATTTCTTCACCTGCTGCCTTTCCTGAGCTGCTGAACAGTTTGAGGAATTAAAGGCCCCATGTTGTGCCCCTTTTAAGCAAGTTAATGCAGGTCTGTAGAATGTGTATTTGAAGATTTAGTTTAAAATACCACACAGATTTTTCGTAACATGCTTATATTAGCCCTGGTTTTATTCCATTTTCAGAGCCTGTAGCCTTAAATCCTCCGAAGCTGCTGCTGTCTACGACCCATTCAGGAAGAGGGCTGCAGGGACACCATCCCAAAGCACACCTGCACCCTGAGGTCAAAGCACTAAATGGCACAGACTTAATGTCGTAAGGGCTGGAAATGGTAGAAAAAAGGGGAATAAGACACTATTGAGACAGAGCACATTGCTTGGAAGCAAAGCATCACCTTTAAGATACTGAATTTTGGACTCGTGCTTTGTTTGCAGTTTCATCAGCTGCTCAGTTGATCCTTGTTTGTGACATTACAGTGTTAACACAAACAACCAAAAATCAGTAGAGCCCCGAACACCTGTAAATCCTCTGCGGATGTTTGACTGAAAATATAAACAACTCTGCAAATGTGCAATAAATAACCCACCCAGATGCCGTCACTTACAGATAAACTTCCTACCAGATTTCTTTCCGACATGGCCTAAGTCTGGTTTGTGTACGTTTAGTGTAGGGAAAGACAACAACTTTTACACGTCAACAGTTTCCTCTGAACTATGGGCAGGTTGCTCAGGAAGGTCTGTGGATATGTGCTTATAATAGCAATTAAAAGTCCACATCAGAGCATTCACATACACGATGATTTGACAGCAGGACAGTTCTAAACTTTGACACTCTTAGCAAAACACGCCTCAAAGTCCATGAATCAGCATGTGGAGACTGTGATTGGACGTTTCTCAAACTGGACCTTCCTCACTCCGATCACTCTGGTCGCAGCTGAATGAAGTCGAATTCATTTAGGTGCAGTTTATAAATACAGTGGCAAGCTTCAGGATGGACTTCCCTCCCTCCAACACACAGACATGTCGAGAAAGTTAAAACTTGTTAACACCTCTTAAACTCTGATAAGCTGCTTGGTTTTTGCAAGTCCCTGAAAATATACGATTTACAATCCAATTATGAAATTTACCATTTTCAAGATTAGTCTTTGTCTGTTTGGTGTAGTTGGCAAGTAAACATACAAATGGTCACATGAAGCTTACATCCTTATTGACAGTCTTCCATGATGAACACAACTTGGCATTGCACATCGTCAGCAAATCAGCACCAATGCGGACTCACAGCTGAGTTTTAAGAATCAATTCCAGTCTCTGTTAGTTGGTTTAGCTGTGACGTCACAAAGGGGGGCAAAGCTGAACATCTCATTCAGAGACACTTTCTGATCTACGGAGAAAGGACAGAAGCAAGGAAGTGGCCTTTTCTCATATTTTGTGGGTCTCTAGACACACTGAGAACAAAAATAAAGAAAAACTGGATTTTGCATGATATCTCGCCTTTAAGGGAAATGCAGACAAATGTTAAATTATTTAAAATGGCTATCTGAATTGTAAATCAAACATTTCAGTTTAAAAAACCTCTACTAAAGATTTTCTGTTGTGTCTTTTGTGTGTAATATACTGAACATCTCTGAGTTATGGACTGCTGGCAGACAAATTACATTTTAGTGACAAAACATGTAAGTAATAATTGAATTAGGTCTGAGCGATTAATTGAAACATTATCAAAATTATTCTATGGCCAAGTGCAACATCCAAATCACAGGAGATGCAATTTTTGTTCAAGGTAAATATTTGTCAACAAATACCACCACAAACAAAGTATGAAGGTGCTAAAGAGACTACAGATCATACTATCTATCATACTATAGATAAATAGTATGATCTATGTCTGGAGTAGTATGATCTATTGGTACAGAGTGCAAAAACCACACCTAAAAACTAAAATGACCATTCCCACTAAAACCACGACTTGTAGTGTAACTGCAGTATCTGTCAAAAAAAATCTAAGTATGGTTGTTTTGTACATTGTTCAGCCCTAGTTTTAATGAAAAAAAATCTGTATACTCACTGATAATTAGAAAAACTGCAGCTCCAGAATAAACCGTTAAGATACATCACTGCAGGGCACAACCTGTCGAGTAGATTATAACACAGGTGTGTAGCACCACCTGGTGGATATTTTCATATTGCAACTCCATATTCAAACTTCAACAACTTTCTACACCATCACCAACATTACACAAATGCAGTCTTTATGTGTTCAGTGTAACAGCTGAAAAACTATTCTAAGCTAAAAAAAAAAATGCAATAAAAAATGTAAGAGTGACGTCCAATTAAATTTGTAATGTTTATTTAAGGTTTATTCTCTTACATAGCTAAGTCATTGTGTTTTGTCGTTCTGTTTTCAAAAAAGGGGAAAACAGCAGTTTTCACACTCCCAATAGAAACTACACAGCAAACACAGTATTTAAGAGATCAGGTATAGTTCCTATAGAAGGACAACATGTCGTCCAGACTCGGAGGGTCCTGGGGGAGCTGCTGGGTTTGACTCTGGTCTGCAGGCTGAGGTGGATACTGGGGAGGATACTGGTTTGGGTACTGTGGGGAAAATGGAGGAAAATGCGGAGATGGACCTGCAAACTGAGGAGGTGGAGGAGGTGGAAATGGAGGATAAAACATTGGAGGGGGATACTGGGGGTGGAACGGGGGAGTAGAAAGTGATGGGCTGTCCGAGGGTTTTGGCTGTGAAGATGTTGGAGGACTTTGTTGAGGTCGAGGAGGTGAAGAAGCAGTTTTAGGTAGAGGTTCTGGTTCTGTCTTGCTCTCAGAGATTCTTTCTGGTCCCGTCATCCACTTGAAGGACATGCTGGATTTATTCCCCTGAATTTTAGTATTTAGTTTTGGTCTCTTCTCTTCCGCAAAGTATGCAGAGGGAGGTGCAAATTCTGACTCTCGCTCGTCCCGGCGGCGAGATTTCCATTCGCTAAACATGAACTCTGAAAGACAAAACCAAAGTGCTGTTTAGGATTTTAATTTCTAGTATGCAGGACAGATAAGCAACAGCGACTTTTAAAAGCCCATCTGCAAGTGATAAAGATCCTGGAACATAACTCACCACCTGCAAATTTATCACTGAATTGTACAGATGGATGATTTAACTAGATGAAGAAAATTAATGCAAAAATTGTCAAGTTAGCATCCAAAGGAACATAATTTGCAATGCATTTCCAGAAAATTGGAACGAAAAAAGCTAATTAAAGTGCACTTCTATTCTCTGTTACTGCGCAAATATCAAAAACTGGACGCATCAAGATAAACAGCTGCTGGCAGTGAGTCAGAGGAAGAGACTGCAATAGGCTGAGGCAGTTAAGTGAACACCAGTGAAAGCTTTAGTAGAAAAGAAAAAAAGCAGGAAACGCACTGGATCACAGTATTCATGTCTGCTTGAGGGATAAATATGACCCACACAGAACTAATGTCTCATCAGCAGAGTAAAGCTTCTGCTTCTACAGCACATTTTTTTACTCCTCTGCAAAGTCCAAAATCTTTTTTGCAATGTTTAGAATTTTTCATGAATTTCCACTTTTTCCTTTCATTTAAAAAATGTTAGTAGAAACGGTGAATGGTAAAGTGCTTGATATCTTTGCAGTACTACAGCCTTATAACACCGTATCATGTCAATGCCAGGAAAACAAATGGCCATAAGCTTCAACCTTTTGTAATGTCAACATTAAACAGGAGTGTAGCGAGGAGGCCATACTCTAATCACATCAGATGTACAGTATTTTTTTTTCCACAGGGAAGGAAAAAAGGACAAGACTTTTTCACTGTAAACATTCTGACTTGTGATAGAAGAAAAAGTGTAAATGTTACTAACGATATTAATTATGTCACTGCTCTATTCAAGCTTGCAAGTGCGACAGTGAAGTTGCATTCACAAGATCATGACAGTGAAACTGTTGTACAAATACAGATTTCTTTTTCAGTGCACACACAATGGACAGCTAGTGGACTGTAAGGAGATACATCGATCCGCCACAGCATTAAACTTCCTTTTAAATATTGAGGTTTACCTTTGCCCCTGTCCCATTCTCTGACATGGGGGACACCTGGTCTGGTGTCCTTCCTCTCCTGGATCTCCACGACCACTTTCTTCAGTGTGCTGACCTCTGGAGACTCCTCTGGCAGAGGGGCGGGCCCTAATGCTTCACCTTCCTCCTCCTCTGCTAAGAAAAAGAATTCACACCAACCCTTCAATAACACATACATATGATAAATGAACTGCAGCAAGCAAACAGGCTTTTTGCACAGGCAGTCCGCTAACTGTTTATTTCAGCGAGTGATTTGAAGTGAGTGTACATTCTCACCTTCATTCTCCTCCTCTTTCTCATCTTCCTCAGTGCCATCCAGCTTGGCCTTCTTCATCTTCCTCTGCCTAACCTTGGCCAGTCGAGCCTGCAGGATGGCCTGTCTTTTCTCCTTCAGCCGCTCCCTCTTGGTGCGTTGATCTGTTGTCTGAAGGAGGACAGACGTATAAGAGAAATGAAGACTGAGCAGTGAAAGTGGCATTCATCATCAATTTTAGAATTTTATTTACTAGTAGTAAAAGTCTGAGTAATGATCACTCGGAATGAAATCTTAGATCACAAAGCAGTTGCTGTCTGTAACACATAGACATAAATAGGGAAGAAAGTGTTGAAGTTTTCTGTTCCAGACACTTAAATAATTTGCACAGCGACATAAAAGAGATTAAATGATGGTATGATCCTTTTTCTAACTTTCTTGCTGACAATATTGTTGTAGCTTCTCTTGTCTTTGCACCCTCATGTATGTTATGTTTTTAAAAGTGTTATGAACATGTTAGATGTTGCTTTGTCTTGACTGACACAGTAATGCTGTCCTCTTGGCCTGCCATTTGTGTAATCTCTTTACCTGTCATTGATCAACAGCTCACCTGGTCTCTGAGCATGTCCAGTGTATCTCTCTGCTTTCTGCGCTGCTCCTGATCCTGAGAGAAAGCGTAGTAGCCCACACCAAGGTCCCGAGCCTCTGAGATGAAGAAAAATTTTGTTTTTTTTTTTAACAACAGTGGCATAACACCTGCAAACCAAGCATCTTGGTGTAGTTCTTAGTGTGTGCAGAGAAGTTTTGCTCTTAATGCTAACCTTGTCCTCTGATATCCTCATAGTGGATTGGTCCAACAGGCCTCCTCATAGCCTCCTCCTCCTCCCTCTCCCACTCCTGCCTCTGCAGCTCTCGGCGCATATCCTCTGAGAGCAAGTCCTTGTCAGATCTACAGGGAACAGTCATATTCAAAACAGTTGGACTTCGAAATTTTACATTTAAGATCCAACTTCATAAAAACAGCACCTGCAAAAAGTTATTACTTATAAGCATAATTACCCTTTCCCTTTAAAGTCTTGGTCCATTTTCTTAAAATCTGGCAGGTCTTTCTTCATGCATCTTCGAGATCGTCCCAAGGCATCCACAAAGTCCACCCTAAAGAGGGACAATCGATTTGAAACCGCTTACGACTTCAAGACATTAACAAATTAATGTATACACTTTTACATGTCGGATTTGTAATGCTGTCATTATAACAAGTGTATTTGAGGTTAGGAAGTATGGTGGTAGTACTAGTTTAACATTAATCACTAGCATTTTTTAAAAACATTTTTTTAATTCAGAATCAACATATATAGGTTTAAACATACTAACCAAACTGTCCTAAACCAAACCTATGAAACAAATCAGACATTACCATTCCTCATCCGGGTTCTGAGGAGGTGGGATTGGTGACAACCTATCTCTTTCCTCATCCTCTTTATCCATTTCCTTTAGTGCAAATGCTTCTTTCTTTTTGTCAATAATCTTCTGGGTGAAATCCACAAGGAACAGTCCCTCTGTCTCTTCATCTGAGGCATTACAAGACAGGTTGAATACAAAGTAAATACACTTCATCACACAGACAAATATCAAGCAGGTATAACTTAACTTCAAATCTAACCTGGAAAGTCTCCTTTTGTCATCTGTTCATAGAGTCTGGCCTTCTCCTCCAACTTACGTCTGTTTTGAGAGGAGAAATGCTGAGTTAGAGGTTTTGATCACCTCCCTGTGTGTTACGACAGTAGATCGTCTGTACTGTTGAACCCACCTGGATGTATCAAGACTGTTCTGCTCTTCAGCCAGCTGCTCTGCATCTTTCTCAGCTCTTGCTGAAACACCAGCGTTTTGTTTACTCCAGATATTAGGTTTCTACACAGGAACAACACAGAGAGTTACAAGCCTCGGTCTGTCTTTAAACAAGCTGGTAAAAATATAACCAGTCATACTATACCTTGACTGTGGATTGTGCTTTAAACCCAGCCTTAGTAGTTTCTTGCCCAAGTTTCTGCTGTTTAAACAGCTCCTGTTTCCTGTAGAGTTCAGCTTTAAGATCCACTAGCTAAAAGAAACAAAGCGTGAACAAAATATAGGTTTGTTATTTAGCCGCTAACAACTCGGTGTGTGCTAACAATATAGCCTGACAGAAAGTTAGCTAATGATAGCGGGTTTTATCTGCTCAATAAACGTCACACAGCGACTATCAGTTAAGTCGTCGTAAAGCTGCTCTTCAACTCACCGATGAAGCCGTCACCTCGAAGGGTTTCTTCTTTTTATCCATGTTTATTAAACGTTTACTTCAACATAATCTCCAGACTGCTGCTATGTTAGCTGAGTTTGACTTCTTCTTCGTTGGTGTTTCTCTCGTTGCCAAATGATCTCTTTACCGCCACCTACTGGCGTCTTTCTTAAACTGCGACAATCTGACGCTGTACCTTTCTTATGTATCGGTCCTGTTGGAATCTTCTGGCTCATTTGCAGCTTTGAGTGGAAAAATAACTACCAACTGAACTGAGCTTTCTCTACATGAAGGAAAACATAGATTGTATACATAGTTTAAAGATAAAAGCTCGGTGATCATGTGCAAAATAACTTGGAAATGCTTTGTATTACTAATACAGAAATTCTCATGGTGGATCTGCCTCATCATTGCTTACTTTTCCTTAATCTGCCACTCCTGCCTCTGTCTAACGTAATGCATAGTATTTGATATTGCATGTCCTTTCAGCTGCTACGCAGAAATAATAATACTCAGTGGAGGTGCAGTTCCCAGCAGTAGTTTAAGGCCAATGTTGCATCAAGACCTCCGACCTTCAACATTGAGCATTCCTGTATGCACTTGGGACATTAATGCAGTATGCAGTTTTATGTCTTACATAATATCATCTCAAAGAAAAACAGAGTACCACATATAACATGCATTAGGCTTTATGAATTCATGAGAGCTTATATATCTACACCAAAAGCTGATGCTACAGTGTTTGGCCACATCAAACATTGGTTGAGAGAATGAGATGTCCTATAATACACCCAGTATAAAGAGCTGTTCTGAACATAAGCGAAGGCTGCACTGATTTTAATGTATACTAAACCTACAGTAAAAGTGCAGCCGCTTACAGCACTGCACATATTCTCATCTCAGAAAAAGGCAAAAAGCGGCAAAACAGCTAACACAGATGAGTCAGAATGCTGTTTTTATTTTAAATGGCTGCATGACACGTTGAAAGGTTTTCTCAACAAATATAAATCGGTTCAAATTTAAATGTCAGATTCTCTGTTTTTATTTATTTCAGACATATTTAAAGTGCGTTCTCTACTGCTGAGCATTTGGACTCTTCAATATCAGGTTAATAATGCAACTTTGTTTATATAAAGTCAGTGTTTTCTCTGAGTAAACACATTTAGAGATTAGTTGTACATTCACTATAGGCTGAATTAGTTTGATTTATCAATATCCCTGTGACTGTAGTACTATTACCTCCATACCGTACTGAAAAGATAAGATGATCTGCAGGCCTGGTGTCAGGTCACAACAGAGAAATGCCCACTTTCTTATCAGTTTAAACATTTGAACAGTCCTGTGCTATCAAGATATGACAGCAAGTTTACCTGTTACTATCATGTTTAACATGTTTTTAAACCAACATGACAGTTATATAAAGGTATGAAGCCAGAGTCCTCCAAACAAAGGAGGTTCTTTGGAGGGACAGTGAACAGACTCAGCATCAGGTTAGATTTTTAATCATTTAACTCCCGAAGGTTTCTTCTTCACGTTGTGTGCAGCAGATCTAGCAGTGCAGATCTTTAACAATTTCACCATGTTTATGAAAAGAAACACTTTTATGCTGGCTTTTCTACTGTGTTCTCTGACTTTGTGGAGCAAGTCGGTGAGTGGAGGCTCCAGCTTTCTCAGCCCTTCACAAAAACCTCAGGTGAGAAACTTTGTGTCTGAGAGTCCTCGAACTAAACACATCTGGATTACGTCTTCGTAAAACATAAAAGGAAACCAGGAAGGGTTCAACTTTGTGATTTGAGACGTTATCATTTTTGTGAGTTTTGCTGTGTGGTTGATATTTTTTTTTTTAACTTTGATGCCTTTACTTGCAAAACTGATCAAGATATCAATATTTTACTAAACTCATTCCATCCTAAAGAGTCCCATTTTTGATTGGTCAAATTTCAAAATTTAAGTTATGTTACTTATAATATTTGCATAAACAACTAATACTTAAACTAACACTACCACTTTTATCATATTTTTATGTAATAAAGTTATCTTTTATAGCATCTAAATGGATTCTTGAAGTGTTTTTATTAGTCTGCAACATTTCTTTTCCCCTCTTATGGCATGGAAACTTCAAAATCTGCTAAATGGAACAAAAATTCAATTTCCAAATGGCAAAAAAAAACTACTTCAACCTTCAAACAGTTACTGCATCGTAGTGGACTAAAAATGTGAGATTTAGGTCAGTTTCCTTGACGCTAAACTTTTAAAATGACGCTGAATTGGTTGCAATCTTGATATGTATATCGTTTTCAATCACAGAACAGAGGGAAGTCCTCCAGAGTCGGTCGCCAGGCCATGGAGGAGAACATCACACCCACTGAAGACAATCCCTTCACAGTGAGTGGAAAAAATATTCACAACTAAAAACCCACCACACAAAAATCATCACTGTAACATAATGGTCTTTCTCTCTTCGGAGTAGATCAGTGCCCCCTTTGAAATTGGCATCACCATCAGTGACGATGACTTGGATGAGTACCGGGTCATACTGCAGGAGATCGTGCAGCATCTGCTGGGAAGCTCAGAGACTTCAGGTTTGTTGACTTTTTCTGTTTTACACAATAAAAATATGTTTCCCTTTCGCCAATTTATAGTAAAATAATTAGTTTTCACATATGGTTACCTTTTTTCAGAGAGATTGTCACCACCTTGAAGATCTTGGACATGAATGTCATATATACTGTCTCAATGTGATTATTAAAATACAAGTGAAAATCTGTGGCAGTGGCCCGTAGAAATGCTGGTTTGATTTCTTTAAAATTGTTATGTGTTCTTTAGTTCAATAAATACCAATATATGCAAGAGAAATAACTGATATTCAAGATTTTACAAACTAAAACTGTTAGCCTGGAGGAATCATGTGTAAAATGTAACAGAACAACCATGATGAACCCCTTCCTTGAGGCTTCAGTCTCTTTATCAGTGATGGAGTTGGATCAGCTATTACTAGATCCCCTTTTTACAGAGTTTAAAATGAGACAGAGCTTGAGTTAAATTTGTCAAACCATTGTGAATTAATTTCCATGCCACATGTGTACAGCTGTAGTGAAATAAATGTCTCTCGAACATTCAATATTGAGTCTGATGCTGTTTTTAAAGCTCCTGTGTCAGCAGATTGGTGACTCATATCCAAACCCGGATGATGATCTGTTATTCAGCATGAAACATAGCTAGGACACACCAGTACAGACAATACTGCACAAGAAATAATGAACCTTTTGCCCTCTATCTCATTGCTCATGGAGTCCTAAAAAGATATCAAGGACCTAGGCAGGGATGTTTAGGAATATGTTTTCTTTCCTTTAATTTGGTGATAAAAATGTGACTTTTTGGTTTTGTGGCTGTAACACATCTCTATATTATGTATAAAACAGAAACAAATAACCACTAAGCGCCAGTTATTTACTTGAATGAATTGCATCTTTGTGAGAAATGCTAGTGTCACGGTTTAAGTATCTCCTGAGGGTCTGCACCTTTGCAACTACAACGACAGGCCTGAAGGTTGTTTTATTCACTTTAAGAAACACAGAATCACTAATTCACAAACACAAGGCCAGAAAACATCCTGTCCAAAGCTCAGTAACTAGGTCACACACACAGAAAAGCACACACTACGTGATGCTCCTGTCTGTCCTTCGGTCCACTTTAAAGCCTTAAATAATCAGGACAGATATACAACCACGAACAAAGTGTGCTCTGACCTACATTCTGAAAAGGACATAAAACGAGGTTTCATTGAGAAACTGGCAAAATGTAAAATCCATGAATTCGAACCCATATATCTCGTCAAACCTTATATACAAGAGACACATCTACCGTTAATGCAGTCCTCAGATGGCCTACTTTGACCAAAGAAAACCTGTCACAAATCCCAACCTCCAAATAAAAAGCACTCAAGCCAAATGTGTGACGAACGAGGTGCTACTGAAGCAAGCTAATGGACTCGTCTCACAGCTGCTTCCTTTCCCTAATGAAGAATCAGCTTTGCTCAAACACCACACATGCTTTCCCTCATCGTATTAGACATCTCCATGCTCTCTTCCATCAGCACTTGTGTTTGCATTAAGGAGTAATTTAACAACACATATCTGAAGAATATAGAACCACAAGTGAAGGCTTTTAAAAAAAAAACCCAGAGCATAAAACCAAACTAGACAACAGAGCAGAAATCATCCAAACAAGTTAGAAAAGGTAATGTCAAACAATTGAAACACAATATTAATTTACATGAACAAAGACAAAAAGTATGATCTATTTGACAGAAGACGTTTTCAGTCTTTGTTTTTCTGTCTTGTGTTCTTTGAAGATCTACTTGTGAGTCTTTCAGGATGTTTAAAATAACATTAGTCCTCAAACAAAGGACAGGTAAAACTAAAAAAAAAATCTAAAAAAACCCACCACAGCCAGATTCTGTTCATCAGTCTCGCTAGTTTTTACGCGCTCTGAAGATCATATACCGTACAGCTGAGTGGTGTTGTTTCGGATGGTGTCCAGGACCGTGGCCATGTCTTCCCCCTTCAGGAGACTCAGCTCCTGCAGAGTGTGGATGCCCATTCCAGGATGTGAAAACCGGCAGACATCTTTAGTGACCTGTTCAGAGTCAAGAGTCACAAGGAGGGCAATGGTTAATACTAAGCCGCTTGTAAAGAGTACCTTGAATAGAACAAAACAAGGATTCATACAAATGTCTGAGTAACACAGAGTTTTTAATACCACATTAATGACAGTTTTGGATGTGATTTTCTTCAGAAATCATTTAGTCCACCATAAGACACTAAAACTGAAATTAATATACAACTTTTTTTAAAGGTGCTCTCTGCAATTCTGGAGAAACATTGCTGATATTAGCTAGTTCACATATTAGGATAGTTAACTCTTTTCCTATAAACAAGTGCATCAACAGGAAACCGTGCACTGGAATAGTGTTTTGGTCGATGGGTCTAAGCTGATTTGTTGGTTTCCTATTTACAGAGTCACGACTGAGTGAAGAAATATTCACTTCATTTGACAAAAAGTCTACTGGACAGTGACACCTTTAGGTGAAAGGAAAAGCTCAAGCACACATTCATCCTTAAGATCAGAAAACACAATTATTTTTAGGACAATCATTATAATTAATCATAAAAACGAAACGGAATGCTGATGGCATGCAAAATCACAGATATTCATTACAAGGCCTGTATTATTCTACGATATATCCATGTTTTAAGCAGTTTCAGGTCCTGAATAGTTTTCCTCGGATCAATATTAAAATATCATCCAGTTTATGGCTGAGTACTTAATCAATTTGAAATTGAAAATGTAATATGAAAAAATGTAATCAGCATAACACAAAAGCATTAATTTAGGATATACAAGTTGTGTTTATTAAATAATGAGACTAATGCTATAATTTAATTATACTTCATTTGAGCAGATTGACATTTTTTGGCGTTGTTTATGGTTGCCCAGCGGCCAGTGTATACTAAGTGGTCTAAGTATGCTAGCTGCAGCTCGACTCATCAAGTCCCTCTCTGGTCGTTCCATTAACCCATAAAAACTCATCTCTGTGCCTCCAAGTATCAAAGATTTTTCCGTGAAAATATTCCCTTCCCAGGTTAGATGGCTTAAATGTAAGTGCATCGTTGTTACCTATAGAATACGTGGATCAATATGGTCCCTGCCTCTCTATCCACACAAGGCAGCTCAAGCTCATTAGCTACACTATGACTCTGCTCAAACACTGTAAACTGCTCTACGCTACATGATGGCAAGTTGTAAATTGGAATAATTTAGACATAAGAGCTGGCAAGAAGTTTTCAGGTCATTACATTAGAGCAGTGTTTTGGAATTCCACACCTGTCTTGGCCGGAAATATGGTGCGTCTGTCTCCAGCAAAATGCGATTAAGAGGAATTTGGCGGACAGCATTTCGGGCCTTGGTGGCGCTGGAATAGGTGATGACAGCTGTGAAGCCCACATACAGGTTGGGGAACTCTGTCAGGAAGGGCTCAATCACTGGATAACTGTCTGTGAAACAGTGCCTGGAAACCACACAAGTAAATAAGAGAGAAAATTCAGATTAAGTGCTACAGGTCTCCAACGTTATAGCCCTCAAGGTTTCAGTCCGAAGTGAATTTGCAAAAATAAACTTAACTGCAGACAAAAATTAGAAAAATGACTAACAGACTATTACCACTAAGCGTAGTGACAAATGCACCTTTGCCTTTGTCTTTTGAGTGGGAATTATTTTATATAAAGCAAAGAGTAATGGTGCAGTCACATATTTCCACTCATCTTCCCCACTTTCAATTAAAACTACTACACAGGAAGATAACTACTAGAATAAATGGCTAAGGCAGAAAAGTGTCAACCATATATAGTGTCAAAAATAAGAGCTGAATTTATGAAGCTCTTTAGAACTTTACACTGAACAGGTGATAAACAAAATGCAAAAAGAATGATGACTAACGAAAGTGCACAATAAGAAAAATAAGTCAGTTATTTTACTCAAGGCACACCTGTGAATTTTGTATTCCCTGGGAACACACTTCTTCATGATTGTCAGCAGGTCATCATCTGCGTCCCTACAGTGGATCACCAGAGGCTTCTGCATGGCCACGGCCAAACGCAGCTGACGCTCAAACACCTTTACAGAAAAGCAAAGAAACAAAACAAGCTTTATGGGATTTTTATTTTCAAGATTTCACTCACAACACACAATATATTTCTAAACACTTCATAAATTATCTATTTTGAGGTAGTTTAAGATAAACAGTTAATGGATTACATGGTTTCAAATTAAACTGTACCTCTTTTTGCCTGGAGGTTTTAGTGCAGTTTTTGTGGGAGTAGTCCAGCCCCATCTCACCAAATGCCACAGCTTTTGGATGCCTCATTGCTGTTAGTATATTTTGTTCTTGAATGCTTGAATAGTATGTGGCAAAGTGGGGGTGGCACCCAAATGCCCCCCATACCATATCCTCAGCCAGTAGACGTTCCCACAGGGCCTCCTTCACCATGAGCTCAGGGTTGCAGAAGTCCGTAATACAGCCCTGAAACTGTGGAGGAAAGCTGCTCTGATAAAACCTTTGGAAGCTGCTGAATGTCCCACAATAGCCAAGCTTTCCATAGAGCATGTCTAGATGGCAGTGAGTGTCTATGAAACCAGCCTGACTGTCCTGGTGGGGGAAACTGGTCCACAAAGGTTTTCCCCCCAAGGACAATCTTCTCCTTGGACTGCCACGAGTAAAGGAGTTGGTGGGGCAAGGAAAAAGCATACCTTCCGACTGTCTGCGTGAGGGCGTAGAGTGCAAGTAGGGACTTGATAGTCTTCTGTTTGAGTTTAGTGGTAGAGCAAAGGGATCTGATAAAGAGGGCATAGTGCTGAATGAGGAAAAACACTCAGTCTCAACCCTGGATGCCTCTGAAGGGCCCATGTTTGGTAGGTGGGGCTTCTTGAATGAGACATAAACTGTCCTCTGTGATGATGAAAAAGGTATCTGTGTGTCCTCAGCAGCAGCCTGGATTGTCCCAGTGGTTTCAGGTGAAGCTGTAGCTCCCGGGGTATTCACTAAAGGAGTCTGGTGTCCCCAGCTGCTCTGCCGAGTTGGGGAATAAGGCAAAGTGTCTAAAATATACTCCGGCTCAGGGAGGAATGACTCCTCAGCTTTTGGTTCATTTTCTTGAGCAAGTATCTTGCTTTGGAGTGCTGTCTCTATAAACACAGGGGCCTCGAAAACAAATTGCTTAGGTGAATCCTCTCCTTTTTGCACAAAACTCTGAAAAACATTAACATATGAACACATATCTATCTTTAGCTTGTATTCTTCAAACGTTTGATAATAATTCTACAGTGATTATAATTTAAGAACAATTTCTTCTGTAAAAATGTTACAGTTGCTTTTTACTTCCAAAGAGAAAAAGAAATCAAGAAAACTAGCTTAAATTAAATCATATACAATTACAAATAAAAACTGATATGGAACTATCCATCCATCCATCATCTATACACTGCTTCATCCTCTGCAGGGTCTTGGGGGGACTGGAGCCCATCCCAGCCGACTCGGGAGAAGGCAGGGGACACCCTGGACAGGTCACCAGTCTATCACAGGGCTACACATAGAGACAGACAACCAAGCACACTCTCATTCACACCTACGGACAATTCAGAACAATCAATTCACCTCATTAGATTATATATATATATATACATATGTGTGTGGTAATAGCGGACTTACCCTTACATCCCTCTTGGGCTTTGAGCTGTCATCTTGGGTTTCTGTGTCCTTGATAATCTGAATGGGGGACCACGGATCTTCTTTGACAGGGACACTGTCCCCAAATTCACCATCAGGTCTGATCGAGAAGCAGGTGGTATCCACTATCTTTCTTTCAAGGGGTGCTGGACTGGGCACCTTATTTGGTACAGGTGAAGATAGTGGTGACAAGGACCCACTGTTAGAGTCAGTCCTGGGGATAGTACCCGTTCTGCACCTTGCTCTTGTGCTGTCAATAGCTGCAATGAACGCCATCCTGCAGATAGCCTTTGAGGCTTCCTCAGGTGTCCTCTTTGTCTTTTTAGGCATGATAGATTGAGATGAAGGTGGTGATAAATCCAGACTCTCTATGGATTCCAGCTGTTTGGGTGAGTTGTTCTTTGGTTTGTCCTGAACCAAACACATATAAATTGAAAGCGTCTGTATTAGAAACAAAAAATTTAGGAGCTTTCACATTTAAAACTCTAGCCAAAAACACATTGAATGTACCATTAAATGACAAACATGTCACAGTTCACAGTAAAAACTTACTCTTGACGTTTTACATGTTTCAAATTTATTCTTGGAAAGCTTCCTGAGCTTGACTTGGCCTACAGAGGGCACACTTCCATCAAGCACCTCCACTTTTCTCTTGGGAGTGTCCAAACTCAGTGCTCCAAGGCCCTTGGATGCTGGAGAATCACTGAGGGGCAAAGACTTTGAATCTTCGTTTTGCGATATATTCCGGCGAGAGGGTGTGCCTGAGTCAGCATTTCTGCTCTGAGGATGTGTGGGGGAGGTGACGGCACTTCGTAGCCACTTAAACTTCAGCTTCTCTCTGCTGCTGTCCATGTCGGAGATCCTACTCCTGTATACAATTAGAAAAGGAATTATCTGATCTGTGTGAGCACTGAGGCCATCCTCTAAGGAACAAGTGGCTGTTTAAAAACAGCAAGTCAACAAACGTAGTTTTCAGTCAAAAGCACAATACAAACGTTTTATCATTTGGTAAACTGATCATGAACCTTTTGCTGTGTGAAAATGTGCAGTTTTTCCTAGAGATTAGATTTAGGCACAAGAGTAACAGTAGAATTGCTGCCATGTCAACTAAACAGTGGAATACACAATCCCATATTCCTACTTCTGTATTTTGTTATTAAAACATCAGCTATAAATACACGTTTTAAAACTGGCTTTTAACAGGTCGTAATACATTAATACATTTCTTTCAAAATGATGATAATCCAAGCACATTGATAATGTTGTGAATTCATATTATATAGGAAAAAGAGCTTATAAAATATTGACAGTAACGGCCTGGTTTTCACAGAGCCCAGACCTGAACATTACAGAAGCCAGTGAATCATCTCAACAGAGAACAAAATGACTAAGCCAAAGTGCTGAAGTAAGCTTGGTGTAATATACCACAAAATTAGACTTCGAGAGTCCACCAAAGACAGTTCAAAATGTGAGCTGCAAAGACGACAAAGAAGTGCAAAAGAAGGTCACATGAAATGTTCTGATTTTATTTTGAGTTTTTTAATACTCCAAAAAAACTACTATACAAACTTATTGTACATTCCAGCTGTATCTTGAGACAGAGACCGATACATAATTATGTATGGTCATTAAAACAAACCTAAAGGTGACAGGACTTTTGCCTGTATACAACTTTCATCTGGAGATGGCGGCTTTTGTGTAGCTGTGGAGGTCGACTGACCGACTGACTGCGCGCAAAGTGCACGACCTCTGCTAGGAGACATTCTGGTGATAAATGAGGTCGTTAACTAGCATCTTCATTTTAGCCAATTAGCTACTAGCATTAGCTAACATTACATAAGGCGGCTCAGAAAGTTGAAGCAACAAACAGACGTTTAACGGCCGACATCATTGTTAAAACTCAATAATCACTGCTATAGTAAGCTAGCAACCTAGGAACTGGACTGATTTAACTGGCGTTGCCTGAACTTGTTGAGTTTGGTTACCTTCAGCAGCAGAAATGGAAGCAGCCACGGCCAAATAATGATCCGTGTTGAACCAGTTAGCCTGTCTCTGTCCAGCAGTTCAAACAGGTTCTGGCGAAACCACGTTTCTGAACAAAAACTGAAAAAACTAAAATATTTAGTTGTTGGGTTTAATATTTTGCCGATTTAACTGGTTTACTCTAACATGAACCGCTACATGGCGGTTACGTTCTTGACCGTATGAACCAACCTAGCGACCAGACCCAAATCTCGCGAGATTATTAGCGAGATTTAAATGCTGAGCAACAGAAACAAACAAACAAATCCTAAGCAATAAGCATGACGGATGCATTCGCTAGGATTATTATGAAATATGGTCACATAATTTACACTGAACAAAATTCTAAATAAAGCATGCAAATGGTCTTCTTTTCTGACTTAGAGAAAAATTAAACAACAAAAAAGAGAATTTCTATTGTTATAGTGAGAAAAGGCTTACATTCAACCAATTGTACACAACAACGTTTTTGAACATGCGCCCAAATCTCCACACCTCCACTATTTACCCTCTAAAAAATAATTTCAGATGACCTCAAGATGCTTTGAATGTTCGTGTCCAGTACTTTGCCAAGCTCTTCAGCAAGAGTGAAACATCAAATGCTTATGCCCCATGTTAAAAATAATAGATAGAATTTAATAAAATATAACATGCTGTGCTAATATTTCCGTTAAGTTTTTAAAAATGCAAATAGTTATTGGAGTAAAGCGTGTTTGTGTGGATAAGGCTTGCTGTGCTCGGCCATTCACTCCTCCAAATATTCACAGCAACAGACTTAAGACAGAGCCTAACTGAGGCTAGACGAGGCACATTTATTTATGCAACACATTTTATTGAGTTTTTATTTGCTTTGCATACATTCAGATCTTACAAGGAATTAAAAATAAGTTTTAAAGATTGAATAACAGAAAATGCCTACAAGATAAAGATGTGATCCTAATAAAAATAAAGACACAAAGTCAAAATAAAAGTGATAAACACAACAGTCAGAAGGCATAAGAAAGTACAAGAATCAAGTCTGCTTGAAAGGCAGATAGGGTAATAGTCAATATATTTCACTCTCCATTATGCACTATGCCAAAAACTCAAGCAATATTGTGAAAGTGATAAAGCTGCGATCACTGCAATTGAAACATTTCCACACACAAAGAAAAATCACTCCTCAGGAAATTACATCTTCACAGCTCTGTAAGAGTGTAGCAGCTCCTGTTTTATGTAATCTAAACAAATCTGGACAGAAAGTTAAAAAAAAACAACTCGTAGTAACAATTAGATTCTTGGTAATCCCAGACAAGTCTTATATGCACCCAAGCAGTATCTTTTACCTAGAGGTGAGAAATAAAATGCTTCAGTCATTAGGCATCTATGGCTACCAGTCATCATGCATCATTGTTCTTCTTAATAACACTATTTATAATATACAATTTAGGTGTTTACATTCATTTTACGAGAAACAAAAGATGTTGATTCTGCAGTATACAGGTGCAATGATTTTATCTGCTTCATAATATAGCAGCAAAAATTATGTGTGCAGACTCGCAGGTCTATTATGGACAGATGAGGATTTTTGGTGTCCAGAGCGATGTACCGAAGGTGGAAGGCTGCAGGGAATAAAGACCAATTTCTGCAAAAGCTTCTTGATTATCTCTGAATGTAAGTTTCAACATTTTAAAGGTTGAGTTAGCAGAGTGAATCTGATAAGCAGGATGAGCAATAAAAATAGATATAGTTTATAGATCGCTCTCTACTCCAGGCCACGGCTGGCATGAGAGTGTCACACTAAGCCGATACTTATTGTACATGTGGCATTGTGCTGCAGCCAGAGGTCGGATCAGCACTTACCCGCTGAGCCCTTCTTCTCCACAAGCCAGTAGCAGAAGCCTCTCCTGGCATGGTCATTGAAAACATTCCTGTACTGAGGCATGTTCTGAGGTGAAAAGCTGGGTTTTGGTGCACCTAATGAAAGAGAATAAATGGTGATGCAGAAAGAAAGCAATTACATAATAATTAGGAATCTAACGTGGTACCTACTGTATGCTCGCATCACGGAGGGAACAGGGTCATTAGCTGTAGTTTTAGTCAGAGGAGGTAACGGGCTGCTGGTGGTGCAGTGCAGAGTCGGTTTTCTTTCATGGGATTCATACACTGAGACATATAAGACCATGTTCCATGTTATATGCAGACTTTCCTTTGTGCTTTCTGATACTAATATACAATTTTCACAAACCTGGGTCCTTTAACAAGGAAGCTGGAAAGGATGCAAGATAAACTGGTACCTAGGTGGGAATAACTGTGCATAGTATCACAAGTATACAAAGTAAATCATAATGTTTTTACTCTGTAAGTAGAAGACATTATTTTTTTCATTCTTACCAT
Organism: Dascyllus trimaculatus; assembly: GCA_024666655.1. Lineage (NCBI taxonomy): Eukaryota > Metazoa > Chordata > Actinopteri > Pomacentridae > Dascyllus > Dascyllus trimaculatus. The sequence continues at coordinate 17,107,323 of CM045450.1, forward strand.
TGTTTTCATTTTGCTCCAGTGATCAGTCTGGAGTTGTGGAAACATGACTGGATGACTCTGTGGCCAAAACGTCATGCTGGTGATGAAAACAGGAGGATCATGAAAACTGGATCCCTGTTGCAAAACACATCCAGTAGGCTACGTGTGTGTGAAAGCTCTTGACAGTGACAGAGGACTTACAGCTCTCGCCTGAAGCGACTAGAGTCCCATTTTTTCCTCTTCTCCCCAGCCTGCATGTTCCTGATATTACTGCACCAAGCTGAACTCGTCTCACACGCACTGAGATGGCTTTTGTTACTTTGTTGCTTAGCAACATGTTTGGCAACAGTGCCCCTGCTGTGTAAACTGAAGCTGGTTATAATTTCAGGTTATGACACAACACTTACAATGGGCATCCTTCTGTAGTCCATCAATGACCTTGTACTAATGATAAATATAAGTACATACAGCTTCTACCTGGGTTGAAATATTACACTTAATATCTTGTGGCCACTGCAATAGCATGATATGGCTTTAAAATAAAATAAAAACACACTGTTCTGTACGTTGGTAAAATTATTGTTTATTTAATATCATAAAAAGATCAATCGCAAAAAAAGCTGGAATAAAATTCATTCTTAGATTATCAATCAAAAGATCAGCTGATTAAATGTACTCCCAAACATATACAACTTTTTTCTACAAACATCCCAGTATAGTTTTCAAATTCAGTGGTTTGGTCATTTCACTATGAATTAAAAATATTTCTTACAAAATAAACATAAGTTAACGTTATGTCCTCTAAATGCTCTAGAAGTTAGGTCACAATTTCATAATTTCTTTGTTGTGATTGTTTGACACGAATTTGCTGCACTTAGAGGCTGAACAGCAGGAAACACTTTTAAGAACATTTCAACAAGAAACAAATATATCTTTCATTTATTTATTATACAAATAAACAGTGTTGGGGATAACACATTACTATCAACAACTATTTTTCTGTCAAGTGCTCTTAAGGCTAGTTTTTACCAACTTATCTGCTGGCTTTGTAGCAATATTTTATTAAAGAGCATAAAAGAAATATCTTGTGTATGTTCCTTTTATTAGTGTGAAGATTAGTGCTGGTATCTTTCATATGAACGGTTTAATGTTGTATGGCTAACTGGTAATTGGTTAACAATGCATCATAGGTGATGCTGATGTGTAAGGCAGAACTAATCTAACTAGTCCTGTAATTAATTATTTCTAGATGGGATAAATAAGTAAAGAAATGCAGTTCTTTTTTAAAAGTAAGGAGAAATGTGGATAACATTACTTGTTTTGAGTAATGACCCCAACACTGCAAAAAAACAATGGTGGTTGATAAACAGTAGCAATCTATGAATGAAAAACATAGAAGGATGCACAAGGAAAAAAAAGAGTTACAAAATGGGTAAAAACAAACAAAAAAGTTCCTCAGTCACAGTGATCCTCGGGGTAATCTTATAGTCTGTTTAAATATTTAGTTTCTCTGCTGGAAATTAGTTGAAAGATTATAGATGAGATTTTGTCCAGTCAACACAGATAACAGGGACATTTATGACATTTAAAACAATCTCACCAAAAGTGTTTTCCTAATCTTCCCAATCTTTTCCCAGATTTAAAGTGCTGAAGTTAAGGGGTGGCTGTGGCTCAGGTGGTAGAGCGGTTGTCCACTGATCGCAAGGTTGGCGGTTCGATCCCCGGCCCCTCCGCTTGCCGAAGTGTCCTTGGGCAAGACACTGAAGCCCAAGTTGCTCCCAATGGTAGATTAGCGCCTTGCATGGCAGCTCTGTCGCCATTGGTGTGTGAATGTGTGTGTGAATGGGTGAATGAGAAACACATTGTAAAGCGCTTTGGATACTACTAAGGTCGAGAAAAGCGCTATATAAGTGCAGACCATTTACCATTTAAACCTTGCTGTTAATCGCCAAATGCATCCTAAAGAGGTGTACTACAAAGCCAGATTAGTGGGTTAGCCATGTATGTTGAGCCTTAAGTCAGAGTTTTCACAGAGTTTCAGTGTGCTCTCTTTTAACCTGCTAAATTATCATAGTAACTTATGCTGCACAGCTAACCTGCTCCAGAGGAGGTTACTTCCACTGTTTTGGATGTGAATCGGCTGTAAGAAGCATTTCCAGTTAACCAAATTGTTTCCTGATGATTTTCTCTGAGCGATGCATAATCTCAGATGAGGAAATATCTGCAGACCAAAAAACATGTTTGTTGAGCTGTGTTGAATGAAGCCATACAACTACAGTAGCACAAACTGTATGTGCTGCACTGCCACAGAGACCTACATGTATTCATTTTTTCTGATGTTGAGAACACATAAACATGTTTTTATACTTGGTCCTGATTTGCTGAAGAGTAAGTTTTACACTGCAAACAATATAAGACAGATTAGAAAACAGGAAAGTCTATTGGTATTTACCACAGACAATATTCAGTCAGTAACACCAGTTTTGACTTTGATTTGTCCAAAAACTAAAGTGATTGCCACACATCCATTACGGGACCAAAATGCACTTCTTGCATGCCAAAAACATTAGAGCTGTTAAAGTTTAACAGCTCTAATGTGCTGCCATTGTGTTAGAAATTAGCAGTGTTAAACACCCCCTTTTAAGTTCCAGTCTGAAGAAGGCACTTTGGGTTAACAAAGCAAGTTAATAACCACCGTCATGACAGCCAGTTTTTCCAATTGGGGTTTTCGGTTTTGTAGAGCTAGTTAACACAAAGAAAGCTTGGCTATGTCAAACTTGCTTCATACTACATCCCTTTGCTGAACTTAGCAGCCAAGGTAACACGTAAGATGTTTTTTGAGGAGGGCTGTGCACTTAGCTGAACTAGGTTGGATCATCTTTAAGCATTCCTGATAAGAATAAAAGCATATATATATGAAATATCTCTCTAATGTGACTGCTGTCGTATTGTTGACATAAATTCTTACTGAAAGGTAAAAGCAACCTTTTTCCTGCTCAGGAAGATAACTCCTGAGGCCGCTGAGCAAATGTGACATACTACAACAGATCAAACTGAGTATCCTTTGCAGCAAATGTAAGACTGCAGCAGCTGTAACTCATTCAAGAAGTGACACCAGCATTTTATCCCATTGCACAAGCTCTCGGCTCTTCACTCTCTATGACTGTACAACACAGTATTGCTGTCCTTATGTCATAAAGATCCATCCACTTTAATGGCTTATTCCTCCTGGCCTTGTATCCTCTCCAGCAGGTGCAGCTCTACTCGCTGGTTCATGCGGCGGAGATCTTTCAACACGTTGGGTTTATCTTCCAGCTCCTCGTGGAGGCAACGTGCTATTTCCAACCTCCTGTAGTTTTCTGGTCGTACAAGACGCCGAATAACCTGGAGAGCACGATCCTTGAGACTGTAGACTGTAAAAAACAAACAAATATTTGTCAAAAGATTAGAAAGTTTGGTTAACTAATCAATGTAAAATACAGGCAAACTTATCACATTTCAATTTATCAGCATTTCTGATGCAAAGAAAGCATTGACTGAATAAAAACATAGCTCTTAAATTAAAACACTTGTCAGACTATTGTTTCTGGTTTTGTCCTGCAGCACTTTAAAAAGTGTTGGAAGGTGAAACAATGCTTACATCAAGATATGTAGATTATCCTGTGTACTGACAGTGTGTCTTTGTATGGGATTTCTGTGTTTTCATTTAATATTTGGATACTTTGAGCTTTACAAACTAAATTCCATTCAGCTCAGTTTTGTAAAAGTTTGGTAGAAGAAAATGGTAAAAACAAAACATAACAAAGCAAAACAAAAAACAAAGAGGTAACAGAGGTGTTACAACTCTGCCACCAGAAACTAAATGACATGCAAGAGATGGAAAGCTATTATTTCTATAATTTGCTCCTCTAGAAACCTGTTTACAGCACCCTGATCAATAGCAGCTTGACAGCCTTTCAAATTACACAACTATGATTATCTTGAGTATTTCCTGCCAGCCATGTGAGCTCAGACGGTCTACAGTGAAGTTGGCTTATTACACACTTGATTATAATTGCATTTTAATACAAATATGTCAGGTCATTTGACTTATCTCACCTGGTAAAGTAATATTAACGAATACAGCATTTCCAGCCTCTGCTGGCTTAGGAACAAACAGCTCTTTGCAGTTCACCCTCAGAGGCTCATCAGTCTCTGCATCTCTGAACATCCACGGGTGACCTGGGAAGAACACACACATAACACACAATTTTTTTTAAAAAAAAAAAGGTTGTTAACTCTTTGTTGGTAGCATTACACTGACAAGTGACAAGTGACTGTCACTCTAAATTACTATCAAAGCAACAGGACTCTTAAAGTTGATGTTATCAGATGACATGTTTTGGTGGTTCATGGCTGACAGGGGTGCACTCACACAGAGTTTCAGGTTATATTTAAACGGCATATAAAGCTGTCTGACTGTCTTCAGTACAACAAAAATGACAGAAGGGAATGTTTTTGGTCTCCAAACACCACCAAAACAATCATCAGCCACTTTTGGCCTCTGACAGAAGATCTTCATGCCCATTCCAGGAATGTTGGTGTCATCTTTGACTTAGTACTACAATCTGACAAACAGATCAGGATTATTGGGTTGAAAATCTAGTTTTAATACAGATTGTTTTCTTACATTGTGCATATTCCTAAATATATTTCATTTTTCCCCATTACATTTCCACAGAGAAAGCCTGCACCCAAGATGTATTCCAGCACAGGAATGCCGTCCACACTGCACTTAAAGGAGAAACAGCAAGAATATGAGACAGCAGCCCATTAAAGTAAGTACTTAGAAAGTCCATGCTGCAATTTGTTCTAACATCTGAATAACTTCACTTGATTAGTACAGTCAACAGTTTCACATTTAGTTAACATATAAATTGTACATGCTCTGAAATAGTTCCACAATAAAGGACAGCTGCTTAACAAAACTCTGACAGTGTGTCACATCAGTCCGGAAGTTGAAATATTTGCAGGATCTGTGTCAGAATGTGCAGGTGGAGCGGCAGGCTGCTATCATAGGTTGTGTTGTGTATTTATGTAATAGTGTTGTTTCTGAGATGCGAAACCTGCAGAATAGCATTTTTTTTAAAAAACTGAAACACACATTTACCTCAAATTTCTGAGAGAAACTAACACTTGGAGTAACGCTTTACGTTGAGTAACTTATTGATATGTTACTTGCAATATGTAAGTGACATACTGGAGAAACTGGCCTTACCGACGAAGGTGGTCATCTTCCGTCCCGTTCCTGGCTGTAAATCGTCATATGTCCGCGGCTCCCCTCGGTAATCTATCCATAACGGCCGGACAACATAAGGGCTGCGGTTACAAAACACAGTATGAACGGGTATCCGACTATTCAGAGAGCGAACTAGGGGGAGAGACTGCTCTCCCTCCTGAGGCATCGCTGCTATTTAATGGGAAATAGTTGGCGCAGACAGATTAGCTCTGTAGCTAACACCCGCTAGCAGCTAACTAAATGTTCGCTGTCGTCGACGCAAGGAGCTCATCGAATTGATAACAGCTATATGTTTTAACTCGTCCAATTAGTTGCATTGACTATAAAACATGTACTTTACAAATAACTCAATAACACAGCCAGGAAACCGTTTCTTGTCGCTACGTCTCAAGTAGTTTGTTTACATCTGGTCTTCCGGTTTACAGTTGTGTGACCTCGTACTATTCTCTTCTCTGATTGGTCGACAGAGTTGTGACGACTGTCGAGCTCAGAAGATACGTGCTGTACGTGGTGCAGAGTGAGCAGCGAGATTAATTATAGATTTATCTTAACATAAATAAACACAGGAGATCTTGTTAGAGTATTATCGTCCAGTTCCTTTTTATTTGCCTTTGTTCTCATTTTAAATGCAGACCAGGTCACTTTGCACATAACAAAGTTCTGGTAGGCTTTTTATTTTTAATTTCTAGGAAGGAATAAACCCCACTAGAATGAATTTGCTTTGCATTTCCCCTGTAGTAATCATTCTACTCTGCATTCTAAACACGCACAACTCAGCCTGTAAAGTATAATAAATGTTAAGACTAAGCATTAATATTTTTGCAAAAAAAAGGGGGTTTGATAGGGGTCAGTCTGAAGCAAGACTTTAATTTTGATTCTTTAAGTGGACTATTTAGCTGATGGCAAGTCATCATTATTTACATTGCACATTTAAAGTAGCTATTGTTTGGCCAGATTTCTTTTCAGTAAAAGTTAGGAATGGCATTACAGCTTAACCAAATAAGTTTAAATACTAAGGATTAAGACCTTATGTTATCTATGGTGTGAATTAACTGGGTAATTTAAATATAAATGATTTAAAAAATGCCTACAAATGATCAGTTATGGAGATTAAACTGACTAATTTAGAACTAAAGTTGAAACCCTAGAAAAATATGCATGGAAACCCAACAAATCCAAGGATTCTCAGATACACATGCATAAATACATTTGTACTTTTATGTGCAATTTTAACAACTGAAGCAAAGGATCTATACACTTATTCCATATTTAGTTATTAAATTAACCATATAAATATTTGGATTATATTTTCATATCGTTAACACTTGATAAATAATATTAAGCTGGTTAATGAACGGAGGCTTGTGAGTTTGTCAACAGTAAATAAATAAATAACTCACAGTTTGATTGTTGCTGGAACTTTCTATCATCTGAAACTAGCTTCAACGATAATGAGTCAAAAAAATAATTGTCTTCGTATTTGTTATTAATTTGAATCAAGCTGCTTCAAGACTTATATTTCCATCTGCAACGAAGACAAATGAGACCAAAGTCTAGATGACTTAATGAATATGAGCTCCACCCAGTTTCATTCTCACATAAAACACTGGGGGCACAGCTGCAGACACCTTCCAGACTATTCCATCCTGAACTCAACAGCAGAGGTTCGCTTCACCTTTGATACTAGTTTTAAAAGTAACTGTAAAGGTAGGTGACACCGGACAGTTTTAAAGCGCTGCCTTGCATTTTTTTTACGCTTTTAAACTTTTATTTTAAGAATAGGAAGTTTTACGCACAGATTGTTTCAAATTTTTCGTTCTTTCGGAAAAATTATGAATTTGAAAGACTATAATTAGACTTTCTGTTGTTTTACTCCAGAGTCTTTTTGTTCGTTTGTTTTTTGGCAAGTTAACGATTCTAAATTGTGCCAAACACAATGCGCGCTCTGAATGACAGTTCCTTTGTGGACGCGGAGGATGTGGACAGAGATGAGAGTTTGGCCAAAGTGGAGATCGCGCTGCTCAGTGCCATCTTCATGAGCGCCGCAATCCTCAACACGTCGCTGCTGCTGGTCCTCTGGAGACAGCGCAAACAGATGTCCAGGATGCGCATCTTCGTGTTCCACCTGTGCCTGGCGGACCTGGTGGTCGCTTTCTTCCAGGTGTGTCCTCAGCTCATGTGGGACATCACGGACAGATTCGTGGGTCCAGACCTGGTATGCCGCGTCGTGAAGTACCTGCAAGTCCTCGGCATGTTTTCATCCACTTACATGATCGTGGTGATGACGGTCGACAGGTACCAAGCTGTCTGCAACCCGATGGTAAAGTTTCAGCGGACGCGCACAAGACTGAACATTCCCGTATGCGTGGCGTGGGGGATTTCCCTGCTGGGCAGCTTGCCACAGGTTTTTATTTTCTCACAGGTCGAAGTTGCTCCCGGCGTGTTTGACTGCTGGGCTAATTTCATCCAGCCTTGGGGGCTGCAGACCTACATCACCTGGACCACGCTCGTCATTTTTGTTCTACCGGTTATTACAGTTATTGTTTGCCAGTTGCGCATCTTCAGAGTCATCCAGATCAACCTGTACCAAAAAACCCAACAGCTGGGAAGCGCTGGTGTCCCGCTGCCTTCCAGAGCCAGCGGTGTGGCCGGCATGTCCAAGGCCAGGGTGAAGACGCTGAAGATGACGGTGGTCATAGTGCTGGCTTACATCATCTGCTGGGCTCCCTTCTTCACTGTCCAGCTGTGGTCGGCCTGGGACACAAATGCGCCTAAAGAAAGTAAGTTACTGCGTATTTCTAGTGGCTGTTTCGTGTAATTAACCTAAATCACGCTGCAATACTGTTAACTCGTTATTTTTATGTATTTCTTAATGTGTAGACTCAGAGCTTCACACGCTTGTGCGTATTTACGCACAGAGAAGATTCAATATTTACAGGTGCCAAAGGTTATTTATTTGCAAACACATGCCTCAATGCTGCCCTCCTGTCATTCCAGCTGCGACTTTCACCATCTTGATGTTGCTGGCAAGCCTGAACAGCTGTGCAAACCCCTGCATCTACCTCCTTTTCAGCGGTAAGTTTCCCAAGAGGCTGGTGACGTTCCTGTGCCGGCGGAATTCCGAAGGTAAAGACTCGATGCATGAGGAGGCGACGCTGGTCAGCACTTTGTACATGAGCTTCAAAAATGTCTCAGAGTCTAAGTGAGGGTGACGCCGTGCTGGAGAAGGGAAACGGTACAAAGTCTGCATGCTTCGAACTGAGGAAGACAGCACGCACTTTATCTATTGGACTGCCTGGCACGTAGATAGATGGTGCATCCAGAAGCACTCAGCAGAAATGAGTGACCAGAAGTGACAAATGAGCTCCAGATGTGGTTGGATGTTGTTGTTTTGTTACACTGCAGGACCGACATACTTTGGAACAGAATTAGTATGGTCTCTGTAAACAGCTCACATGGATCATGACATCAAATTGTAAGACACTTTATTTAATAGAAGCTGAATATGGACTTCAGAAGCACCTATGTTTTTTCAGACATATTCCCTGATCACTTTCATCTGTATTTATTTTTGCACAAGTGGAATTTTAAGCAAAGTGCCAGTAATTAAAGTAGGGTATCTCACATTATACCACAGTCCTTGTAGTTGAGCTCAGAGACATATGGGAACAGGACAAGCTGCATCTGAAGCTTCATTTTCCAAAGGTAAAGCTGTTAAAAAAGAGTGAAAGTGAGCACAAATACAGACATGCTTTTTACAGCATGAATATATGACTGCCACAAAAAATGCTGTTGTGACATTACTGTATTTAAACACTGTGAAATACATTTGTTAGTTGTGTAAATGTTCCCTGTGGTGAATACCTGCTTTTAAACTACATACTGAGTGAATATATGTGTAAATATTGTTCATGCTGTAACCAACTTTACATAACAAGTGTGAAATAAAATCGTAATGTCACGCCTACTTTGTCTTTTTACTCGCATTACAATCATATTACATACAATAGGCTTTTTTTTTTTAAAAATTCACAACTGAAAAAAGTAATAGTATGATTATTACACTTAAACAAAGGCTAAAATGTAGTTTGCATTCAGCCACTCTGTTGTTTAAACAGATTGTCTACATTCTGAATGTATCTTTCCATTTATTTTACCGTTGGCAGCGTGCTATGAAAAGATATTAGCCAGACTCAAACGTGCTGTATGTCACACATACCATGTGTATTACCTGCATGTAAACAGAGTGATGAAGAATCTTCACACTCAAAGAGCAGCCTAACAACGGCTGACACAGCCTGACAAAAGTGACACCTCTTCTTGCATGGAATGTGGCCATTTATATTAAGTGCAAGTCAGGATAAATATTTTTTTTATCAATATAAAATAACTCTGGTCAGGACCTGGCCTCAAAGCTGAAAATTGGTCTTCAGCCATCATTTTCTTTTAGCTGTTAGACATTGATGAATCTAATGCTGCATTATGAGACCAGACTGGAGGCAGGTCATTAGCATCTGGTGCCTTTGTGATGAAGTAAATATGAGAAACAGAGGTGACTAATAGAGGATGTCTAAAAGCTGTGCTAGTTGTTAGTGTCATTATGGCAGCTAGAACTGTCTCACTCAAGACCTCACTTTGCACCATCTTAGGCTACAGACTAGCAGAAATGTAATGTTATTGTATGAAGTGCTATTGTTATTAGTTATATGTCACCTATTTGTTACTGAGGATTTGTTTCCTATGTGACAACAGTTTGTGCATGTAGCAGAGAATTTCTTGTGATGTTCACTGGGAATGTGTTTACCTAATACCTTCTCTATATGCTAGTTAGAGCCTCTCACTTGGTTTTAGAATTGGAGAGATAAAAAATCAGGTAGATGGCAAAAAGCAGTCTGCCACCTCTGCTATCACTTCTGCTAAATAAAATTAAGCAAAACATTTCAGTGATCCACTCTGGCAAATAAGAGCACTTGTGAGTAAAATCTGATTACGACAAGATCGAATTATCATTAGTAAAGGCAGATAAAATGAAATATCAGCCCAAAATTAACATTGAGAGGCAGATACTACCTGTCAGGCGGAAGGTTTACACCTTCGCTTTGAAATGTTACATAAAAATAAACATGTCATGCTTAAGTAGTGCATCCCTGCTACATATTCATGGAGAGCACTCCTGATGATGATTTAGGTGGTTTGACATTCACACAGGTCTGCACACTGAGCAGCTGTATGACATACCTCAAGTGAGACATTTGTAGGCTGTCTAAGAGAGTAACAGGCCACTGTCCAGATTTAGTAAAAGGAATGTGTGATTGAACAGGTGAAAACATAATATTGTATGTAGGTCGAACCCTGATCATTTACTGAACCAGAAACAGCTGTGGTGGTGAAGACGGCAGAGGTCAAACACGATGCCCACCCATAGGAAACCAAGTGGCATAAGCGGCCATAATGTTGTTGTTGTTTTTTTTAACATAATCAAGGAACACAATAAATGTTTCTGTGACAATTTAGACTATTTTTCCATTATGAGACCAGACTAGAAGCAGGTCATTAGTATTTGTTGCCTTTGTGATGGAGTGAATGTGAGCAACAGAGACAGCTAAAAGAAAACGTGGAAAGGTTTTGTTAGTTGTTAGTGTCATTGTCGCATATTTTATACATATTTGTACATAGATGTTAATTCCATGACAGGAAGGACCTCATGTTCTCTGCAATTATGTGAAAACAAGTATGTGCATAAATCTGCATCAGCAATCAGCCAAAATGGGTTAGAAAATATCGAATATCAGCAAAATCCAATTTCATGCATCCCCGCTACTTATTCATTGAGAGCACTCCTGATGATTTAGGTGGTTTGACATTCACACAGCTCTGCACACTGAGCAGCTGTATGACATACTTCAAGTGAGACATTTGTAGGCTGTTTAAGAAAGTAACATGTCACTGTCCAGATTCTAATAAAGGCAATGTGAAGACAAATAGCCAAGTGCACAGCTATAGCAAACTGGTGGTGAAAACATAATAGTGTATGTAGGTCAAACCAAAATCATTTCGTTGAAACAGAAACAGCTGTGGTGGTGTAGATGGCAGAGGACAAACATGATGCCCTCCTGTTGTCAAGTGGCATAAATGGCCAGAGACATTTTTACTTTTTGTTTGCAAGCTGCATTTAAATATACACCTGTCAACTATCCTTTCTGATTGATTTAAACCTTTATTAAAAATAGTAAGGAGTATAGAAAGGACATCATGCAGAGACGTTTAAAAGTGAGCCTTAATTTTGCATCAACCAAACATGAACAGATTGGAAGTATAAACTGTGTTAGCGGTCAGTTGATACTTACTGCTATTTTTGTTTTACGTAGTCAAAGAAAACGATACATTTTGGTGTGAAAATTTAGACCAACACAAACTCCAACACAAGTAACTTTGTTGTTTCTGTGTACATATATTTACACCGATGTACATACTGGAAATTGACAAACAAAAAACAACAACAACAAAAAAACAATAGCAATAAGTGGAAACATGCAGAAAATCAGATTGAATAAACAATAATTGGTATTGTTTATGGACTGTGCCCCCTGATGTTCAATGCAAGGAAGTGCATTTCATTACACATGGATACAAAGTTCACCGTTAGCCGTATGGGAGGCTAATCAGTTTATACCGTACAGTTTTATGGAATATGTGCATAGAGTATTACTGCTGCTAAAACAGGTCCAATAACACAAGGTAAGAAATAATAAAGGAGGTTATCCTACCACATGTGGATCTAGAACCACTATAGCTTTTTGTCTTCTTTATGTTAGACATCTAGCATGTGCTAAATGAGCTAAATTAGTTTCTTTGTAAATTAACCTGATGTGACACAGTTAGGCAACTGAATGGCCTGTTAGCCTGTTAGCTAATTTGTTTTTTTCAATTTCCTGACACACAGTCTCTTCTCTCTGGTATTTACAGCTAAAGTGCAGATTTTTCAACGTACCTGAGGCTAATTTGTTTTGCCAACATATTGAAGATGACAAAGGTTCCCACAGGAATAAATGGAGCTATGGTTGAGCAGTATGTTAAAAGGAGGAATGTGTGACGTTAACAGATTTATAAACTATTAAAACTAATCATTTCAGCTACCTCCCTGGTTTCTCAGGTGCATAAGGGGGGAAATGACACCGATATATAAAGTTGGGGACAATGGGGGGCCAGTAACACATTTTTGCCCCTGGTGCTCCTCAAAGTGTAGACGCGGCCCTGCATTGACTCCCACATGGTCCTCACACCGCACCGTACCGACATGACAGCCCTCAGTGTTAGCTGCATTTTTACAAGGAAACCCTTCAATAGTACAGTCTACTGCCAGCCATAAAGACAGCACTCACTCCAACATGCAGCCAGCATCTCCAGCACCGCCCTCCTCTTCCTCCTCCTTCATCCACCGTCTAAACTGAACCGCGAGGAAGAACACCTTCCGTCCGTGTTCTCGGCTGTCATCGGCCCAGCTGCAGGAATGAAGTAAAGGAGCTAAATGACCGACAGCGTCTTCCAAAAATCCTTCACCATGGCGAAAGTGAGCATAGCCACGAGACACCGGGTGGTCAGTCTGCACCAGCAGGGTCTCTCCCAGGTGGAGATCTCTCGGCAGACAGGTGTTTCCAGATGTGCGGTCCAGGCTCTGCTGCAGAAGCACAAAGAGACGGGGAAGGTGGAGGACCAGAAGCGCAGCGGGCGACCAAGGAAGCTGAGCGGAGCCGACGAGCGACACATCAAGCTGACCTGCCTGCGGAACAGAAAGATGTCCAGCAGCGCCATCACCTCGGAGCTGGCGGTGACCAGCGGCACCCTGGTGCACCCATCCACCGTCCGCAGGAGTCTGGCCAGAAGTGGCCTAAATGGGAGACGTGCAGAAAAAAAGCAAGTCCTGCAGTGTGAGAAAAGCAAAGAGAAGAGACTCACCAGCGTAGGGAAACATGACAGCAGGGAAGATGATAAATGGGAGCAGCTCTGGACTGATGATTCAGAAATAGAAATATTTGAGTCTAAGGTGGAGGCTGGAGAGAGCCGGAAGGATGAATGTGTATAGGCAGCACTGAAGCATGATGGAGGTGTCTTGAAGGTTTCTTGAAGGTTTGGGGCTACATTTCTGCAAAAGGTGTGCTCAAAGCTGTTAAGTGCAGGCAGATTCCTATTAGTACCATCACCTAGTAGTCTGACAACAAATACACAGCTAGAGTCATAAAGAACTGTCCTCAGAAGCAAGCTGAAGAAGAAGGAGTCCTGATCCCCACAGAGCCCACATCTCAACATTATGGAGCTCTCTGTGATTACATGAAAAGACAAGATACTGAGTGAGCCTAGATCCACAGAAAAACAGTGGAAGGTGCTCCAAAGTATGGGAAAATATATGCCTAAGCATCTGTGTCCATATGCTGTGTTTATAAGAACAGCTTGATATTAAGATCAAGTCAAGCAAAGTAGTAATACATGTCCAGGTATATATCTCTGCTCTGTTTACTTCAACAAATAGTGTTTATATTTGTTCCACAGAAAAATGTGAAGCACAACAAGTATCTAAAAGAACTTTTCAGTTATTTCTTTCTACTCTATTTTAAAAAGTGAAATTAAAATATACTTACATAGAAAGTGACTTTGTTGAATTGCTTGCTCCGCTGCTAGTTAAAAGGTTTATATGGACAGAAGAAGAACACAGGTTATTGGAAAGCATTAATCTGGGGATGGATACAAGAAAATTTCCAAGTCGCTGAATATCATTGGGGTACAGTTAAATCCATCATTGAGAAATGGAAGATTCTATCCCAGACGACTCGAGCGAAGGCAGGGGACAACCTGGACAGGTCACCAGTCTATCACAGGATTATACATAGAGACAGACAACCAAACACACTCTAATTCACACATACGGACAATTTAGAATAATCAATTAAACTCAGCATGTTTTTGGACTGTGGGAGGAAGCCGGAGTACCCAGAGAAAAACCCACGCTGCACAGGGAGAACATGCAAACTCCACACAGAAAGATCCCAGGTGTCCTAACCGAGACATGAATCGGGGATCTTCTAGCTGTGAGGCGACGCTGCTAACCACCGAGCCACCGTGCAGCCTTTCGTTGGACATTTATACAATAAGTGCATATGTAATTAGACAAAACCTCATTTGCATATACAATTTTAGGTATTTGTAATTAAAAAAAAAAGACTTAATATACATAAAGCAAGCAAAAGTTGATGATATCTATCAGTTAAAATTGTTAGTTAATTTCTGATCTCCAAGAAAAATGAATGGAAGGACATACTGTATACTGATTTTTTTTTTTAAATTTTACATACTCCAAATCAGAAATCTCCAATTCGGTATCTACATACTTTCTAAAGGCTTTTACTTTTATTTTTAAAAAAAAGACAAAAGTGGATGTTTTTCTTGCTGGTGGCAGTATTTTCTGAGTTAAATAGTGATAAAACAAAAGATATCCAGAAGTCTCTCTGTAAAAACCTTGACTCTAATATGTAAACGGACCAAAACATTTTTTAACCTGGTTTCATGCAATGTTTAGATTTCCATTTTGTAAATCAATACGAATGAGCATATATTTAGATAGGCAAGACCTTATTTGCATTTTTAAACATGATATTTGAGAAAGCGTTTGCACAAAACCTTCGTATTAACTTGTGTAACATGAAACTCTTCTGTGCTGTGTTGCTTTTTTCGTGTCCCCTCTCAACATTTTCACTCTGCAGCACCACTAAAAACAATCAGAAGCTATTAAACTCCAAAAACTGACTCAGTATATGTTCAGAATTAACAGATCCCACTGTTTACGTCACTGCTCTAAATTGACTAACATCCATTTAATTCCTATTCCACGTACTATCCTGGATTAAATCACGCTGTAAAGATTATTGATCTTTTTTCCTGCTGGATCTTTTTTCTATTTGCTGCTTTAACCCGATTTACACACAGTTATCAGTAATATTTCATCTGATTTTAAAATAGCAAGGTTCAGTCTAATGAAGGCTCTTAATGAAATAATACAATTCATCCTCATCTCCATTTACTTGAAGAATACAAAGCTCAGTAACATCACACAGGCAGAAATATCAGGTATGATATCTCCTAATGGCTGGAAGACATGGAACAGAAAGCAGACAGGTCAGTAAAGGATTGATTATCCAATAATTTTTTCTAATTTTACTGTTTTCTGTGTTCTCCTCAGATAACCATATATCACACTTATTTCATGGAGATAATTTTAATGGATATAAACCTGATAACATAGGTTCAGGATGTAAATATTTAAGCGTTATTGTTTTATTTTTAGTCGTCATCAAACTCACAAGAACATTACAGGAGCCCAACTCATGTATCCATCTAGCTTTGTGACGTGGACACTGGCTGTAATTGAAAATAATGAAACGTAATATGTCCATGCATCACTTAAACACACACCATGTTTACGTGGCAACGCACACATACAGCAGCATAAACATCTTACATCACCCACAAGAACACACAGGTTTTGCTGAGACGAAACAGCTTCCATTTAAGGTCTAAATGCTGCTTCGCTCTGTAGTTTGCTCGGCTGTCAAAATTTCCATCGGTCAGAACCTTTGGGATGTTTTGTCCATGCTGGCTTTTTTATCCAAATATGTGATACAGTGCCTATAAAAAGCATTGACACTCCTTTGGAAGTTATTTTTCCTTTCATTGCTTTTGAGCACTGCATCCTGATCGATTTAATTTTGCTTTTTGACAATAATTTACAATAAAGACTCTTTCATGCCAAAGTGAAAACAGGTTTCTACACAGCTATGTCAGTTTATTGAAAATATAAAAAGTAAAATAAGTGACTGTATAGGTATTCGCCACCTTTAAAGTGACTCACCTAATTCAACACAGCACAGGTGCAGCAGCCATTTGGTGCTAAAAGTCACCAACCAGTGAAATGAAGATTATCTGAGTGCAGTGAATGTGTTTCAAGTGATTGTAGTATAAAGACACTCGTATCTGGAAGGTCCAGTCTCTGGTAAATCAGCACTCATGGCTACAACTACACCTCGGAGACAAAAGAAAACTCCAAGCAACTCTGTGAAGTCAAAAGCACAAGTCAAGGGATGGATATAAGAACATTTCCAAGTCACTGAATATTCCCTGGAGTAAGTTAAATCCATCATTAAGAAATGGAAGGAATATGGCACATGTCTAAATCTGCCTGAAGTAGGTCGTCCTCAAAAGTGACCAATCAAGAAAAAGACAAACAAGGGAGGCGACCAAGACACCTATGACTCTTGTGAAGGAGTTAAAAGCTTCAGGGGCTAAGATGGGAGAGTCTGTGTATACAGCAACTGTTGTCTGTTCTTCACCAGTCAAAGCTTTATTGGAACATGGCAAAGAGAAAGACACTGTTGAAAAAAGCTTAAGTGTAGATTAGAGTTCACTGGAAGGCGTGTGGGACACTGAAGTCAACTTCAGACTAGACGCAATGTTTGGTGAACACAAAACACTGCACATCATCGTCCACACAACATCCCCACTATGAAGCATGGTGGTGGCAGCATCATGCTGTGGGGCTGCTTCTCATGATTCAAGGATCTTTATTGTCACACCAGCACACTTGTACTTATGAGATGACATGAAATTGGCACTCGGGTCCCGGTTGTAAGTCCAAAAATAATAATAAATATATAAAAGTAAAGAAAGAAAAGTGAAATTATAAGTAATAAAAACAATATATACAAGTGTTTATCGGTGGTAAACAGACTCAGCAGCAGGCCCTAGAAGGCTTGTAAAGAAGAAAGGTAAATGAATGTAGCAAAGGAAGAAATCCTGGGTGACAACCAGTCTGCAAGAGAACTGTGACTTGGGAGAAGATTTGTTTTCCAGCAAGACAATGATCCGAAGCATACACCCAAAGGTACAAAGAGAGGACAACAAGGTGAATGTTCTGGAGTAGTGGAGTCAGAGCCCAGACTTCAGTCCAATTAAATATTTGTGGCTGGACTTGAAAAGGGCCGTTCACTCATGATTAATATGCAATCTGACAGTTCTGCAAAGAAAAAATGAGTTAAAATTGCAGTGTCCAGATCTGCGAGGCTGATTCAGACCTATCTGCACAGACTCAAAGCTGTAATTAAGGCCAAATGGGCACTGACTAATTACTGACTTGAAGGAGGTTAAAATCTTATCCAGTCATTCACTTTATACTTTATTTTTTTAAATTAATTTTAATAACTTTGTAGAAATTAGTTTTGATTTAAACATGAAACAATCTTTCTTTTTTTGCAAATTCTCGCCAAAAAAGTGAAATGATGTTGATTTTGCATTAAAAACATTCAAAATAATGGAAAATTTGATCAGCTACAGGTTAAGCGAGCAAACTCTGCCTGTTTATGAAGATCATGTGATGCAGTAAAATGATCCCGAGCAGGTGAGGAAATGGATTTGTCACATGTTATTTCTATGGATAAACACAAGCTGTCATTGGACAACTCTGCCAGTTTCACACATCAAAATCTGTTTTCAGGTGTTGGAGATGAATAGCAAAAAGAAATCTGCTGAATTTCCTAAAATAATGGAAGTGTTGGCAAGTTTGAAAAGGAAAAAAGACAGAGTAGATGTAGAGAGGAGAGAGTTATGTGGCCAAGTTCTCATCTCTATTTGAGGATACAAGTTTTTGAGGACACATTAGTTGCAGCAAGCACAACACACCTGATACCAGCTGTGCCCCCATTCAGGGGCTGCACCCTTCTAAGGCCACAAAGACAAAAGAGTATTTTAAAGTACAGTGTGAGGTTTTGCTACATTTGTTATTGTTAAGGACCACAAATCAAAGTGATAGGTATCATTTTCTGACATTCTTACGCTGATAGTAATTAAAACATTTCTGAGAGATCACTCAATAATGACAGTAATATTGCCTGAACACACAAACACAAACCATTCAGTGAGTAATAGCTCAAATGAAGCATCAGTTACAGCAGGAAAAACACACTACCAACAGTCTAATTTACCTTTACTGGACAAAAACAGCAAAACACAGGCTGCTGAAGCCGTGAAACAAGTCCAGTGTTTTTAGTATCAAGCTGAAGTGGTGAGATATGAGATGTCAGGTGCTGCATGTCTGAAACTCTGTGTACCTCTTTACTAGAAATGCTCTTCTGTGAGTAACCCTCACGTTCAAGATATCACTGAAACACAGTGATCGACGTGGCTCCTCTCCCCCATGCAGAGACACATCAGATTGTCACTGGTCTAGCATACAAATTATCTCCCAGCCACGTGCATCTGCATGTGACATTAATGCACTGCAAACATGTTTTTTGCAGACACATGAAAGCACACAAGCACAATAAAGGCACGTGTATATTTGTCTGCAGCTGTGATGATTTACTAATTCTTGGAGTACATGAGAACCTTTTACCTGCTCGTTAAAACTCAATGCATCACCTCAAACATTAGCTTTACAAGGACACGCACGTGCTATGTGAACCTTTGCCTCTTGATGCCGTCCCTTCCTTTCTAGAAGTGTCTTTCTGAAAACATCATGATCATTCTGGTGACAAATGTAAATCAGACGAGAGCCGCTGCTTGGAACCTGCATGTTTATTTTACTCTGTGGTACACTGAACAACATGGAAAAACAAGCAAAGGCCTTCTTTGGAACCAGGCAACTGATTTCTTCAGTGAAGCATCCATTTTATAGTTTTATAGGTGAATGAGAATCTGGGAGCCTGGTAAACACTCAGCCAGTGATATGACAGAGAAGAGGCACAGCACAGACATTTAGATTTCATGTGTTATTCTCATGGTGAAAACGTCTCTAATGAAACAAAGTGATATCATGTGAAACTTGAGAGTTAAGTAAAAGGTTTGAAAGGTGATTTTAAAAAAACTATGTTCCAAGGAGGCTCACATCTTCTGATTTTTGAGGGATCAGTGATTTGATTATTACCCAGTCGGAAATGACAAAGTCATGTTTTTTCCAGAGTCATCACAACTCTACACACCTTTATGATACCATGCTTTGGCCATAAGAATAACACATAAAAAGAATTACAGTGAAATATGTCCCCCTTTAAAGGAATAGTTCAACATTTTTGCAAATATGCTAATTAATTTTAAAGCCGTAAGAAATAAGACCACAACTAACAGCTGGTGAGTTTAGCTTAGCATGAAGACTGCAAAACAAGTGAAAACAGATAACCTGGGTCTGTCCAAAGGTAGAAAAAATGCCTACCTGCAACACATCTTCTTATTTGTCTAATCTGTAAAAACAAAAACCAAAGTGTAAAAAGTGATGTTTTTACTTTTCGTTTTATTGTCCAAGTTAAACAGCGTGCTAACCGTTTCCCCATTACCAGCCTCTGTGCAAAGCTAAAATAACCAGCTATAGGTGCTAGCCTAATATTCATCTCAAGGATATGAGTTTGGTGTCCTCCTCTATCAGCAAAAAAAGTTATTCCCAAAAACTTTACTATATCCAATAACATTTCATTAGACAGAGAAACACCTTCAGATTCTATATTTCTTATTGCGTTCAATTACTTTGCTTACTGATGAAGAAAACTTTGTAGCCAACCTCAGTGACTGAAGAGTTTTGAGAAATAAGTTAGATTCTACAAACAGTAGAACAACAGTCATAATACAACACAAACACTGTAACTGTCTTAACTACAGTTACGTTTATACAAATGTGAGCCAGCACCTTGCAACAAAAACTGCAAGAAGTAAAATGCTGAAAGCTGCAAAACTAAAATTCAAAAATAATCGTAAAAGAACTAAACAATTAATTACAAATCTGATCATCACGTTTTCATTTATAATCTTTCATTCACGTCAGTTTCATTTATTTTTCAGCTTATGAAAAGACACTGCGCTGGAGCATAGACACAGCATTTTAACACGGCACGCAACATGAGCAAACTAAATGAAGAGGGGTAAATGCTCCTCTCGCTCTCCGTCTTAATTAGCTTTGACTTTTAATAAGCTGTCTGCCACGAGGCACGAATACATCTCTGACTTTCACTTGTGCAACCAGAGATAATGACATTTCCTGAAGCGTATCATCAGATGGGACAATGAGCCTCCATTGAATACAGAACAGACACCGATTATATCAGGTATATTACACATTATCACTATTGTGACCTCAGCTTTTTGTCTGCAAAATAAAAAATCTGCTGTGATAATAAAATGCATGGTTTCTTCACACATCGATGGGTATGTCAAACTAATTTCCAATCATCTTGCATACAAAAATACATCCAATTTAATTCCATGTTTCAAAACATCCCATATTGTCACACATCAACACCTACATGAGAGCACTTTCATTCCAACTGTTTCCTCCGCTGGTCTATGGCAGCTGAAATAACACCAGAAAACATATCTGACAAACTCACAAAGGATCTGAATGCTATGTTGACATTGCTGTCAGTTTACTGTATGTAGCTTTTTACAATAGATTCAAGTGGTGAACACAGCTTGACAACGATATTAGCTGCTGTGTCAGCTGCATGCAGTCAGACTCTGCATGGGAGAGGAATAAAGGATAAAAGAAGTACTATGCATTCAGCAAACCTTTTATGCTTCTGTGTGTCTGTGTGGGCTGCAGCAACCAAGAAAACAGCAGGACAGGGGCGCAGGTCAGGGAGCTGCATGCTGGGATGTCAACCAGATGTCATGAAAACAGTCCGTCTCACCTGTCACTCTCCATTTTTTCCCCACTTTAACAAAATGCTTTCAGCATCTCAACACCACTTCCACACTTAAAGAGCCTTTAAGAACAACCACCACCTCCATCCAGGTCTAATCTTCCCTTAGAGTGCCATTTCAAGGTTGAAAGACCTTTCCTCTAATATGATGGATTTGCTGCCAAGGGGTGACAGGCATTGTGATGCATTGATTACTAGAAGTAATCGCAGCCAGACAGTGGCTGAAGATCCAGGCTTGGGAAGGTTTGCAGGGATTTTTCTTTTTGAACGAGGCAGACGGATGGTCTGATGTTACAGGCAGAAGAGGCGAGAACCCTCTCTCCCGTCCTCCCCCTCACCCTGGGGGATACGGGGGAGCAAGGCTGAACGGGTCAGACCCCAGAAACGAGGCGGAGACAAGTCCTTCTTGGTGGCTGTGAACTTCCAACCCATGTGAGACCCGCAGGTTCGGCACTGAGCAATTGTCCAGGCATACCTGAGAGCAAAGAGAGGACCACATGTTCTTTCAGATGTCCTTCAGTCATTTTTTAAAGATTTACACAAATGTACTCTGCTGGGAACAGTCGTTTTCATCTGCTATAATTGTTCCACAAAAAGTTTCATTACTTTGTTAAAAAACTAAAAAAAAAATTATGAAAATATCTATTTCACCTTCCTCCTTTAAAAATCCAGGGAAAAAAATGAACAGGCAGCTATTCATTTTCAGGTGTCACTACTTCACACAAAATGCTTCATTATGTATGTGAAATGGTTTCCACTCTGCATTGCTGATGCTCCTGTCCTGTACTATGACTTACGCCATGTGTCGGCTGGGAAAGGCTACAGATCAAACATGGATGGATGTTGAAGTTGCATATTGCACCATGGCTGGCCTCCAAATTGACTCACAATGATCATCTCATCTGTACACATCTTAACCTGAGATACAAGATGGAAACAAAGCGTAGAAGAAGAGAAGAAGAGTGGCTGCTTCACCACAAAAACCGAGCAGGCCTACAAGAGTGCACAATCAAAATTTTCAGCAAATCTTGCCAGTTTCAGCGAGTAGCTTGCTGCTTGCCTCGGAAGTTGTTATTGTTTTCTGTAGCAAATTAAATGATAAAAATGGTAGCGCTGAGCTAGTGGAAGGGGAGGAGAATGACATGTAAAAAGCAAAGCAGAAATGGCAGGCTGATACCTGCGGCACTCAGTGAGTCAGACTAGTACAAAGTGAGTTCCCCCTTCAGCAGATGAAATTAAAAACAGCCTTTTAATGTCAACTCTTCCCATGTCATTCCGTAGAGGTCCACCATTCACCTAAAGTGACTAGAAGCAAGCATACTGTATATGTAAAATATATACTAAAATAAAAGTAGTTTGTCTTTTATCGAATACACAAAATAGCCAGCGAGAACGTCATGTTTGCATATAGAGATGTTTTAAGTTTGCTAAAGATACAGCTCAATTAAACATCACCCTTAATTGCCACATCAAACTCAGATGGTGAAAAAAGTTTGCTTGTCACAAAAAAACACCTTTGACTTAAATCTGATGACTTGAGTGAGATGTGATTAGTTATTTATTACATTCCCTAACCTGTTACTCTTTGAATCCTTTAAACAAGTTGGCATCTCTGTCGACAACATCCTTTGCCAAGTTTGATGTGTTGCCTTCAACTGTCTATGTTTAAAATGCCTCTTAAAAATGGGGTTTGTGGTATCCATGAGATTGCCCTGACACCAGGTTGTGAGCCAAATAATGACATATTTTGTTTTATCTGTCTACTTTGTGGACAATCCGTGGACAGTCAGCACAAGAGCACTTGTTCTTGCAGTCTCATTTAGTCACCATGAATGTTGCAGTGTTTATGAGAGAAGAAACAGCCTTTGGCTCCCACTGGGCCTGCAGGGACTGGAAGCAGAGCACTGAACACAAAAACTGCCCCACTGTTGCACACTGAGGCTGTTCACAGGAAATACAGCTTCAATTAAAACACTGTCATGCATAAAGCATAGATACCAATAAAATGGCAAGTAGTATAATTTTTAACCCCAGGATATTACAATACCGTTTTAGGATTGGTATACCATGCACTAGTGGAGTGGTACTTTAATATGAAAGCTTTCAGTCTTTAGGGATGAAACACTTGTATATATATATATATATATATATACCAGTATATGCATATATATACATATACTTATGTACACACACACACACACACACACATATATATATATATATGCATATTTAGCAACTATTGAATTTTCTCCTTCGCAAAATTAATTTGCAAAGCACACAAGGCTCCAGGCGTCTTTTGTGAACATAACTTTGAGATCGTGGTCAGATCACGTTTCCACTACAAACAAACTAATCCAGAATTTATTTTTAATTGGACAAGCTTCTCCTCAGAGAAGCGGTGTGATTGTTTCTGTTGGCAGTGGAGCACACTCAAAGTTTTCAAGTCTTCCCAAACAAATTGTAATCCAGAGTCTCATTCACTTGGTATAAACAATCTAAATTTAAAACTACTCTCAGCTGATAACAACTGCTGTTGAAATAAACGTCCTAAAGTCTCTAGCAGACATTCCAGCAGTACGCAATCTACATCTTGATCCGTACAGGTCAATTTAATTCATCTTAATTCCATAATCATAAACCAAATGTCTTACTGTCCATATCAGGAATACAAATCTGTACACAACCGCTGAGGTGTCTCGAAATTCCATAAAAAGACGAACTCAATCTAGTGAAAGAATAATAAACATCATTGGTATAATGTTTTATTAAACAGGAAATTTAACTAGGTGTTGTTTGATAAGAGGAGCACTTTGATTTGACACAGAAAGCCAAAGGGAAAGACTGGCTCCCCTGCTGCTCTTTACAGAAGTCTGTTGTTGCACAATGACCCCCTTCGACCACTAACATGAAGAAGAGACACCCCACTGATACACATGAAGCAAAGCATGAACTAGAGGCTGCCAGGCTTCAGAGATATTTCTTGTATTTAAAAGATGTATTTATAGGAGCAGCAAAAAGCCCAGTAAGAGGTCTTAGTCAGTTTTTCTTGTTTGCTATGTGTTGTGTTATTCACTGTTCCGAGGAGGAGCGTGAGCTAAATGTCGTGAGTGTAGCAGAGTTACCCTGGAAACCAGCTGTGCAGTGTGGATGGCCTGCCGACCAGGTTGAGGTTGTTGGCTTTGTAGACGGTCAGGGTTTCATGAACGTAACCGTGAGGGTTTACGTATGCAGCCATGGGTCCGTACAAAGACAAGCTGCAGAGAGAGAAGAGGCAGGTTGAATATGTCAGCCGCAGTGAGCATATCTTTAATATGATTCAGCCAAGAACTAAACATAAGAAAAATTCAATGAACGTGAGACACTGAATGGAGGCTCCATAAAAGGTATTAACGCAGCCTAACTACCTCAAAAATGTCCAAAATGTCAATTAAAATTCTGCAGCCTCTCTGAACCCAACAACGTGATGCTTTGTGGCTGAGCAAGATGATCTTGAATTCCACTCCACCATTTCATCGGTATGTACTTTGCACAAATTCACATAGTGTAATTGTAAAGGCCTTTTTCCACATTCCCAAAAAGCTGGAAGCACACTATAGTCCAATAATACATACACTGTATATTTGCATACTGTAGCATTAGGATTGATTTTAAAGCTGGGGTAGGCAGCATATTGTTATTCAAGAGGCCTGAGAGGAAACCAGACTTCTACGCCTCTTCTTGGTTCCATTTTGGGGCTTCAGAAAATCTAACATGTCATGGGAGACTTTGGCTAATCACAGAACTTTTCATACAGAGTACATTGTTTCTGTTGGCTGATGTGAAAATGCAGATGTGAACACTTCTCTTCAGAAAGCCTTATTGAGAGTATAGTTTCAGAATAATGAGCTGAAATCAGAGTACAGTGTGCATGTTTTCAAAACTTTAGTATTCGTATTTTTGTATTTAGAATGGATCTCATCTTGTGTAATGCAGAAAGGTGTCGCTCACTGCTCCCTCCTTGTGGAGCATTTTAGCCTCTTTTAGGGAATTGTTTTGTGTATTGTTTTAGGTCCAGCACATTTACTATTTTATATTTCATATCATTTGCCTTGTTTTCATCTAAAAAGCCTTAGAAACCCACTGCAGGCCATCTGCTCAGTTTAAAACTGCAGACATAATAGGCAGCTAGAGAGACAGATAGGAGCTGATAGTGACCCAAAACAAAGTTAAAAGACAGTTTAAGGTCGAGTACGCAATTCCAATATAAGTCAAATTCAGCAAGTACTTCTTTACAGTCTGCTAGCTGTTTGTTCTGTGTATGCACCAAAAATACCCAGTGTCACTGCACAATCCTCTGTAATGGCTCTGTAAATAAGAAGCAAACTGAGAGACTTGAACAGATCCACTCAACACTGTTCCAGGCTCATGCACAGGACTGGGGGAAAGGGAAGATGGGGGGTACAAATATGCTAGCTAGCTAAAAAGCAACAATCTTTCTCCGGAATTACAGACTTCACCTTTAATTCTGAACAATCAATGCAAATTTGGCACTGTGATTGTGGTGTAACTACTTGATAACATTAACCACAATTTGCAGAAACACGCTGTAAATTCAGGTTTAAACTACTAAAAGTCAAACTTAAAACAAAGTTTAGAAATCAAAACACACTTTCTTTTGTTGGAGTTCAGTATTCACTGAGTGTAGTCATAATAGGAATACTAAACAGAAAGTTGAGACGAGAAGATAAAAAGTTCAGTTTTCAACTTAAAGCTCTCCAAAATCACCACGTAACCAGACATAGAGAATTTCAAAATATGATCAACACCAAAAATGTTATTGTGAGCCAGTTTTTAAAGTAGTAATTGGCTGTGTGCAATGTTCTCCTGTTCTAGTTTGGGCCCCTAAAAGAAAATGCATTACCCACATAATTCCATTAGCCATAGGAAGAGTGCTTATAAAGTTAGTAACTTCTGACCATCTCTCCCAGAAATCATTTTAGGGCACATAGTCACTCCTTCTCTTAGATTATCTGGGCGACAAAACCGTTAAGGTACATTTGTCATAAACATCCAGCATAAGCCTGGATAATTTCATTGGTCTACAGGGTTTCCTGTGTCGCTGCTGGACACACACATTAACTGTCACACTTCGCAGACTGTTTGAAAATGGCATTACATAACAGTGCGAGTGTGAGTGTGGAGGTGCAGAGCGGAGCCACAAATATTCATGATGTAACACCAGACTTTATGCAGCTCCCAGACAGACAGTCAAATTGTCCTCGATCGTGACGCGTTCACAATTTCAGTGATTACAGCGACGAAAGAAACACAAGCACACACAGAATATCCCTGCAGCTGCGAAGAACTAATATTGCTCTCTCTGAAAAACAAAATCTAGAAAGTGATCCGCTGCCTATAATTTAAAGCTTATCATTAGTAAAATAAAAACATGTGCAGCCTTTTCCTTGCATTATTGTAACAATAAATGTACAAATGTAAAACTTAATTATGTTCTATTTTTGATTCTATTACTGACTCAAATGACGTGATGTGACAAGGCTGCATCAGATTTTATGCAGCTGTCAGATTTTTCCATCATTTTTGCAATTTTGGTGAACTGCCAAACGGGTGGAGACATCACAGCATCAAATTTCTTTCTCTCAAGTTTGTATTCACATTGTGCTGAGAGGCATTTCAATTACAAAATGAAAAAGGCTTTCAACAAAAATCTCTTGCATTGGAAAATTAAAAAAACAATAAAATGAATTTCTCACCTGAAAATTTCATTTTTTGTGGTGATTTCTGTGTCCTGGCACTGCTTACAGCACAGCGATGTGCACTGAGGACGGAGAGATAACAGAGTGTTAACAGAATAAACACCGATCAGGCATAACATTATGACCACCTGCCTAATATTGTGTTGGTCCTTCTTATGTGCAGTGGGGCGTCTGTCAGTCAGACTTGTTCCACTGCATCCTGTTGATGCTTGAGCAGAATGGGGTGTAGGAAGTTTGGAGGTCAAATCAACATTTTGGGCCATTGTCATGTTCCTCAACATGTTCCTGATTGATGTTTTTTCCATGTGGTGGGGTGCATTTTCCTGCAGGGGTAGGCCAGTGACATTTTGGATTTCCTTTTGCATGAGGGAGTGTGTTTGTTGTGGGACAATGTTTATTTGGGTGTCTAAGTCTCATCAACATGGATGTTAAAATCCAAGGTTTTATCCATCAGAACACCACATAGTACCAATATGATCAATGTTATTCACGTCACCTGTCAGTGCTCATAATGTTGTGGCTGATCGGTGCATATATGCCAAATATTCTCAATGCAACATGCCCAGTGTTGCAGCTAATTGAAGATGCTATAATAATCATTCCATGGTTGGAGTGACGCTGGTCAATATCTGTAGTTTCTGTCGTGACCCAATTTTTAAAATTTCATTAGCTAGTCTGTTTGATTGAAAAACAAGATTGCAAACACTTCCTAATTGCAGCTATTTATAGGACCACATTATCCCCAGAGATATCCATTTTCATTATTTCTTATTCATTTTACTGCATTTCACTCCCCAGCTCCTCAATCTTACATATTTCTAGTCTATCTTCACTGCTCTTGTCTAAATGAAGGCAATACAATGCTAATAGATTATCGCACTGAAGATTGTTTCCTGGAAAATTTCGACCCAATAAAGGTGTTACAGAAAAAGTTAAGGGATCACCAAATGACTGCAAACATCCAGAAAAGGATAAATAAGCACTGATACCAAATTTCATGATAATCTATCTATTAGTTGTAGAGATATTTCAGTCTGAAACCAAAGGTGTGGCTCCACTGATCAAGAGGCATTTCCCTCCATCAAGTATTGCTGCTCACATGGCTAAAAATAACCTGTGACTATCCTGACACACCAGACTGAATTAAACCAGGAAGACAGAGACCAGACTGTTTTGTTCTGTTTATATTAAAATACGCCTTTTAGTAGAGAAGTAGCAAAGGTAAGATAAAGTAAGAGCTGTTACAACACTGTCTGCAAACTCCAGTCTGTGTCCAAACTCTCCCCGAGAACATTTTGACCCGTTCAAGGTGACAAACAGTATGCTGCGTTTTGACTACTGGTCTATAAAAGTCTCTGTTGCCACCTATAAAACTAAACAATCTTTGCTTTAACTAAATAATCTTTTAATACTTTGGATCATGTAGGCCAATGCTGGCAGCAGGAGCACATCTGTTAGCTGCTGTCAGGCAAGAACTTCAGAGGGAAAAACAGACACATTCTGCTTAGTGCAACACTGGATCTTATCACACTGTGAGGGAAATTACGTCAGAGGTGGAGGGAACAGAAAAGAGGCGTGGTGAGGCCTTAAATACCCGGTCCATGATGTCCAGCTCACAGCGAAGTCTCTGGATGGCACTGCCAATCTTCAGCAGCTGGAGCCGCAGAGCATCATCTATGGGCAGACAGGCCGCCACTCTGTAGGAGAAGTCTGACAGAAACCAGGCAGAAGGGAAAAAAAACATGAAATAAAGGACAGAGAGAAAGCACAAAGAACACAAACAAGAGACAGACGTGCATGTGTCAGTATCTGCGATCCATCTGAAACAAAACTGAACAGAGGCTGACCTACGGCGTTGGTAGGGAGAGAGTCATCCTTCAGATTCTCATCCCATTCGTGGAGCTGTTTCTTCACTCTGTTCATTAGCGACTCCTATGAGGTGAAGCGCAGGAAGCAGACAAATGATGGTTTACACTCACTTGTATGTGATGTTTATATACTAAGGAAATTCCAAGCAGTACACATGAGCTGCAGCACTCACAGAGTCGTAGAGTGCGTAGACCCAAGGTGGCCACGGAGTCAGGCTGGCACAGTGAAACTTCCTCTGTGGTGAACAACAGAAAAACAATTAGTGAATTAACTGTATTTCTTATGATGATGTAATCCTGAAGCATCTCCGTATAGTTCCTCTTCCCTCCTCAGATTGTTAGTGACAAGTACATACTATAAAGTGTGTACTTTGGACAAATTCACATGGTGTAATGCTAAAAGAACTTGTCCCACGTTCCCCAAACACTAGTAGTACTTTATACAGTAAAACTGTATACATATATCATTATATTTGTATAAGTATTGTATACTGTAGCATTAATATTTCCCTTTAAGCTGAGGTAGGCAGCATATTGTTATTCAAGAGGCCTGAGAGGAAATTAGACTACTCCACTTCCTCTTGGCTCCGTTTTCAGGCTTTAGAAAATCTAACTTGTGAAAGAGGCTGTGACCAATCACAGATTTTTTCAG
Organism: Dascyllus trimaculatus; assembly: GCA_024666655.1. NCBI lineage: Eukaryota > Metazoa > Chordata > Actinopteri > Pomacentridae > Dascyllus > Dascyllus trimaculatus. The sequence continues at coordinate 17,136,584 of CM045450.1, forward strand.
TGGGAGGGTGTCATTCCTTTTGGCTGTCATACAAATACAGATGCATATAAGGGAAATATAAGGGAAAGCAAATCCAGCAGGAAAAGTTGCTATTCCAGTACCGGCAACAACTGCTTGCACTACACACCAAGCCAAAAATGGTCTAATAACTCTAACTAATCTCTCAATAAACACATTAAAATATGTGTCAGTATCGGTGAAGTTTAGTCATACAACTCGAGTTCTGTCCACTCACTACTACACCCATATTTTCCAGTTTTCTGCCTATCTCTAGTTCAAAATTCTGAAAAACAGCCCTAGTCTAAAACTACACAAGAGTTTGTGGACAGATACACATAGGTTTGGACATACAGACCACATTTACACATAACATTAACATGCAGTCTGACTAGCATAATCATTTAAACTTGGACAAGTTTGTTGAAATAAATAATTAAATCTCACAAGGTCTACATTATATATTCTAGGATTTGCGTGATTGCAGATGCCTGCAACAGACTGTTACACAACTGTGTGCGAGTTTCCATTTTAAATTTTGGTGAATGCTTTTTTTTTTTAAACTAAAGTTGCAACAATTGATCAATTAACCTTTGAGTTAATACATTTAAACTTACAAACAATTTTGGTCATTAATCAACAGTTTAAGTAACTGTTCAGGAAGTAAGACTAGAAAACAATTCCAGCTACTCTAATGTTAATATGCTGCTTTCATTTGTGTTCAAGTAAATTCAGTATCATATTCAGATTTTAGACTCTTGGTTCGACAAAACCAGACTGCTGAACATGTCACAACGGACACTGAGAATTTTCTGATGTTTTAATGAAAAAGTCAGTTTACTGATATGGAAAATAATCATTAGCATAATAGATAATTCAAATCATAGTAAGTTGCTATCTCACTTTTTTTATGGTATCTTAATTTAATGCCTCATATGTGAAACAAAACTAGAAGGTGTTTCTTGAAACTGATGCATATACAGTGTTTGGTCTGTACATGCAAGAGTGTCTGACCTGTTGATAGTTACTCCACCAGCACTGAGCCTGTTTCCAGCTCTGGGGTTTTGAGGACGGGTGCATGTGGAGCCTGGACAGGGGTGTCAGCTGCACAGCAGAGAGGGGGTCTGGAAGGATTCGTTCTGGAAGGATTTGTACTTTGGCTTGTCTGATCCTGACGACAGAAACAAAGGGAGACAATGACACAGGTAGCGGAACAAAGGAGAGGAAATGCGAAAGAGAGCAGCAGAAGATGAGTGAAACTGAGCAGACGAATAACAGATTAAACTAATGGTGCACTGGCTCAATGTTATAAAGGGTATGGCAGGATGTTTGTTAATGGGAGATGATCATAAAAATCTGTATCTGTGTACTTTCTCTGTCAGGAACAAGAAATATTCTTCAAACTCCACACCCAAAGTGCACTTAGTGAACCTTGGAGCTCAGACATACAAACAAAGCCAGACAACATGGGCAGTTAAAATATCTTCAGGTGTGACCAGACAAATTTACACAAGGAAAGTGGCATACAGGCTAATCCTGCTAAATGACAATATGTAGTGTTTTATCTCTGTTTAACAGTAGCATTTATGACAAAATTCAAAGGACTGTAACAAACCTTATTTCTGATGGTGCTGAATTTTCAAATACTTGTTTCTGTAGCATATTTATATATTACACACGTTTGTGTGTCATAATACTACTATTATACACCGATCAGGAATAACATTATGACCACCTGCCTAATATTGTGTTGGTCCCCCTTATGTGATCAAAAATGCTCTGAACCATTGTTCATGGACAAGAGGACCTCTCAGGGTGTCCTATGGGGTCTGAAACCAGGACGTTGACACTGGATCCTTTGGGTACTCTGGCTTGTGCAGTGGGGCCTCTGTCAATCAAACTTGTTCCACTGCATCCTGCTGATGCTTGATCAGAATGGGCTGTAGGAAGTTTGGAGGTCAAATCAATATCTTGTGTGATTGTTCCTTAAAACGTTCCTGATTGCTTGATGTTTTTTCCATGTGGTGGGGTGCATTTTCCTGCAGGAGTAGGCCAGTGACATTTGGGATTTCCATTAGTGTGCTTGTTGTGGGACAATGTTTATTTGGGTGTCTAAGTCTCATCAACATGGATGTTAAAATCCAAGGTTTTCCATCAGAACACCATATAGTACCAATATGATCAATATTATTCACTTCACCTGTCAGTGGTCAGAATGTTGTGGCTGATCGTGTATATCAGACAAGAGAGAAGGCAGATTTCCATAGAATTGAGTGATAGCTTAAATGCTATATTTGCTAGAGTCACAATATGAGGTCAATAAGATTAAAGCAACCAATTTGTGCGCATTATGTAACAACAAGTGAAGAGAGAGGGAAATGTGTCTTAATGAAGTTTCAGTTTCATGTTAACCCCAGTTAACCTCAATGACTTCCTGGGCAATGGAAGATGTAGATAAACATAATCGATGGTGTGACCACAATGGTTGACGGAGGCACCATAAATACTTCCTTGGTTTACCCTCCATTCATGAGGAAGCACAAAGATTGTCCTTGCATAACACACACTAATGATTAGAACCTTTCTTGATTTAACTATAATGCAGCTATATTTGACTCAGAAAGAACATCTTCAACATTTCTACGTCATACTTCCATGCAGCGCTTGCAAGGCTCATGCTGCACCTCAGTCTGAATAAATTACATTTGTTTTAAGTAAATCTCTTGGACAGACTCCCTCTTTGTTGCAGAGTTTGAGGCAGTTTATGACACTGTAAAAAGCCAAACTTTCCATGCTTGCAGGAGGTTACAACTGCACTCGGCAAACACACTTTGTGCAAAGTGACCAGGATGTTTCTAGTTTATTTTCTGAATGTGAACGTACAAAGAGTTAGTCTGCCCTCTAGCTGTGAACCACAGTAACATTGCTCAAGCAATGTTAATGAAGGTCCAGATTTGATAGTGCCTCTAAGACTCTAAGGCTTTTCAAAAACTGGTTCTCCTGAAGTGAAGTCTTTGTCATCCAGTAAATGCACTTCCAAAAAAGAGAAATTTTAAAGCAACATGTCACTGTATAAAATATTAACGTCTGAGAAAATATTCAACTTTCAAGTTAGAGTAGAGGAAAACCTTAAAGTAAATACAAATGAAAAAGGCTCCTCAGATGAAACACACAAACTGCAGATATGAAATCCTAGTTCAACAGCACAGAACTGCTGCTTTTCAATCATTAATTCACTCTATGTGAGAACCAAAGCATGATGTGCAAGAACACTAAACAAAAATATAAAAAACTGTATGAAATATCTTTATTAAATTCTACCCATTCCTTTAAACACAGTGGAATAAGTATTTGTCCTTCAACGTATGACAACTGAAGACATCCTAAAACAACCAAGTACCATTTTCACTTGTTGCCTGTGGCACTGTGTTGTTAAAATAAAGCTGCATGTTAAGGTGGACTTTTATAGTCGCTAGTCAAAGGAGTGTCTGTGTGCTGGTCACGCTATCTGATCATCGCCCTTTAAAGCCACACCTGACTAGGGTGTGGATTAACTCAGTGGTTGAGGATTTGTCACCGAGTAGACGAGCTCAAAAAGGTTTGATGCATAATTGGATAAGTGGAACCTTTCTTCTAACCAAAGCAATAGAAATTAGGTTTTAAACTTTTCCTCTAAGTCAGTGTTTGTATTTCTGTTCAGTGCAAAGACTAAATAAAACATGCAAAAAAGGACAGCTTAGAGTTTGCTCCTCTCTTCTCTGGTTTTTAGTGTTTTTTCCTTCATTGCAGAGTTAGAAGGTGCCGCTGAGTCCTTTTTATAGAGCTTGCATTCTTTCAGAACTATGTGTGATTTTGCTCCTTTGTCACACACCTTTGAGCCAGTGAGAGACAAGGGTTTAGCCCTGACCTTTGACTTGCTGCTTTATGGGGCAATTTCAACTTACCCATCTGCTTGAGTTCTTATCTCATGGACCTTGAATCTCTGCCTCCCTACAGCTTTCACTTTGACTGTTTCAATGCCGTACTCCTGCTCCTCACGATATGCATAGATTTCAGCTGTTGTTCCAAACTCTGCCTCTGGCTCACCTGCATCACTGCAGAGACATATCAAGTAAAGTCATTAATACTGAAGAAAAAAAGAATGGAGTGATTTTCAGATCAAGCGTTTGATCTTGCTCAAACACTTGATTCTACATTTTTAACAATGCAAAGTTGCAGCATCTTTATGTTTTAATCTCCAACAAAGTTCTAACACTATGTAGGTTATAGCAAAGTTTATCTTTTCACATGATGAAATCTCCAAGTTCAAGCCAAGACAGCTCCTTAAACATCATCAGAGATTATTGTGCAGGTTTTATAAAGCTTCTCTGTGGTCACCGAAGATATATTACAACTTCTTTAAAGGTAAGTACAAGTGCACTAACATGTCTGTAAAACAGTGGTGTGATCCTTTATCTAGGACACACAATTAAACCAGCCCACCCTGTGGTGATTATTAATAGACTCAGAGGCATTTCCACAACTACACACCTGTGTGCGAGCACAGCAAAGGTGCGGTCTCTCTGGATGACGCTCCTCATCATGCTGACCTCCTGCGGCCTGAAGAGCTGCAGAGGCAGCGTCTGGCCTGGAACCAGCATCACAGCTGTGTGTGGCAGCACAGGAATGGTCTGACAGCTGTCGTCATCGTGGACTGTGCGGCCATGAAACTCCTCCATGTCTGAGCCAAGGTACTGCCATGACAGGGGTCAGCGTCAACACAACAACAGAAACTCCACAGCTAAAAAACACCAGGAATGTTGCACGTGTATGGAAGTAAACTCTGTATTTTATGTTGGGATAAGAGTGAAGGTGGTGCATCGCTCACAGCATGTGATGTGGGAAGACTGGGGTCAAAGGTGATGATGTTTGGCTTCTCTGCTTCCTCACTGTCTCGGTCTTCAGTCTCCATGTCATCCTCCTCCTCTTCCTCCTCCTGCTCATTGTCTTCATGGCACAGCAAGTTTCGAAGACACACAGAGGCTAGTTAGGCCTGCTAGTCCTCAAGCTAACCCTTAGCTGCAACATTATCATGTTAATAAGTCGCTCAGATGGTTAAGGTAAAAGGAAAGCGAAAGCATAGTGGTAAAAAATGTTAGTCAGGATGTGTGATCCCAGACAGTGGCCTGTTGAGAGGAAATATTAGCTAGCAGCTAGCAGCAGAAACACACACGCACGTCCTCCAGCACAAACACTGAGCAGCCTGTAGGTAAGTTTAGCTGTTACCTGGTAGCAGCTGTAACTGGTTTCCCATGTTGTCGTTAATGTTGTCTTCACCTCCACCCCTCTCGTCAGCCATATCCTTGTGTTTACAACACTAACTCTTCTTCTACGGCTCTTCAACGTGCAGCGCCGACATGGCGTCGGAGCGCCCCCTAGCGCCACCAGCAGTTGCTAAAAATATCCACTGTGGTGATGTCTCTGGTTCCTAAACCTTTTCTGTCTTGCCCCCTTTGAAAATACTTTTTTAAAATTAATTTGACTCACTGCCTAGTTGGAAAACCAATGGATTTCGCAACTATATAAAAAAAATCTATTTCATTTAGGAGCCATACAGTATAAAGCAGAGATGAGTTTGGCCCTGTGCTATGCCACTTAAACGTCAGTGGCTTTTAAAAATTGTGTCACCTTACACCAGGGTATTTGCTCATATTTTTGATGACAGATTCAATCCCCCCTCAGCTTCTCTTTAAAATACCCCAGAGGTGTTGTACTGTATACAAGTCTGGCAACATGCATGTTCAAGTCATAGTATGAGCATGACCCAAAATGCTTTACACAGTACATAATGTAATGATTCATTCCTATTTACACAAGTTTGATCTTTTGAGTAATGTAGAAGAGTTTGAACAGATTCTTTCTCAACTCCGAAGGCAAGTTTTTTGGTTCGCACCTTCCTACAACATACATAAGACATGAATTAGCATGACAAATTCAAACAGCACAAAGAATCAGATGAATGAAAATGAACCAGAGGAGGCAAAACTGGCAATAAAGCAATGCAAACTAGAGATGGCAAAGCTAAATGTCACAGAAATTAATTTGCACGCTTGTTGGTTTGACTCGAGCAGAAACCAGGAGTTTCTACAAACAGTTAATTGGAAAGATGTTTGTTGCAGCTTTAATTGCCTCAAGATGCTAAATTTAGCTCAGAGATGCTTTCAGTAATAAAAAGGCTTCTGTCAAATTAATTAGAGATTCTTTGACCTTTAACAAATTAACATAGGTAGAAGTTTTGACCTTTTCTCCACAGGTAAACATGTCAAGTTGTCTTTAATTGATCATTTGGTTTAAATACCATTTTATGATTATGCATTAGATAAATCATTATGTGGTGTTGATGTCTGCATCAAAACAAAAACTGAACCAGCAGCTTTATTGGAAGAAACTCCTCCAAAACAGAGCACTTTTTAAAATTATGATAGTTATTGTTACCGTGTGTCACTGCAATTACTAATTTTACAAATAAATATGCACAGCTGCCAGTACATAAACAGCATTGTGCAGGTTACTTCCAGCAGATCCAAGCTGAAAGGATTGCAGCCCGTTTTGGAGGGTTTTCACATACTTAATCAAGAAAAAGAAAGTATGTCATCTATTTTTGTCCCATTGCTTTCAGCCAACCAAGATAATTGGATAAATTACTCAATATTTGGTTCCACATATATTACTGTTAATTGCAGTATATGGTCCAAACACATACCTAAATACTTGGTGTCAAGCAATTTATAAACTGCATACATCAGTTCCCACATTTGCTTTACATACCTACTGTCAGAAAAATTTAAATAAAACCAGATACACAATATCTAGAATCTGTAACTTAGCTCCACGCTGAGAAATTAATTTAAGCAAATGTAATTACACTTAAATTTATCCTGTATTATCAGTCAAAATAAACAAAGAAGCTAAGTGGTATTTTAACATGTTTATTGTTCGATACACCAGTAAACAACGTATTATGGTCCATGAACAAAGCAGCTGCAGTTCTGATGTTGACCAGCGTCTTTGCCATCTTCCGGCCAGACGTCCACAGTGGGGCCCATCTAGGCGGTCATCTGAAATCAGGGTTCTAGGCCTGGCTGAGGGAAGCTCAGAGCCATCCGCATCAGCAACATGCGTCGGTCACCTGGAGAGGCTCAGACGGGAAACGCAGCTGGCAGGGATGAGGGCTTACTTTGACCTCTGCCTCATCTTTCTCCTTTTACGCTTCAGCCTGTTGAAAATAAACAGGAGCTGTCAGAAAAATGCATTCACTGCTTATGGCCCATTTAAAGTTGGATGTATGCGTTTCTAATGGTCAATTAAATTAAATAAATGAAACGGCAAGGTGGCACTCAAGTTCTACAGTATTTACATTGCTGAAATCTGGCTACAGTAGAGATCTACAATATTAGATCTAGAAATTTAATATTTAGATCATGATGTATCTGCAGGTGCAAGGTCATGTATACACTTCACTAAAATTTGTCCTGTAATGCCAAAAATACAGGTCTAGTTGCATTCTTTCCAATCAGGTTCACCTTTATCAGCTTTTGGCTTTAACACTGTAAGCATCAGACTGCAGCCACAGCACGACCAACTGCAATAACACTGTCAATATAGCTTATAGTACATAATATTTTCACTACTGTTCACAAGACCCCCTGAGCTCCATCAAGTTCTTGCACTGTAGAAATCAGGCTTTTACCAACCCTTTCATACATGTCAACAGGTTTTACACAATACTTTCACAGAGCATGTCTAACAAATAAATGTTTATAGAATAAGTGGGGCATTAATAATGCTTACCTGCGCATACGCTTCTTCCTCCACTAGAAAACGAAAGACATTTATTAGTGTACAGTGAGGACAGTTGCACCATGTGGGCACTAGGGCACAATAACAGATCATATTACAATGCTAATTCTGCCTGACATGAAAGAAAATTCAAACTTCTTATATACCAACACTGATCTACAAGAGACATCTGAATGAATATATAATTTTCTCCAATTTAAGGGTTCTTGGATACACAAGACTTTCAGGATTTTGTTGACATGCAGGCTAAGCATGTGCACAGCAAAATGAGAGGCAAACAGCAGAAACACTTAAATGTAGTTATGATTACAGAAAGAAACATGTCAAAAAGTATTGAAATATTTTAACTACAGAAAGGATGATTTCTACCGTCTACAGTGTCTCAAAAGTGTAGCCACTACAATAAATTTGTTTGACCATTAAAAATCAACATCACTAAGCCGTGTATGACGAGTGTAAAGCTAGATTTGAATGCCATCAAAAGCAAAACACTATTATGGATACATTTCCCAGTGTTACTTTACAAGAAAAATCTTCCAAACAGCCTTTTCAGCTTCAAAATTGGTTTATGTATTATATGCAGATGCACTCTCCCAACAAAAATCCATTTAAGGAACTCTTTATAAACCAAGTTATTCAAGTCATTCAGTACAGATTCCTTTCTTATACTGCAACATATCGAAGAACACCAAAATCCTGCAATGTCGGTGTTTTCTAGTACTGTGCAACCTTAGTTTGCTCAAATCACTGATAGTGTAACAGCCAGCATGCTTTTTATGATGCAGATACACTGTAGTGTAAAGCCACTGCAGGCTACACTGCTGCTGATATTAATTTAAAAGTGATGCTATTAACTGGCCCTTCTTCCATTAACACATGGGTTCAGGGGGTTAACATTGCTAACATCATAGCATGCAGCAAAGCGGGCCTTCCACTAGCATTAGCATTTATATTCATTTGTACAAATATCTAACCATTAACAGTTGACGTGAAATTGACGTTTAAGAAATTACTGAATAAAAATACACAGCAGAGAAACCATTTAAGTAGAAAACCAAGCTCCAATAGAGAGGAAGGTGTTGTTTAGCTACTAGCTAGCAGCACTGACTGAACCGGGAAGAAGATGGACAAAAACCTAAAATACCGACACTGGCTCGGTATCTCACCTTGGCTCTCATCGTGTGGAGAGATGTCTGTGGAAATAAAACATAGAAATGATCAGTGACTGCAGATGGTTAGAAAAAGTCAATGATTAGTTTGGATTGCCTTTAGCGGAGAGGCCGTTTTCCATACCTCAAAGCGAGAAGAGCAACGGAAAGAGGATGTGACGAAGAAAGAGCGCGCCTTTTATAACCTACTGACGTCATGTTCGAGCGCCATTGTAGTGTTGCAGCTCAGTGGGAAATGTAGTCCGAATGGTCGAATTTCTATCCTGGCGTTTTTCATATCGTTTAAATTCATTTTCATTCTTGTGTAAAATTTAAAAAGTAACAGTTTAGATTTATTGTAATGACAACACAGGCCCGACCACGGGAACTTTTTTTTTATCACAGAAATTTAAGTTTTCTTTACTGAAGAAGTTGTGTTGCTCTGCCTTTCTCTTTAAAACAATGTAAAAGTGTTCTATTTTAATGCAAGTCAGGTAACATCCTTGGCCAGGCCATAGTGTTCACCTTTTATCTTCTCAGTGTGAGTTTGGTACTGTGCTTTGGGTTGTTTTCATGCTAGAATGGGCCTCTTGTCCAGCTTCTGCAGGCTGGGATTCATCTGGGAGACAGCATTTTGATATATCCACAGTCATTCACTCCCCAACACCTTTGTCCCTCATACAGTCCTATAAGATTACATTATCACCTCTGTGCTTCACTATTAGGACTATGCATTCACTGTGGTGGTCCTGGGCAGGTTCATGCCAAACATGCTGGGACACAACTAAAAAACAAATGTATCTTGGTCTAATCTGACCAAATAATGTGCTCCCTATATCCATCAGGTTTCTTTCCACATCCTTTGAAATTCTGAACAAACTGATCCGCAGGGCCAGTGGCATTATGGGGGTGGAGCTGGATTCTCTGACAGTGGTGTCTGACAGGAGGATGCTGTCTAAGTTGCAAGTCACCTTGGATGATGTCTCCCACCCACTCCACGACATCCTTCCTGCCTGTGGCCATCAAGCTGTGTAACACCTCACTCAGAGGGTCAGACACTGATGGTAAGACTGGACTCATTATTTTTAAATGCAGACAATTAACCTATTTGTCACTTCACTTCTTGAGTTAATACTTAATAATGTGTGATAACTACATATCTCAGTGCAATAACACACTATTTATTACATTGTTTACTTACATGCTATTTTCTTAGGAAATGCACATTTTACATTGATGCTTATACTGTTTCTACTTTTGTTTATATTTTAAAACATATTTTTCTACTTATGTTTATTTATATTTTTGTACTTTATATATTTCTAAGAATTATATTTCTGAATGAGAGCAACTGTAACATAAGCAGTTTCCCCTCAGTTATCAAGTAAAGTATTTCTGTTTCTGATTTCTGATTTCGCAATGCTTAATTTTTTAGTTTTGTGCCAAAAGAGCAAGCAAGGGCATCATCTATACACCATCTATAAAGGCTGACAGTCTGCAATATCCTTCTCACTGTTTGAAATGTCACAAAAACTCTGATTTCTATTTATAACCATTGTGCCGGGTCTTAGGCTTTTGCCCATGTGTTTAAGTAGATCACTGTCAGTGGTGTCATTTCAGGGTGGAGGCCACTGCAGCTCCGATTAGTGGTACTATGGCTCATTCGGTGCCTCCTGATTACTGCTCCAACTGTGTTTCCACTCATTTCTAGTTATTCAGCATTCTTTCTGTATTCTTTTCCATCCTTGTGAAATATCCCAATCTGGTTCTTTAAACCCTCTGACATTTTTTCCCATGCAGAGCCATGATGCAGATGTTCAGAGAGGATCAGCCCACAGGTCCAAAACTGAAGGTTCTGGTGTTCACAGCTCATTTATTGCCATGCTGCTAACTGCAAAATCACAGGTGTACTCAGTTTAGCTTCGATGATCACAGGTTGTGTAACTTGAACGTCAGTGATCACGTGTATTCGCTTTTGTTGCATTGAGTTTCTAATTTTGCAGCTTTGTTTTGTTTGTTCATGGTAGTACAAACTGTTCCTGTCAAGCTATAAATAATACAATTATTAAAGGGGGTAAAATGTTGAATCATTTGACGTTTCATATTGCACAGGATTGCACTCGCTCTCATGACAAAATACCACTTTATTCTATTATGACAACATATTCCTTACTGTAAACAACATGTTTTCCGAATGGCCAATGACAATTACTTACATTTGGAAAAGCCGAAAGTATCCGTTTCGTATCACATACCTCATCACAGGATTTTGCTTTAATCGACTTTGTCCAGTTTAACACCACCTTATTTTATGAACCTAAAAGCTCAGTTCTGACATAAGAAAGCAGGCGATCTGTGCAGACACAGAGATTTGCAAAAGAAACCCATAGTAAAGCATAAATGTATGAAAATGTTTTTATTTCATTAGATGTAAAGTTCCATTGCCCACTGATGGAGCTACAAAGCACGATTTTGTCTTTCCCAGCATGTGTATTGTTGACAAATGTGACCCAACACTATACCAACCCTCAAAATGAAATTATTTTACTGGTCCAAATCCTCTGAAGACACCCCAAAAAGTCTGATTTTTCTTCTTCTAAAAATCGATCATCTTTAGCTTCCATGCTTCACAAGACTAATGACGTAGTAAAGCAAGTCACAGGTGTCACTAATAGAAAAAAGGTTTTAAACTTGAACATACAGTATACTTTTCTATCTTTTCCATAAAATCCAAGAGGAATGGCAGTAAATGTAGCAGTTTGTTCCCTAGAGTCAAGCTCATTACAACTGTGTGTTCTTTTTTTTTTTTGCATGTGTACTTAAAAATATTCAGTCTTCTGCTCAGGTTATTGCTTTAAAATCTAGTGTGGTTAAAACGTTGTAGATTTAGCCAAAAATGTGGTCAGGCCATGATGACAGAGTAACTTACTACATAAAATTTGGAGCAAAAAACATTTTTGTGAATTAACGTCATTTTTGTGTTACATTTTAGGAAAAAGTCAGATTATCTTCTTTAGTTTGTATACTCAGAGACAAAATCGCAAGGTAACCCTTTACTGCATGGTGTGGGTGACAAAAATCATTTGTGATGAACTGCTTTAAAATAGAAAGTTCACCGTTGTTTAATAAAGCACTGGATGGTTAAAATCATTGTCCTCTCTTGGGAGTCACACACTTAAGCGATGGAAAAAGTGCATCTAAGACTTCCGATAAAACATGTGTATATTCATTCACTATAAATTTCTGTTTATACATACTGTAAACAAGCTTAGATAACTTGAACGGACTTTGTTGCCAAAGGGAATCAACATGTAACGGTTCACATCCTGCTCATATGACTGGAGAATCTATGGCCTCAGATACACTGACTGAAAGAAAAAGGAAATACGATCCAATGTTTCTGTTGCTACCATTCAGCAGCCTTTAACTCAGAATTAATGTCAAAAACTCAGGTCAAATGACTCCCATTAATGCCCACTGTAAGCTTCAGTTTCACTTATAAACAATACAAGCATGAAGACGACTAGTTTAAAAAAAGAAATTTAAAGAACACGCATCAGTCATTACCATTTGGCAGCAAGTCTTTTCAAAGATGTAAACTATTAGAAATATTCTTTATTTCCTACTCAAGTTAGGGCAGCAAAAAGCAGCATTCCTTCAATGGTACTTCCTATTAATGCAGTAAAGGGTTAAGCATCTGTGTAGGATCGTCAAATATTCAGCTGATGCCAAAGTTCTTATGAATTCATCAGTTTAATATGTGAAATCAACTCTAGTAAGTGTAGAGCGGGCAGCGAGTTCAGGGAAATTTGTCGTGTTGTTTTTCTCTTGTGTCTCTTTGGGGTCTTGCATGTGTGGAAAGGCAGTTTTTATTCTGCGGCTTCTGTGTCCTCAGTCGGCTGTCCAGTTGCATTTTCTGCCGTCTTTGAGGCCTAAATGATGTGGAAAGAGAGGAACAAATCAGCACATGAGGGTGACACGAAAACAAATATATATTTCTCTCCAGCTGGAACGAGACTATAGAGACAGGAAAGTACACGGTATTAGGGCCCAGTCAGCTTTGGATCGCTTCCACGTTCAATAACATAATGACATATTACCTTCTTTTTCTTTTTCTTCTGTGTCTTACGGCTTGCAGAGCTTTGTAGTAAAGTCTGGGGAAGCAAGGAGACATGTCAGTATGAAGTGAATAAAGCCAATAATGCAGTCAGTTTCTATGCATGGCATTTAAATAGAGTTTATTCACAATCTCACCCTTAGCTCTGGATCCTGAACTTCATGCTCTGACTTGTAGAGCTCTGGATCAAAGGGTCCGTTGGTGATTCTGTGAGGCCCATTGGCCATCAGCAGCACTGTGAACTTAAACTGAGCTACACACTCACCTGAGAAGAAGGACACAGAAAGAGGTGGCGGCGGTGAGTATAAAGTAAAAGCTGTTAAAAAGCAAAGCAAACACGCTTTGCAGAGAAGGTAAACACTCACCCTCTTTCTCATGTAGCACACTGAAGGGCTGTAGCAGCTCATGTTTGGCACACTCTACCACACCAAGACGGGCTTTGGCCTCATCCTCAAAAGCCCTGATGAAAAAAATCAGTGTTGGCATTAAGTGAGTGCTCAAGCCAAAGTGCATTAATATTCAACTTGCTGTCAAGCTCTTTAAAATTTTAGTAGGTGACGACCTACCTTAGAGTGAAGGGCATGGCATCAAAGCGTCGTTCCACCTCGCTAAAGAACGTACGGGAAGTCTTCATCTTCAAGCCATACTGCTTACTGGGGTCCCTTTTATAAATCGTGGTCCTTAGACCTGCATCTCTGGCCTAGAAGTAGATCACAGAGGATAAATCCCCATATAGATACACATCAGTGTGCATTTATGAAAGCAAAGTCACAGCGTCTGGACAGCTCCAGGTGAATAAAATTAATAAAGACAACACAGGCCACTGACCTTTCCTTCTCCAGTGCTTATCAAGACGTCCACAGCGTAGACTTCATGTACCTCAAACTCTGCCTTCTCGTGGTCCTTCCTGTCAAAGAAATTCAACAGCAGCAGGTCAAAACACACTCAACAGATCTCACCATCTCACGGACCTACAGTAACTGAAAATGTGTCTCACTTACTCAGGATAATCCACAGACCGAAGAGTAAAGGCTTTTCAGTGAGAACTATTGTAATGCAGCATTAAACAGCCACAGAAACAGACAACAGACCTCTCTGTTACCTTTGTCTCTCTTCAGAAAAAACAGCAATGTTGGCTTGATTATTGCCAGTAACCTTCACTACAGCTCAATGGAAACAGGATTTTTGTGGCCAATATTGACATGTGAGGTTTAAAAAAAATCTGATAATGACTGGATGATACTAATTTTCTCTCCACAACCCATTACATAAACAAATATCTCAAATTCTTTAGAACAACTGCAGCCAAGAAATATACTGGGGATGAGCTTTAACTGTTCAAACTACAGTGAACAGTCCAACAAACCACATGCTTCCCTGAGTGCTGCTTCTGGTTGTCTTTGTTTAGTTATCAGATGTAATGTTTGATTGCTTTCATCATCACAAGCAAATTTATTGCCACTGTATTGAAAGGTAAAAGCATTTTAGCAGTAGGACAAAAGTGATCTAATTCAATGGCGGGATATCCTGAGGGAATACTCCCACGAGTAGAAACAACAACAAAAAAATGTACCTTTGCTGGTCTGTCGGGTTCTGAATTATGGTCTTCTCTCCGTCTATGACATGCTGCTTTAGCTGATGAGACAGCATACCTTTAAAACACAGAGCAAGACAGAATACATCATGTCAAACAGGAAAAGTGAACCATTTTTTTAAGACAAAATCCACATCAGCACAGTCATCTTCCTGAACACATCTGAAGAGAAGCAGCTCTTGAGAAGACACTGACCCTCAATAGGTGAGCATTTGAAAGACTGTGCGATCTTGTTCCAGGCTTCTGTCACTTGAGTGTTCTGAGAGCAAGAGAAACACACATTACTTTTGAATGCAAAATACAGTTTCTCATTAACTGACTAAAATAAAAAGTATAACTACACCAACAGCTGAAATTCTGCCTAAAAACATTTTTCAAACAATAATGTGTTTTATTATATAATCTGACAAAATCAGGGACGAAACGGCATCAGAGCACGATTAGAGAATTACAGATGTTTTTTAAGGGTAAATTTGTTACGTTTTAATAAGTAACTAGTGACAACTGTTGAAAACAATTTTACGAACTATGTGATCACGGCCAGAGCCAGCAGCCATTGTAAAGAATGTAACTCATTAGCTTGGTTGACCTGAAAAACACTGTGAGGACGATGTTAAAATGTACCTGGTTACCAGGTTTCACAAGGCGTAGAGCTGCTTCTGCACACAGGTGAGCTGCTTTGATTACATCGGCTTTCCGGCCTGTAATGGGATTCTCCTGTAGAAATAAAACGAGGTGAGAAGAGGACTTAAAGACCTGAAGGAGGGGACACAAACCTGTGACTTTCAGGAAAAGGCTCTCACCTTACTGGCTCCCACAACAAAGCTGTGAGCAACATTGGCAATGAAGCCATCAACATGAACCCCTAGGTCTCTGTACAAAATAAGAAAAAAATAGAGAAGAGTATGAAATAACAATAGAACAAAGGAAATTGATCATGTCTCAAATTCATTTCAAGTTTAACTGCTACCAGCTGTCAAGATTACGGATATTGATGGGGAATCAATCAAATCAACTTTGGGAGGGCAAAATGTCAGTTTCACTTTGGGAACTGAAACTAAACAATAAGAGAAGGTCAAATAAAAATAAAACTGCTTAATCTGCTATGGCCATTAAATGGAAGATATATCCCAAGGTGATTTCTTTTTTGGCAGTACATCAGCTGGAATACAGTGAAGGACTTATTGTGAATTCAAGGCATTGGTATTACAGACTGTAATAAATTGAACAGACATGCCCAGCCAGAAGGTTAGGAGTGTGTGTAAAGAGAGAAACATACAAACCTAGCACGTAAAACCACATCACCATGAGCTCTAATGAACATTTGTAAAACAAAATCTACACATAGCACAACAGACGTTACAGAGGACGAAGACATTAGTGGCAATACAACAACTAAGATGACTCTGCCTCCACTTTTTAAAGCACAACGTCGCATTAGAAAAATGTGATATATGGGATTTAGCTGGTGGATGGACATCGGCTAAAATCCAACATATCACTTCAAAAAGCTGCAAAAAAAATACCCTATTCTGAAAAAACCTTACTTGTCGTTTGCCACACAGGACAAGACAGAAAGACAAGACCGTATTGATGAAGCAGACAATCAACAGCAAAGAGAAAGCCCCCACAAACAAGCTGAAATGCCACATTGAAAGAAGGGAGGACTACACACTGGGAGACTCAAGACACAGAGGGAAGGAGGGGGTAACATCATTGCAGAGCGTGGTGCCTACATTTTGACCAGATCCCCATCTTTAAGTGTGTAGTCAGGGTCACTCTTCAGGGGAGAGAAGTGGCAAACACAGTTATTGACTGAGACGCTGGTAGGAAAGGCAATGCCTAGAAGAGGGAGAAGAGAACCACCAAGTCTTCATTTGGAAATCATCCACAAATTTAGTAAGAAAACTGTAAAAGAATGCTGGAGGTGACACTTGGATCACCTAATAAACTTGTCATACTCTGCCACCATGTTAGTTGTTTTGAAACCCCTGCTGTTATTCACGCTAAACGAGGCTGTGTGAAATGACACACACACAGTTTGAATGACTACATCTACTCTTCTTGAAGGGTCCAACTCAGCTCATCCAAAAGCAGCACACTTGTACCACCTTTGCCTCACCTTTCTTCATTTCTTTCTCCTTCTTGAAGACCTTTCCAGTCTCAGCCATGATATAGGCATCACCTTTCTCACAGAGGCTGAGCACAGACACCCCGGGCTTGGCTGTTTCCACCACCAGACGAAGGGCCTCTGAGTAAGACACATGGTACGTGGTTAAGAGAAAGGTAAGGGGGAATGGATCAACGGGAAGGTCAAGCAGGCAGATACAGTTACTAAATATTAACACTGTGTTGTGATGAAAACATATATTGCAGGAGATTCTTTCTCAAAACAATGGATCATAATTGGATTGAAGCAACACCTCCACAACCCCAGCCCAAATAATATTATTTCACATTTCTAATCGATCTCCTTTCCCCTTATTCTAACCCGAACCACCTTTCCTGAGCCTGGTTCTGCCAGAAGTTTTGTCCTTGTTAAAGTACAAAACTTCCCTGTCATCTACCAACTGTTGCCAAGTACTTGCTCAAAGGGAATCTTTGGATTTCTCTATAAATTTGTAAGTTCTTTGTCTTACTTTGTGAAGTGCCTTGAGATTACATTTGCTAAGAATTGTGCTACATAAATAAAACCATACTGAATTCAATTTCAGAGATCATATCACCCATTTCTATTTAAACATACTTAAATACTGGTTATTTTGTGTGATACGATATAAAATAAAGTGAGAACAAGGGTTGGGGACGCAACAGTAGATACAGTGACACATTATATAATTGTCAGAAATCCTGCCATGCTATTTGAAATTAGGAAGCCAGTGTACCCTTTTAATGTGTCTGGATTCATTAGTTTTAAATCACTGCAGGCTGCAAGTCAAAAGTCAAAGGTCAGGACTGATTTATTACAACACTAGATTTTACAAAATTAGAGCATTAATGTGACAAAGTACTTACATATACTAGTTACATAATTTGCCGGCTAAGCCAAAAACTCAAATTAATGTTTGGCTATTTTATCAGTAAAAAGTTTCTATGAAATATGACTCAAAATGGTCCATAACAGTTCTTAGAATGTGGACGGAGGACTTAATCTAAATCTGCCAATTATAATTTCAATTTTACTCTCAATTTAGTAGCCAAGTATTGTCATTATTATGTAATTCTAACAAATAACCGAGACATGTCAAGCTGCTGTGTGCTCAAAAGCAATCGGTAATCACACATATATGACGTGAATAACGTGACAGTTACATACAAACTGTAGACTCGTTATGTCAGTTACGTTAGCACAAATACTAACATGTCAGTTACCCGTCAGCTACACTATTAATAACTGAAAGTTAAATAGAAAGTGGCAGAAAATGTTCAGTCTGGCTTCATATCGATGGCTGTCTCGTTATCTCTCAGCTCGTTAACGTTTGATTAACATCTCACGGACTACATGGCAGCAGGCTAAGCTAGCTTGCTAGTTAGCATCCCACGTTAGTTAGACAGCTAACTGCAGCTAAACCTAACGTCAAGTAGCAGTAAAAGAGAAGCTAGCATTAGCTGAGTTAGTCAGTTAAACCTGAAGCAGCTGCTCCTGCTAGCTGCCCGGTTAAAACAGCATATGTGAGCCTCAAATGTAAACCACATGGCTGCTGCTGCTGGGAGACTAATGTTCAGCTCGACAGGCCGAACCGAGCAGCTCGTCCTATCCAGTCACTAGCTGCTGCTCAGCCACTTACGGTTCGCTATGTCGCCTCCCATCTTGTACTTGGTGACCACCAGGTCCTCGGCTATGGTCTGTTCCTGCTCGTCGTCGGACATGTTGGCAGTGAAGTTTGAGTCGCTCCTCGGCCCTGGACAGCGACAGTTACCCCGCAGCTCTGCTCGGCTCTGACCGCTGTTGCTGCTGCTAACTCGGGCCTGCTGCTGCCGCCAAGCCCCTCCCGCTTCTCCGTGACGTGAGCAGCGTCACAGCGACCCCAGCGCGCCAAAACGCAGCGACCCTCTGACATGATGCCCGCATGTGTTAGATTCACATGTACTAGTCAGGTGGCCCTCAGCAGGTGGAAAGGTAAGAAATGCAACCAGAAGTAAGGACACAGCTTTCACTGAATTACTGCGCTTGTTTAGTCAACACAACAATGGAAATGTGCCATTGAAAACCGATTAGAAATGTTGTATGACAAATGTGGCTGCTGAAGATTTAGGCTGCGGTATACCAACATTTAGGGAACTACTTTCTGTGTTTGGAAGAACAGGTTTGTGGCGAAGTCTTGGCTTCACTTGACTTCCCTGAGAAGGAGGAAGGAAGCAAGGATGGGACAGATAGAGGAGAAAGGAGGGATATAGGAGAAGGAAGGAATGAAAGAAGAGGAATAAATCATTTAAGGAAGGAGTTCTGGCTGAAGATGAAAGGAAGGATGTAGGAGGACAAGGAAGGATGGAAGGAATGAAGGAAAAAAATGGAAGAGGAGGAAAGAATGGAGGTGAAAGGGGTGATGCTGGAAGAGAAGGATTCAATGAAGGAGAAAGGAGGGGTGTAGGAGGAAGGAAGGAAGGAAAGATGGATAAAGGAAGAGTAAGGAAAAATGTAAGGACAGATGGAGAAGGAGGGAGGGAGGATGGATGGAGGAGAAAGTAGGTGAAAGAGCAAGCAAGGAAGATTTCCTTCTTTTTCTTTCTTTTGGCCAGAATACAGGTAGATGTTGTCATTTCTTATCAACCAGACAATTATGTGTTCAGACATTGCTTTTGAATAGGATGCTTGTATTTCTATTTTGTAACCTTAATATTATTAAGCTAGAAAGTGTGTTCTACTATCTACTGTATTTGTAGTTTTTCAGAGTTAATCAGCACTCAAAATGTTTGCTTAGCTCATTCTAACTTATAGGAGACTGTCGATGCTCCTGTAATATATTTTACTGCAATGGAGGAAATAGATTCATTACAAGCAGAGAGAAGGATGAAAATTGTCCAGCACAGATATTGTGTTTAAAAAGACAGTCTCTCAGAAACCTCAGGAAAATCCTGCAGGTTGCATAAATTATCATCATATCCCAGCACGTTAAAATAAAAAGTTGTTCCAAAATAGATATTCAAAATAATTTTATTGAGTAGAAAATGTGTCATATGACATCAGGAAAAGAGGTTTCAAAACATAAAGTTACAAATCTCCAACAAAAGCAGTTCTCAAAAAACAGTTTTGTTCATTAAAATGTAAACAGAAAAATATAGCTTGTAATCTGTTCTTTTATTGTAGAGTTCTCAGCACTCAGTGCTACTGATTATAGAAACGCGCCCACTGGCCTAAAACGCAGACATAATGTCAGCCTGTAAGAAACGACAAAGGTGCAAACAAGTCACACATATAGTGGGTTTTCTAAATTTTGTCACAGGCTACATTATGATCCTGGCTTTTGATTGCATTTCTTATTTCAGGTCCTTCATGACTTTGTCTCAGAGGGAAGCTCTTGAGATTACAAACATTCTTCATGTAGGTACTGCTTTGGGCTTCAGGAACATCCTGCTGTGCCAGTAGCCTGGATTGTCAAAAGATCTGTCCCCAGCAGGAGGTTCCCCAACACCGACTCCAGCTCGCACTTTTACATGGGGGTCAAACCCGGACTGATGTGCCTCATTGCCCCCCGCTGCTCCTTCCGACTGCCTCTGCACATTCTGGTACATTGCGGCATCTGCAGGCGGCGGGGCAGCAAAGTAGTCCATGTCCTCATATTCATACGCTTCGCCCTCGTCTCTCTCCTGCATCTTCAGCTCCTTCCCGTCTCGGAGAGCTTGTCGTAGCTTTGGCTGTCTGTTTGTGTAATGATAGTTACTGTCCTCCACGTACTCCTCCTCTTCCTCATCATCCCCCTCTTCATCCCCTGTCATCCTTGCTAATGCCAGAGGAGGAGGAGGAGGGTCGTGGGCTGGAGGGCCTTCTTCTTTTTCGCTGCCTCTGATGTCCATGTATTCATACTGAACTTCATTGGATCTGGGACGCTCTGAGTCAGAGTTGTCTTTGCTCGTTGTGCTTGCTCCTCTCACATCGATGGACAACATGGTGTCACATGAGCAGGCTGTTGCTTGTGATGATACAGAGGAGGTTCGTTTCTTGTTTGGCTTCACCCAGTGGCTGCTGTGCCTGGGTGTGACAGGTGTTACACACATCTGCTTGTTCATGTACTCGTATTCTTCATTGTCTGGGTCATCCAAGAGGCCTGACGAGTGAGACTTGCCCATCCTACCAGAAGTGGCTCGAGATGAGTGAAGCAGAGTATCTGCAAAAAAAAGGGAAATGGATTAAGTAAGTTAGTTTTTGTGCATTACCTTAAGAACACATAATCACACAATGTTGTGGCTGTGCTCAGCAAATCATTTTTTAGACATATTCACTGTGCAGTCACTTATTTTCCCAGCACACCTGATAATATTTAGAGAAGTGGATACGTTTCTTTTTGTTAGAATGGTTGGTTTTGCGTTTTAAAAACATATAAAACATTTTCTTTACTTTCCTTCTTTTCTTTTACAGTAAAATGTAACATTTTACAAATCTGGAATTTAATTTGCGCAGTCTTGCAAGAAATTCTGTTACTGTTTTACTGTTATGAAACCTGAAGCTTAATGGGGCCTGACTATCACCTCACGGTAACCTCATAATGATGATGAGACCCCTAGGACTCGCTGCCCATTTCAGCAAATAGCTGTCATATGACCCCCCATACTACAACATGTCAGTTTTTCACTTTGGTCTGTGTACAAATTCAACACACGCGATATGCTGTGTTAAATGGAGATATGGAGATTCTTGTTAGCAGATACGAGCTGTTTCCTACTGTGTCCAGTCTTTGTGCAAACCTAACTTGTTCCAGATATGAGAGTGGTTATCAGCCTTAAATCGGTCTCATCTTTTAAGCAGATGACGACCTTTTCAGGTACTATAAGTGTAGCATAGTACGCAACAAAATATTATATCTGATGGCATATTTATTGCTTGAAATGGTCCAAAAATAATGTATTATTTAAAAGTTACAAAGAAAGATTGTAATAAAACTGTTGGTTTTGTACGGATTTGATAAAATGTTGGCTTTGACCCAGCAGAACTATCCCTGTCCTGTAGATCTATCACCTAATTCCCTAGAACAATTATTAGGGCCATGTAAATTTACAGAAAATGTATCACCTCTCTCTGGGCTGCCTCCAGGAAGCACATATCCATTCTGATCCTCTTCCTCCATTTCTGGTGACGGAGTGTCCGATTGGCCACCGGACATGCTGTCCCTCTGAGACACATAAGCACTGTCCTCTCGCTGACGTCTTCTTTTCAGGCTCCCTGCCAGAAAGAAGTCTTCGCTCATCTCCAGCTCCACTGCTGTGCCACAGCCCTCCGAGCTCTCAGACATAGTGCGGGCAGAGTTTAGTCGAGAGCGTGGCTGCCACGTAGCCTGCACAACACAACACAAACAGCACTGTATTAGCAAATTAACAACAGTTGGAATCTGCAGTCAGATGATGTTGGTGATATCTTGTGATTTTTTAATTGACCCGAAAATTACACAAAACAGTTTATATACAAATTATCTTCACACCAGAGAACTCTGTTTTAACTACCTGCCCTTGGTTGTCAACACCTGGAGTCATAGGCAGGTATCCGGCCACACTTGATGGATTAAGAACCACCTTTACAAGAGAAGACAAATAAGATTTAGATAGAAGAGGTGAAAGAAAATACCTTTTTAGACATAAACTGGCCATAAAATTGACAGAAGGTGGTGTTTCCTACTCTGTGAGTGTCCATTTTGGAGAGGCGACTGAGACTCCTGGACAGGTACTGTGGGACTGGAGTCACACCGTCCACCACCTCCTCTGCCGCCAGGTCCTCCAGATCTACGTCCAGATCATCTAGGTCATCCAGGTCTGCACTCCGCTGGACGGGTTCATCTGGGCCAGCGTCCTGTTGGCTACAGTCCTCCTGGTAGACCGAGGTTAGAGACAGATTAACATCTTGCATATACGCTTTTACTGGAGCTCCACATCAAGCAGAACCATCTACAGTGAAAATAACTGTGGATTAAAGGCTGTCTTACTTTGATCACCAGGTAGCGAGGTGGATCTCTGGCCATTCTGGCAAATTCACTGGCCAGCTCCTTGAATGTTGGACGGACATTCTCATCGATCATCCAGCCTGAGTGATTAAGAACAAGAGTCATAGTGGTTTAACTAAATGTCACCATGCTAACATGCTCACAGTGGCAATGCTATTTTCACCATCTTAATTTAGTGTGCACGCTAAAATTTGCTGATTAGGACTAAACACAAAGTACAGCTGTAGCTGTTGTACTTTCTGGTAATGTCATTATTTTTTCCAAGTATTTTTTTCACTTATCCTAAGGAGGTCATGGATGTAGCTACAAATATTCATGGCAATCCATCCACAATCAGTTGATTTTTCACACTTTGGCCTCATGGTGGGGCAAAATAAAAAGTCAGATCCATGAAACTCTGAGATTCATCCTCTAAGTATAGTGAATATTTTTGAGAAAGTTCATTGCAATTCATATAACAGTTGTAGAGATATTTTAGTATAGATCAAAGTGTTGGTCCAACCAACCCTAGAACATGGCTAAGAAGAATATATTTGCACCACTGCTTGCAGGCAAAAACGAGGCTCAGTAGAGAGCTACTCACACTTGACCATGACCATGTAGACATCAATGGTGCAAATCTGTGGCTGGGACAGACGCTCGCCCTTTTCCAGCAGGTCAGGAACCTCCTGTGAACGCATCGTTGTATACGGCTCAGCCCCATAAGACATCATCTCCCATATGGTCACACCTAAATGAAGGAGAGGGATTTAGTGTGGCCTGAAACTGCAATTCTGGTACATCTGACACACTGCACCAACATTTTCTGTTACTATAAACAATCTGACTTGTCTAATGTGTATTAAAACTCACCATAACTCCAGACATCACTCTGATGTGTGTATCTGCGAAACAAGATGCTCTCTAAGGCCATCCACTTGATTGGCGTCTATGAACACATCCAAAAAATGTCTTTATTGGTGACTTGAGTTTAAAACCCCAGAGTAAATGAACAGTGAATGTAAGAAGGCAGCGGCGACAATGCTTCACAGAGTGCAAAATGGATTCATATCAGACTCTTGTTAATAAACTACGATCATTTTAGCCAACAGACCTTGAGCTCATTGTAAAAGTACTTCTTGTCATCAGGGTAGAGCAGGTCTGCAATGCCGTAGTCTGAAATCTGGGCGGTAAAATTATTCTTCAGGAAAACATTTCTGGCAGCCAGATTCCTGTGGACAATCCTGTTCTCTTCCAGGTAATTCATACCCTGACAAGGAAGGAGAATGCTCTGGTTAAGTGCTTGCATTATCAATTTGTCCACACACGCAGCAAAATGTTGAACATGTTGGTCCCTTTACCTTTGCAATCTGAACACACCAGTTGAGCAGCCTCTGCGGTCCGAGTTTGTTCTTCTGCTTCCTGACGTGCTCCAGCAGGGTACCCTGATTGTAGAGCTGAGTGACGAGTTGCAGGCTGTCACCGGGACAGATACCCTGGGTCCTGACGACGTTAATGTGGTTCAGGCTTCCCAATGCCATCATGTGCTGCAGCAACCATTAAGTGTAAATTATTATCATTATTTCCACAAAACTCTGCTAAATCTATGTTTTGTGTGTGGAATACTCTTCCTACAGACTGAGAGGTACAGACAAATACATATTTCAGGCAGGACTTTTTCTTCAAGTCACATTGTCTTACATCTGTCAGCTCACAGAAGGTCTGTCGACCACTGCGATCATTAATCGTCTTTATGGCCACAGGAAGCTTCACCGTATCTCCTTCAGGAATCCAGTAGCCCTGTGAAGTACAGAGAGCAGAGAGACGCATTCATAATCTGTTAAACAAAAATCTGATGTGTAAGAGGAGCATTGTATGGGCACTTGTTACTACACCAAGTACCTTATAGACGGATCCAAACACTCCGTTACCCAGCAGCTTGACCTTACGGAGCTCTGAGGGCTTCAGGATCCGAGCGTGGACTTGAGACCCTTTTTCTTCCATAGGCTCAAAACCCTGCAGGCACACAGAGTAGACGTTAAAACCAACACAAACAGAGCTTAACACAGCACAGTGAAACGTAAACTACAGATTCAGACTGACCGCTCCGCTCTCCATGTATCTCCTCATTGCTCTCTTGCGACGGATGGCGAGACCTCGTCGGTACAGAACAGTCAGCACGAAGATAGAGAATGATAGGAAGATTAGGGCGATCACTCCGAGGACGATGGCTGTAGTCTCTTGTCTAATGACAGTGATGGAAAGGATATCACAGTATCAGCACTGGATACTCACAAATTTCATAAAATATGTCAGAATGAGGGGCTGCACAGCTAGAAGATCCCCAGTTCACGTCCCCGCCTTCCTGGGATTTTTCTATATGTAGTTTGCATGTTCTCACTGTGCATTGTGGGTTTTCCCCAGGTTCTCCAGCTTCCTCCCACAGTCCAAAAACATGCTGAGGTTAATTGGTGATTCTATATTGTCAGTAGGTGTGAATGTGAGCGTGCTTGTTTGTCTGTCTCTCTATGTGGCTCTGTGATAGACTAGGGTGTCCCCTGCCTTCACCCTGAGTTGGCTGGGATAGGCTCCAGCCCCCCTGTGACTCTATAGAGGATTAAGCGGTGTAGAGATAATGGATGGATGATGTCAGAATGAGAGGAAAACTCACCCAGTAATGTATCGTTTAGCCTCTGCACAGTTCCTGAGTCCTGGACCGGAGCACCTAAATACAAAACCATAAACTGTCAATTTAAAAGGAGAAACACATGCATGTGTGTTTGTGTGCGTCACCTCAGATTTCTACTCATATCTCACCCTTTAGTGCAGTTGACATGGCATGATTCACAGCGGCCCTGCTCGTTGGGGTATTTGAAGATGACTCCCTCCCCTCCCATCACACCGTCGGGACACGTGGACACACAGTGTGGACCGTCCTGCAGGCTGGCACAGGCTACACACTGATCTGCTCCCTAGAAACAGTAAGGGGTGCTTTAGCTGACAGATATTTGCAGGGAGAAAACAAAGGGTTCCAAGTCGTGGCAGTATGGCGGAGAGTCATGTCTAGTTAAAAGCCACTAGATGGCAGCAGAAGTTATTCCTGCTGTCTTGAACTTTAAAGCCAGGTATGAGGTAGAGATAATCATACCGGGCCTGTGCAGGTCTGCTTCCCCTCCTGGACTTTACACTCAGGGTGGCAGGGCATACACTCCCCTGATCGAGCAGCAAACTCCCTCTTCTCCCTGCAGGTAACAGTGAAACACTTAGCACAGCCTCACATTAAGGCAAACAGGTTTAATATTAGGAGTTATTTTGTGAAGACTGACCCGGTTAAGAACATGCAGTCTGGCACGCATGTCCCTCCCCTCCTGTATTTCTTACAGGAGACACACTGGTTCGGACCGGGACCCCAGCAGCCGTCAGAGGAGCACAGGGGGTCACACACATGGCCCTCATTCACTACAAAACACAACACAAATGAGCACACTGATGTGTCATTCACACTGACTAGGTTTAAGATGCTCCGTCTTCACTCACCGCACTCATTTAAAGGTCGGTTCTCCTTGACATCGATGTGCTTCTGGCGTCTCTGCGGACGGGAGCTGCTGCTTAGGATTCGCGTCCAGTTGACAGTGTTGTGGTAGCAGAGGTTCTTGTTTCCTGTGACGTAGACGCCGCCGTCGTTTATCTTTCGCAGCGAGCGCAACCCGAGAGAGGTCAGAGATTTGATCCTCATCACCAGAAGTGAGTAGCCCCTGGAAGAGCAGGAAGAGGATGGATGTTAGGAAACACAAGGGGGAGTGGCGGCACAACAGGTTAAGCCTGGGGATACTGATCAGAAGGTCCGGTTCGATCCCCTGTTGCGGCCACTGTGGGCCCCTGAGCAAGGCCCTTAACCCCCGACTGCTCCCCGGGCGCCACTACGTGGCAGCCCACTGCTCCTAACTAGGATGGGTCAAAATGCAGAGAGGAATTTCCCCAAGGGGATTAATAAAGGATAAATTATTAATTATTATTATTGAATTAGAAGATGAGAATATTGGAGTGTTGTTTAAAATACTATGAAAGTAAATTTAAAAAATGTATAGGCAAATGAATGTTACATTGAAAACCCTCTTTCTGAAATGATGAGATTTGACTTCCTTCACATGGTGGTTTCAGGTTTGTTTTTTCAACTTCAATTTTTTTTTTCTTGGATCACATCAATGAAAAAACATAGTTTGGCTTTCTTGCTCATTATGTGTTTAAGTTGAAGGTTTCACGTCTGAATTGCAGCAATTGCAATTTGAGAAACTTGATTGTTTTAGTTAAAAAATTGGCTCAACTTTAATTCACTGCACCCTTAAAAATAGTGCTTCTCATTATGTGTTTTTCAAACGGCAAAACCTACGTGTTGGAAATTTCAAACAGAAATAGGAACCAAATAAATTCATGTAAATGGTTTTCAGTGTAATTTTGTTGTGCTTAAATTTGAACATTAAATAGATGATCAATAGTGATTACAATTCAAGAAGAAACCCCTGCTTGCCTTTCTTTAATTCCACAAAATACAACCAGAACCTGAGATTCCATAAAAATCCACCCAAACACCCATCAACTTTCATAATAAAGAGCATGCAAAAGATTGTGTAAATTTCTTGTTCCCACCACCAACTTTATCCCACAATCCCACCACTGAATCAGCCGTGCAATAATAACATAGGATGATATTTCAGAAACTGAAAGCAGTATTTTAATCTCAATAATTGCATTACAAGAAGGAGAGACGAGCATGCAAAACGTTTACTGTACCTTCTAGAGCTCACTCCTCTAAATAGGGTAAACATGAGGTATAACAAGGAAATAAAGGTACAAAACACAAACAATCAGATTCATGCCTGCAACAGTTCAGCTTGTTTAATATACAACAACATGATAGTATCAAGAAGGAAAAACTACTACTCACTTGAAAAATGTTCTGCCTTGAATTGTTTGTAGGTTGGAGAAGACTGACAGATCCGACATGCTTTCAGGCCACGACTGGATACTGAGGTAGTCTGAAAGTGGAACTGTGTTTTAGAGACCGTGGCATGACATCTAAAACAAAAGCAGTCGGTTTAAAGGTCTGCTCACCTGTGATTTCCCTCACAGTGCTGAAGATTTTCAGTTTTTCTGGGTCGAGGGGTGGTATGCCGTTGTACACATCACTTTGAGCAAAAAAAAAAAAAAGAAGGCACATATTAAAATACTGACTGACCCACTACATATAGTAAAATCTCTGTTGCATTTTATGAAAACTAATGGGGACCACTGAAAGGAAGAGTTTTATTTACCCTTTTATTCCAGTTACCAGGAAGTGAAGACTGCCCTGGATCTTGGTGCAGTTTATGAAACTGTCTATGTTACGAGCATCAACGGTTTGTCTGGTTGGGCTTCCTGTGCCATGGCAAGCTGGGAGGACAACAAAGAGGAGGAGAACGAAAGGGCTTTGAAAATTAGTCCCTGTTTGGCCATTGACTAAACCTCTCAATCTCATTTGTTGTTTGTTTTCATGAAAATAGTCCCTTCCTGTCTTAAAATGGCTTGGATCCTTCTGCCTTCTCTAGAATTTGCAGCTCGATGAAGTCCTCGCCTCTATCTACATCCAACCCTCCGCCACTTACTGCAGCTCAAGCACACCAGCTCCCCTACAACCCAAACACTGTAAAGGTTCTGTACGCTACATAATGACAAGCTGTAACATAGGTCAGCCACACATGTTCGAACCAGAAACTGATTCTGAAAAGGATAATGATACAGAAACCCTGCAAGTAGACAGGATTAGTTCCTCAGGCTTTTACTTAGGAAACCCCAAAAGTCTGATTCCAAGCTTTGACTGCAGTTTTAAGGGAGAAACACTCAGCAATGGTGCTCACTGCTTATTTCACTCATGACTCAGTTTTAAAGCAAAGGTTCTATTAAATACCTTTGGGACAGAGGCCTCCACAGGGCTCACATCTCTTCACTCCATTTTTCTCCACCTCCATTTTATCAGACGGGCAGTTGCTCACACATGAGCTCCCATCCACCAAAAAGTTTGCTATTAAAAAAACAGAAAGTAAGGTCAACGACCACAGTATGGTGTGCCAGTGATGGCATTAACATTTGTACAGAAAGAACAGCAAACTCTGAGTCTGTGTAAACATGTGGGTGTAAGGCAGCATGAGTGGGGACTCACTGGGACACTGGGCCACACAGATAGAGCCATACTGGTACTTGGCATTGGGGTTGGGCTCCATTTTGAAGGCATGTTTGTTGTAGATCAGAGCCTGGGGACACTGAGGGACGCAGGAGCCTGAGTTGTTGAAGTTCCTGCAGGCCTGTAGAATGTCACATGGAGGAAAGCTGGATTTGATTTATGTCTGAAACATGTTTGTCGCTTGAATATTTGGACCATTCACAATAGTTATTTTATTAACTTTCATGACCCACTGTATCACAGAAAGGTACAACAACGTGTCAGTGATCGGGACACTGAAAATAAGGCAGCGATTTTCAATCTGTATTTCTGACTGCAACATGTTAAAAAGCGTATTGAAGCTTTTGACTCACAAAGCAGTCTGTATCCAGGGGTCCTGTGCAGCCTCCAGCACACTCACTGTGGCAGCAGTCGCTCGGGTTAGTACCAAAGCATCGGCCGTTACACTGAAGGGCGCACACAGTCTTTGTCACTGAAATAAAAGAAGAGAGCATATTAATCCATGAAGTAAACATTTGACACTCCAATGCTATTAATTGAAATTGCGGACAAACATTGATCTTAAAACAAGCATTATCTGTAGGGCAACTTTAAAACTTACCAAGGCAGCGACTGTATTATAAAACTGCAGTAATGCATCAAAAAATAAAGAAATTAAAGCAGAAGGTGTCGATGTGACTCACAGATCTGGCAGGTGTCATTTCCTGGGCCCCAACATGACAAGTCTCCACATGCTTTGTCACAAGGCACTGAGGGAACATTTTACTGGTCAGTAGGTCCATTTTTACATTTTAAGTCTGACATTAAAGGATCGGTTCACATCTTTA
The DNA here is from genome assembly GCA_024666655.1 of Dascyllus trimaculatus. NCBI lineage: Eukaryota > Metazoa > Chordata > Actinopteri > Pomacentridae > Dascyllus > Dascyllus trimaculatus. The sequence goes on from CM045450.1 coordinate 17,166,452, forward strand.
AAGTATGTGTTAAACATTTGCATCACACTGTAATCAGCCTTGTTGTTCCTGCTGTTTATGAAGAACTCAGTTCATTATATGAACTATTTTCAGCACAGGAGATGGAAAACAAAATCTAGAGTCTGTCTGTGTAATAAAAGACACACTCTGGACTGATCCAAAGTCCAGAGTGTTAACCTGTAAACCTAACCCTAACCTATAAATTGTTGAATGGAGCAATAAATGCATTGCAGAAGGCTGCCTGAAATGCAGTAAATAAGAAAATTCATTTTATTTAAACATTTAAACACGAAAAGAAAGAACTAAAAACAAAAATCAAGTTCAAGTCTCATATTTACTTTACAATGCATTTTTACAAAGACTAAACCTGTAGATTTTGCTTCCCGTTTCTTGCACTGAAATAGATTTGTCGCCAGCCAGCAGGCCTGGAATAACAACTACAGTGGCCTGGAGCACTTTTAATGTACATTTAAGTTTTGTTTTCATCTGAACCCATCCTTTACTATAACTGGTGTTCATCAACCTTCTGCACTCACTTTTCGGCCCGTTGCCCTCGATCATAATGTCGGCTTTTTCATCCTTCACTATGTCCCGCCAGTTCACCTGTGGGGCGTAGCTCAGGTACTTGTTCTGGATGATCTTCACTCCTCCCTCCAGTATCTCTGTGGACGACACACATGCATGTAAATGGGGAGGGACAAATTAGGGAAGCAAGCCCCAACAGGCCTCATGACTCATTCCTGTCCACCATTCGCTGTTTACTACACCGCATACAAGCCGAGTATAATGTGCCGCGGCTCATGTTACACTGGCGGTTGAGCGCATGAGACATTCCAGCGGCTCCACATCAGTGCGAGCAGCTCACATCGCTGCCGACCGGTATTCTGCAGGTGTGGCTGCACTGTGTGGGCGTGGGAGCTCCAACAGTAACAGAAATCCACTCTGAGCATATATCTGCTGCATTTCGCCCTCCCACACGTTAAACACACTGCAGGTGTGACTTCCAGTGTACCTGTAAGATGTGTCAGTCCCAGCTCCTGAAGGCCATGCTGCCCTTCCTTCTGGTAGTTGACCATCACAGCCAGGGCATACTGGTCCTCGTAGAGCGTGGTGCCTCGGATGACGCGCAGGTGGTCAAGTGGGAGGCGGCTGAACTCGTTTACAGCGAACAAGATGTAGCCTGTCACCTCCTTAATGGACTGCAAGGTTGAACATTTATTAAAGGAGAGAAAATACAGGTCATTAGAAAAGAAAAGCTTATCTGATTTTACTAATCAGTTAGGTATCAGGGTTACAGCCTGGCAGCAGAGGTGTGTTTTGCTTGTTCTGTTAGTCACCATGACTGGAGGGGGACATACAGTAAATGAGTTCATTGTGCCATTGAAATAAAGACATCATCCATTACAGACACACAAACATGTTTTGGCTCCTTGTGACTTCCGAAGAAACCTCACATGTGGGATTGTTTCTGTCATCGTATGAATAAGTTTGATTCATGTCTGTGTCTAGACTAGTTAGCAGTTTGTCTCAGGGACACGCATTCTGTGAAAGCAACACTGGTTAATTTGTAGACTTGTTATTGTGATGTACACAGCCTAACCTGCAGGAAGCTGAAGTCTCTGGTGTGCTCCATCATGGTGATCTCCAGGTTGCCTATCACAATGTTGCAACCGGTGTACATCTTCTTCATCAGGTTGTACTGGACCTCTGAATTTCCTGTCGTGCTCAGAACGTTCTGGGTGCCGAAGCAAACAACCACTGGAAAAGTAGATGAATAGCAGGTTCTTGTTAATATCTTCAATGTCAGATTGTGTGCTAGGACTGAAAGAAAGAATCTGGTGTTACTTCGGAGTGTTCTTTTTGTTGACAAGTCACAAGAGTGAAATAATCCTTCTGACACAGTGTAGCCAAAGCTTAGGGTTATTTCCACTGACATTGCTGTCCAAAGGTGATGGGCGACATGTTTCTTCATTACATTGAAAACACACACACACACACACACATACAAAAACATACTGTTCCTTCCTGTTAGGGTAATTTAAAAGTACAGTGCCCTGCTGTGTCAGAAAATTATTTTGTCTTTTTTTTTATTGACCCTCGTTTAAAGATTCACATCTTCTGTAGCAATAAGTAGGCTTGAGGCTAAGTGTTGCATGAAAGCAAGAAGTTGGAAAGTACCAGCAAAACACAAAGGATGGCTGTCAGGAAAAATATTATCAGCTTTATTCTTTTACAAATATTCTTTCACTTGCTGCATTTTAGGGACAGTTTTATGCATCATAAGTCAGTAGTCAGTATAATATTACAGTGTATACACTGGGAATAAAGTAATAGTCCCACAAAAATTAAAAAGACAAATGTCCACTGATGGAAGCGCGATAATATCACAATACACACATCCTAATAAATCATTAATGAGCGAACAGTTTTCACAAAGACTGTTTTATGCCATTTACTACAAGCCTCAGCTTACTGTGAATGAATGTACTGTAACAGTGTGGAACAAGCTAAGGATTGTGTACAGGGCATGTCCTCCTCTCCAACAAACATACAAGGCCTTGTTTATGGTCTGTGGGAGTTCAGCCATTCAGCGTCACTCGAAGGCTGCTTTGCTATTCAAATGTCAGACAGAAGAGAAACAGCAGAGGGAAAATGGAAGAACAGCAACAAGAGAGAATCAACATGACTGTTAGTCTGAACGTCATCTAGAAATCAACACTTTGCACAAACATGTACTTATGTGCACTACGTTGGCACCGCTGTCCACATAGTTTTGGTCTGAGAGGGATTTTTTATTGTTTGGGCTTCTGCTTGCAGTTAATTCTGAGGTCTGCTCTGACTCCAGACACCTTTTGGGATGAACTGAAAAACGCAACTTTAATTATCGATCAACATCAGTCCAGACTTTTGTTTTTGTGGCTGAATGTGAAGAAATCTCTGCAACCAGGTGCCAAAACCTTCCAGGAAAAGTAGAGGCCAGTGTTTTTAGATGGTAAATAAGCTGCTGGCATTTTCCTGCCTGTTGCACATTTAAAAATACAAGACAACATTCTGGTCCTTATTAAAAAGTGAAAGTTACATTTGAAACAGAAAAGCAAGTTGCTGCAATAAAGACTTGGCCTTAAAATGGTGAGCTAAACTATTTAAACAATATTAATAGGGTCACACTTGTTATTTTATTCTGTCTCATTTGGCTGCACTATTAGAACTACACTTCCTGAAATTATTTGGTTACCTTGTTAAGCTGCTGGCTACAACTTAATAACTTCAGGCCTTTTTAAGTGACATTTATTTACAATGTGTGCCAATTTAGTTATTGTCATTGACATGCCGACAACTGGATCATCACTGGATGCCCTAAAATTGGCAAGCTGGAGTTCTAGAAAGCATATTTTTCATTGCTAAAGGACATCAGAGCTGAGACATCCTTCTAACGCATGCTAAATCTTTAAATGTGTGTATCAAGTCTCACAGATTAATTTAAAAAAAACCTGGAGGAATAAAACAAAAAGGATCAGCGTGGCTGAACACCACTTGAGGCAACTGAGAGAATGCTTCTTTGTTTTTTGATTCACTCCCCCTTGAACCGTCTGAATCCCAGAACCTGCTGGAGGCACTGAACGGGTTGTCTTTTGAAAGTTTGCCAGAATTTACAGCATCTATCAGTCACAAACTGTAAAAACTGGAAGAACTGTCAACAAAAACTTGGCTCATAATTACCTCATTCTGAATGCCTCCCTCAAAAGATACCAAAAACGAATCATTTGCAATAATCAGATTCTGTAACAAAAAAAACTCTTCAGTCCAACCAAGAAGTCATGACTGACTCAGCAGTGACAAACAGTCACGTGATGAAAGTTTTTTCAGGTGAACTGCAGGCTGTGTAGAAAACTAAGTCAGGAAACTAAAAATATAGGTGGTGACATATCTATAAGGTTGATGGCTCAGTTGTTGGCACCGTTGCATCACAGCTAGAAGATCCCTGATTAGGGTCCCAGTTAGGATGCCTTTGATGTTTCTGTGTGGAGTTTGCATGTTCTCCCTGTGCATGCTTGGGTTTTCTGGGTACTTTGGCTTCCTCCCACAGTCCAAAAACATGCTGAGGCTAATTGATTATTCTAAATTGTCCATAGGTGTGAATGAGAGTGTGCTTGGTTGTCTGTCTCTATGTGTGGTCCTGTGATAGGCTGGCGACCTGTTTAGGGTGTCTCCTGCCTCCCCCCCAATTCAGCTGGCATTGTACCCTAACCCTAACCCTGGCATTGTAACTGTGTCATACTGCACAAAAGACACTTTGAATTCTTTCGACTTCTAGCCATGTTTGTGCTGCTTCCACAGAAGGCCAGGTCTTTAAACTGCAGTGAAATGAGCCAACAGTGAGCAAAACACACCTAAAAACTGCTGTGCATTCAGATGTTTAACCTTAGTCTGAGATTAATAATAAATCCATCACCACCAAATAGCTCAGTCAAAAAAAAGTCAGGTCGATATATTTTTGATTACCGTTCGTGTCAATCTGAATGTGTCACACACACATCAAATATGCGCAACACAAACACATTCCATCGACCGAGTCAAAGTAGACTTCAGCAAAACAACAAGATCAACAAGGGCATAAAAGACTAATGATTATTAACCTCACAGGTACAGCAGGCAGGTCCAAGCACAGTGTGAGTGTGCATGTGTGCACCTCATTACTCATAAATCTGTTCACAAGGTTAAATTGTGGGGAACTGAACTTTGTTAGGCACAAAAAAGTCCCCATAATGTAAATTGTTAAAGGTGAGCATGAAGATTTGGTTTAAGATTATAGTTTAGGATAAGTGGCTTAGAGTTTGAAAGGTTTGTATGGTTACATCTCCAGAAAAAGTACGTTGGTATGAAGTCCTCTGAAGGGATGAAACCATGACTCAGTGTGTGTCAGTGTGTGTGACGACGTTACAAAGAACAAGTCCTCTACTCATAAAGCGCCGATAAGATTCATTTTATTGCATTTCTGAGAACACAAGGTTCAAAGGAAGTGGCTCTGTAAGCTGAAGCAGTTAGGTCATTCAGATCACAAAAACACACATTTCCTCTCTGCAAGGCGTTCAGCCGTGCAGATGATTTGTTTTATTTTGAACATATTTTTAGATATCTCGCTCTCAAAGTCCCGTCACTGCCGCAGTAAAACAGAGGTGATCGGAATTTGTTTATCCTGCTTTCCAGAACTACTGTCTTACTCATAATAGTGACATCTGTGCTCTGTCAGGAATAGCCAGGACATTGTTTTAGGGAAGAAACATTGTTGTTTATTCCTTTAAATGTCATTTTTCGATGTGTTGAGCAACACAAATACACCTCACCACTCGTCTCTGGAGTGAGGCACAGTCTTTAAACCTTAACGCTCGCCACAGTTGGTCTGCACGGATCGACAGCAACACCAGTGGAAGTGGAAACAGTGGTTTCCTCATTGCGATTTGGGTGAACTGACCCTTTACGGGGGGAACTCCACTGATTTTACACATAAAGATCCGATTTCACATTGCGGAGAGTCGTTCCCAGCTTGTGATAACAGTTGTGTAATGTGGAGGAGAACAACCCCGATTATGTGAGCTGGGTTTTCTCAGCTTGAGGGGATGAAACATTTCAACAGAAACCCCTTGTTTCACACTGAGGGAATGGAGTTCAAAAGACATGAGCTTCTGTGGAGCAGAAAGGATCTATTGGCTCAGTCACACAATGTCAGTGGATTGGGAAGAACAGAAAATCCTCCAATTGTTGTACGATCAAAGAATCACATATTTGTAGTTAACAAGTGAAAGCAGATAGAAGCAAACAGTGTGCGGCTCCTTTCTAATGATTCAGATCAGTTGTATTGATGTTAGAAATTGATTTTATGAAGCGGAAACTTCCTCCAGTGGTTCTTTAGTTTAAGGCCAAGAAGAAGCAGGAGAAAAATACAGTTATCAAGCCAATTTAATACATTAACTACAACTTGAATTTTGTTTTAAATCAATTAACGCTGAACTGTCTGTTTAATTATTACAATACTATGTCAACACAACCCCTTAAAACAGTATTTGCAACCTCAAAGGTGAATCTAAATCAATATTTTTAAAAATATTTCAGATCTGTTTTGTGTAGATTAAGATGCTAAAGAAGACAAGGCACGCTTCTACACAATATCGATTATTTTCCTTCTTTCTGTGATATATTTTTTCTACTTTTAATCCTTAATCCTTACTTTTAGGCCTTTGAAATCACTCTTTGTCTGTAAATTGCTTGGCATATGGACGTGGGAGGGTTGCTTGTAGCCGCGTGATCTTTCCCCTTTCACAGATATGAATGTGGGCTCTTTCTGTATATTACATTCCCCTACTTTGCTCAGTGTCACGGTCCTGTTGTTATTAATGAGTTTATATCAATTTCTCCAGTGACTCTTTAGAGACTTTTGTTCATTACAGTCCACTCAATTGAACTGATATCAGTTGACGTGCTGCTAAAGGGTGAAGCTCTTTATCTGCCCCGCCTCATTTAAGCCCTAAAGCGGCTCGTTGCTATCAGCGGATGACTTGAGCTGTTGACTCTATACTGTTTGAGTTGCCTGTTGGGAAATACTTGTGCACACCTGAGCATGAATGTTCAAGAACCTTCTATATGGCCCCAGTATGCGGAGTATGCATGCAACACAAGCACAACCCCCCGTGGAGAGGGAAAAACCGGTATGTATGCATGCGGCACTGTATGTGACAAAAACCGTACCAGCGCACAAGCTGCAGCTGTGGAAGCTGAAAATCTCAACAGGCTGAGTGGGTTTGTTCTGTCAAAGGACGACTTTCAGTGTTGGCAGATGGATGATTGAGGAAAAAAAAGGAATGGGGTGGAGGGTTTGGAGTCAATACACACACATGAACTCAATGGCCCTATTTTGAAAGAGTGCAAAAACAAGTGCACATCGAGTCGTACATCTGGCTGTCTGTGCATCTCTTTACAAACGCTGCAGTATGTCAGCCTTCCTACTGAACCCGTCACCAGCTCTCCTACACAGCACATAGACCTGCTCCAGTATGCCGTCATTGTCCTGAGAGCTGAAGTGTAACCCAACACATGATGAAAACATAACACGGATCAGGTTTAACTGCTTATTTTCATTGCTGCGTTACCAAGGTTTCAATACTGGAAAAGAAGAGAAAAGAATAGAGGGAGGAGGAGATAAACAAGCCCCATAAAGCAACTGAGACGATGACTGAAGTAAACAGAAACTTGGCACAGGAAGGCCAGAGATTACTGCATACCTGGCGAGTGAGCGTGCACGCACAAACACAACAACAGACACCTGAGCACATGAACCAATTGATTTCATATTACATTCATCAGTCCACAGGCAGAGGTCTTGTACAACTGAAGTGGAAGTTTCTCTTTCCATGTTCTCAGTATGTTCTGTACAACTTCACTGAGGCTGACACACAGAGTTGCTTAACATCTCGCGCTCTGGCAACAGGAGCAACGACATATTTGCTGTTTGAGACATCAGTTATTTGGTTAGGTCACGCCTGTAAAAGTACAGAAGCAGTTTTTTTTAAAATGGTGCCACCTATTGTTGTTTTTTAAAGATAAGAAATCAGATTTGACTCACAAACAAGCTCAGCCCTCTCCGATACTTGATACATTTCATATCTGACACATTAAGAACTAACACTAACGCTATTAGCATGTAGGATTTCTCCATGATAAAAAAAAATCACCTGTTTTTCCTGTTGGCACAGGAACTGTATTTTAACATGCACATAGTACAAGTTGGCACTTCCAGTGTTTTTAGTATCTGTTTGTGTAACATGTCCCTCTACAGATTTATGCTCAGATGAGTGTGTCAAGAGCTTTTTCTTTGCTTCATTGCAGAAAAGCGCAGCAAGGATATAAAAAGACACCGAGATGTTGCATAAAACAGAACCATGAATAGCTCCAGTAAACCACAAACCACCTGTGCAACCATCAAGTGTCCTATTACCTAAAATATTACTGCTGACTCATCACACCAAAGGTTAATGATCAGGCCAAATAAAACCCACTGACATCACAATATAGTCAAATTGTTTTAGATGGAATAGTTTTGCAATACTCAACTAATAGAAGTGTCACCAGATGTGCTTCTTTTCCTCATTTTCAACCATTTCTGTATCTTTAATGGAACATCAAGTTCACGTTACATAAACTGCATTCATTTATTTCCTCAAGCAGCACACTGTAACTGATCCTTCTGAGTGATGAAACCTTTTCCAGTACGTTATTGTTGATGCTGATTTTGGTGCTCTAGTCTTTGGTTGTGTCACGTAGGCATCACCTGGAAGATGGATGATCTCATGTTCACATTGTTTTTCTCATCTGATTCACCTGCAGCCAGGTGGCAACAAGAACAACAGCAGCAGCAGCAGGTCGAAGTTCGCACAGAGTCTCACTGAGATTCAAATCACAGCAGCTCTCTGCCTCGAACACGTCACAACCCTCAGCGGCGCCAAGTACCTCCGCACATTTTACTCAAATACTACAATCAAGAAGAGTTTTAATGTACTTGAGTATTTCCACTTATACTACACTATATTTGTGAAACTGTGAAAATGATTTGGAAAGTATTTTCAAGGTGACCTTTCATGCAAAAAACACCAAATAACAAAATAAATATGTCCTGACTTTTGGACTGTAGGTTAATGTTTTCTAGCATTTAGCAGACCAATTGATTAATCAGATAAATGATCTACAGATTACTTCATAACAAGAATTAATGATTAGCTGCACCAAAACAGATTAATAGTTAGCAAAAGGTTATACAGTTTTATAGACTGAAGTTTACCAACAGTATACAAGTTTCACCTCCATCAGTTCCACAATGACAGAGATACACTGTAAAAAAAAAAAAAAAATCTGTCAAAAAACAAAACAGTAAAAATCTGGCAGCAAGGGTGCCACAAAAATACATTTAAAATGGTGGAGTATTGTAACTGTACTGTACTAATATTTTCTATCTGATTTAAATACAGTTAAGCTGTTATTTTATTGTCACATGCAAAAACAAAATTACTATTTGTAATAATGCTGATTTTTGATGGTTTTTGGCCTGCTTTTATTTTATTTTAGATTTTATTATGTAAATTAATAATAATGATGAATAATGGTAATTTTATGAGATTTTATCAGACAATTAACAAAACACGGAAATCTGTAAAATAGTAGTTAAATAGATGATTTACCTTTTTAAAAAAAATCTTAATATACATTTTTCCTTTCAGATGAGCACAAATATCTGTAGTTATTTTTTGTAAATTTACATAAAGTTATTTTTTATTTATTTAAAAAACTTTATTTTACAGTCAAATGTTGCAAAGGACAAATCACAGTTGGTAAAAATATAATTTTGATGTGGATATTATTGAAAATTGTATGGTTAACATGTAGCATATGAACACTTTTCTGTGATTTAACTAGTTTTTAACAGTAATTTGACAGAACAAGGAAAATACACACTACAGCTGTAAATTATTTTAAAAAAAATTGTTAATTTTTTAAAGTTATTTTTTATAGTAGGCTAACATGGCCATTCTACTTCTTCCCAGTAAGTATATGTTGTTGCTTTTAGTATGTTTACACTGTAACACTGATATATTTTTTTACTTAACTAACAAATCAGAAAACTGAAAACACCGAGGAAAGGAAGACAAACACATGAGACAAAGTGCTCCAGTTGAAGGAGAGATGTTTTGTCAGTCAGGCGGTGAAAGGTTGGGCCACTGTGTCGCAAAAACCTTGAAACAATTGAGACAAACATGATAAAGCACACAGAGTCGTGGGAGAGGTGCAGGTGACTCACTGCAAACAAGTTGTACGTGTGTGGAACAGGTTCTGTGAGGAGGAGGAGGAGGAGGAGGAGGAGGACAGGTGTTTCTGCAGCAGAGCGCAGCGAGCAGCTCAGACGTCACGGTTTTTAGAAGTATTTGTCCAAGTGTATCGTAAATATTCTGGATAATAATAATAATAATAATAATCTGTGTGTGTGTGTGTGTGTGTGTGTGTGTGTGTGTGTGTGTGTGTGTGTGTTGCGCCCACCTCCTTGTGTCTGCGCGCCGCACAGTTGGAGAGCGCACGGCAGCAGGACGCACAGCACCACCTGCTGCACCTTCGTCATGGAGCCGCTCATCCTCATCCGAATCTCCAGGCTACTTTAAACACGCATCGACATCCTACTGATGAGAAGAAAATCCGTCTGGCCTTTTATCGTCCAAAAGTTTCAATCAATCATTTCACTCCGATCGTGTCCCTTTAAAACCAGGAAGCTGCAGTTGATCCAGAGGGTCCGGTGTTTTTCTTATTCCTTTTGATTTCCTGTCACAATATGGAGCAAATCCTCACTGCAGGAGTAAACGCTGTTGTCCCTGTTTGACATTTGACTGAGCCGCGACTCCGTCCGAGCTCCGCTCCGACTGAGAGGAATCACTACTGCTCAGTGATTGGAGCGCAGCGCACAGCCAATCAGCGACCGGAGCGGCTCTTTTCTCTGGCACTGATTTATGTGGGAGGACTCAGCGTCTACACAAACTAACAATAGTGACATCATCGCGGCTTGATGATTTTTGTCACCATGCTCACAAACACATTTCCTCTTGTTGATTCATGACAATGCAGCATCTGGCATGTCTTAGTTCACAAGCAGTACATGCAGAACAGCAGCAGAGCAACTGAGGCGAGCTCATCTGAGGTGTTTAATTTCTGCACTGGCATCTTCTGCATGTCTGCACCAACCCTTCCCACTGCTCTGTCTCAATCTGCACTGGCACAACATCAAAGCAGCTTTGACTCTGCTTCTCTTTACTGATCGCTTCATTGCAATTTTACTGCTGCTTTGAGTTGTGTACACTGCTCCATGATTACTTACTGACATTGTGCTACAGACAAGAAGTAAAGAGTGCTCTCTGGCTCTGCCTGCACCTCCTCTGTCTTTTTTCCACCTGTCTGATTAATGTGACAGAAGTAATGTAAGTTGAATATTTCACTACTGACGGAAGCCATTATCAAAAGTATTTCTATTCTTCGTCGCCCTCAGAGAAACAACCTGTTCAAGAATCTAAGATTTCAGTGTCATAACTGGAAGCTGTTCCTGTAGTAAATGCCATGAATGGCTCAGGCTGTTAAAGAAAAACCTTTTAAAACATATTTAATCAAGATTTCAGGTCACAGATAAAGATTAAACTGTAACTGAAGCCCAACTACTCTAAAATGTGTGAGTCAAATAAACTGGATCTACATCAGAAGTACTAAAGTCACAAGTACAAGCAGCCTGGACAGACCTGAAACGTCTGTGAATGTTTTTATTCATTTATATTCACAAATAAGAAATGTGAATGATTAAAGCTGTTTGTCTCAATGTGTTTCTTTGAAGATGTTCTTATCCCTGGGAATAGGAATTGTGTTATATCAATTTATATTTTATATATATATATATATGTACATAAATCCAAGGCTTGTGTCGGCACCTGGGTACGTTTTAGAGCTTCTCTGTCCTCCTTCACCTCCAGATCTTTTAGATCCTTTAGAGCAGCTGCTGTCAACTGATCGAGGCTGGTGGGTAAAAGAGATCAAGCCTGTGCAGCTCCAAAGCTTTGGAGCAGCCTTGAGTGAACTGGATGTTCCTTCTCCTCAGACGTTTTCAGTGGGTTCTGCCTTAATCTGCCTTAGTTGCCTTAATTTGTTGAGCATTTTATATTTATTTTATTTTTGAAATTGATCTTACAAGATGGTATTCTGTTTTTCCTGGTTTTAGTATTTGTTTTTTGTTGTTGTTGTTGTTGTTGTTTTTACAGGTGTTTTTCCTGTCCTAACCCTAACCCTGTTTTTTGCACATGTTGCTGTCTGACTGATAACATGTACTAACATTTTGATAAACTGTCCTATTAAAATAAACTTGATTTAATTGATGTATTTTTTTCTTTTTTCGAATTAAAATTGCCAAATTTGAGGACATTGAGCCTCAGAAACATTCCTATCCGCTTTTTACCACATAAGTCTGATAGACTTTGGCTTTTCTTCCTCATTGTCTGGAGCCTTTCAGACTCCACTGTTCCATGTATGAAATTTGAACAATATTTCTAGGAAAATCAACGGTGCTTTCCACTTTTGAATATTGATTTATTTTCTTCCCATCCATGTAGCACCTGATATGTTGTAGCAAAAGTACTAAGATAATAACCCTTTTCTTTGCTGCAAACTAAGCTGTTGTGTGAGATGGTCATAAATTCATATTATTTGTTTGGTAAAATATTATGGGAAACAGAAAGGTTCATTTAAAGGAGTGGCTCAGCTTGTCTTGGTGTTCACAGATGAAAAAATGCTGGCACTAATTTGATTTACAGCTAATCTTTATTGTGCTGTCTGCATTTTAGAAGGATTAACCCATATTTAGAAGTCAACTATGTTTAAGCTTGAAGATTTTTGTGACTGCAAAAGGGCAAATAATAATAATAGAAAAGGAATAAAGCGTCAAATTCATGTTTGTAAAATTTCTTGTCAAAAAAGAAAACTCATCGAGGTAATAAAACAACATGAAGTGTGTTTTAAGGCTGTTAAAATGTAGTTTAGTGTCTCCAGGATGTAAAAAACTTTGAATTGTATGTAGATTAGAAATTCACTCTTTGAGCTCTGAAACATCATCCCGAGCCACCCGGTCAACTGTTCGGGGCGAGTGCAGGATTCCTAAATGCAGAACAACATTTGGCAGCTCAGCGTTCTCATGTGTGGCCATCAAACAGTGGAACATGTTGCCAGCAGAGCTGATCACATGTACAAACTATCACACTTTCCAGGTAAGGACAAACAATGGCTTCTTTTAAATCAAAGCTGCTCCCACAATGCAACATAATTGTGTGTGTGAGAGAGTGTATTTGCTGAGGAGTGTTTATAGATAAATGAATTTATACTGTTGGGGGAAATTTATAAATGAATGCAATGTTTTTTTTACTAGTTTGCATCAATGTTTGTTAACATCAGCTTGTCCAGGGACTGCAGGTGGAAATTATCACTAGTGCTACAACCTGGTACACTGCATCTCTCCTTTCTGAGGTTAATGTATGTTCCACACTGTCCCTGGTCAAATAAATAAATAAATGAAAATAAAATGAAATATTTGTGCTTTGAACCACACTGAGTGACCCGATATAGTTGCTAAAGGCTGTCCTCTCCTGGCAGAAACCTGTCACAGCAACATCTTCTCCACATTTTGTCTGTGGCCGTTCATCTCATGCGGCGTGGATGTGCAGCAGTAACAGTCAGTCCCAGCTGGTGACACGGGTCATACAGAAAATGGGTTTATTTGTAATACAGCAGGATCTTGTTGTCTTACATCACATACAGATGTCTCCATGCATTCAGCATTGAAACATGGTCGTCACCGTTTTTAAAACTACTTGTGTAACTATAACGGTACAGAATGAATCATCAGAAGTATTTTTTATTCATTTATTATTATTATTTCCGCACTGATTATCATTGTTTCACAGACACAGTCTACACCAAAGTTTCTTTAAACCCCAAAGAAAAACCAACAAAATCTACCACCGAATATGAATCAAGTATACTGGCAAAAACAAAACGTACTATACGACAAAACCTCTGCTTATCATTGTGAACTGTGGTGCAAAAAATAGTAATAATAATAACCTGCCTGTTGAGGGCATAGAGGAATAAATCTGCAAATCATCCTTTATAGATAAATATATGTGACTCGAAAATCAGGACCAAACTAGCCGAGAGGAAATCAATCAGAAGTCATCACTAAATATAAGGCCACGAAAACCAAATGATCAAACTCATGACTTAACACAGAAGCTGAATATGAACAATGCGCTGCTAATTTGGTAGAGTGGAGGTACAGTATGTCACACTGTCGCTATCGTATGAGCAGTAGTGCCCATGTATGTGCAACTGACACAGAACAGTTCTTTGTTTGGACGACTGACAGTTGGAAAAACAAACATCAACAAAGTCATATCTGACTGACTGCTGACTCAGTGCAGTCACACATGACTCGGCACAGCACCTAGAGACTAACATACAGTACATTGCACCTAAAGACGAGAGGTGGACGGAGGAAAAGCCAGTGTCTGCTGTGATTGCTTATGGTTAGTGTGCATTTGTGTGTGTGTGTGTGTGTGTGTGTGTGTGTGCATGTGGTTAAATATGAACATGAGAATCTGTTTTCAATAACTGCTGAAAACTGTGAGGAACAGACTAAAAAATTAAATCTCCCCCAGACCCAGAATCTTGCTTCACACCTACCAATCAAAACCCCTGAACCTCACCCCGCACCCCCATCCCCAAAACAAATAGAGAGTCGGATGGGTGTGGCTGCTGGCTGCTTCTTCCTCTCCTCTTCTTATTTCTTGTTCTTCAGTTGATTGGCCAGCCAATCAAGGCCCTCATAGAGGCCGCCGCCGCTGGTGGCGCAGGTGGCCTGGATGTACCAGTTACGGTGACGCAGAGAGTGTAAGCCCAACTTATCTGTGATCTCGGCAGCGTTCATGGCGTTCGGTAAGTCCTGTCAAGGGGCAGAGAGGTCAGTGAGCAGAGAGTGCTGACTTATAATCTTACAGTACAAGTACAGTATACAGCTACTGCAGGCATGTTTGTGCTCTTATATTTGTCTGTGTGGAATTCATCATCCATCATCAATTCTTCGTTCATTCTGTCTCATCCACTCTGCCACTCCTCTTTCTCTCTCCTCCTCTCTCCCTTTCCAGCTCACTCTGGTCTCTCTTGGTGGTTCCCTGTGAGGCTCATCTTTGGCACAGGATGGAGTTGATGATGCTTTAGGACGACTCCTGTAGCCAGAATCACTAAGTTCACTAGGAGTATACTCATTAATGTCTTCTGGTAATGAATACTGTTCCTCCCGTGGTTCTTTCACTGCTTCTCTGAGTCGTTTCAGCCGTTCTTCTGACCATTCCTGTCCCTGTTCTTCTGCTATCCTCATTTGTCTTCTACGCAACCTTTGCACACCACCTGTCCTGATATTAGAAGACTTATTTGTCTCCTTTTGCGACCTCTCCTGTTTTTCATCACTATCTGTGTACATTTGTACATTTAGTGTCCCTGTTATCCGTTCATCCACCTTCCCCCTATCACTCGCGGCCGGGAATTGCCCTGCCACTTTATCATGATATGGTGGTGGAGGAGCGGAGGCAGACCGCATTACCATCTGCCTGTGTGTTCCCTCCATTTTAAAAAACTGGAGGATGTCTCTCTCTGCTCAGCATTTCTCAATTTTTTCTTCTGATGTTTTTTATCGTAAAAGTTATCTTTTTCTCTTAACTCCTCTTCAACAATGTCACAGTACTTTAAGTTAAATGTGCCCTCTTTTGGCCATTTGTTGCGTCCTGAAGTAATCTTATTCCATCTACGCATGCATCTCCTAATCTTTTTCTTATATGTTGGATGCCTCAACATAATTACCTCAGCAGGCGTTAGTTCATCAGTTTGCTCAAATTAATCCCCATTATCCCCTCCTTTACTATACTGCTGACAATTAATATTTCACTCTATTATTTCACAGTGCATTTATTCTTTTAACATTTCATATGGTTGCTCCTGCATCAGCCAAATCAGACTCAAAAATCTTTATGCTCTTCTACTCTTTATTTTACATTACAATTTATTTTGCACGACTCATATATACACACATTCCTATGTTACTTCTGTACTTTTGTTCTTATCACACGCAATTATACTTATTTACACAAGGATCCTTTTACCACTGTTACACTTGTCTCGTCTCAGTTTTTACTCTTCTTACTTCAAAGTTTATTTACAAATATTTTACAAATATTTACAAGGCCTTAACACGACATGAAGCTATTTTTTTTTTTATCACAGCCCTATTCGCAGCTGTATTCTTCTTCTTCCCGGCTTGAAGTCACCCCTGATGCGGCACAGTGACCTGACGTCCCAAGCGGTACTCTTTACTCACAGTCACCTACCATCCCTGTGGTATTGACTAAAACTCTTCTTTCCCTGCTTGAAGTCACCCCAGAAGCGGCACGTGACCTAACATCTCAAGCGGTACTTAACTACTAAGTCACCTACCATCCCTGTGGTATTGACTAAAAACAACTATTTCCACACTATCTCCTCTCCACTGGGAGACGTTGGTTTCTGCTGTGTGTCTTTTCCCAAACACAGAAAATTATACCACTACCACAAACTAATGTCATACATATCCATATGCAGATTAATTCTTTAAATATCAATCTCTGCCGTTCATCCATCACACTACACATTCATTCTTAAATTCTTTGAATCTGAAGATAACTCATGGCAACCCATACATGTCATTTGTTAATTTTTATCATTAATTCTCTATTAATTCTAGGTTATTTTGGGAACGGTGACAATACCTTGTGACCTTCATGATCACACGAAGGGCCAGGACACCACCCATCAAATTTAGAAAAAAAAAGAGATTGTTTCTCACCTTTCCAGTGGATGTGGGCCCGTTGGGTGGTCCCCGGTCCTCCACCGAGCCCTCTGGCCTCGGCTGCCACCGTCCCTCCTGGCTGGCTCGCCAATTGTTGTGGATCAGGTGGCCACAACTTGTAGTTCTTCAGTTCAGATTCTAGGTTTAAATTATCTTAGTTGTATGAGTGCGTTTGCCAGCGACTCACCAATAGAGGCAAAAAAAAAGAGTCGGAGAAGTCGGTCTTCAGATTCAAAGATAAAAGTATTTATTCTGCAAAACATACAGGACAAATACAGTGAGAGACACCCCGGGGTAAACCCTGACAATCGTTTCTGATGTCCAGACTTTACACTGTTTGGCGCTGGGCTTTCCACGCCCTCAGCCCCCACCTTCTTTTTGACAATAAGTTTTGGGGATTTTCCACGATGACACCACTCATTTTGAAAATAATGCTGACTAATGCTTGGATGGGCAGAGACATCAGGAGGGCTTGCTGTTCCCTCCTGACCTCACTCTCCACCCCAAATGAATATCTTTTGTTCCCAGATGAATGTCTTATATTCTCACTTTGACCAGTACACTGTAGTAAACAAAGTCTCATGCAATCTACTTCTAGCATCCGTGACTGTCAAAGTATCACAAGTATCGTATGATCTATATTCAGCATCTTTGACCTTTATACTTAATACACAAAGTATCGTGCTATCCACATCATGACAGGCTGTTGTTTACGCAACCAGTGCAGGTGCACCCTTCTAACTGTTTTTGACCTTTCATAGATTAATTAAGTAAAAAAGAATATAACAGGCAGATGAACTGCTGAATGCATACAAAAATAAGGCAGCTCTAGTAATGTGCAAATACATTTACACTTATATTTATGCATTTACTTGAATAATTCCCAACAAGTGCATTATAGAATAAATCAAAACATTGTCAACTTTGTTTAAAGTCTTACAAAGACAACTGTAAGCCCAGTGAAACTGCATGGTTCTTTTTTTTGGAGAGTTTGTAGGCAGAGAGCTACAGATTATATATAATCAGGAATGACCTGTAATCATTACATTTTGAAGAATACTTTACATATATAAACATTAAATGTTTAACAAACATATATACTGTTAAAAAAATCTGTCTGTGATTATTAAAACATATAGCAGACAGATTTATATCAATAATTTTATTTCTTCTGTTTTCTTTTGATTGTTTGATTTGTATATCCGTATTTGTGTCGGTTCTTTTTTTTTTTAACCTGTAAAGCGTCTTTGAGTTTTTGAAAAGCGCTCAATAAATGCAATGTATTATTATTATTATTAATAATGGGTTAAAAAAAAGTAATTGCTAGCTTCAGCCTCTTAATAAATGATCTTACATAGTACATCATGAACTGCCTTTCACCTCAGATTTCTAATCATATGTCACCCTTTAGTGCAGTTGACATCACATGATTCACAGCGGCCCTGCTCATTGGGGTATTTGAAGATGACTCCCTCCCTTGCCATCACACCTTCGGGACACGTGGACACACAGTGTGGACCGTCCTGCAGGCTGGCACAGGCTACACACTGATCTGCTCCCTAGAAAACAGTAAGGGGTGCTTTAGCTGACAGATATTTGCAGGGAGAAAACAAAGGGTTCAAAGTTGTGGCAGTAAAGCGGAGAGTCATGTCTAGTTAAAAGCCACTAGATGGCAGCAGAAGTTATTCCTGCTATCCTGAACTTTAAAGCAGGTATGAGGTAGAGATGATCATACCGGGCCTGTGCAGGTCTGCTTCCCCTCCTGGACTTTACACTCAGGGTGGCAGGGCATACACTCCCCTGATGGAGCAGCAAACTCCCTCTTCTCCCTGCAGATAACAGTGAAACACTTAGCAGCGCCACGCCACAGCCAACATTACTCTCATTAAGGCAAACAGGTTTAATATTAGGAGTTATTTTGTGAAGACTGACCCGGTTAAGAACATGCAGTCTGGCACGCATGTCCCTCCCCTCCTGTATTTCTTACAGGAGACACACTGGTTCGGACCGGGACCCCAGCAGCCGTCAGAGGAGCACAGGGGGTCACACACATGGCCCTCATTCACTACAAAACACAACACAAATGAGCACACTGATGTGCCATTGACACTGACTAGGTTTAAGATGCTCCGTCTTCACTCACCGCACTCATTTAAAGGTCGGTTCTCCTTGACATCGATGTGCGTCTGGCGTCTCTGCGGACGGGAGCTGCTGCTTAGGATTCGCGTCCAGTTGACAGTGTTGTGGTAGCAGAGGTTCTCGTTTCCTTTGACGTAGATGCCGCCGTCGTTTATCTTTTGCAGCGAGCGCAACCCGAGAGAGGTCAGAGATTTGATCCATATCACCAAAAGTGAGTAGCCCCTGGAAGAGCAGGAAGAGGATGGATGTTAGGAAACACAAGGGGGAGTGGCGGCACAACAGGTTAAGCCTGGGGATACTGATCGGAAGAATTTTATTTTGCATATTTAGTCTCACTAGTCCTCATTGTTCTCTATAAGACGATGAAGACAGGCGCCTATGAGGTCCTGTCCCTCTAGAATCCACAAGTGAACTCTGCCTGTCGGAGCAGCTCTCTGTCACTCACCTGCAGCTTTAGGAAATGTGGTTACACTTCAGTAGGACTGACACAGACTATGCTGGTTGCCACCAGTGCAGTATGTTGTTTGAATGCAAGGATGGAAACACCAGTAATCAGAATCTTCTCTCTAAAGTCCATCAAAACAAAGTTCAGACAGCCTGGCTCATAGCTGGTCCCCCGTTAACCAGGTATGCTATGTATGCTAGCGGCACTGAGCCCACATGCAACGTTAGCTGAATGACATGAACAAGTGTAATTTATTAAAAACAAACATTAGCCATGATTGGTGAGGTATGAGTGTGTTCAAAGTCAGTGTGAAAGTCAGAGCATCATCTTAACCCGTTCAGAGTTAGTTTCACTCTCAGAGCTCAGAGCAGTGGAGGTTTAATCATTCTGGGGCTGCAGACAAACTCTGGTCTTTTTATTTTCAGTTCTTCTCTAACTGAATGTTGTCAGTGGTAGAAATACTTCAGCTGTTTTCTTACTATCACACAGTAAAGATACTGGCACAGTAAAAGTACCACATTATGCATATTTTAATTTGTGAGTAAAGCTGGTTTTAGTCGACACTGTCTACATTGCTCTGATTGTAGATCAAAAGGTCAGATTGAATTTATGAATGCACTCATTTAAAGATTCTGTGGCTTTTTTTGAAGTTGCAGCTACAATTAACCAGCCCACTTCTCCCTGTACTACTACGAGTCCAAGTCCAGGTCTAACCAAACCCAAAGCCCCTTCACATAGGCAGCTAGTGGAGGAGGACAGAGGAGACGGTGAATGAGTGTCACCCAGCTGTAACCAGGTTCATAGTGAAGACCTGCACCTTTGATTGATCTTTTTTATAGTTTTTAAAAATGTTATTATCAGAATATTGTTAAAGTACAGTATCGATAAGCAGTACTGGTGTAAGCAGCAGTACCGATAAAATCTTAATGACACTATCTCCAGCGGCACGAGACTGATTTGTTTAGAAAACTCAGTGGTGTGAAGTGAGGGAGCCAGGAGTCATGAGGTAAGGACACATTGGAGGAAAGAGGTAAAACCTGATGAACTATCTATTAAGAAATGAAATTATAATGAAAGCACAGTGCTGGGATAGTTGCAGGGCTGATATTGAGATGATAAAAATCAGGTTGAAGAACATTATTTCATTATCTATACGTGAAATAGTAGCTAGGTCTGACCTTAGTTCTGTGTAAATAGGCTAAAAAAGCTAACATTGATTCAACGTCTGTCACAGAAAACATTGTAAAGTTACTTTGAATTTTGAATGAACGACTGAGTAAGGTAGATGGAGAAGATAGAAAGGGAGGAGAGAGAGAAGACGAAGACAAGGTGGAAGGAAAGAGAAAAGAGGTGGAAGGAAAGAGAAGGGCAGCAGAAACGTGACAGAGATAGAATACAAGGCCAAGGGGACCAGGGACAGGAGGAGGTGGGAGAACACCACCGCTGTGACGATATGAAGGAGGGAGAGCGTCAACAACATGAGGGCCTCATTACATTATTATTGACCTTAGCACAGCTCAGTCCATAGATCTTCTTGGATAAGTTTTTCTTTGGATAGATTCTTCTTGTACAAATGCTGCCTGAAACAGTCAAAAACAGTTTGCTTCCCCTCTCACACATCTGCCACTCATCCCCTGTCTCTCACCTTAATGCCTTGCCTGTGATAACGCCCCACCTGGTGTTACCATCCTTCTATGTTCTACTAGGTGAGATCACATTGTCTGGTCACTTATTTCTAATCTGAACTGTTTCACATGAAACCTCAAATGCAAGACACTACTGCATGAGATTAAGTTTGTCTGTATGAGTCTGTAAATGGCAGCCTGCGCCCTTCTGTACTGTGTACATGCTATTTCTCATTGAACTGTGGTAACTGTGATTAAATTCAGTATATATACGTCTGCCATATGTTGCCACCCCTCAAAAATTCCTGCCCCCCTCTCGCCACCCCATAAATATTTTTCTAGATCCGCCCCTGCATGGGATGATATTCCAGAAACTGAAAACAGTATTTTAATCTCAATAATTGCATTACAAGAAGGAGGGACGAGCATGCAAAACGTTTACTGTACCTTCTAGAGCTCACTCCTCTAAACAGGGTAAACATGAGGTATAACAAGGAAATAAAGGAAAAGGAAATAAATAAAACACAAACAATCAGATTCATGCCTGCAACAGTTCAGCTTGTTGATACAACATGATAGTATCAAGAAGGAAAAAATACTACTCACTTGTAAAGTGTTCTGCCTTGAATTGTTTGTAGGTTGGAGAAGACTGACAGATCCGACATGCTTTCAGGCCACGAATGGATACTGAGGTAGCCTGAAAGTGGAACTGTGTTTTAGAGACCGTGGCATGACATCTAAAACAAAAGCAGTCGGTTTAAAGGTCTGCTCACCTGTGATTTCCCTCACAGTGCTGAAGATTTTCAGTTTTTCTGGGTCGAGGGGTGGTATGCGGTTGTACACATCACTTTGACCAAAAAAAAAAAGAAGGCACATATTAAAATACTGACTGACCCACTACATATAGTAAAATCTCTGTTGCATTTTATGAAAACTAATGGGGATTGAAAGGCAGAGTTTTATTTACCCTTTTATTCCGGTTACCAGGAACTGAAGACTGCCCTGGATCTTGGTGCAGTTTATGAAACTGTCTATGTTGTGAGCATCAACGGTTTGTCTGGTTGGGCTTCCTGTGCCATGGCAAGCTGGGAGGACAACAAAGAGGAGGAGAACGAAAGGGCTTTGAAAATTAGTCCCTGTTTGGCCATTGACTAAACCTCTCAATCTCATTTGTTCATTCATTCATTCTTCATTTATTGCAGACACAATTAAGGTCCATAGAGGTAAAAAGAAAAAGTACAGAAGTAAAATAAAATGCATTTAGTTCATCAAGAGCATCTCCATCCAGTGTTTCCTCAGAGCAGATGTGTATCTACAATTGCACATATGAGGATTTGTCAAAGTCTGTACAATTGAGTTGTCTGATCTGTCCAGTCTCTGCATAAATTGAAACATTAAATGTCTTTGTAGTGCCTCACAGGTGGGAATGTGGGCATTCACAAACAACTCACTTGCACTGTGCCACCTTGGCACCCCGAGTAGTAACCTAAGGGAGTCATTGTAGGCCACTTACAGTCTACGTATGGTGCATTTCTTATAGTTCCACCACAAGGGTGCAGTGTACAATGGAGTGCAATAAGCTTTAAAAAGGGCACATTTTACCTTAGGAGAACACATACTAAATTTACGCAGGAGCATATTGACCTGGGCATACAGTTTGCAGTATTGTCTCTGAATGTCTCTGTCATCCCGCCAATCATCAGTTACAAAATGCCCCAGGTCCTTGACTTCACTTGCATGCATGAGAGGCTTTTCACACGAATAAAAAACAGGGAAGACAGCATTTTTGTCCTCCTTGCTTCTAACAATCATTATATTGCTCTTCGTGGGATTATACAGAACATCATTTTCTTTCCCAAATGCAGAACAGATGTTTAACAACTCTTGCATCCCTGCACTATATGGGCTGATTATCACCAAATCATCAGCATACATGAGATGGTTAACAACTGCTGTTCCAAGGACACAACCTGTTCTACAACTGTTTAGCTGTGAGGACAAATCATCAATGTACATATTAAATAAAGCTGGAGAAAGAATCCCCCCTTGACGAACGCCATTACTCACATAAAGAGGCTCAGAAAGAGCACCATCCCATTTTACATACATTAATTGGTTTGCATACCAAAAAGCAAGTATACGGACCAGATATTGAGGCACACCTCTACTGAGTAATTTCATAAATAGCTTAGAATGATTAACTCTATCAAATGCTTTTGTGGCATCAATAAAGCACAGAAAAACAGAGGTACTCAAGCCAAGATATTTTCCAACTATTTCTTTTAGAGCATAAATGCACATATCTGTTCCATGCTTTTTCTTAAAGCCAAATTGATTATCACTTGTTATGACAAACATTTCTAGTCTACTGTACAGAATAATCTCTAACACTTTGGAGAGAATACTGGCAAGAGCAATTGGCCTATAGTTTTGCAGGCTATTTAATTTTGCTGCTTTGTCTGGGCCGCAGTATAGCTCACTGAGTTAAGGCGTTACCACGTGGGCACAGGTTGCCAGCAGCCGGTTGTAAGTTGGAGTCCGGCTCATGACCCTTTGCTGCATGTCTCACTCCTCTCTACCCCCTTTCACCCTGTCTACCAATAAATCTTAAAAAAAAATCTCCCCCAGAAAAATTTAAAAAATAAAATAAAAATTTTGCTGCCTTGTCTTTAATGACAGGAACTAAAACAACAGAGATCATACAATCCGGTAGAACTCCATGAATCAGAAACCCAGTGAAACACATTGATAGTAGAGGACATAACCTATAGCTTGCATATTTCAAATGTTCTCCTGTTATACTGTCTAGCTCACAGGCTTTGTTATTTTCGAGCATCCATATTGCACTATATATTTCACTAGTACGGACTACCATGCCTTCAGTCATATCAACATTGTCAATGACAGTATTCTCACTTTTGACAGAGTTGAATAGGTCACCATAATGTTGGCGCCATAATTCCACAATATTCTTTGATCCACACACACCTTCTATATTAGAAGCCAGAGGAGCTTTAGCATTATTCATGACTTTGACCTCATTCCAGAATTCATAATAATCATTACTCTGAAGTCTTCTGGCCAGGGAATTAGCTCTCATTGTATTTTCATTTCTTTTAATGTAACGAAGAGTATTTTTAAATTTGGCATTAGTAGCTCTTTGAAGCTCAGATAAGAACCCCTGTCTCGGCTTTCCTGCTTCATTCCATAGTTTGAATGCTTCTCTGGCTTCAGCATGTTTCTCTCCCACAAATTCATTCCATCCAGGTTTAATATATTGACTATTGGTTTTTCGTTTCTGAAAACACACATTACTGTCCTTCAGAACATGCATGACACTCTCATACAGTGTGCAGAGTTCACTATAATGTTGTTGTTTGTTTTCATGAAAATAGTCCCTTCCTGTCTTGGATCCTTCCGCCTCCTCTAGAATTTGCAGCTCGATGAAGTCCTCGCCTCTATCTACATCCAACCCTCCGCCACTTACTGCAGCTCAAGCACACCAGCTCCCCTACAACCCAAACACTGTAAAGGTTCTGTACGCTACACAATGACAAGCTGTAACATTGGTCAGCCACACATGTTCGAACCAGAGAAACACTCAGCAATGGTGCTCACTGCTTATTTCACTCATGATGGGTCTTTAAGAAAAGAGGTTTAAACCAACCAGCTGTGGTGGAAAACACCTCAGTACATTCATATTTTCACTACGTCCTACTTTGTTTTATTATATCCAACAGCTCGAGTTACTTTGCAGAACAACATATAACCAACATCCACTGGAGATTAACTATCCAACATTATGAAAAGTAGTTACTGTAAAACTTCCTTATTGCCATCAGCTAAACAATATGGTAACATTAGACATAGTACTCTTACTTTTGATACATTAAATGCATTTTAAAAAGCACATCTGTATCTTAAGTAAAATTTTGATTGAAATGGTTGTAAAAGAGTAGTTTCACATCGTAATTTCTCTTTCTCATACTCAAAGGTAACTTCCACCAGTGCTCTGCTTGTTTCTCAGATGCAGAGAACAACTTTTTGGACTCAGTTTTAAAGCAAAGGTTCTATTAAATACCTTTGGGACAGAGGCCTCCACAGGGCTCACATCTCTTCACTTCATTTTTCTCCACCTCCATTTTATCAGATGGGCAGTAGCTCACACATGAGCTCCCATCCACCAAAAAGTTTGCTATTAAAAAAACAGAAAGTAAGGTCAACGACCACAGTATGGTGTGCCAGTGATGGCATTAACATTTGTACAGAAAGAACAGCAAACTCTGAGTCTGTGTAAACATGTGGGTGTAATGCAGCATGAGTGGGGACTCACTGGGACACTGGGCCACACAGATAGAGCCATACTGGTACTTGGCATTGGGGTTGGGCTCCATTTTGAAGGCATGTTTGTTGTAGATCAGAGCCTGGGGACACTGAGGGACGCAGGAGCCTGAGTTGTTGAAGTTCCTGCAGGCCTGTAGAATGTCACATGGAGGAAAGCTGGATTTGATTTATGTCTGAAACATGTTTGTCGCTTGAATATTTGGACCATTCACAATAGTTATTTTATTAACTTTCATGACCTACTGTATCCCAGAAAGGTACAACAACGTGTCAGTGATCGGGACACTGAAAATAAGGCAGCGATTTTCAATCTGTATTTCTGACTGCAACATGTTAAAAAGCGTATTGAAGCTTTTGACTCACAAAGCAGTCTGTATCCAGGGGTCCTGTGCAGCCTCCAGCACACTCACTGTGGCAGCAGTCGCCCGGTTTAGTACCAAAGCATCGGCCGTTACACTGAAGGGCGCACACAGTCTTTGTCACTGAAATAAAAGAAGAGAGCATATTAATCCATGAAGTAAACATTTGACACTCCAATGCTATTAATTGAAATTGCGGACAAACATTGATCTTAAAACAAGCATTATCTGTAACTTTAAAACTTACCAAGGCAGCGACTGTATTATAAAACTGCAGTGATGCATCAAAAAATAAAGAAATTAAAGTAGAAGGTGTCGATGTGACTCACAGATCTGGCAGGTGTCATTTCCTGGGCCCCAACATGACAAGTCTCCACATGCTTTGTCACAAGGCACTGAGGGAACATTTTACTGGTCAGTAGGCCCATTTTTACATTTTAAGTCTGACATTAAAGGATCGGTTCACATCTTTAAAGTATGTGTTAAACATTTGCATCACACTGTAATCAGCCTTGTTGTTCCTGCTGTTTATGAAGAACTCAGTTCATTATATGAACTATTTTCAGCACAAGAGATGGAAAACAAAATCTAGAGTCTGTCTGTGTAACAAAAGACACACTCTGGACTGATCCAAAGTCCAACTGGTGTTCATCAACCTTCTGCACTCACTTTTCGGCCCGTTGCCCTCGATCATAATGTCGGCTTTTTCGTCCTTCACTATGTCCCGCCAGTTCACCTGTGGGGCATAGCTCAGGTTCCTGTTCTGGATGATCTTCACTCCTCCCTCCAGTATCTCTGTGGACGACACACATGCATGTAAATGGGGAGGGACAAATTAGGGGTTCAAGCCCCAACAGGCCTCATGACTCATTCCTGTCCACCATTCGCTGTTTACTACACCGCATACAAGCCGAGTATAATGTGCCGCGGCTCATGTTACACTGGCGGTTGAGCGCATGAGACATTCCAGCGGCTCCACATCAGTGCGAGCAGCTCACATCGCTGCCGACCGGTATTCTGCAGGTGTGGCTGCACTGTGTGGGCGTGGGAGCTCCAACAGTAACAGAAATCCACTCTGAGCATATATCTGCTGCATTTCGCCCTCCCACACGTTAAACACACTGCAGCTGTGACTTCCAGTGTACCTGTAAGATGTGTCAGTCCCAGCTCCTGAAGGCCATGCTGCCCTTCCTTCTGGTAGTTGACCATCACAGCCAGGGCATACTGGTCCTTGTAGAGCGTGGTGCCTCGGATGACGCGCAGGTGGTCAAGTGGGAGGCGGCTGAACTTGTTTAAAAAGACCAAGATGTAGCCTGTCACCTCCTTAATGGACTGCAAGGTTGAACATTTATTAAAGGAGAGAAAATACAGGTCATTAGAAAAGAAAAGCTTATCTGATTTTACTAATCAGTTAGGTATCAGGGTTACAGCCTGGCAGCAGAGGTGTGTTTTGCTTGTTCTGTTAGTCACCATGACTGGAGGGGGACATACAGTCAATGAGTTCATTGTGCCATTGAAATAAAGACATCATCCATTACAGACACACAAACATGTTTTGGCTCCTTGTGACTTCCGAAGAAGCCTCACATGTGGGATTGTTTCTGTCATCGTATGAATAAGTTTGATTCATGTCTGTGTCTAGACTAGTTAGCAGTTTGTCTCAGGGACACGCATTCTGTGAAAGCAACACTGGTTAATTTGTAGACTTGTTATTGTGATGTACACAGCCTAACCTGCAGGAAGCTGAAGTCTCTGGTGTGCTCCATCATGGTGATCTCCAGGTTGCCTTTCACAATGTTGCAACCGGTGTACATCTTCTTCATCAGGTTGTACCGGACCTCTGAATTTCCTGTCACGCTCAGAACGTTCTGGGTGCCGAAGCAAACAACCACTGGAAAAGTAGATGAATAGCAGGTTCTTGTTAATATCTTCAATGTCAGATTGTGTGCTCGGACTGAAAGAAAGAATCTGGTGTTACTTCGGAGTGTTCTTTTTGTTGACAAGTCACAAGAGTGAAATAATCCTTCTGACACAGTGTAGCCAAGAAGTCCAACCAAGAAGTCATGACTGACTCAGCAGTGACAAACAGTCACGTAATGAAAGTTTTTCCAGGTGAACTGCAGGCTGTGTAGAAAACTAAGTCAGGAAACTAAAAATATAGGTGGTGACATATCGATAAGGTTGATGGCTCAGTTGTTAGCACCGTTGCATCACAGCTAGAAGATCCCTGGTTAGGGTCCCAGTTAGGATGCCTTTGATGTTTCTGTGTGGAGTTTGCATGTTCTCCCTGTGCGTGCTTGGGTTTTCTGGGTACTTTGGCTTCCTCCCACAGTTTCAACCATTTCTGTATCTTTAATGGAACATCATTCATTTGCATTCATTCATTTCCTCAAGCAGCACACTGTAACTGATCCTTCTGAGTGATGAAACCTTTTCCAGTACGTTATTGTTGATGCTGATTTTGGTGCTCTAGTCTTTGGTTGTGTCACGTAGGCATCACCTGGAGGATGGATGATCTCATGTTCACATTGTTTTTCTCATCTGATTCACCTGCAGCCAGGTGGCAACAAGAACAGCAGCAGCAGCAGCAGCAGGTCGAAGTTCGCACAGAGTCTCACTGAGATTCAAATCACAGCAGCTCTCTGCCTCGAACACGTCACAACGCTCAGCGGCGCCAAGTACCTCCACACATTTTACTCAAATACTACAATCAAGAAGAGTTTTGATGTGCTTGAGTATTTCCACTTATACTACACTATATTTGTGAAACTGTGAAAATGATTTGGAAAGTATTTTCAAGGTGACCTTTCATGCAAAAAACACCAAATAACAAAGTAAATATGACTTTTGGACTGTAGGTTAATGTTTTCTAGCATTTAGCAGACCAATTGATTAATCAGATAAATGATCTACAGATTACTTCATAACAAGAATTAATGATTAGCTGCACCAAAACATATTAATAGTTAGCAAAAGGTTATACAGTTTTATAGACTGAAGTTTACCAACAGTATACAAGTTTCACTTCCATCAGTTCCACAATGACAGAAATACACTGTAAAAAAAAAAATCTGTTAAAAAACAAAACAGTAAAAATCTGGCAGCAAGGGTGCCACAAAAATACATTAAAATGGTGGAGTATTGTAACTGTACTGTACTAATATTTTCTATCTGATTTAAATACAGTTAAGCTGTAATTTTATGGTCACATGCAAAAACAAAATTACTATTTGTAATAATGCTGATTTTTGATGGTTTTTGGCTTGCCTTTATTTTATTTTACATTTTATTATGTAAATTAATAATAATGATTAATAATGGTAATTTTATGAGATTTTATCAGACAATTAACAAAACACGGAAATCTGTAAAATAGTAGTTAAATAGATGATTTACCTTTTTTTTAAAAAAAATCTTAATATACATTTTTTTTCTTCCAGATAAGCACAAATGTCTGTAGTTATTTTTTGTAAATTTACATAAAGTTGGTTTTTATTTATTTTAAAAAACTTTATTTTACAGTCAAATGTTGCAAAGGACAAATCACAGTTGGTAAAAATATAATTTTGATGTGGATATTACTTAAATTTTTATGGTAAACATGTAGCATATGAACACTTTTCTGTGATTTAACTAGTTTTTAACAGTAATTTGACAGAACAAGGAAAATACACACAACAACTGTAAATTATTCAAAAAAAAATGCTAATTTTTTAAAAGTTAATTTAGTAGGCTAACATGGCCATTCTACTTCTTCCCAGTAAGTATATGTTGTTGCTTTTAGTATTTTTACACTGTAACACTGATATATGTTTTACTTAACTAACAAATCAGAAAACTGAAAACACCGAGTGTGTGTGTGTGTGTGTGCGTGTGTGTGTGTGTGTGTGTGTGTGTGTGTGTGTGTGTGTGTGTGTTACGCCCACCTCCTTGTGTCTGCGCGCCGCACAGTTGGAGAGCGCACGGCAGCAGGACGCACAGCACCACCTGCTGCACCTTCGTCATGGAGCCGCTCATCCTCATCCTCATCCGAATCTCCAGGCTCCTTTAAACGCGCATCGACTATTCTGATGACAAGAAAATCCGTCTGGCCTTTTATCGTCCAAAAGTTGGATGTGATTGGAGCGCAGCGCGCAGCCAATCAGCGACCGGAGCGGCTCTTTTCTCTGGCACTGATTTATGTGGGAGGACTCATGCGCCTGCAGCCACCACAGTGGGTAAAAGAGGTCAAGCTTGTGCAGCTCCAAAGCTTTGGAGCAGCCTTGAGTGAACTGGATGTTCCTTCTCCTCAGACGTTTTCAGTGGGTTCTGCCTTAATCTGCCTTAGTTGCCTTAATTTGTTTAGTAAAGGAGTGGCTCAGCTTGTCTTGGTGTTCACAGATGAAAAAATGCTGGCACTAATTTGATTTACAGCTAATCTTTATTGTGCTGTCTGCATTTTAGAAGGATTAACCCATATTTAGAAGTTAACTATGTTTAAGCTTGAAGATTTTTGTGACTGTAAAAGGGCACTAGGGCGGCCTGTCAGATTAGATGTTGAGACTGTTTGTGTGTTTATTCGTAGAGCAAGTTCAACAACTTATTGAGACTCTACTGAGCCAGCGTAATGTACAGGGTTAATCAGCATTTGGAAATACTGTAGGTTTGAAAAGTGACATTTTTCCTTTAAATTAAAGCTAAAGTACACATGAGACAATCAACCACAGCCCTTCTATCCTGTATTCATATAGACGACACCTTTTAAGGAGTGATGAAGGCAACATCATACATGCACGTATCCAACATGGAGTCATGCATTTGTAGAATGTGAATCATTTGTGTGACTCGCTTTGCATAAATGACCACAATGCATTGCTACATATGTTCACATTATCACTCTGAAAAAAGAAACATTTGACATATTTTATTTTATATGAGCTGTGCACGAATATATTCCTCCTGTTTGTCACAGATAAAGAAATGTCCATTATGTGGTTTGTGAGGTGTAGTGTTGTGTAGATGTTGTGGCACTGAGGTGACATTTGTAAAGTAAATTACAACCTGTTAGCTACGTGATTTTTCTTCTTTATTCTTGGCTAATTATAAATTCTCTTTGTCACACACAAACACTGTTTTACATTCTGCAGCCACTCACTATGTCATCTATTTTTCTTCCTTTTTTCAATGACTTTATTTCTTTTTTCAGTTTTATTGTGTATCGGAAAACTTTTGCCTCCACACTAAGTAAAACATTTTTTAGTCACATCTTTTATCTCATGTGCAGACAATATGAACATCCACTGTATTTATCCAGCAGGTGGGGGCTGGGGGAGTCACTGAGATCACACAAAGGCCAACCAGTGATCTAGTAGTTTGGACTTATGCCTGTTTGAATCACGGCTGCATGCCATTCCTCAAAACTCATACCCATTTTTACTGTTCTCTCCACTGCCAACATCAAATAAAAGCATAAATACGGCCAAATAATAATAATAGAAAAGGAATAAAGCGTCAAATTCATGTTTGTAAAATTTCTTGTCAAAAAAAGAAAACTCATCGAGGTAATAAAACAACATGAAGTGTGTTTTAAGGCTGTTAAAATGTACTTTAGTGTCTCCAGGATGTAAAAAACTTTGAATTGTATGTAGATTAGAAATTCACTCTTTGAGCTCTGAAACATCATCCCGAGCCACCCGGTCAACTGTTCGGGGCGAGTGCAGGATTCCTAAATGCAGAACAACATTTGGCAGCTCAGCGTTCTCATGTGTGGCCATCAAACAGTGGAACATGTTGCCAGCAGAGCTGATCACATGTACAAACTATCACACTTTCCAGGTAAGGACAAACAATGGCTTCTTTTAAATCAAAGCTGCTCCCACAATGCAACATAACTGTGTGTGTGTGAGAGTGTATTTGCTGAGGAGTGTTTATAGATAAATGAATTTATACTGTTGGGGAAATTTATAAATGAATGCAATGTTTTTTTACTAGTTTGCATCAATGTTTGTTAACATCAGCTTGTCCAGGGACTGCAGGTGGAAATTAGCACTAGTGCTACAACCTGGTACACTGCATCTCTCCTTTCTGAGGTTAATGTATGTTCCACACTGTCCCTGGTCAAATAAATAAATAAATGAAAATGAAATGAAATATTTGTGCTTTGAACCACACTGAGTGACCCGATATAGTTGCTAAAGGCTGTCCTCTCCTGGCAGAAACCTGTCACAGCAACATCTTCTCCACATTTTGTCTGTGGCCGTTCATCTCATGCAGCGTGGATGTGCAGCAGTAACAGTCAGTCCCAGCTGGTGACACGGGTCATACAGAAAATGGGTTTATTTGTAATACAGCAGGATCTTGTTGTCTTACATCACATACAGATGTCTCCATGCATTCAGCATTGAAACATGGTCGTCACCGTTTTTAAAACTACTTGTGTAACTATAACGGTACAGAATGAATCATCAGAAGTATTTTTTATTCATTTATTATTATTTCCGCACTGATTATCATTGTTTCACAGACACAGTCTACACCAAAGTTTCTTTAAACCCCAAAGAAAAACCAACAAAATCTACCACCGAATATGAATCAAGTATACTGGCAAAAACAAAACGTACTATACGACAAAACCTCTGCTTATCATTGTGAACTGTGGTGCAAAAAATAGTAATAATAACAACCTGCCTGTTGAGGGCATAGAGGAATAAATCTGCAAATCATCCTTTATAGATAAATATATGTGACTCGAAAATCAGGACCAAACTAGCCGAGAGGAAATCAATCAGAAGTCATCACTAAATATAAGGCCACGCAAACCAAATGATCAAACTCATGACTTAACACAGAAGCTGAATATGAACAATGCGCTGCTAATTTGGTAGAGTGGAGGTACAGTATGTCACACTGTCGCTATCGTATGAGCAGTAGTGCCCATGTATGTGCAACTGACACAGAACAGTTCTTTGTTTGGACGACTGACAGTTGGAAAAACAAACATCAACCAAGTCATATCTGACTGATTGCTGACTCAGTGGAGTCACACATGACTCGGCACAGCACCTAGAGACTAACATACAGTACATTGCACCTGAAGACGAGAGGTGGACGGAGGAAAAGCCAGTGTCTGCTGTGATTGCTTATGGTTAGTGTGCATTTGTGTGTGTGTGTGTGTGTGTGTGTGCATGTGGTTAAATATGAACATGAGAATCTGTTTTCAATAACTGCTGAAAACTGTTAGGAACAGACTAAAAAATTAAATCTCCCCCAGACCCAGAATCTTGCTTCACACCTACCAATCAAAACCCCTGAACCTCACCCCGCACCCCCATCCCCAAAACAAATAGAGAGTCGGATGGGTGTGGCTGCTGGCTGCTTCTTCCTCTCCTCTTCTTATTTCTTGTTCTTCAGTTGATTGGCCAGCCAATCAAGGCCCTCATAGAGGCCGCCGCCGCTGGTGGCGCAGGTGGCCTGGATGTACCAGTTACGGTGACGCAGAGAGTGTAAGCCCAACTTATCTGTGATCTCGGCAGCGTTCATGGCGTTCGGTAAGTCCTGTCAAGGGGCAGAGAGGTCAGTGAGCAGAGAGTGCTGACTTATAATCTTACAGTACAAGTACAGTATACAGCTACTGCAGGCATGTTTGTGCTCTTATATTTGTCTGTGTGGAATTCATCATCCATCATCAATTCTTCGTTCATTCTGTCTCATCCACTCTGCCACTCCTCTTTCTCTCTCCTCCTCTCTCCCTTTCCAGCTCACTCTTGTCTCTCTTGGTGGTTCCCTGTGAGGCTCATCTTTATGCATCTCCTAATCTTTTTCTGATATGTTGGATGTCTCAACATAATTAGCTCAGCAGGCGTTAGATCATCAGACTGTTTGCTCAAATTAATCCCCATTATTCCCTCCTTTACTATACTGCTGGCAATTAATATTTCACTCTATTATTTCACAGTGCATTTATTCTTTTAACATTTCATATGGTTGCTCCTGCATCGGCCAAATCAGACTCAAAAATCTTTATGCTATACTACTCTTTATTTTACATTACAATTTATTTTACATGACTCATATATACACACATTCCTATGTTACTTCTGTACTTTTGTTCTCATCAATTATACTTATTTACACAAGGATCCTTTTACCACTGTTACACTTGTCTCGTCTCAGTTTTTACTCTTCTTACTTCACAGTTGATTTACAAATATTTACAAGGCCTTAACACGACATGAAGCTATTTTTTTTGTATCACAGCCCTATTCGCAGCTGTATTCTTCTTCTTCCCGGCTTGAAGTCACCCCTGATGCGGCACAGTGACCTGACGTCCCAAGCGGTACTCTTTACTCACAGTCACCTACCATCCCTGTGGTATTGACTAAAACTCTTCTTTCCCTGCTTGAAGTCACCCCAGAAGCGGCACGTGACCTAACATCTCAAGCGGTACTTAACTACTAAGTCACCTACCATCCCTGTGGTATTGACTAAAAACAACTATTTCCACACTATCTCCTCTCTACTGGGAGACGTTGGTTTCTGCTGTGTGTCTTTTCCCAAACACAAAAAATTATACCACTACCGCAAACTAATGTCATACATATCCATATGCAGATTAACTCTTTAAATATCAATCTCTGCCGTTCATCCATCACACTACACATTCATTCTTAAATTCTTTGAATCTGAAGATAACTCATGGCAACCCATACATGTCATTTGTTAATTTTTATCATTAATTCTCTATTAATTCTAGGTTATTTTGGGAACAGTGACAATACCTTGTGACCTTCGGGATCACACGAAGGGCCAGGACACCACCCATCAAATTTAGAAAAAAAAAGAGATTGTTTCTCACCTTTCCGGTGGATGTGGGCCCGTTGGGTGGTCCCCGGTCCTCCACCGATCCCTCTGGCCTCGGCTGCCACCGTCCCTCCTGGCTGGCTCACCAATCTTTGTGGATCAGGTGGCCACAACTTGTAGTTCTTCAGTTCAGATTCTAAGTTTAAATTATCTTAGTTGTATGAGTGCTCAAAAATAGTGGTTGCCAGCGACTCACCAATAGAGGCAAAAAAAAAAGAGTCTGAGAAGCCGGTCTTCAGATTTAAAGATAAAAGTATTTATTCTGCAAAACATACAGGACAAATACAGTGAGAGACACCCCGGGGTAAACCCTGACAATCGTTTCTGATGTCCAGACTTTACACTGTTTGGCGCTGGGGTTTCCACGCCCTCAGCCCCCACCTTCTTTTTTACAATAAGTTTTGGGGATTTTCCACGATGACACCACTCATTTTGAAAATAATGCTGACTAATGCTTGGATGGGCAGAGACATCAGGAGGGCTTGCTGTTCCCTCCTGACCTCACTCTCCACCCCAAATGAATATCTTTTGTTCCCAAATGAATGTCTTATATTATCACTTTGACCAGTACACTGTAGTAAACAAAGTCTCATGCAATCTACTTCTAGCATCCGTGACTGTCAAAGTATCACAAGTATCGTATGATCTATATTCAGCATCTTTGACCTTTATACTTAATACACAAAGTATCATGCTATCCACATCATGACAGGCTGTTGTTTACGCAACCAGTGCAGGTGCACCCTTCTAACTGTTTTTGACCTTTCATAGATTAATTAAGTAAAAAAGAATATAACAGGCAGATGAACTGCTGAATGCATACAAAAATAAGGCAGCTCTAGTAATGTGCAAATACATTTACACTTATATTTATGCATTTACTTGAATAATTCCCAACAAGTGCATTATAGAATAAATCAAAACATTGTCAACTTTGTTTAAAGTCTTACAAAGACAACTGTAAGCCCAGTGAAATTGTATAGTTCTGTTTTGGTTTATTTTTGTTGTTTTTTTTTGGAGAGTTTGTAGGCAGAGAGCTACAGATTATATATAATCAGGAATGACCTGTAATCATTACATTTTGAAGAATACTTTACATATATAAACATTAAATGTTAAACAAACATATATACTGTTAAAGAAAATCATCTGTCCTTTTATACTGAAAATCTGGCAGCAAGGAGGCCATAGAAAATCAGTTAAAACTGAAATGCTGTAACATTCAAACACTGTTAAAACTGATGTGGACAATGTGTAGAGTTTTGCCCTTTAAAAAAATGCAGTTAAAGCATAATTTAAAATTTTGGGGGGAGATTTCACTCGTTATTTTTTTTTAATTTACCAATGCAGGGAAAATCTGTAAAATCACATTTAAATATGATCCAGTTTTCAACCTTTAATATACATAATGTTTCTTACAAATACTAGCTATCTAAAATAATTCAGTTATGTTTGCTGATTTGAATATAGTAAAATTACTGTAATTTTAAGCTCAAATATTGTAAAAGAACAAACTGCCATTGATAAAAGAAATGCTTCAGTGTAGACATTATTGAAAGTTTAGTCTTTTTTCATATGTAAATTATAGTTGTTACAATTAATTAATCATTGTTTGTCATTTGATTTGATAATATTAATTTTAGACTCCTAAAACCATAACAGTTCAACCACATTCAGTTCTGACTCAGATATGTTTGTACATTTAAACTAGCTGTAGAAATGATTCTCTGGTGCAACTTGTGTATTTCCTCCATTGTGTGTGAATCCAGCATCAGCAGCACACAACACTCTCCAGCAGTTGACGTTGCCATGACAACAATGTCAACAATGGGAACATAAACCACATTAAAGCCGCATTAATGCGGGGACAGGATAGCTGTAAATAATCTCCAACAACACCAATTATTCATTAATATAAAACACATTTCAGAATAGAACATTCTTACTCTTCATAACACACTGTATTCATAACATGAGGTATTAACCGGGTCTGGACTGACTTTCTGTTCAGGTCCAGACTTTCAGAAGTTCTGATCTAAACTTCATTAGCTGAAACTATTAGTCAAACAGTAAAATTATCAGCAACTACTTTATTATATTTTTTATTGAAAAAAAGGTTGGTTTTGTTTAATATGCCACCAATTTCTTTTTTAATATAATTGTGAACAGAATATTTTTGGGCTTTGGATTGTTGGTTGAATAAAAGAAGATGTCATCTAAGACTCTTATTTTACACTGTGTTCTGGCATTTTATAGACAAAATGATTCCAGTGATTATTAAAAAATATAGCAGACAGATTTATATCAATAATGGGTTAAAAAAAAAAGTAATTGCTAGCTTTAGCCTCTTAATAAATGATCTTACATAGTACATCATGAACTGCCTTTCACCTCAGATTTCTAATCATATGTCACCCTTTAGTGCAGTTGACATCACATGATTCACAGCGGCCCTGCTCGTTGGGGTATTTGAAGATGACTCCCTCCCTTGCCATCACACCTTCGGGACACGTGGACACACAGTGTGGACCGTCCTGCAGGCTGGCACAGGCTACACACTGATCTGCTCCCTAGAAAACAGTAAGGGGTGCTTTAGCTGACAGATATTTGCAGGGAGAAAAAAAAGGGTTCAAAGTTGTGGCAGTATGGCGGAGAGTCATGTCTAGTTAAAAGCCACTAGATGGCAGCAGAAGTTATTCCTGCTATCTTGAACTTTAAAGCAGGTATGAGGTAGAGATGATCATACCGGGCCTGTGCAGGTCTGCCCCCCCTCCTGTACTTTACACTCAGGGTGGCAGGGCATACACTCCCCTGATGGAGCAGCAAACTCCCTCTTCTCCCTGCAGATAACAGTGAAACACTTAGCACAGCCACAGCCGACATTACTCACATTAAGGCAAACAGGTTTAATATTAGGAGTTATTTTGTGAAGACTGACCCGGTTAAGAACATGCAGTCTGGCACGCATGTCCCTCCCCTCCTGTATTTCTTACAGGAGACACACTGGTTCGGACCGGGACCCCAGCAGCCGTCAGAGGAGCACAGGGGGTCACACACATGGCCCTCATTCACTACAAAACACAACACAAATGAGCACACTGATGTGCCATTGATACTGACTAGGTTTAAGATGCTCCGTCTTCACTCACCGCACTCATTTAAAGGTCGGTTCTCCTTGACATTGATGTGCGTCTGGCGTCTCTGCGGATGGGAGCTGCTGCTTAGGATTCGCGTCCAGTTGACAGTGTTGTGGTAGCAGAGGTTCTCGTTTCCTTTGACGTAGACGCCGCCGTCGTTTATCTTTCGCAGCGAGCGCAACCCGAGAGAGGTCAGAGATTTGGTCCTTATCACCAAAAGTGAGTAGCCCCTGGAAGAGCAGGAAGAGGATGGATGTTAGGAAACACAAGGGGGAGTGGCGGCACAACAGGTTAAGCCTGGGGATACTGATCAGAAGGTCCGGTTCGATCCCCTGTTGCGGCCACTGTGGGCCCCTGAGCAAGGCCCTTAACCCCTGACTGCTCCCCGGGCACCGCTACGTGGCAGCCCACTGCTCCTAACTAGGATGGGTCAAAATGCAGAGAGGAATTTCCCCAAGGGGATTAATAAAGGATAAATTATTAATTATTATTATTGAATTAGAAGATGAGAATACTGGAGTGTTGTTTAAAATACTATGAAAGTAAATTTAAAAAATGTATAGGCAAATGAATGTTACATTGAAAACCCTCTTTCTGAAATGATGAGATTTCAGTTCCTTCACATGGTGGTTTCAGGTTTGTTATTTCAACTTCAATTTTTTTTTCTTGGATCACATCAATGAAAGAACATAGATTGGCTTTCATGCTTATTATGTGTTTAAGTTTAAGGTTTCACGTCTGAATTGCACTAATTGCAATTTGAGAAACTTGATTGTTTTAGTTTAAAAAAATTTACTCAACTTTAATTCACTGCACCCTTAAAAATAGTGCTTCTCATTATGTGTTTTTCAAACGGCAAAACCTACGTGTTGGAAATTTCAAACAGAAATAGGAACCAAATAAATTCATGTAAATGGTTTTCAGTATAATTTTGTTGTGCTTAAATTTGAACATTAAATAGATGCTCAGTAATGATTACAATTCAAGAAGAAAGCCCTGCTTACCTTTCTTTAATTCCACAAAATACAACCAGAACCTCAGATTCCATAAAAATCCACCCAAACACCCATCAACTTTCATAATAAAGAGCATGCAAAAGATTATGTAAATTTCTTGTTCCCACCACCAACTTTATCCCACAATCCCACCACTGAATCAGCCGTGCAATAATAACATAGGATGATATTCCAGAAACTGAAAGCAGTATTTTAATCTCAATAATTGCATTACAAGAAGGAGAGACGAGCATGCAAAACGTTTACTGTACCTTCTAGAGCTCACTCCTCTAAATAGGGTAAACATGAGGTACAACAAGGGAATAAAGGTACAAAATACAAACAATCAGATTCATGCCTGCAACAGCTCAGCTTGTTTAATATACAACAACATGATAGTATCAAGAAGGAAAAACTACTACTCACTCGAATAATGTTCTGCCTTGAATTGTCTGTAGGTTGGAGAAGACTGACAGATCCGACATGCTTTCAGGCCACGACTGGATACTGAGGTAGTCTGAAAGTGGAACTGTGTTTTAGAGACCGTGGCATGACATCTAAAACAAAAGCAGTCGGTTTAAAGGTCTGCTCACCTGTGATTTCCCTCACAGTGCTGAAGATTTTCAGTTTTTCTGGGTCGAGGGGTGGTATGTCGTTGTACGCATCACTTTGAGCAAAAAAAAGAAGGCACATATTAAAATACTGACTGACCCACTACATATAGTAAAATCTCTGTTGCATTTTATGAAAACTAATGGGGACCACTGAAAGGAAGAGTTTTATTTACCCTTTTATTCCGGTTACCAGGAACTGAAGACTGCCCTGGATCTTGGTGCAGTTTATGAAACTGTCTATGTTATGAGCATCAACGGTTTGTGTGGTTGGGCTTCCTGTGCCATGGCAAGCTGGGAGGACAACAAAGAGGAGGAGAACGAAAGGGCTTTGAAAATTAGTCCCTGTTTGGCCATTGACTAAACCTCTCAATCTCATTTGTTGTTTGTTTTCATTAAAATAGTCCCTTCCTGTCTTGGATCCTTCCGCCTCCTCTAGAATTTGCAGCTCGATGAAGTCCTCGCCTCTATCTACATCCAACCCTCCGCCACTTACTGCAGCTCAAGCATACCAGCTCCCCTACAACTCAACACTGTAAAGGTTCTGTACGCTACACAATGACAAGCTGTAACATAGGTCAGCCACACATGTTCGAACCAGAGAAACACTCAGCAATGGTGCTCACTGCTTATTTCACTCATGATGTGTCTTTCGGAAAAGAGGTTTAAACCAACCAGCTGTGGTAGAAAACACCTCAGTACATTCATATTTTCAGTACGTCCTACTTTGTTTTATTATATCCAACAGCTCGAGTTACTTTGCAGAACAACATATAACCAACATCCACTGGAGATTAACTATCCAACATTATGAAAAGTAGTTACTGTAAAACTTCCTTATTGCCATCAGCTAAACAATATGGTAACATTAGACATAGTACTCTTACTTTTGATACATTAAATGCATTTTAAAAAGCACATCTGTATCTTAAGTAAAATTTTGATTGAAATGGTTGTAAAAGAGTAGTTTCACATCGTAATTTCTCTTTCTCATACTCAAAGGTAACTTCCACCAGTGCTCTGCTTGTTTCTCAGATGCAGAGAACAACTTTTTGGACTCAGTTTTAAAGCAAAGGTTCTATTAAATACCTTTGGGACAGAGGCCTCCACAGGGCTCACATCTCTTCACTTCATTTTTCTCCACCTCCATTTTATCAGATGGGCAGTTGCTCACACATGAGCTCCCATCCACCAAAAAGTTTGCTATTAAAAAAACAGAAAGTAAGGTCAACGACCACAGTATGGTGTGCCAGTGATGGCATTAACATTTGTACAGAAAGAACAGCAAACTCTGAGTCTGTGTAAACATGTGGGTGTAAGGCAGCATGAGTGGGGACTCACTGGGACACTGGGCCACACAGATAGAGCCATACTGGTACTTGGCATTGGGGTTGGGCTCCATTTTGAAGGCATGTTTGTTGTAGATCAGAGCCTGGGGACACTGAGGGACGCAGGAGCCTGAGTTGTTGAAGTTCCTGCAGGCCTGCAGAATGTCACATGGAGGAAAGCTGGATTTGATTTATGTCTGAAACATGTTTGTCCCTTGAATATTTGGACCATTCACAATAGTTATTTTATTAACTTTCATGACCTACTGTATCCCAGAAAGGTACAACAACATGTCAGTGATCGGGACACTGAAAATAAGGCAGCGATTTTCAATCTGTATTTCTGACTGCAACATGTTAAAAAGCGTATTGAAGCTTTTGACTCACAAAGCAGTCTGTATCCAGGGGTCCTGTGCAGCCTCCAGCACACTCACTGTGGCAGCAGTCGCTCGGGTTAGTACCAAAGCATCGGCCGTTACACTGAAGGGCGCACACAGTCTTTGTCACTGAAATAAAAGAAGAGAGCATATTAATCCATGAAGTAAACATTTGACACTCCAATGCTATTAATTGAAATTGCGGACAAACATTGATCTTAAAACAAGCATTATCTGTAGGGCAACTTTAAAACTTACCAAGGCAGCGACTGTATTATAAAACTGCAGTAATGCATCAAAAAATAAAGAAATTAAAGCAGAAGGTGTCGATGTGACTCACAGATCTGGCAGGTGTCATTTCCTGGGCCCCAACATGACAAGTCTCCACATGCTTTGTCACAAGGCACTGAGGGAACATTTTACTGGTCAGTAGGCCCATTTTTACATTTTAAGTCTGACATTAAAGGATCGGTTCACATCTTTAAAGTATGTGTTAAACATTTGCATCACACTGTAATCAGCCTTGTTGTTCCTGCGGTTTATGAAGAACTCAGTTCATTATATGAACTATTTTCAGCACAAGAGATGGAAAACAAAATCTAGAGTCTGTCTGTGTAATAAAAGACACACTCTGGACTGATCCAAAGTCCAGAGTGTTAACCTATAAACCTAACCCTAACCTATAAATTGTTGAATGGAGCAATAAATGCATTGCAGAAGGCTGCCTGAAATGCAGTAAATAAGAAAATTCGTTTTATTTAAACATTTAAATGATGTGACTGACAGGTTAGCTTGTATGATGGAAAGAAAAGTGAGGAAAATGTCAAGAGATGTTTCCGTTAAATTTCTTATATTTATAATGTCTTATCTCAATTAATACTCTGTTTAATTGGTTAAATATTCATGTGGAATTTGTTCAATTAAAGTGTAATATTTTGTTTATTTATTCAGTCTGCATATTATATAGCCTGTAGTAGCAGTGTATGTATTAAAGCAGAAACACACAGGAACAGTGTCGCTAATACACCTCAGTATTTGTTTACTGAAAGTCGTGTTGTCATTGCATCTGATATTTTCCTCAAATCGTGCAAGTGTACTTCAGAGTTAGTTCAACCAAATGTGGATCTTCTACTTTCTTTTACGTGAAAAATGTCCTCTTTCGGCACACATTGTTTCCTCCACCTGCTCAGCTGTGGCAGAAAAATAAAAACACGAAAAGAAAGAACTAAAAACAAAAATCAAGTTCAAGTCTCATACACTATATTACCAAAAGTATTTGCTCACCTGCCTTGACTCACATATGAACTT
Organism: Dascyllus trimaculatus; assembly: GCA_024666655.1. Classification (NCBI taxonomy): domain Eukaryota; kingdom Metazoa; phylum Chordata; class Actinopteri; family Pomacentridae; genus Dascyllus; species Dascyllus trimaculatus. The sequence goes on from CM045450.1 coordinate 17,208,453, forward strand.
AAGTGTCATCCCATTCCTAACCCATAGTGTTCAATATGATGTCGGTCCACCTTTTGCAGCTACTACAGCTTCAACTCTTCTGGGAAGGCTGTCCACAAGGTTGAGGAGTGTGTTCATGGGAATATTTGACCATTCTTCCAGAAGCGCATTGGTGAGGTCACACACTGATGTTGGACCAGAAGGCCTGGCTCTCAGTCTCCGCTCTATTCACCCCAAAGGTGTTCTATCGGGTTCAGGTCAGGACTCTGTGCAGGCCAGTCAAGTTCATCCACACCAGACTCTGTCATCCATGTCTGTATGGACCTTGCTTTGTGCACTGGTGCACAGTCATGTTGGAAGAGGAAGGGGCTCCAAACTGTTCCCACAAGGTCGGGAGCATAGAATTGTCCAAAATGTCTTGGTATGCTGAAGCATTCAAAGTTCCTTTCACTGGAAGTAAGGGGCCAAGCCTGACTCCTGAAAAACAACCCCATACCATAATTCCCCCTCCACCAAATTTCGCACTTGGCACAATGCAGTCCGAAATGTACCGTTCTCCTGGCAACCTCCAAACCCAGACTGGTCCATCAGATTGCCAGATAGAAAAGCGTGATTCATCACTCCAGAGAACGCGTCTCCACTGCTCTATAGTCCAGTGGAGGCGTGCTTTACACCACTGTATCCGGCGCTTGGCATTGCACTTGGTGATGTACGGCCTGGATGCAGCTGCTCTGCCATGGAAACCTATTCCATGAAGCTCTCTGCGTACTGTACTTGGGCTAATCTGAAGGCCACATGAAGTTTGGAGCTCTGCAGCAATTGACTGTGCAGGAAGTCGGTGACCTCTTTGCATTATGCGCCTCAGGATCCGCTGACCCCTCTCCGTCAGTTTACGTGGCCTAACACTTGGTGGCCGAGTTGCTGTTGTTCCCAAACTCTTCCATTTTCTTATAATAAAGCTGACAGTTGACTGTGGAATATTTAGGAGCGAGGAAATTTCATGACTGGATTTGTTGCACAGGTGGCATCCTATGACAGTTCCACGCTGGAATTCACTGAGCTCCTGAGAGCGACCCATTCTTTTACAAATGCTTTTCAAAACAGTTTGCATGCCTAGGTGCTTGATTTTATACACCTGTGGCCAGGCCAAGTGATTAGGACACCTGATTCTGATCATTTGGATGGGTGAGCAAATACTTTTGGTAATATAGTGTATTTACTTTACAATGCATTTTTACAAAGACTAAACCTGTAGATTTTGCTTCCCGTTTCTTGCACTAAAATAGATTTGTCGCCAGCCAGCAGGCCTGGAAAAACAACTACAGTGGCCTGGAGCACTTTTAATGTACATTTAAGTTTTGTTTTCATCTGAACCCATCCTTTACTATAACTGGTGTTCATCAACCTTCTGCACTCACTTTTCGGCCCGTTGCCCTCGATCATAATGTCGGCTTTTTCATCCTTCACTATGTCCCGCCAGTTCACCTGTGGGGCATAGCTCAGGTTCCTGTTCTGGGTGATCTTCACTCCTCCCTCCAGTATCTCTGTGGACGACACACATGCATGTAAATGGGGAGGGACAAATTAGGGGTTCAAGCCCCAACAGGCCTCATGACTCATTCCTGTCCACCATTCGCTGTTTACTACACCGCATACAAGCCGAGTATAATGTGCCGCGGCTCATGTTACACTGGCGGTTGAGCGCATGAGACATTCCAGCGGCTCCACATCAGTGCGAGCAGTTCCCATCGCTGCCGACCGGTATTCTGCAGGTGTGGCTGCACTGTGTGGGCCTGGGAGCTCCAACAGTAACAGAAATCCACTCTGAGCATATATCTACTGCATTTCGCCCTCCCACACGTTAAACACACTGCAGCTGTGACTTCCAGTGTACCTGTAAGATGTGTCAGTCCCAGCTCCTGAAGGCCATGCTGCCCTTCCTTCTGGTAGTTGACCATCACAGCCAGGGCATACTGGTCCTCGTAGAGCGTGGTGCCTCGGATGACGCGCAGGTGGTCAAGTGGGAGGCGGCTGAACTCGTTTACAGCGAGCAAGATGTAGCCTGTCACCTCCTTAATGGACTGCAAGGTTGAACATTTATTAAAGGAGAGAAAATACAGGTCATTAGAAAAGAAAAGCTTATCTGATTTTACTAATCTGGCAGCAGAGGTGTGTTTTGCTTGTTCTGTTAGTCACCATGACTGGAGGGGGACATACAGTAAATGAGTTCATTGTGCCTTTGAAATAAAGACATCATCCATTACAGACACACAAACATGTTTTGGCTCCTTGTGACTTCCGAAGAAGCCTCACATGTGGGATTGTTTCTGTCATCGTATGAATAAGTTTGATTCATGTCTGTGTCTAGACTAGTTAGCAGTTTGTCTCAGGGACACGCATTCTGTGAAAGCAACACTGGTTAATTTGTAGACTTGTTATTGTGATGTACACAGCCTAACCTGCAGGAAGCTGAAGTCTCTGGTGTGCTCCATCAGGGTGATCTCCAGGTTGCCTGTCACAATGTCGCAACCGGTGTACATCTTCTTCATCAGGTTGTACTGGATCTCTGAATTTCCTGTCGTGCTCAGAACGTTCTGGGTGCCGAAGCAAACAACCACTGGAAAAGTAGATGAATAGCAGGTTCTTGTTAATATCTTCAATGTCAGATTGTGTGCTCGGACTGAAAGAAAGAATCTGGTGTTACTTCGGAGTGTTCTTTTTGTTGACAAGTCACAAGAGTGAAATAATCCTTCTGACACAGTGTAGCCAAGAAGTCATGACTGACTCAGCAGTGACAAACAGCCACGTGATGAAAGTTTTTTCAGGTGAACTGCAGGCTGTGTAGAAAACTAAGTCAGGAAACTAAAAATATAGGTGGTGACATATCTATAAGGTTGATGGCTCAGTTGTTAGCACTGTTGCATCACAGCTAGAAGATCCCTGGTTAGGGTCCCAGTTAGGATGCCTTTGATGTTTCTGTGTGGAGTTTGCATGTTCTCCCTGTGCGTGCTTGGGTTTTCTGGGTACTTTGGCTTCCTCCCACAGTTTCAACCATTTCTGTATCTTTAATGGAACATCATTCATTTGCATTCATTCATTTCCTCAAGCAGCACACTGTAACTGATCCTTCTGAGTGATGAAACCTTTTCCAGTACGTTATTGTTGATGCTGATTTTGGTGCTCTAGTCTTTGGTTGTGTCACGTAGGCATCACCTGGAAGATGGATGATCTCATGTTCACATTGTTTTTCTCATCTGATTCACCTGCAGCCAGGTGGCAACAAGAACAACAGCAGCAGCAGGTCGAAGTTCGCACAGAGTCTCACTGAGATTCAAATCACAGCAGCTCTCTGCCTCGAACACGTCACAACGCTCAGCGGCGCCAAGTACCTCCGCACATTTTACTCAAATACTACAATCAAGAAGAGTTTTGATGTACTTGAGTATTTCCACTTATACTACACTATATTTGTGAAACTGTGAAAATGATTTTGAAAGTATTTTCAAGATGACCTTTCATGCAAAAAACACCAAATAACAAAGTAAATATGTCCTGACTTTTGGACTGTAGGTTAATGTTTTGTAGCATTTAGCAGACCAGTTGATTAATCAGATAAATGATCTACAGATTACTTCATAACAAGAATTAATGATTAGCTGCACCAAAACAGATTAATAGTTAGCAAAAGGTTATACAGTTTTATAGACTGAAGTTTACCAACAGTATACAAGTTTCACCTCCATCAGTTCCACAATGACAGAGATACACTGTAAAAAATAATCTGTTAAAAAACAAAACAGTAAAAATCTGGCAGCAAGGGTGCCACAAAAATACATTAAAATGGTGGAGTATTGTAACTGTACTGTAATAATATTTTCTATCTGATTTAAATACAGTTAAGCTGTAATTTTATGGTCACATGCAAAAACAAAATTACTATTTGTAATAATGCTGATTTTTGATGGTTTTTGGCTTGCCTTTATTTTATTTTACATTTTATTATGTAAATTAATAATAATGATTAATAATGGTAATTTTATGAGATTTTATCAGACAATTAACAAAACAGGGAAAATGTGTAAAATAGTAGTTAAATAGATGATTTACCTTTTTTAAAAAAAATCTTAATATACATTTTTTTTCTTCCAGATAAGCACAAATGTCTGTAGTTATTTTTTGTAAATTTACATAAAGTTGTTTTTTATTTATTTTAAAAAACTTTATTTTACAGTCAAATGTTGCAAAGGACAAATCACAGTTGGTAAAAATATAATTTTGATGTGGATATTACTTAAATTTTTATGGTTAACATGTAGCATATGAACACTTTTCTGTGATTTAACTAGTTTTTAACAGTAATTTGACAGAACAAGGAAAATACACACAACAACTGTAAATTATTCAAAAAAAATGCTAATTTTTTAAAAGTTAATTTAGTAGGCTAACATGGCCATTCTACTTCTTCCCAGTAAGTACATGTTGTTGCTTTTAGTATTTTTACACTGTAACACTGATATATGTTTTACTTAACTAACAAATCAGAAAACTGAAAACACCGAGTGCGTGTGTGCGTGTGTGTGTGTGTGTGTGTGTGTGTGTGTTACGCCCACCTCCTTCTGTCTGCGCGCCGCACAGTTGGAGAGCGCACGGCAGCAGGACGCACAGCACCACCTGCTGCACCTTTGTCATGGAGCCGCTCATCCTCATCCTCATCCGAATCTCCAGGCTCCTTTAAACGCGCATCGACTATTCTGATGACAAGAAAATCCGTCTGGCCTTTTATCGTCCAAAAGTTGGATGTGATTGGAGCGCAGCGCGCAGCCAATCAGCGACCGGAGCGGCTCTTTTCTCTGGCACTGATTTATGTGGGAGGACTCATGCGCCTGCAGCCACCACAGTGGGTAAAAGAGGTCAAGCTTGTGCAGCTCCAAAGCTTTGGAGCAGCCTTGAGTGAACTGGATGTTCCTTCTCCTCAGACGTTTTCAGTGGGTTCTGCCTTAATCTGCCTTAGTTGCCTTAATTTGTTTAGTAAAGGAGTGGCTCAGCTTGTCTTGGTGTTCACAGATGAAAAAATGCTGGCACTAATTTGATTTACAGGTAATCTTTATTGTGCTGTCTGCATTATAGAAGGATAAACCCATATTTAGAAGTTAACTATGTTTAAGCTTGAAGATTTTTGTGACTGTAAAAGGGCACTAGGGCGGCCTGTCAGATTAGATGTTGAGACTGTTTGTGTGTTTATTCGTAGAGCAAGTTCAACAACTTATTGAGACTCTACTGAGCCAGCGTAATGTACAGGGTTAATCAGCATTTGGAAATACTGTACGTTTGAAAAGTGACATTTTTCCTTTAAATTAAAGCTAAAGTACACATGAGACAATCAACCACAGCCCTTCTATCCTGTATTCATATAGACGACACCTTTTAAGGAGTGATGAAGGCAACATCATACATGCACCGTATCCAACATGGAGTCATGCATTTGTAGAATGTGAATCATTTGTGTGACTCGCTTTGCATAAATGACCACAATGCATGCATGCGTTTGTAAAATTTCTCGTCAAAAAAGAAAACTCATCGAGGTAATAAAACAACATGAAGTGTGTTTTAAGGCTGTTAAAATGTAGTTTAGTGTCTCCAGGATGTAAAAAACTTTGAATTGTATGTAGATTAGAAATTCACTCTTTGAGCTCTGAAACATCATCCCGAGCCACCCGGTCAACTGTTCGGGGCGAGTGCAGGATTCCTAAATGCAGAACAACATTTGGCAGCTCAGCGTTCTCATGTGTGGCCATCAAACAGTGGAACATGTTGCCAGCAGAGCTGATCACATGTACAAACTATCACACTTTCCAGGTAAGGACAAACAATGGCTTCTTTTAAATCAAAGCTGCTCCCACAATGCAACATAATTGTGTGCGTGTGAGAGTGTATTTGCTGAGGAGTGTTTATATATAAATTAATTTTATACTGTTGGGGAAATTTATAAATGAATGCAATGTTTTTTTTACTAGTTTGCATCAATGTTTGTTGACATCAGCTTGTCCAGGGACTGCAGGTGGAAATTAGCACTAGTGCTATGTAGCGTACGTATGCACCAATATAATGTAGCGTAACTACACTTTACAATTAAAATTTGCACTCGTTAATGAAGGGGCACCATCTCAGATTACTGAGAAAATTATCATTCTAGATTAAGTCTCAAAGAGACTTTAATTGAATGAAGTTGATCAGTCTCTTAGCTGAAAATCGTAAATTCTGATTTCATTGACCTCCAGTTCCCAAACAAAGAAATACACGGCAGAACAGATGATAATTATACACAAACATTTATTAACTAAACTACAAACAAACAATAAACAACAATGACATAACAACAGACAGTGAATGAATGAATGCGGATAAGCTATTTAACTGTGATCGTCACTGGAAGCAGCTGATAGAAAGGTGATGAATTTAGAATCACTTTGGAATTGGAAGCCAATCGTAATTTATAAATTCACCCGTTTAGCAGAAGGAAAATGATACTTGCGTAGCCCTTTGATGGAGAGAGAAGGCGGCCGCAGGACGTCCAGCTGTGATGGTCTGCTGGATGCGTCGGATCAGAAACGCAGAGATAAGGAGGCACTTTGGTGTAGTCATGTTGTAAAAATGTACCAAAGTACAAACACTAAGAGTCGAAGCTCATAGTTAAAAGAAAATGTCCATGCTGTTGCATTATTAAAGTTAACTGAAGAGGTTTAACTTCAAGCCTTTAAGAAACAAAAACACAAACCCAAAAAAACTTAGCCTGATAAAAGTCCTTAAAAGAAGTAAACCCTTGAATGAAAGAAAAAGAAACCCTTAAAGTTCTTTAAAAATAGTAAAAGCCCCTAGCACATTTAAAAAGTAAAAGCCGCCGTTGCATTCCAGTGACTTTCCTTTTATATAGAAAGTTTTGGAGTCAAATTCAAATCAGCATCTGACCAATCGTGGCTGTGTCCATCCCAAGGGGTGGTCTTGAGTCTCACTGTCCAGGAGACATCAGAGGTCAAATACCTTTAGAGCATACTTTAAGATCATTTCTTAAACATGCAAATCCAATTGTTAATATCTATGATGATCACAGATCTGAAATCTCACTAAATGTGTGATTAAAACGACACCAAACATGATATGTTTATCTCACATGGTTCCTGAGATAATAATAATAAAAGATATAACACAAGGATAAGCTTACAAATTGTAGACTTCTAGGCTACATGAAAGTAAACTATTAATGTGACTACGGATACAAGCATATACATTCAATTATAAGAAAATTTCGACTTATAAGTATACATGCTGGGAATCAAAGATCTCTCTCTCTCTCACTGTGTGTCTTTTATGGTGGTGTCCGTGACCGAGAGGAGGGGGTGTCGGTTTCTTGTGTTTGCATTGCAATAAACACTTCAGATTCAATGTGTTCTCCTTCCATGCTGGTCCTGATCAACCTGGTATCACAGAGTCCAGATGTTGGGATCATCCCTCCAGAGATGTTGAATTCTTTGATTTTATTATTTAGAAGTGTTTAGTTCAAATCATCAAACAGTTCTTTGTGTTAGGAGAAAAGCCATCTCCTTCTTCTCAGGAGATGTGTGGTTTTCCTCACAAATTGACACTTTTATGACCCTTATCAGATTCTGGTGCAGGAGGGGGCATCCTGTCATCTCCAAAAAGGGGGTGATTTGGGTTAGCTGTCTCTTGAAATGGTTTCTTACCCAATTTACAGCTCTGAGAAACAGTTTCTGGATTATCTGTGCGTTGACTCCCAATGTTCTGCTTCTTTGTACGCTACAGCTACAACCTGGTACACTGCATCTCTCCTTTCTGAGGTTAATGTATGTTCCACACTGTCCCTGGTCAAATAAATAAATAAATGAAAATGAAATGAAATATTTGTGCTTTGAACCACACTGAGTGACCCGATATAGTTGCTAAAGGCTGTCCTCTCCTGGCAGAAACCTGTCACAGCAACATCTTCTCCACATTTTGTCTGTGGCCGTTCATCTCATGCAGCGTGGATGTGCAGCAGTAACAGTCAGTCCCAGCTGGTGACACGGGTCATACAGAAAATGGGTTTATTTGTAATACAGCAGGATCTTGTTGTCTTACATCACATACAGATGTCTCCATGCATTCAGCATTGAAACATGGTCGTCACCGTTTTTAAAACTACTTGTGTAACTATAACGGTACAGAATGAATCATCAGAAGTATTTTTTATTCATTTATTATTATTTCCGCACTGATTATCATTGTTTCACAGACACAGTCTACACCAAAGTTTCTTTAAACCCCAAAGAAAAACCAACAAAATCTACCACCGAATATGAATCAAGTATACTGGCAAAAACAAAACGTACTATACGACAAAACCTCTGCTTATCATTGTGAACTGTGGTGCAAAAAATAGTAATAATAATAACCTGCCTGTTGAGGGCATAGAGGAATAAATCTGCAAATCATCCTTTATAGATAAATATATGTGACTCGAAAATCAGGACCAAACTAGCTGAGAGGAAATCAATCAGAAGTCATCACTAAATATAAGGCCACGCAAACCAAATGATCAAACTCATGACTTAACACAGAAGCTGAATATGAACAATGCGCTGCTAATTTGGTAGAGTGGAGGTACAGTATGTCACACTGTCGCTATCGTATGAGCAGTAGTGCCCATGTATGGCACAAAGAAATAGTTTCATTGACAGAAGTCTGTGGATTCTGCTGGTATCAGCTTGAGACGCAGTAATTCGTCTGCTGTTCAAAAGTGAGTCGTGGACGTGCTGATGAGTGGCCTATCTGCAAACGCCGACGTATCGATCTGCTTACCCTGCTGTCTTTCGCGTTATTATGCAGACACATCACTGAAATGACGGAATATGCATGTCAGGTAAACATCATTACAGCCATTTATAGATTCATCGACAATATTCACATTCAGTAACACAGAGGGACGGAACCAACCCCCGATATGCAGGTCTGAGACAAGAACACACAAGCGAGAGCAACCTGATGCAGTTTGAGTACTCGTACGGACACGCAAGAAGGCAGACAAGCAGCAGCATCTGTGCCGAGTTAATGTGCAGATCTACCTTTATACTGTTTGCACATTAAAAGATCATACAGCTGACTATAGGGGCGTTAGTTTGTTTGTTTGTTTTTAGCAAATGTTGCCATCTGATGCAGAAGTTGCTGGTTCAGTTAGTATAAACAGCACCAGAACACGACGAGCATCAACATCTACGCAGCTCTCAGGATGGAGGAGGCAGCAACAACGCCAGCAGGATGCATGCAGGTCAGGCAACCGAGAACGTGTTGCACGCTTTAAAATATTTAAAAAGGGCAGCATCGACGCTTCAGGTTGCCACATGGGGAGTAGAAACACACGACAGATATCAAAAGATTTCCAAAATGTGGCAGTAAGACGATGTGTGACGAGGAGGGGGAAATCCAGCACTGATCGATACCGTCCAGGACGCTCGCAAAACACACAGTCTGTGTGCATGCACATGTACACACTACATCTGAGTGTCAAAGTGCCTCAGCATTGCTCACTAACTAAAAAGGGAGAGCAAACCATTAAGATGAATTATGGAGACATAAATCTGCCAGCTGTGATTGTTCTCAAACATGGCTCTGTTACCCCGCAGGAATAGATTAAAAAAACAAACAACATGAAGTGCAACTGACACAGAACAGTTCTTTGTTTGGACGACTGACAGTTGGAAAAACAAACATCAACAAAGTCATATCTGACTGATTGCTGACTCAGTGGAGTCACACATGACTCGGCACAGCACCTAGAGACTAACATACAGTACATTGCACCTAAAGACGAGAGGTGGACGGAGGAAAAGCCAGTGTCTGCTGTGATTGCTTATGGTTAGTGTGCATTTGTGTGTGTGTGTGTGTGGTTAAATATGAACATGAGAATCTGTTTTCAATAACTGCTGAAAACTGTTAGGAACAGACTAAAAAATTAAATCTCCCCCAGACCCAGAATCTTGCTTCACACCTACCAATCAAAACCCCGAACCTCACCCCGCACCCCCATCCCCAAAACAAATAGAGAGTCGGATGGGTGTGGCTGCTGGCTGCTTCTTCCTCTCCTCTTCTTATTTCTTGTTCTTCAGTTGATTGGCCAGCCAATCAAGGCCCTCATAGAGGCCGTCGCCGCTGGTGGCGCAGGTGGCCTGGATGTACCAGTTACGGTGACGCAGAGAGTGTAAGCCCAACTTATCTGTGATCTCGGCAGCGTTCATGGCGTTCGGTAAGTCCTGTCGAGGAGCAGAGAGGTCAGTGAGCAGAGAGTGCTGACTTATAATCTTACAGTGCAAGTACAGTATACAGCTACTGCAGGCATGTTTGTGCTCTTATATTTGTCTGTGTGGAATTCATCAATCAGTCTACCCTGCCCGTTTTAATACTGAATTATTATTTAATTAATACTGAAGCCTGTTTAAAGTCTTAGAAAGACAATTGTAAGCCCAGTGAAACTGCATGGTTCTTTTTTTTTGGAGAGTTTGTAGGCAGAGAGCTACAGATTATATATATAATCAGGAATGACCTGTAATCATTACATTTTGAAGAATACTTTACATATATAAACATTAAATGTTAAACAAACATATATACTGTAAAAAAAATCTGTCCTTTTATCCTGAAAATCTGGCAGCAAGGAAAATCAGTTAAAACTGAAATGCTGTAACATTCAAACACTGTTAAAACTGATGTGGACAATGTGTAGAGTTTTGCCCTTTAAAAAAATGCAGTTAAAGCATAATTTAAAATTTTGGGGGGAGATTTCACTAGTTATTTTTTGAAATTTACCAATGCAGGGAAAATTTGTAAAATCACATTTAAATATGATCCAGTTTTCAACCTTTAATATACATAATGTTTCTTACAAATACTAGCTATCTAAAATAATTCAGTTATGTTTGCTGATTTAAATATAGTAAAATTACTGTAATTTTAAGCACAAATATTGTAAAAGAACAAATTGCCATTGATAAAAGAAATGCTTCAGTGTAGACATTATTGAAAGTTTAGTCTTTTTTCATATGTAAATTATAGTTGTTACAATTAATTAATCATTGTTTGTCATTTGATTTGATAATATTAATTTTAGACTCCTAGAACCATAACAGTTCAACCACATTCAGTTCTGACTCAGATATGTTTGTACATTTAAACTAGCTGTAGAAATGATTCTCTGGTGCAACTTGTGTATTTCCTCTATTGTATGTGAATCCAGCATCAGCAGCACACAACACTCTCCAGCAGTTGACGTTGCCATGACAACAATGTCAACAATGGGAACATAAACCACATTAAAGCCGCATTAATGCGGGGACAGGATAGCTGTAAATAATCTCCAACAACACCAATTATTCATTAATATAAAACACATTTCAGAATAGAACATTCTTACTCTTCATAACACACTGTATTCATAACATGAGGTATTAACCGGGTCTGGACTGACTTTCTGTTCAGGTCCAGACTTTCAAAAGTTCTGATCTAAACTTCATTAGTTGAAACTATTAGTCAAACAGTTATATTATCAGCAACTTTTTTTTTTAAATTTAAAAAAAGGTTGGTTTTGTTTAATATGCCACCATTGTCTTTTTTAATATAACTGTAACCAGAATATTTTTGAGCTTTGGATTGTTGGTTGAATAAAAGAAGACATCATCTAAGACTCTTATTTTACACTGTGTTCTGGCATTTTATAGACAAAATGATTCCAGTGATTATTAAAAAATATAGCACACAGATTTATATCAATAATGGGTTTAAAAAAAAGTAATTGCCAGCTTCAGCCTCTGAATAAATTATCTTACATAGTACATCACGAACTGCCTTTCATTACTATTGTAATCAATTCAACAGAAACAGTAATTCAGTGCCACTGAAAGAAAACAACTTCTTCACAAGCAGAAGAAGACATAACTTTGATTTCAGTCACGTTTAAAGCTGTTAACAGGATTTTTGCAGTTTGGTTCCATTTCAATAACAATATCAGTGTGGATCATTCAACATTATTTGATCTTGATCAAGCTACATGTAAATGTTTTTGCAGTCAGAAGGTCAGCTGCTTCATTTTGATGTACACACTTTTGTTCTCCTTTCTGTCTTGCATTCCAATTTTCTTACACCTGTGAGCTATTAATTCTGATGGCAACAGCCCTTTCTTTACTTAATCACAAAAAAGAGCTCATTTTCATCATCCCCCACAGTTTATATAGGTTATGCTGCTTTTGATTTCATATCATAAATAATTTCACCAGCTTAAAACAGGAGTTTGATTTTATCCACAAGAGAGAATAGAAAGTATGTTTATGACTGTTCTTCCTCTGCTACAAGCCGTGCACAGGACGTTTTGTATTCATATGCACTGTGTGTCTGTATGCAGAACAGTGATAGTTTCTTGCCTGTTTATTAGCAAACACAAGGAGCACCGCATCTCTCAGTTCATCCTCAGCCAGCATCCTCATCAGCTCCTCTCGTGCTTCGTTCACACGCTCTCTGTCATTACTGTCCACCACAAAGATTAGACCTGAAACAGCAGAGAAAATATGCCATACAAAGTGTTTTCTACAGAAGAAGAGAAGCGTTCCTCTGTTTGTGCCCTCTGATTAGCTCTGCTCACCCTGTGTGTTTTGAAAGTAGTGTCTCCAGAGGGGACGGATCTTGTCCTGCCCACCTACGTCCCACACAGTGAAGCTGATGTTCTTGTACTCCACCGTCTCCACATTAAACCCTGAAAGGAGGGAAGAGGTCAGGAAAAATGTGAAGCAAACACAGTGATTCATCGTCGGCGTGCATGAATAGAAAACTCCTCACACGTACCAATTGTTGGGATTGTGGTGACTATTTCCCCTAGTTTGAGTTTATAGAGGATTGTTGTTTTTCCAGCGGCGTCCAGCCCCACCATCAAGATCCTCATCTCCTTCTTTCCTATGAGGCTCTTCAGCAAATTCCCAAAAATGTTCCCCATGATTCACAACTTCAGTTTTGCGGCTACAATCGTGATGCCGGAGGCTTTTTTTGCAAAGTCTCAGTCTTCCAGCAGGGATCGATTTTTAAGGAGGGCTGAAAGGAAACAGAACAAATCGCCATTTAGTATGACTTTCATGTGTGCAGCTACACTGAGAAGAGATAATGCTCATGTCAATTATTCACATGTTAGAATAACGGCAGAATTATTAATAAGGCACATTGTCAGGTTTTTGGTAAATTGCAATGAAAAAAAAAACAGCTCCAGCTCATTCCACCTCTCACCTTTCTGAAACTACACCATCATGCCAGAAAATCTCACTTCTACGCGCACACCGCAAGACAGGTGCAGAGCTATGCTTCTCGCCCACAGTCATCATCACAGAAATGGTGATGGAGATGCATGTCAGAGCCTTGACTCCAGGCTACAGCACAATCTGTTCAGACCCTTTTCACTGTTTTTTTTTTCTCCTTCAAATGTTAGCCTGCAACAACGCCAAGCCCTCAGAGCACATGCAGAATGTCCTACATTACACAGGCCTGGCTTCAACATCATCTCATCACAAAGCCACCTGATCTAAAACAGAGACCGAGATGAAAGAAGGCTGCCTTTCCTTTCTATATTATGCTTGATTATATTAAATCAAGTCCCATCAAGCCAAAGTAAAAACTGTCACATATGGCTTTACAACCTGCACCATAACATGCAACACCTTTATCTTAGACTCCTGATTCAGGAAAGAGAAAACCCTTGGGAAAAGGTTTCTTTCAGGGTGAACACACGTATAATAGATGTCACACACGGAGAGCAGGTTTAAATAGCAACAGAGAAATTACAATATTGATGAGCTGTACAACAGTAGGCCTATTAGGTGAATAAGGTGCAAATTAAGGCTGTACAATTTGCGACTGTGTATTGCGATATGATTTTTCAAAGTCAAGTCTCAGTTTAATATTCACTGTGCAATGGATATAAAACATGCGATGCAGCGTTATCACATGAGACACCATCAAAAGCATAACTGTCACACATGGAGGAAAACGTGAATTTGTAAAACCATTGACATAACACTTAAAAGCTTGGGTCAGACGCGCTGCATTTTGTAAATTCACTTTAATTTGTTAATTACATTGCCTGAAATTCAAATTTGAAATTGATTAAATGTTCAGTCTGAGTGCAAATGTGCTAAAAATATGGCTCAGAGAAGACAATTAGCAGCTTCGACGTGCCATGTAGCACTAGTGGAACCCCTCGTTGGGCAAAAATTGGACTCATTTTCATTTCCAGGGTCCAAAATACTCTCTGAGAGCGAGAACCGTTCTCTTTTCCAACACAGTCAACACAATCTGACGTGTTAAAAGTGAGATGTTTTGTTCCAGACTAAATTAAACCTGCTTTCTGACTGTTAAAACATCAAAGTGGGTACTAAAACTTGCACTTTGTGATATATCACAGTGATCACTCATTCTGAATTATTACATGTGTGTGTAATTTTCAACAGACAGACACAGGACGATTCCTTTAATATATAATGTAATTGCACTGATTAAATCATCCTGACTATAGTTATCGTTACAGAGAGCACATAGGCTCAGTAAAGTGAACTAATAGACTAGAAAACGGCAATAAATGCAGCTAGCAGTGTATATATGAGGCTGGATGCAGCCCTGTCCATGGTGCTGAAGAGGACCAACACAGCAGCTGTCACTGCCCGACTCCAGCGCCTCTCCTCGCCATAATATATGTTTAACAACAGGGTTATATAGGACGTGTGTAAACGGTGGTATTCAGCCGGAGCAGGGCCGCGGTGAGTCGGTCTGATCATGTCCACTGAGCTCCGGGTGACTCAGGTTAGCTAGAGATGCTACGTTAGGTAACGTTACAAGCCGTCCTGCCGTCACTAGCTGCACATATAACAACCCCCAACCTCATTTAACTACGATCTGCACTCCCTTTCAGCACAATTCTGTCATTACCGAACCTAAAATAAACTAATTTATTCGTCTCGGTTGGCTTTAATCGCGGAAATCGATTAGACGTGACGGTAGCTAGCCGTCCTGATCCGCCCCACTCATCCGACCGCTCATCACCTCAGCAGGCATCCTGCTGCCAGCGAGCCGCCCGCCGCTGCTCCAGCCCGGGGCCACACCGAGGCTACACACCAGCACACAGGACCCACACCAGCACCGCTATTATTCTACCACTTACTGGGACCCTTGTTAAATGTTTAGGTGTAGGTGATGGAGCCAGTCTCCTGACTTACCTTAGCTGAGCAGTCCTCTACTGAACGTCTCACGATATTTTCCGGGTGACAAATCAGCAGGAAACGAGATCTCGCGAGAGTAGGTGTCAGCACCAAAATGTAGTTGACAGACCTTTGAAAGAAGGACGCTGGAGCAACCTGGTGTGTTTGGTAGCAAATCTGATTCATTTATGGCCATTTTTGTTATTAGTCTTGATTTTGCATTAAAAAATGCAATATTATTTTATGTCCAACAGTGTGGCTGTATTTTATTTTCATGTGCAACATTACCTCAGTATTACTCACTGTTTCTCTTTCCTTTTAGCTTGCTGGATTTTATGTATTTGTTTTTTCTTCTGGGCACTGAATTTATTCTTATGTTACTGATTTTTTCCCCTATATTATCTGAGTATATCTGGCACAAAAAATTTGTTCAGGACTAATAAAATTCCTATCTTAACTTAAAATGGATTGTGCATAGGTATGCAACTGTGGTCTTTTACTACTGGCCCACGGTTAGATTTTAATGTCTGTTTCTACCCATCTCCGAACATCGTACTGATTAGTTAGGGCACATCTAAACTCAAACAGGTGATAGTGTTAACAGCTCTCATTATTTACACATGCATTGCACAACCACCCACACAAAAGATTTTATTTATTTCACTTTATTTTGGTCAGAGTTTCATAACTCTCCTTATGTGGGATGGGATAAATGGCACCATTGCAGAGCTGGAACAATTAATCGAATAGTTGTCTAGAATGTGATTCATTAACTATTTCAGTAAATTAGCTAATCAATTTTTAGCATTTTGGGAGGAAAAAATATCTGAATTTTCTGATTGCAGCTTCTTCAGTTTGAATATTTTCTGGTTTCTTTACTCCTCTCTGACAGAGAACTGAATATCATGGGAAACACTGCTCAATATTTTTAGACCAAACAACAAATCAATTAATCAAGAAAATGATCAGCAGATTAGCTGGCAATGAAAATAACTATTACACTCCTACATCATTGTCATTCACATAGTTACTTACAAATACAGCCTGAGCATAGTTGTTACCAAGACTATTGTAAAACACCTGTGTAGATGTGCAGGGCTTTAAAATAGAATGGAATAGAATAGAATAGAATGCTTTATTGTAATCAAACATGGAAAATTTGGCTCCTCACAAAGGAGGAACCTAGAGCAAGTGTGTCTCAGTAATTACAATGATTTAAATTAATGTAAGAAGGTTTTCAGTAATATAAAAATGTATGTATACATTTATAAAGATTTTCCTCCAAACACCTCCCCTCCGCTTTAAGCCTGTGTTCCGAAACTGTGCAACCCAGAGGAACAACCAGGGTAAGTTTCCTCGGGTAGAAATATAGACAACACATTTTGAGATGTCACTGCAGGAAATCTGCGAGAGTGCCAACAATATTTCAAATCCATTTAGATGTTCCACCTCCTGAGCCTTGGTCAGGCGCCTGCTGGCTCACTGCGGGAATGAATGGAACAGAGGTATCATCAGTGTTATTCATTACACCTGTGATTTTCTTATTATCACCAGTCAACACGACTGCTGTGAAACTGCCCTGTTCTTCCCTCGCTGTGCGTCACATATTTCAGTCACATGTTGTTAGCTGAGCTCTTCTACAGGACCTTAGGGTTATGTAAAAATTTAGGTTAAATTTAAGCTTGTATTGGCTGAGAAAACGACAACATGGAGTCTTTGCTCACTTAATGAAAACATAGATCACAAACATGATCATTAAAGTTTACATACTACCATGGTTA
This sequence comes from Dascyllus trimaculatus, assembly GCA_024666655.1. NCBI lineage: Eukaryota > Metazoa > Chordata > Actinopteri > Pomacentridae > Dascyllus > Dascyllus trimaculatus. The sequence goes on from CM045450.1 coordinate 17,225,485, forward strand.
ACTATTTTCCAGTGTGCCATGCCATAAGAACTTTTCTGTAGGAGAAAACAAGTTAAGTAGATCAACACAACTGAAATACACATTCTAAGTGTTTCTTTTAAACATTATAGTTTATATTATTAGACTCTAAGCTGTAGTTTAGGCTCTTTCTATCAGTTCCTGCTGAGTTCTGGAGACACTGCTCTGTTTCATGCTTGGCATTGTTTGTTTAAAAATGTTTGTCTGTGCTTTTATAGAAAATGTTCTGTCCTTCTGCATCATCTGCTGGTTTGGCAGTGCTACTGAGGCACAGAAAAAGATGGTTAGAAAACTGTAACAATGGCCAGTAAACTATTAGCAATCACATTTCCAATTAGGGATAAATAAATCAAACGTCCCTGGCCTCCTCATTTGAATTGTTTGACTGATTTAAATGACCATTTATTCCTCAAGCCGTTAAGTTTTTAAATGGGTAACACATAATAATAACTAGGAAGTCTAGCTAGTCTAACCATTCTAATCTGTCACAGCATTCACAATAGGAGTATGTCTCTGCAGGATTTATTTGCTGAGGTGAAATGCCATGTGGCTTTGCTGCAAACCAAATTTCCCCACAGGGACAGATAAAGTGTTGTTCCATCATGTAACACCAGACTGACTCCATGATGTTGGGATCAGGGCTCCATGGGGTCAAACCATCTGTCACATCTTGCTCTTTATGACTCTGCTTGTATGTTTGGAGTCATTGTCATGACGCAGAACCGATGTGGGACCACTCAGGCACCCCCACCCACCCAAGGGCCTTACACATCAGAAGATTAATTTTGTTCACTGAAGTGCATCAATAAAGAAAACAACAGACAACACAGTAATGTGGCAAATCCACAAAGTATGTTTTAAAAATGCATTAAGAGAATTTACAGTAAAGCTTTACTCAACAGTCATAATCACAAATGCTGAGAAGCACCATCAACTTCTCATTTAAACACTGCAAACCAGCTGAGGTCTTCCAAATGATTACCAAAAAGTACACACTTGCTTTGCTGAATATTAATGACTTGTTTGCTAATCTGCATCAAATTCAGCAAAAAAATAAGAAATTAGCAAAAAAATAAAAGCCTGAGAATTGAGAAGTTGTAATAATTCTATTTGCTGCTGAGCCTGGCCTCCTGTTCTATAAAGTTCCTGTTGTATGTGTGAAGTTATGGAGGAAATGGTGAAATGGTTTCCAGCATTGAATAACACTTGTGCAATATTTTCAGCCACAGATGGGGAACAAAGTAAAATATCTGTTGCATAAGAAGAGTGCAAGAAATTATCATTATGAAACGTAATCCTAAAATGCATAGTGTAAACAGACCAACAGACCGACTCATAATGACAGCTCAGATGTTGCACAAGTGTTTTTCAATGTTGGTTAAGCTCACAAGACAGCAGTATGTCTTAACCAGGTATTGCCATAGATAATCTATCACCTACTGGAAGCCTGTGTCAATGTCAGACAGATGTTGAATGTGACGATGGACCAGATCAAAGACAAAAACAACATGGTTTTACCAGCATGCACTTATCTTGTATGTGATCTGAGGGAGGAAGTAGGCTTTATCTTTAGTTTGCACATGGATGAGTCATTAGTTTCCATTTCAGTGTAGCCCTGTAAGAGTTTCAAGATACCATTTTTAATCACATACCCATTTTAAAACAAGATATTTAAATTCCCCGTAAACTCAAACCTCTTGCTGGTTTCTACGATGCACACGTTTGCTTTGTTAGGCAGAGGTGTGATGGAGGCTCCTGGTTAAGCAACATGGTGCTTCAGCCTGGCAACAGTGCTGAAGCCCAGCACACGCATCATTGAGTGTTTGTTTTAGTTAACACCAGAGCTTAATATTAAACTTACTCCTCTGCATGACAAACCCTCCTTTGTGTAACACTTGAGCAAGTGGCACAAATGCTGCAATCTGTGGCAGTGATCCTGCTAGAAAACAGAGCAGTTGAGACCAATGTGTGTAGTTTTGTGGGTTATTTTGTTGCAAACATGCCTTCACTTCATTGACACAACATATTTGGGATTCCAATATGGCATACATGAAACTGACATTAACATATTAGGGGGCGAGACAGTTATGTTGGCTATTGGACCAAATTGTACAGGATATGAAGAGACAAGATTCCTTACTTATTCTGAATCATCTCTTCTTTCTGTTAAAGCTGTCGTAATGTTTAACCTAGTCTCATACAACATTTCTTCTGATATAAAGTCTTTGGTTTACGAGCAGCAAACGAATGGCTATCACATTTTATGAGATGTATATTGTATAGCCATCTGAGCCATATCATTCTGGTAAAGAAACATTTTCCTGGATTGTTTCTGAAGAATTATGCAGACATCTAGTCAGAAACTGCGTCAATTTCTGAGCTCCTGTAACCTTGGTTAAATGCCACATGTGCTAATAAAGTCATATTATATTCTCTTTATACCTGATTTGCTGACATTTTGTCACCCTCTAACAAGTCATCGAGGCTTTCAGCCTCACAGGAGGGCTTATGCAGTTTAAACTAAAAATAGCAATGATGAAAGTGAGACACAGGTGAAGAAACCTGGTTTTGATATCACCAGCAGCTGTGAGAAAATCTATTTCTTCAGTTCTCACAAAATAATGCAAATCTTTGAGAATCTTTTACATTATACAATTAATCAAGTTTTAATATGACAACACGATTAGTATTTGGTGTAATGCTTGTATGAACATTTTAATTTTAGTTAAGAACTGGACTTTAATTGGTATTTGTTGCCACTTAACCAGGAGCATCAAAATAAATATAATACATACATTTATGTAGAAATATGCACCATGTAAGCACAACATGAGTGGAAGTAAGGGGCCCTGAGATTATACGCAATAATGCATGCGTCACTTTAATGCTGTTATTTAAATTTGCATTGTACTTTATAATCAAATAACCATGAATGAATATACACATGATAAGTCTGGAGCCTCCCTAAAGAGAGCAGCAGAGCTCCAGCTCCAAGCAATCCAGACTCAAATTAATCGAATGTTCTGTTGATGACAAGTGTCATCTGTAGAACATATCAATAAGTACACATAATCAGTCCTTGCAGGTGAATTCTACACAATGGTGTTATATAATCAAATACATTTACTCAAGTATTATGCTGAAGTACAAATTCAAGGAACTTGTAATCTGATTGAGTATTATCTAATTTATGCAACTTCACCTTCTTCTCTAAATATGGTGCTTTTGTATGTGTCTGACAGCTTTAGTTACTTTTCAGATAACAGTTTTCATACCCTTCCTGTCAAGTGAGAGGTCACATATTTCAAAGTGTGGTGATTTTGTGTGTGTTGAGAAAATGTTCCTACTTCTTCAGATAAATAAACTATTCGCTTTTTGGATAAGCTGGAAGATTTCCCATTACAAAGCTGAAAACAGGTTGTTTCTCTCAACTCATGAAAGGCTGCCTTTTGTGGCATGTGTGGTTCTCATAGGAGAACAAACATGAGTCTGACAGATTCACCAGCCAGACAATGTTACTGTTATTGGCCTATTGTTGATATATCTCTATACACCAACCAGGCGTAACATTATGACCACCTGCCTAATATTGTTTTGGTCCCTCTTATGTGCTCAAAAATGCTCTGAACCATTGGGCATGGACAAGAGGACCTCTCAGGGTGTCCTATGGGGTCTGGAACCAGGATGTTGGCACTGGATCCTTTGTCAAACTTGTTCCACTGCATCCTGTTGATGCTTGATCACAATGGGGTGGACGAAGTTTGGAGGTCATATCAACATGTTGGGCCATTGTCATGTTCCTCAACATGTTCCTGATTGATGTTTTTTCCATGTGATGGGGTGCATTTTCCTGCGGGGGTAGGCCAGTGACATTTGGGATTTCCATTTGCATGATGGAGTGTGCTTGTTGTGGGACAATGTTTATTTGGGTGTCAGGAGGATGTTTAGTATTTGATATACACTATATTACCAAAAGTATTTGCTCACCTGCCTTGACTCACATATTAACTTAAGTGTCATCCCATTCCTAACCCATAGGGTTCAATATGATGTCGGTCCACCTTTTGCAGCTATTACAGCTTCAACTCTTCTGGGAAGGCTGTCCACAAGGTTGAGGAGTGTGTTCATGGGAATATTTGACCGTTCTTCCAGAAGCGCATTGGTGAGGTCACACACTGATGTTGGTGGAGAAGGCCTGGCTGTCAGTCTCCGCTCTAATTCATCCCAAAGGTGTTCTATCGGGTTCAGGTCAGGACTCTGTGCAGGCCAGTCAAGTTCATCCACACCAGACTCTGTCATCCATGTCTGTATGGACCTTGCTTTGTGCACTGGTGCACAGTCATGTTGGAAGAGGAAGGGGCCCGCTCCAAACTGCTCCCACAAGGTCGGGAGCATAGAATTGTCCAAAATGTCTTGGTATGCTGAAGCATTCAAAGTTCCTTTCACTGGAACTAAGGGACCAAGTCTGACTCCTGAAAAACAACCCCACACCATGATTCCTTCTCCACCAAATTTCACACTTGGCACAATGCAGTCCCAAATGTACCGTTCTCCTGGCAACCTCCAAACCCAGACTCGTCCATCAGATTGCCAGATGGAAAAGCGTGATTCATCACTCCAGAGAACGCGTCTCCACTGCTCTATAGTCCAGTGGAGGCGTGCTTTACACCACTGTATCCGGCGCTTTGCATTGCACTTGGTGATGTACGGCCTGGATGCAGCTGCTCTGCCATGGAAACCTATTCCATGAAGCTCTCCGCGTACTGTACTTGGGCTAATCTGAAGGCCACATGAAGTTTGGGGCTCTGCAGCAATTGACTGTGCAGGAAGTCAGCGACCTCTTTGCACTATGCGCCTCAACATGCGCTGACCCCTCTCCGTCAGTTTACGTGGCCTACCACTTGGTGGCCAAGTTGCTGTTGTTCCCAAACTCTTCCATTTTCTTATAATAAAGCTGACAGTTGACTGTGGAATATTAAGAGCGAGGAAATTTCACAACTGGATTTGTTGCACAGGTGGCATCCTATGACAGTTCCACGCTGGAATTCACCGAGCTCCTGAGAGCGACCCATTCTTTTACAAATGTTTGTCAAATCAGTCTGCATGCCTAGGGGCTTGATTTTATACACCTGTGGCCAGGCCAAGTGATTAGGACACCTGATTCTGATCATTTGGATGGGTGAGCAAATACTTTTGGTAATATAGTGTATTGGACCAGGGGTGGGCAATCCTGGTCCTCGAGGGCCACTATCCTACATGTTTTAGACGTTTCCCTCTTCCAACACACTTGTGGATGACAGGTTTCAATCTATTGTACTATGACATTTGTTATTTATGATTCAAACAAGGTTACATTTTTGTATAATGACCCCCCCCCCCCCAATACTCCCAGTGGGCCCCCTGTGTTAGACTCTCTGGACGCGGCCCTGGGACCAGAGAGGAGACTAGCGGCTACGTGGCGGCTCTGCCGCAGCTGGATCAGGGGGTGTCTGCTCCGGAGCCTCCAGCATGGAGCAGGAGCAGCAGAGCCGGGCACAAAGCTGCGCAGCACCGCCCCCCAGCGCCTCCGCAGAGCGCCGCTTCCTCTTCCCTCCCACAGCCAGCAGCCCGATGGGATGCTGGCGGAATGTTTGAGGCGGGCTCTTCAGGGAGACCCAGGTGCTGGGACAACGTCCACGGGCCGCCAGTCCTTATCGCCACAGCGTTACACCACATCAGCATTACCTGCTGCTGAGCCATTTTGGACACGGGGCTCGACGACTGCAGCTCGGCTCTCCCTCCATCTCTCTCTCTATCCGCCGCTGAGTGCAAAAGAAGCCCACACGGAAGTTGCTGGATGGCAGCTCTTTTCCAGAAGTTCACAATGAGGACGAGCGTTTTCGTTCTCCTGCTCGCGGCTTTCACCTTCGGACTCGCACAGGGAGACGAAAATGCAGTCGAGGAGCTGCAGGTGGAGACTTTGGTGAGTGAAACGTGTGTTAACATTGAACACGATCACATTGCAACAACACAACAGATCCATCAACACACAATGTGGAATAAATGCATCGGTGTTGACTGTTCACTCCTCTGACCCAAGGTGAAGCCAGAAACTTGCTCGGTCCTCTCCAGTATGGGAGACACGCTGCAGATCCACTACACGGTGAGTCACAGAGACGATCCCTCCTCATCTGTCAGCTCGAACTGGTCAGACTATCCTTTGTGAGCATTTTTACAGAGGATTTTTTTTATGGAAGCCGGCCCAGCTGATGACGAGCCCCGCGGTTGTCTATGTGGCACGAACCATGTGGACCCCGCGGCGGCTGCGCATTTTTACGCACAGGCTGAATGTGAGGGATACAAAAGGGGCTCTGCAGTCTGAGTGAAATGCTTTGTGATGGACACATGATGGTTTAGTGTGTTTTATGTGGCTTTTTATAGTGTGAGAGATCGATTCTGCTTTACTATGGAGAGATGGGGCGGTGCAACACGTCAGCAGTAAGCACTCAGTCTGTCAGTGGGGCAGCAACACAACCAACACTATACTGGGAGTTCATTGTTTTCAACTGTAACACATGATGATCTGCAGGAATCTAAACATTCACTGGTTTATAAAAGGAAGTTTAAGCTGTAACAAAATCTGTAAAGTCTGTTAGTTTGCTCTTTTGCCCCCAAATGGTCTTTGACTAGGCCCCAACACAGCTGGTTCCCAGTTTGTGCCTCTCATGTGTTATCACTACCAGAGCCTGACAGATAAAGGACTGGAGGCCAATGCTGATTTTAGGGGCTAAAAAAAAACTTTGCTAACAATATATCAGCCTGTACTCTTTATACATTAGGTCTGCAACTTGTTTTCATTGTAAATTTTTCTGTCGACTAGTTGTTTAGTCTTTAAAATGTCAGCAGATAGTGAAAAAGTGCATTTCCAAAGCCAGAGAAAATAGATATTCAGCTTATTGTCAGTCAAGAAGAAAAAACAGAAAATATTACATTTTGAGAAGCTGAAATAAGACAGTGTAGTTTTTTTTAATTATTGCATTTCACAAACTACCAAGTAACTTCCTGTGAAACACAAACTTTGACTCAGCTGAGATGTGACTCTGCTACATGTGCTGCAGACAGTATTGGAAATAACAGAGTCAGAGCTGCTGAACAGACTGTTTCTAAATGACCCCAAGCAACTTCTTTGCATTATACAAAAGAAAATTCCCCTATCTGCACTCACTGGACAATATATGTGAAAATATCTGTGATAGGCAAATATCGGCCAATGATATTGGCTGACTGATACACTGGTCAGGCTCAAATCATTACAGGAGAGTCAAAGTATCTGATTTTCCTGATAACTTCAGCCAATCTAAGAAAAATCGAGAGGTTCAGTCGTCTTGATAGTTTGAACAGTCCTTGGAGATTCTGGAAATATCTGTAGAGCAGCAGTAAATGTTGAACAAAGTGCTGCGTGTTTCAGACACTGCATGGTTGATAAGTGTCAGCATCACTTTGCCTTTAATATAATTGTAATACACAAGAGAAAAAAACTATTGTGCAAACATACAGACAAAAGCACATAAGTACTAATAAATGCTCATACATTATTTTCGATCATTGGTTATATTGATACATAAGAATTGTTCGAGTGTGAACAACTACTGGAGTCCATATATATAAGTATAATCTTTAAAAAATGTATGTATACTGAAGTAAATTACTACTATTTTCACCTAAATTAAAGCATAAAATCTCAAATTTAATGTAAAAAGGAAAGATCTTAAAAGCAAATAAGTAAAGGAATAAAAGTTTGTCACTTTTTATATACAACTAGTAATTAATCTCTCAATTTTGGCACCTGTAGATGAGAAACATTTGTCCTGTCATCAATGCTTGAACTTTAACTGTGTGTTTTGGGGTTTTTTTCCAGATTGAAGGCATCAATTCTGAGTTCAGTTAGGCTCTAATATGTAATTTGTTTCTAATTAACCTTTAACGATTTAGCCGTTTGATGAAACAGATAACACAGGTGAGGAAAACTAGTCCTGCTGAAAGAAACACTGTCTGAAAGAACATCCTAGACGTTTCTTTAAGCCTTTTAGCTTATTTTAATCAGAAAACATGTCAAGGTTTGTCAGAAGGGATTCAAATGCAAACACGGTAGGAAGGTTGTGAAAAGGAACAAACTTCATTGAATAGACTTACTGGGATGTACAGGTGAACAAACAAAAGACAGCTGGTAATCCAGGCAAAAATATAATGAAAAATAAAAAGGTAATCCAAAAAAATGAAATCCAAAAGTTGAACAAAAACCACCAACTAAAGGCGCAGGGAGAAAAAAGTGGCAGGAGAATGAAGGCAGCAAACAGGACAAAGGGAGAGACGAGACTATTTAAACACTGAGAGGTGATGGAGGAGACAGGACACAGCTGAAACTAATCAGGGTAATTAAAGACCAGAAGTAAAATTACAAGCGACACATGAAGGAACGCAATTTCAAAATAAAACAGGAAACACATAAAAAGAAGAGGAAACACACACAGGAAAGAATCACAAAAACACACAGAGCTAGCAGCAAAAAAACCCAAGACCATGACACAACAGCTATAAAATTTAAAGAATTTTGAATCTGAAGTTCTGGCTGAAGTTTTGCGTCATCACCCACAACAACAAATGTACAGGCAGAGTTTTTACGGGCTCATAATGGGCCTTTGGGGCACATGACGGGAAGTATGACCAGTCTGCGTACAGTAATGGCAATGAGTCTGAGTTACCTCATTAGACAACAGTCTTTGCATTTTCCTGTTATTTCTGACCAACAGATAAACAACGTCTACGTAAATTAAACCTCAATTAACAAAACTGGTTAAAAAAATTAACATATAGAATAGAATAGAATAGAAGATTTTTATTGTCATTTTCTTTATATATCCAGGACATACAGAGGAACACAAAAAGGCGTTTTTCTTTCACCTTTGTATAAAAATAATAAAAATTAAAAAATTAATTAAAGAAAATAAATAGAAAAAGGATCAATATACAGTAGAAATATAAAAAAGTAAAATAAAATGAAATATATAATAACCAACCTATGTACAGTGGTGGTAGTGCAAAACAGTGAGAGCTTATTGAGGTGATGGTAGTGCAAATATGATAGCAGCGATGTACAGTACGGCAAATGATTCAGTAAGTGAGGACAGACTGCAGATTGTGATATAATGTACAGACAGTGAATGTATGAGTCTTTATGTGTGTTACAGTCAGGGGCAGGGGGCAGAGGGGGGAGGTAGTGGGCAGAGTTCAGCATCCTAGTAGCCTGGTGGATAAAGCAGTTCAGCAGTCTGGTGGAGCGGGCCCGGAGGCTCCGGTACCTCTTTCCTGAAGGCAGGAGACTGAAAAGGGAGTGTGAAGGGTGGGAGGTGTCATCGGCGATACAGATAGCTCCACGGGTGTTAAAAATGTCTGTGAGGGTGGGCAGAGGGGCACCGATGATCTCGCTGGCTGTATTCACTATGCATTGCAGGGTCTTTTGGCAGGAGGCAGTGCAGCATCCATACCACACAGTGATGTGTATATTTTTTAAAGTTCTGAATGTGGTGAATTTCTTTTGGCACTGGGTAAACCCACCATGGAGGGTAATTTAAACCTCTCTGTGGCACCAAAAAAAAATCTATGCAGGAAACATCCTGACAGCGTATTGTCTGCTACGGATGTTTAATTGATCAAGATGTAGACCATTCATACTAACATCTATGTGTATAGTATCTAATGAGAAAAGTCATAAATATTTATCAGTTTACTTACATTTATTGCTGAGAGTTAGATAATGATGATGCACTCTCATATCTGCCAGTTAAATATGAAGCTGGAGTCAGCAGCTGGTTAGCTTAGCACAAGAAGTGGCAACGGGGACAACAGTTAAATTAGTTTTGTTCAAAAGTAACAAAATTTGCTTGTCTACACCTCAAAAGCTCACGAGCTGATGTGTTTTATCTCGTTTAAAACATACAAAAAATGCAGAAAGCTTGTGGTTTGCTAATGGTATTACTTTAGTTTACAGTGTATGTGTGAAGCTAATTTAACCACAGATATAATAATTGATCTTTTCTTGTCGCTCTTTTTCTTGTCTTTAAAGTTATGAGTTTCTTCTGTGATTAAAAGAAATATGTTAAAAGCACATTTTTTCTTGTTTCTTCAAACTAAAAGTCAAATTTAGTTTGAAATTTTGCACCAAGGACACAAATGACTCATGGGAAGAAATTATTTTGTGTAATCTTCTATTTTTTGTTCTTGGCACTGTCTTATGGCCCTTGCTGATGTTTCATTAATCAGGGTAAACTGATGGATGGAAAGGTGATCGACACATCATTATCTCGGGATCCTCTGGTCGTCGAGCTGGGGAAGAGGACGGTTATTGCCGGTTAAGTTTACAAATGATATGAATGATAATCCTATTGTTCAGGCTGTGTTGCTTAATCAGTTTGATTAGCTCACATCTGATAAGTGGGCCTGCTCGCTTTGCTGATTAACTCTCTCCGTGTGATTTTCTTATCAGGTCTGGAACAAAGCTTGGTTGGCGTGTGTGAAGGGTAAGTGAAAAGTAAAGGTCCACAGAGAGGAAAGAGCACAGTGACTGATTTACATGCATGCAGTCACGTATTCCAAAGTTTTTGTACCTTTTTTCATTCTCTTTTTCAGTCAAAAGATCAAAGCCACTATTCCCTCTCACCTTGCATATGGGAAAAAAGGTTATCCTCCTACTATTCCAGGTACTGAACACCTGCATACAAATCAACGCACACAGAGAAGCACAAGATTTGGAGAAAATTGCACCACTGCTACACATATACTAAAATCAATATCACAGTGTTCATAAGAAAGTGTTTTATATTCATGTATATAATATTATGGCTCTTGCTTGCAAAATGTCATTGATGTTGAATGAAATGGAGTCTGTGCCAATACTATAACTTTAGTAGACATCTTCAAAAATGACTTCTTCTCTGGATTTTCTTTTTTGTTTTTGAGATGTTGTGTATTAGTTTGTATATTATTTTACAGTTTACATCATTATATATTTACATGTACACATAACAGATGCAGATGGGTAAAAAAAATTAAAGGAAAACTCAGAATAGATGAGAGGCAAATCAGCAAATGCAGAGTGTGTTTTGTATTGAAATTATGCCATGTGCCAGAGCTTTGCCAGTGAATGTATTTAAAAGTTGCTGTCCATTGGCGTCATTAAAATGCCAAATCTTAGATGCTTATTCATATATATACAGTTGTGTGCGAAAGTCAGGGCACCCCTTTAAAAACAGCATATTTTATATATTAAAAAATTAATATCCATATTTATAGTCTCTCTGGGATATGGGAAAAAAAGACAATATTATCAGGAAACATTAATGCATAGTTACATTTTATTTTATAACTTGAACAAAATTACAAAAACAAAAAACATCATTTTGGCCTGTGCAAAAGTCGGGGCACCCTACAGCGTCAGTACCTTCAGTACTTAGTAAGACCCCCTCTGGCAGATATCACAGCTTCTAAACGCTTTTTATAGCCAACGACAAGTCTCTGGATTCTATCATTTGGGATTTTCCCCCATTCTTCCTTGCAAAAGGCTTCCAGTTCTGCAATATTCTTGGGTCGTCTTGCATGCACAGCTCTTTTAAGATCTACCCACAGATTTTCAATTATGTTTAAGTCTGGAGACTGTGAAGGCCATTCCAAAACCTTCAGCTTGCGTTTCTTGAGGTAGTCCATGGTGGATTTTGAAGTATGTTTTGGATCATTATCCTGTTGTAGAAGCCATCCTCTTTTCAGCTTCAGCTTTTTTACAGATGCTGTGATATTTGCCTCCAGAATTTGCTGGTATTTAATGGAATCCATTCTTCCCTCCACCCGAGCAATGCTTCCTGTCCCACTGGCTGCAACACAACCCCAAAGCATGATGGATCCACCCCCATATTTAACAGTTGGCAAGGTGTTCTTTTCATGAAATGCTGCTCCTTTTTTTCTCCAAACATACCTTTGCTTATTGTGGCCAAAGAGTTCTATTTTAACTTCATCAGTCCACAGCACTTGTTTCCAAAAGTCATCAGGCTTCTGTACATGTTCTGTTGCATATTTTTGACGTTGTATTTTATGATGAGGACGGAGGTAAGGTTTTCTTCTGCAGACTCTTCCATGAAGGTCTTGTTTGTGCAAGTATCGCCGCACAGTGGACGGGTGCACTACCACTCCTGAGTCTGCTAAATCTTCCTGCAGGTCTTTTGACGTCAAATGTGGGTTTTGATTTACCTTTCTGACCAGCCTACGAGCTGTTCTGTCCGAGAGTTTCCTTGGTCTTCCAGATCTCATCTTGACCTCCACAGTTCCCCTCACCTGCCATCTCTTAATTATACCTCGCACTGTGGAAACTGCAAGCTGAAAACGTTTTGCTATCTTCTTGTAGCCCTCCCCGGCATTGTGGGCATCAATAACTTTCATTTTTTCTGTCTTACTTAGCTTCTTAGAGGAACCCATGATTGTTGTTGTTTGCACAGGTTTGTGGAGTCGCCATATTTAAGAAACCCTGAAATACACACCAGCTGGCGCTCCCTAATGACAATTGTTGACACATGCTTCAGGACTAATGGGCTGGTAAAGGTCTGAATTTGTTAAAAGAATCTGACACATTGAAACTCTCAGGGTGCCCCGACTTTTGCACAGGCCAAAATGATGTTTTTTATTTTTGTAATTTTGTTCAAGTTATAAAATAAAATGTAACTATGCATTAATGTTTCCTGATAATATTGTCTTTTTTTCCCATATCCCAGAGAGACTATAAATATGGATATTAATTTTTTAATATATAAAATATGCTGTTTTTAAAGGGGTGCCCTGACTTTCGCACACAACTGTATATCTAGGTATGTATATGCGCTGTTCTGTTCATATATGGCTGAATTTTACAAACCGTGAATGTTTCCTGTCTTAGGTGATGCTGCTCTAGAGTTTGAGGTGGAGGTGATTTCTCTAACGCAACAGACACAGTGGCAGAAAATGGTCAACGACGTGTTCCCCCTCGTGTGCTTGGCCCTGGTGCCCACTCTGCTCGGCTTGGTGGGACTTTACCTCTACAAAAAGGCCAACGCCGAGAAGCCGAACAAAAAGAAGGCAAAGGACAAGAAGAGCAAGAAGAAATGAGGACACGACACAGAACTATTTAAATAAATTTTTTTAATTGAATGTGTTGTCTGTGTTTATTTTATAATGGCACCTTCTTCTGTGGGTGTATAATGGCATGGAGATTAGGGCTTTTGAAAACACACTGGTTATCTTTTAGTCCAGCGTTTAGAGTAGGTGCTGCACTATGAACAGTGTCTGGGCTCTGAGTAAGTGATGGTGTGCTAAGAGTTCATGAGCAGGAGTTGGCCAAGTGCAGTCTTGGAACTAACAGAGAAATCGATAAACTAGAAGAATTTGCAGATGACAGTTCTTCTATCAGATTGTCAGCATCCAGAATCAACAGCTGTGTCAAAACCTTATTACCGCATTTGCACCTCTTACAAACATGATCTATATCTTTACAAGTTATTGATATAAATGCATGGGACAAGACAAATTAAAAACCATTGGTAAGTTCATGCAGGCTACATTTGGTGATGATTGATTGATTCGGTTCACACTGTGATCCGATCTCAACTAGATGTAAATGCAGTCTGTAAATCCCGAAGAAAAACAACGATTCCTAAAGTTGGCTCTTCCTGTGAACTCAATTTGATGAACATAGAAAGGGTGTTTTTATATGGGTGTAAAAAAAACTGTCCCCATTTCTAGAGGTCTGTAGTCAGATTTATTAAATGGAACAGGTCCTCCTAAAAGTTCCCCTTCTTTGATGTAATCACGAGCAATAGTTTTTCATGTGGAGGCCCCTATGAAATATAAACTGCTATGTCAAATGATTCAAAGTTGTATTATTTGTCAGTACTTGCTCTATTTCTGAGTATTTCCTCATATTTACAATCAAAAACTAAAACTTTAGAAAGACTGCATTGAAAATACAGGCTCCAAAGTAAAAACTCTATGCAACAAAACTACGGTAAGTACACCTGTGATTTCCAATCAGCCTAACTGCACAAACATGGTTATAAAAGAAGCTGTGAACACCAGAACTTTCTCAGTTTTGGACCTATGAGCTGTATTTATCTGCGTATCTGCATCATGGCTCCATATAGATGGATAGATAGACTGATAGATACTTTATTCATCCCCTGGGGGAAATTTAAGTTTCCATATGAAAAAGAATTTGATTATGTGACTTCACAAAGATGGAAAAGTTACATGAAGGTCAATGACCAACACAAAATCAGTAGGAACACATTTGCAGCAGTAATGAAGAGGTATAGAACAAGTTATAGTATCAATAATCAGATCAGTGATTGGCTGTCCTGATAAAATGCTACCACATACACTGTGCTTTCTTGCACAATCTAGCTCTGAAAAACAGACAGTTGAGTACTTCAGACTTGGCACAAGGGTTATTAATGAAAATTCTCATTTCTGTGACACCTCTGACCGTGTGGAAGACATTGCTTAACCTCCATGTGTAGCATGCAAGAAAAAAAAACTTGCTCTTAAACTTGGACTTGAAAACAGTACTGTATCATTAGGGTACTTTAAAGAAAAAGGTAGAGCAATATAACTCCAAACAGTAGCTGAAAGAATAGATTCTATAGGCTAGCTGAACATCTCTGCATTAATTTGATATTCTCTAAGCTGAGGAGGATTGAACTTGTCATGACTTGTGTACATATTAAATACAAGAGGGCAAAAAGGAAAAAAAAAACAATTTGAATCTCAGTGGTGAAAGTTTGTTGCATTGAATTCCTACAATGGGCCTGTATTTTTTTATCATTGGAAGTGAAAACTGTCAGTTTTTAAATTTCATATACATATCTGACTGTTGAACGTCATAGTGATGCAATTATTGAGAGGTCATACGACTTTGAGACATTTCACATTTAGGTGATACAGCACAGTGGTGCACTCATTTCTGCTCTATGATGTAAATGTTCCATATACTCATCTGATGCTGTGCTGTCAATTGGTTTCTTTAAAAATGTGCATTAAACACAGTAGATAGTATTTGAGGTTACAGATCTACGAAACAACACACATAGGCCCACACATTAAGCTCTCAAGGTTAAAGTTGGCACACAGTAAAGATAGTTTCTATTTATTTTTTCTTACAGTTATAGTATTGCTGTGTGAAAGTGCTTTGTAGACTTTACACAAAATTAACTCAAATGGATTTTGACACCATGCAGCTGAAAATGAATGGCTGCTTCACAAATAAGTATGATAAATAATTATATTTCTGTCACAATTCGTGCACAGAATGTTATCTTTATCCTATATGTTTTAAATTTGCACTTTTGTAAGGCGATATTTCATAGTATTTTAACCACAGAATGTATAAGAAAGTACACTGTATACAGTCTTTAGTTTTAACACATGACCAGGAGAGCCTCAGAACATAGATGGGCTTGTTTTACTGCACGGCGTTGCTCGGGATCACCGCCTCTCTCATTCTAATCGCAGTAACTAAACTCCGCTCACTCGGGAGATGCTTAGACTTATCCCGTATACACCGATATCCCTCCGCGAGTTAAGGAATATTATTTTCGTTTTTTTTCAGGAAATAAACCTGTAAGTGTTTTCTTATTTGAACTGAATACATAACACGAGTTTGTGGAAAAAGTAAAAAATAAAACACCGACAAATTTCGTTTTTTTGATCAACAAACATTTCGAGGGCGGAGCGGAAGGTACTACTTCTCGCGTGACGACCTCTTCCGGTCCTCTTTCCAGCTTCCCGTGCAACATGGTGAGTGTGTTTCACTGGCGGCCGTATGGGGAAAACATTAAAAACTGATATTTAATTCGAATACTCAAACATATTTTTTCATAATTATGTGTTATAAAGAGATAGTTCACTCACAACGTGGGCAATCGATATTAATCGTCAGTTAGAAACATTAAAAAATTAGTTTGGGCCTAATGCTAGCTGTTAGCAGGCTAGCCGTTTTGTGCATGTGTTCCGTGAGGTAGCTAACGATACCGCCGCCGTTACTGTGCGGTCAAACTGCGAACAGATGTGGATTCAAAGATGTATATATTGCGTTGATTTCTAGTATGTTAGTTAAATGACATGGGAAACATCAGACAGTATAGATTTAAACGTGTTTAGCAGTTAGTTGAAGACACCGCAGACATCAAATAAATTTGACGATCTGATCTGAAGTGAGTCGCAGACTAGAAGAAGCTAATTTATTCAACGAAATATGGATAAATCAGCTTGTAACTGAATGCATGAATAATTTATGTTGTAGTGATTGGGACTACACAAGTGTGAGTTTGCTGATACCGTTAAACTGGCATCGTTTGCAAATGTTGAAGGGACAGTACGGAAACAACCTGTGAATGTCAAGTAATGTTAAAATTCCTAACCTAAATTGTAATTTAATCCTGTCTTTTCAGTAAGCAAATGTTTTATCTCAACAGTGGCTGCTTAGGCACCAGTATTTAAAACTCAGTAGGGCTGGGTAGTGTTGGAAATGTTGATGTTAGTGGCGTATAGTATTATATTGTTGCAATAAATGCCACAGCCGTCCTTTCTTTGTTCTTCATACCCGTTTAACATTTGACAGTCATAGCAAAACTTATTAACTCTCTGAACCCCAAGCAGTTTGTGTGCAGTTTTTGCTCCTGTCACATTTTAATTTCAGTTAAAAAACTGGCATACATCTAATGGAACAGTACCACCATAGCTAGAAGTAGAGGATTCAATGAGTTTTCTGTGCTGTTTGACACACTTATGCCATAAATTATTAAAGACAAAATTAAATTGGCATTTTTCATTACCTATTTTACAAAAATTGAGAAAACAAATCAATATGTACATTGCTCCAGGTGTTACCAAGACTGGGAAAACATGGTGGGTCTACATACCATAGATAATTTACTACTTAATGTTTTAATTTGCTTTTATACATGTCTCCTGTCTTCTCTGTGCAAATACACCTTGCAGTTTTTGTCACATTACAAACTGGGTCTTGGGGTTCAGTGACCTAAAATTATCTTAACATCACCACATGTACAAGAACTATCGCTAAATAAAATAGTCTTTAAAAAAATCACAAATTGAATGAGTCTGGTGCAACCTTTTGCTGCTTTATCATTTTTGATAGTGGTGCTGACACAACTGTCACTTAAAAAGTGGTATAGAGGTAAAATACCGAGCCTAGTTGTCTGACTCTGTGTGACTTGATCTGTTTTGCAGACCAAGAAGAGGAGGAATAACGGTCGTGCCAAGAAGGGCCGTGGGCATGTGCAGCCCATCCGCTGCACCAATTGCGCCCGTTGTGTCCCCAAGGACAAGGCTATCAAGAAGTTTGTCATCAGGAACATTGTAGAGGCGGCAGCCGTGAGAGACATCTCAGAGGCTAGCGTCTTTGACTGTGAGTGTATTTTCTTATTTCCATTTTTTACTTCATCACAAGCTTTTTCTTTGCATTTTGATGCTGGTGGCTTGTACTCATGTGTTCCCTTCTCCACTCTGCAGCATATGTTCTGCCCAAGCTCTACGTGAAGCTGCACTACTGTGTCAGCTGTGCCATCCACAGTAAGGTGGTGAGAAACCGCTCCTGTGAGGCCAGAAAAGACCGCACCCCACCACCCAGATTCAGGCCTGCTGTAAGTACCATTCAAAAACCCTCACTGTTTACTGCCACAGCTGCTCAGTGTAGTTCTATCAAACCCTTAACACTATTTCCATACAGCACCTTCTTTTTATGGTAATCTGAAGAGTCATAGCAGAAACACACAGGTGCAACTAATTTTACAGTTAAGATCAAATCAGGAATACCAGAGCCCTGCATACACCTGTTTAACAAACGTGGACGCATGTATTGATTTAAAACTGTTTTCTCTCTTTAACAGGCTGGTGCACCAAGAGCTCCCCCGAAGCCCATGTAAAGCAGAATTTGAAGATGCTGTACACTTGAAAAATAAACAGAAAAATTGTGACAAAAACTTGAGTGTGTGAAACTCATTAACCAATCTTGTGTTGTGTAGTTGTAGAAAAGACAAGCAGGTCAAGTATTTTATTTGGAATAGACTTTCTTACAGTACAAAACTTACAGTAGTTTAAGATCGAATTACGCAAATGCATAATTACATACATTTAAAAAGGCTCTGCAGTTATTTAAAGCGATATCAGACCATTTAGAGAGTGGGGGGGAACTAAAGAGAGAAACTGAAGGGAACAAATAGTGCAACAAAGAAACCTTTTTAAACACAAGATACCACAAAGCTAGAGTTAGTTTATTTTTTGAAGTATAGTCTTGAATTTGAGACAGTATATTTGGTTGTCCTTAAGACTAGAACAGAAAGGTGTTGGTTGAGGAGCGAACAGCATTGGTACCACATGCATCAGGTTTAGAAGCACATTACTATCCAGTGTAGCACACACAAATAGAGATGGCAGATTTGCTCCATCTATAATGCAGAACATAACGAGAGAATCTGCAAAAGAGCCAATTCATTGAACTGGAGAACCAAGCCTTATTTTTTCTTTTACTGCTTTTGTACAATATTTCAAGCGAGATCAACAGAACGGCTGAGGGTCATATCAAGTTTTACACATTTTGTCTCTGGTATTCTCTTTGGCTCCTAGCAGCATTACCAAAATCCATCTGTTCTTTTAATGGATATCTGTAAAAATGAGAAGCGTATTCTGGCCAGGGTTACCGAATATTGGTGGTGTCAGGGTCCACTCAGAAATTGAACAAAAAAGTTATGAGCCACTGTAATGTGCACCACTACTGCATTTTTTTTTGAGAGTTTCAACAATTGAGAGAGAAAATGCATAAAAGACCTCCAACCAAAGGCACAACAGCAAAATCTACTTCACACAAATCACACCAACTGGGCAAGAGTCACATCTGGGCCTAAATCAGAATATACACAGTGAAGAAGGGTTTAAGATGTAATTCATTGTTCAAAGCATTTTTTTCCCGCTAAGCAAACTGACAATTTCACTGAATTGCAATGACTACTTTGGTGTTTTTAGATTAGACTGCAGGGAACTACATTTTAGGATTTTGTGAGAATTTACAAACCAACCTCTGTCACAAAGTGATCTAACAGTCCATTTTCATATTAAGGCAAGATCGTTTGATTATTAAAGTAACTTTAGAAGAAATGAAGTTAATCACATATTTCAATTTGTGTTACCACAGTGGTGACAAGATCACCATAGTGCATTGTGGCTACAAGTGATTCCTTCGTTCTTGAATCTCACACAGCAACGTGCACCAAAGCCAACTATGTGACACACAAATGTGGACTTCACTTAGTAACTTGACAATCCTTCCTTTCTCAACTGAAGCGAGGTAAACATTTACATTATCTAGTTTGAAAGGTTTTCTACAAAACTAAGTGTCGATAAGAATATTTTAACATCTACAAGGTTGTAATGACAGCAATGAAAAGAAACAAATTCTTACCTTGCAGCCTCTTCCTAATTGATACTGTATATACAAATATATTAATTTCCTTTAACTAATTTTTCATTTTGCCACTACAGTAGGGAAAAGTGCTTAACAGTAAGAAATAGTGGTTCTTTGGCTCAGTCATGGGGGAATTTTTTTGGTGCTATACAGAACCACGCTCATGCGGATCTAAAAATAGTATGAAAACCAACTACTACTTTTTTTTATTTCTCTTCATGAAAACATTATTTCTGAACCTCTGCACATCTAAACAACTATTTAAAATCTGAGAATCCATACAAGACTTAGTTCGGTATAGGACAAAACCAAGGAACCATTCACCAACACAATTTTTGACCACAAATACTAATTTCGAGCCCTGAATAGTTTAGCGGTTTCAATTCAGTCTTGTGAAAATAAATGATTCTTGCAGCTGCAAAAAACTCACCTAATATGGTCAAAATAGCAGTTATAGTAAACACTGGGAATAGCAGTTAATGAGCCTTTGTCTGCACTGCACAAAAAATAATGGGCTCAAGTCAGCTGATGATTTTGACTATTTTTCCAGCCTTTTTGATTTTCAGGACATTTTTGACAAGTTCGTCCCAAACGTATCCCTGTTGCTATTAATTTAATAACAATATAAATGTCATCCACAAATGTCCTGTTTATCAACCTAAGCTGAGTATCATTTTTGCACCCAGGTCTGCGAGCCAGGCTTAATTTTCAAAACAGCCTACTGGACAATAAATTCTTTGTGCTTAAACTGTGTAAAATCTAATATTAATAAGAAGTGACTACAATAGCTATCTCTGTTGTTTCAACATACAAACAAATAGACAGAATCAAGAGCTGACAGTGTTGTTTGAACCGACACATTTCTCTGGACATTTCATTTTCAGCACAAATCTCCAAGACTATATCATCATTAAATGTGGATCACAACCACCAAAACAGATATGAAAAACTTCTTTGTCTTTCTACCAGGGACTGAAATGTCTCCAAAGAAAAAAAAATGCTGATCAAAGTTTTGGATTTACACTGTGAGGACGGTGGTGGACTGCCACTCCACACTGCACTCATGTCATAGCAGCATGTGTCAAATGCCAAGTACATTTAGTCTTTAATTTAGCATAAGAACTGGATCTTTGTCAACAGAATTAATGCAAATCAACCCCACTTATATTGAGTACGATAAACAGCTACTGTAAAACTACAGGGCAGAGACATTACAGTCTGGAAAACAAGTTGATTACTTGAATTAATTTCCAACTCATGATCTCGAGCGTCACCCATAAAGATCTGTTTGTAAGACATGATTGCTGGTAGCTCATGTCTTTCACTCGGGTCAACGAGGTGAAGAAAGGCACAATACAATGACATAACAAAATCAGGTTTAAATATAACATAAATAGATTAGTTCCTTATTAGGGTTGTTTGCCGTTTGGTGTAATTATGAAAGGGAAAATATTAACCTCTTCAGTAATCTCTAAAATTGTGGCAGTGATACTAAAACCTCTTTCCTAGTGAGAAGAACATAAAACCAGTCATTCTCACATTTTGAGAGAAATGTGCAGGTCATTAACGAATTCTATAAAATAGTTTAATATAATCATCGTATTCTGGCAGTTATCAGTGCAACAAAAGCAGTTGTAGAAAAGAAAAACAAACATTAATATACCGCCCCACACGGCATTCACACAAATAAAGGCCTTCATTTTCCACTTTACTTATTCGAGTTACTTCCAAAAAACACAGGGTCTCTCAGGCTCTCTCATACGCAAACACGAACACACACACACACAAACACACATACACACACACAAAAATCTGTTCATTCCTCCCCCGTTAAAAACCAAAGTGCATTTCTAATTCATGGACAGCCCCTCAAACATTTAATTCTAATTGACATGGACCTGGTTTTTGAGTTTGGTCTGCACTTTACTTAGCATTATAAAAAGCAATCTATTGTACAGAATCAAGCCCCCCAAAAAACAAATTTAAGGTTTATCAGCGAATCAGTTCATTGTAAAAGGTGATTTTAGAACAAGGCAGGAAAATCTGTACAGATTCAACAGTAGAGAAGCCCATAAACTTCTACTTAGCTTTTTATATCATTTCTATTAAAGTGCTCAAGAGGGGAAGGTTTTCAGGTTATGGACAATAGTTAGATTAGATTTCTACAATTTGTGCATCAGGTCTGAATCCTGAATTTTGGAGCAAGGCACATCTGCGATTGAAAAAATGCATGGGCTCTTCATCTACTTTAGAACGCATTTAATAAAAAATGCATTTTAAATAGATTTGTCGTTCAAAGTGCATTGAAAGTAACAAGGACGACTATTATAATTTTAGAAACATATAAATTAGCTTTTCATTAATCACAGTACATGCCAACTGTGCCAGCGCCTGTTTGAAATATTCAGCTTCACTCCATCAGTGACCCCTTCAGCACATGTGCAGATCAAACTCAGCCAGGTCCTTGTCTCAGGGTAAGAAAAGCTCTAGATGAAGCAAGTTTTCCATCTTTTATCCTCAGTCAAGGGCGTGCTCTCCACGGACTATGTGCGAAGAAAATTCATAGCGGTCCTGGCTTCGATGGCCACAGATGTTGCACTCAAAAGGCTGGCGAAAACCATGGCAGCCCATGTGGATGGTAAACATGACATGGTCTAAGAAAAGCACCCGGCAGTGCTCGCAACGGAAAGAACGTACAGCTCGCCCCTCCCCGTCTACAACCCGAAAAGCCTCCCTGGACGTTGAGGAAGGCGCTATAGGTGAGCTGGGGGTTGGAGCAAGTGCAGGAGCTGGGTGGGCTGAGTGGCCTCCATCCTCTCTGTCCACCTCCCGGTCTTTGGCATGGCTGGGGCTGTGTCTGTCCCGACTCCTGTGGTGTGCAATGGGAGGATGTGCTGCATGATGGTTATTAGAGTGGAGGAGATGATGGCCGTTGTTACTATGCAGGGTCAGAGTCGGAGCAGTGCTGTTGCACGGCTCGTCTGGCATGCTTTCTGTGTCCGTAGAGTCCTGGCAACCATTGCTAGGAGAGGGTGCGTGACTTCGACCGGCAGGCAGGTCTTCATGACCCTCTGCTGCCTCCCTTCCCCCCACACTCACCGCCCCTAGCCCAGCTCCTGTCCCTGTGCAATCCAACCTGGGGCCTAGACCAACAGGAGTGTGAGAGGAGTGGTGGATCGGCCTGAGTTCTGACAAACATGAAGGGTGAGTGGTGGGATGGTGCTGGGGTCTCAGGATGTCTGATGCCCCTCCTCCGTTACCTGCTATGCCTGCGTACTCTCCTCCCAGACCAGTAAAGTGCGGGGCTTCAATGTCCCCTGCGTGCATGTCTCCGTCTTTATCCAAACCAGCAGTGAGCTCATAAGGTGCATCTGCAAGGTTGAGGCGAATATGCTTCTGCCCTGCAACACAGAGAGATACAATCTCATGATACTGTACAATGGAAGTCTGTGGAAGATGTCACAACAGCATACTCCTAAAAAAGACATTGATAGTTGAAGACTCATGGAGATAAATAAAAAAAATGTTTGGATTCATTCTGAATATCATACTCATTGTGTTATTGAATTTACAAAACCATTAAGCTTTAGTTTTTGTTAGTTAAATGACTAGACTAAATTGAGTCTAGTCTTGAATTTATGGGTAAGACAAAACTTGTCAAAAGTAAATGTAAAAATTACAGAACTTGGATATATTAAATCCTAAATGCACGGGGGTCATATAATTAGGGCAGAAAGATAAGTCCTAATGCACGTGATATACTATTTTAGTCAATGAATACTGCTTTGTTTCCTCAAACCGTCCACACTGAGACCAAATGCTCACCTACAAATTTTTGTGGTGTGGATCTCTTGCGTTTGGTGATGCTGTTGGCGAGCCGATCGATAAATGTCATCTTGTCTGAGGAGGGCTGCAGTAGAGAGTCTGGTATATACTCTAACTCTCTCATCTCCTCTCCTGCACAGAGTACAAACAAACTGTAACATTATTTGGGGGTTTTCTTATTACCCAGACAAATTTTCCGAAATTCTGGTATGAATCTAAACCACCATAGGGAAGTATATTTGATTATGAGTAGAGGATTTTGTGCTTCACCTTGTTAGAAAGACACACTACATTTCTACGCTAGATGCTACTACAATCCCTTCTGGAAGCTGATGTGGATATAGAACCATATAATGAATTAAATAATTGTCTTCAAAGAAAAGTGTTGTTTGCTTCTGAAAAGTCATCCCCATGAATGTCATAAAACACATACCTGAATTCTGTGCATTGGTTGGCTGCTGTGACTCCAGACTCTGTAAGTAACTATGGCAGCGCTCACGGTGCTCCTCCAGGGTGCTCTGCTGCTTGTAACTACGGCCACAATAACTGCACTTATATGGCTTCCCTACAGTTGGAGAGGACACTGGAGACAAAGTGGGAAAATAACATTATTACTGCCATTGTACACTATTTTTTTAAAAGGCACTTATCAGGCTTGCATCTCACCTACCTGCATGAGTGCGAAGGTGGCCAGTAAGTGCATCTCGTCTTCGACAGGCATAGCTGCAGAAGGGACATTTAAAGGGCTTCTCCCCCGAGTGCAGCTTGATGTGGCGAAGCAAGTTACCCTTTTGTGTGAAGGAGGCGCCACACTGATTACACTGAAATGGTCGTTCCCCTGTGGAAAGATCAAATCTGTCAGCCTAACTTCTCCAGCTACATCAGTCATCTCATTACAACCATACCAGTCTGATAAAGTGCAAGTACACCAGAGCATTCAAAATGTTAACCATCACAACAGCAGCTTTTTTCCTACTATCTATCTTGATAATTAACTAGATGCAAACGTGTCTACACATACAAGGCTCTGCATAATTAGTCATTTTTCAAAACATGTTTTCCCCCATATTTTTAACTACACTGTGTGTCAATACAAGGTCAATTCCTTGTATTCCTTGTCAATTCCTTGTATATCAGTGGAATAGATGTGTGCAGAAAAGTGTATTTGAGACATGATTTAAATTTCAGTTGAAATTATATGCTAAGATACATCCTGTATGTCACCTGATTTAACAAATGGTCAACATGACTTAGACCTTCTCACAAAAAACAATTATTTGAACTGAACTGATTGTTCACCTGTGTGGCTACGTTTGTGCACCATGAGAACATTGGGCCCGATGCAAATCATTCCGCAGATGTCACACTTGAGCTTTCCGTTTGGCAGTCTAGTGGCTCCAGTTGGCATGGTTTCAGGATTAGTGAGCTCCCTGTAGCCTCCAACAGCCTCAGATCCCTGTTCCTGACCTCCCTCTTCTACCCGCTCCCCTCTTTCATCCTCAGTGCTACGACCAGGGTCTTCATCACTGTACAGCTCCACTTTAATGGAGTTGGCTGCAGAGGTGCAAGAGCAAAAGTAAAGAAGGCCTTCAGTGTAATAATCTATCAACCAGAGTGTTGTCAGACTAATAAAAACAACATAACAGAGTGGGAATAGGTTTACATGTCATTACTTAATTGAGTAGGGCTGCCCCAAAACTTAATGAAATTCATTTAAAAATCACAATATAAAATGCAACAAGTATACTTTAATAAAAAATACTTCACATATCACATTAAAAGTGATTGACAGTTTCATAAACAGTATATTAAGATGTATTAAAGACATTCCACTGACCACTGAGGGAGCGACTAGGAGAGTTCTCTTTGCTATTCGGTGTGCTCACTGTTGGACCTCCAAGGGCCCCAGAAAACTCTCTTTCCATTGAAGAGTCTCCGCTAGCTGCCACCAAGAGAACACAAAAGCAAGATCTCTCAGTTAAACAACATCACAACCCTGGATGGCAAATATATTTGTAATTAAATAAATAAATAAGTTCTACCTGATATGCAAGACCGGCCATTGCAGTCATCAACATCCATACTAGTTCTAGCTGAATACTGAAATGACATTCATGTCACAAGTGAATCCTCTGTCACACACAATAACTCACTGATTTACTCATAACTAGAAAGAATCACGTTTACAACCTCTATTGCTATAACAGGAACATATACAGTAATGCAAGTAGAGGTCCAATTTCACATTACATTATAAAACCCAGGATGTGCGTCAAGTTAAACTGGTATAGTTTAATAAGTAATTCGCAAATTAGGTTACAAGAGACGCATTTAATTATAACTATGACTAAACATTAGAATTAATATTTGCTAACTATAACGTACTACTGCTAACTTGCTAGTGTGGTGCAAGGAAGGAAGGCCGTACATTGAGGACTGCTTCAACATTTAACTATAGCATTAGCTTTCATCGCTAATAATACTGTGCTAAAGATCGGACGATGTGGATTAATTAATCGTAGTCGAAAATTATTAACTAGCAGCTAAGTTAGCGGTTACTCTAATCTCGCCAGCCACAGACTAGAATCAGTAACAATTAGGGTGACCCATAACAACACCGCTAAAGTAACTTAAAGTTAAGTTAATATCACGTCAGGCTCACTTGAGGCAAATTAATGTGAAATCCAGACAGTAACAGAAAAAGATAGCGCTGCCACCGTTTACATAACGGTGGCGTTGAGGTAATCTAAGTTTACGGCCTTGCCTGCTAACGTTAGCTTGCTGCATGTGATAGAAATTACCACTGCCCAAGTTAGCTACACTCAACACTAATAACAGTCTGTCATAATCGACAGCTCGCTAAAGAGAATGGACAGCACTACAACTAAGTACTATATGCATCGGCGAAAGTAGATAACGATGAACTGTGACATTAATTGACTGACTATCTCTAAATTGGACATTCAAGTCTCCTCGACGTCGTGTTTAAAGCTAGCATAACAAACCAGCATTAGCCTAAAGTGTCCTAGCTTGCTAGCCTCTACAGCCAATGTTTCCTAAACGGTTGCTATGGCACCCACCGCCACCCAAAATGCTACGGCTAGCCAACGAGTGGCAGCCTGCTAGCTCGCTCTCCTCGAAGCCTCCAAGCTGACTTTTGTCGTGCACGACACAGCGGAGGCGGACAACGACAAGTGCTTTTGAGGCAGACCAGTTCTCCAGTGTCTGTTGTCTTACCTGTCCCTGTCACGGCCGCTCCAGTGAGGTTATTCTGTATTTTCATCTGCCTGTTTATGACAGCAGCATCTCCCGGCAGGGTTTACCTCCAGCTTCAGACTGCTTCCGGGTCATGTCCCAAATGCAGCTGCCTATCAACCACCAGCAGAGAGTAGCTTCATGAACCAAAAACTACCAGTTCCTCGAAATAACCTGAACAAATTCATCGTAGACACACATAAACACCAATAGCAGAATTTTTAAATTGAGATTAATTTGTGCACTACTTTGCAGTCTCTCTCTCTCTCTCTCTCTCTCTCTCTCTCTCTCTCTCTCTCTCTCTCTCTCTCTGTGTGTGTGTGTGTGTGTGTGGTGTGTGTGTGTGTGTTTGTAGGATATGTTGTTCATATCTATCCTGAAAGTGTTGTCTTATTTATATTGAACACCACTTATTTTTTAAGCTACAAAGTCAAAAATAGAATATATTTTTACAACCCCAAATTTGAATATCCAGTTTTTGATAATTGCTTTCTTTTTCTCTCTTTCCTCTTATTGTCTTACTAGAAAGGAAGAACAAATGTGGAAAATTAGTGGTTAAATCAGAAATCTGATCAAAAAATATTTAAGGCAAACATTTGACAGTTTTATATACTTAAGGGTTTTTTTATTGGTACCCTAAAAGAATTGAAGTTCCATAACCAGCCATGCATTAAATATTAGGGCCAGCGGCAGTGCTGTTAGTTTCCCCAAATTATACGTCTATGTTTCCAGAGGACACTAGATCATGTTATTTACCCCTTTAAAGGTAGTATGACACTGCAGAGTCAGACTCAGAGGATGAATGTAAATATATCTGTAGGCATCAAAGCATAGTGTCTAAAACAGTGTAAGAGGATGTATTTCCCGTAGTAACTATGGGTTTAGGCAGAAAACACTGAAGCACTTTGACAGGTTTGTGATGTGAGAGTTTTTAATTGCCAATATATTTTTTAATCTTTTTTTGTCTTATGACATTTACCTCATTTACCTGAAAGAATTAGGTCTCATTCAAAATCCCTTTAATTAAGGTGTCTGATTTCAAGAATATGTGACTGAAAACGAGACAGTGAGAGACAATGGCAGAGAAGATTAAGATGTTATTTTTTGAGACTTTATTTACCTGAATTGCTCAATGCTCAGAAAACCAGCTTAAAGAGATTTCAGGAGGTGAGATGTAGCCTAAAAATGTGAGGTTTTAGTTTATCTACTATCATTTACTACATGCTCACACAATAGGAGGAAAGGACAACTTAGCTCATTGTTTTCCCCAAATAAATGTACCAATGCATATGTATCTATGTATATCTGTCAACCGGGTAGATGATAGTTCAGATAGGAACGCTATACAATGAGTTACTTAACTTCCTACATATTAATTCAAACAGCAGATCTTCCTTGATGTTTTTTCCTGGATGGGTGGTAGAATATTTTAATTTTATACCAGTTGTTTCACATTACATTTATAATACTTTATTTATAAATATTTTTGTGACTGTGTTTCGACATGTTTCATGTTTCTCACTCTCGGGTCCTGAGTGTGAGTTTTTATTAATAATTTCACAATGCATAAAATATAATTGTGAACAGAACAAAGGGGAATATTTGAAATTTTACTCCACTTTATCTGACAGCTGTTACATTTGAGACATTATAATCCAATGCTGCCTCTTACATAAACATTTAAAAAAAATGTTTTTCTTATAAAAGCAATGGTAAAATAGTGTAAAAAAATACTGGCACTTAAAGGGAAAAAATCTAAAAGTGGATAAATATTTGGTAGTTATGATTAGGACTGTTTACTCAGTGAAAATGGAAAATATTAAGAACAAATAATATTTTTATGGCTGTGTTTTTGACGTGTTTTTTGTCCTCTTAGGTCCTGAGTGTGAGTTTTTTATTAGAAATCTGACAACTTATAAAAAAAATAATAAAGCATCAGAATTTCACTACACTTTATTTGACAGCGGTTACTTTTGAGACAACTATTTCTAAATAAAGGTATCATGCCTTGTTGCATTTCAGCAGTCTGTGACTTGTTCCACAGAAAATGGATGTTTCATCTTAACTTCCTAAATAGTTTAAATGCAGTGTTTATATTAATTTATCAGAATCAGAATCACTTTATTAATCCCAGAGGGGAAATTGCTTGTGTTACAGTTGCAAAGTCAATAAATATAAACAGCACAAAATACATAGATAAGCACAAGAGCAAAATATGAACTACAAATATAAACATAAGTAAAAACAATATTAGCATAGATGTAAAATGTGAGTTTCCTAAGAAAGAACATTTTCTTACCAATTTTTATTTATGCTTTTAAAATTTCCTTTTTACTTCTGTAACCACTATCTTGGCTAAAAATCCATTCAGATGAGATTGTGATCTAACGTGTGTCTTTGTTTTCGGCACTTGTAAAAGGCTGGTTCCAGTGTGGTCAGACTGAAAGCGTGTAAATGCACACTTGTTGCTTTGTACAACTTCAGATTTTCACTGCTGATTGAGGCCTGAAAGTCACTCTGGAAAAGTCTGAAAAGGTAGGTGGTCAGGAACATGCTGGGCGCTCAAAGAGTGACCTCTACTGTACGGATCGGCCTGAATGCCCGTCCATGTCAGTTCTGACGCACTGGCTGGTTTTACGACGGTGTGCTTACACAATGACAGTTTCCGTCAGTTTGACTTGCGGATCGTGACCGCGTTGAACAAGCGGTCTTTTTTCGTTTAGTATTTCAGCTCAAACGTCATTTTCATAATTTCTGATTATCTATCGATATCGGCGACAGTATCAGACACTGAACCAGACAGATTTCTGAGATAAGTACAAGTTGTGTTCGCTGTAGTTCAACTCTGAGTTTCCAGCTCGAGGCCCAGCGGAGAGCTCGAGCGGCGGCGGCTCCGAAAAGTTTGTTGTTGTCACGTGACGCGAGACGAATGTGGCGATAAAAGTTTGTGTCGATAGTAAAAGTAGGTGGCGTACTCCTTTATCCAAACACACTCTACACCGTTCTCACCACGATGCCTCAACCAAAGTACCGAAAGATCGCCGTTATAGGTTACCGGTCCGTAGGTGAGTACAGCCTCCGTGAGCTCGTGCACAGCTAATGTTGGTGAGCTAGCAGGCTAACAGGCTAACGTCCTGGCTTTGTTTTCCTCCGGAGCGACAACAGCAGCGCTAGCTCACCTTTGTTCATGTTTTGCTGTGTTACGTTTGTGTGCTCCGCAGTTTGCCACTAAACCACACTGAATTCAACCGTATCTTGCTGTACAGTTGTAGCCATATGGTACTAAATGTACCATGAGGGTGAAAAAAGTTAGCTCAGCCGGTGGTGTACTGTTAGAGAGCCAAGTGATGTGTGCCTCGAAACTTTTACGTCTAACATGTTATCACGACACGTATAATAATATCCGAACCGTAAATAAATTAACCTACATCCATGTTTTGTCTCTTATAAAACCGTTAACAGTTGTTTACATTCTAAAATCTTTTTGTGTGGTAGGTGTTGCTCCTGTTTTAGTGACTCATCAAACTTTGTGGCCCTCTTGGGATTATCATTGTGTTTACTGCTTAAGTAGGCACAGTTTTGTTAAGCAAGACACTGTAAACAGCTTTCTTTTAAAATGTATTCTTCTTTGTAACATTTTTTTAAAAGAGTTTCATTCTTTTTCCACATGTCCCAAATGGAAATTATTGACATTTTTGGGATTTAGCACCTTGATAAGAAATGTGTGTTTTAAACACTGGCCAGTTTTGAATATCTGCTTTTCTCGCCACTACAGCTGTTTTTAACTATATTTTTTCACATAATTTATTCTCATCGCTCGATAGCTTAAATGAGTCCACAGAATTTGGATATGGTCGTGCGTTTTGATAGTGAGAAGTGGAAAAAAGCATAGTAGGGATGCCTCATATTGGAATATAATAACAATGCAAAATTTTGTTTTTCTGCAACAGATCTTGTGATATGGAAAAATAGAGCAGTTTTTACCAGATGACTTGAACATCTGTATTTGGAAATAATTAGTCATTCTGGTATGCTTGGGGAGATTTTGTAGGAGAGTCATCTGCATTGAAAGTAAAAAATAATGACAAAAAAAGATTATTTACCTTGCTGATTATTCTGTCAATTATATTCTTATTTCATCAATTAATTGTTTGGTCTATAAAATGTTAGAACATGTTGAAAATGTCAATCAGTGTTACAGAAAACCCAAGAGAACATCCTTATATGTTTTGTTTTGTCCACTACATAGAGATATTCAGTCTACTGTCAGAGGAGTAAAGAAACCAGAAGGTATTTAAATTTTAAAAGCTGGAATCAGAGGATTTGAACTTTTTAAAGAGTTAGGATTATTCAGTTTCTAGAATATTTTGCTATAAATTTAATTGCTTACAACTAATAGATCAATAGATGAATTGATAATAAAAGATCTGGCTTTGCACTCGTCATACAGAGCTTTTTGGTGCCAGTTAAACTCAAATTTGTTATGTTGCCTCCAGTAGTAGTGGCAACAGCTGGCAATGATAGCATACCTGTTTTGGTCAGCATCATCTTTTCTGTAGCTGAAATTATTTCCGTACAACTGATGTTGCATTTCTTTTTGCAACCAAATCTACCTTTTTAGTCTTTCTAACTTAATTTGCTGTCTCCACACTTATTTTGTGAATTAAGTTTTGGAAAATATGTAAATTATTAGACTTCAACATGTTTATGTTGTCTCTTTGTTGTGGTAGAATAAAGTTCATAGACTTCAACTGACAGTATGTACCATTTGCTGTTACATCACAAAAACAGATTTTAGTACACCAAAATGACTGCTATCAAAATGTGTGACCTTGTCTAAATACGACATGGGCACCATCTTTTGTAACCGCTATCAAAATAAGTATGTGATGAACTATGAAAACACATTTACTGTGGCAATACTGCTCACATTCCTGGCTAGGTCCCAGAATTTTGTGTAATACTTGATAAAGTAATGTGTTAGAATATCTTGGAAGCTTTCATATGGAGTTTTAAAGTCATCAATTTAGTCACGGCACTAAGACGAAGATGGTTTAATTGATGCTTGAGAGACCCAGTAAACAATCATGTTGTTTCTTCTTCTTGCACAGGAAAGTCATCTCTTACAATACAGTTTGTCGAAGGACAGTTTGTTGACTCCTATGATCCCACCATCGAAAACAGTAAGTGCCATCATTAAATTGTTTGTAAGACACTGCAGCAAAGAAAGTCATGCTGGATTTTGCTGAATGTAAAAGTTGTAAAACTAATCTGTTCTTCCTCCAGCCTTTAACAAAATGGTCAGCGTGAATGGCCAAGACTTCAATCTTCAGCTAGTTGATACAGCTGGACAAGTAAGTAGTTCATCTACTACCATAACTGATACAAGCCCTAACTCCCTCTTGGGTTTAATCAACACTTTTGATGTGTTGAATCCTAATTTTTAACATTTCTCATTGACTTTTACATTTCTCATTGTCACTGATATAATGACATCTACTCTGGTGTCTGTTAACCTAAAAGCACACCATTTGTAGAAGCTAACAGTTGTGCATTTTTTACTCTTTTTTGGATAATGTGTTTTATTTGGCAGCACTACTGAGATTGTAACACCTCTCCCTCTCTTTAGGATGAGTACTCTATTTTCTCACAGTCCCACTCAGTGGACATCCATGGTTATGTCCTCGTCTATTCAGTGACTTCCATGAAAAGGTAAGTGGATGGTTGTGTGAATAATAAGGCATACACAATCAAAAGTCATAGAACACTCTATATTAGATAAACAAAGCTAAAATTAGTGCCATCACTTTGTCAATGAGGGGGTTTGAAATTATATTTATCATAAAGCACAAGAGTACAATCCAGTTAACTATAATAATGCTACTAAGTTTATAATGTGCCTTTTTCTAACTTTATGAAAGAGACTCAACTCCTCTCCACTGTAATTTTCAAGCCTGTAGTTTTTGTTTTCAGCTGAAACAGGTGCATGTTTGCTCATTGTTTCAGCCAAATGTTAAAAGTATGTATTTTTGAAACAGCAGTGTATTATAGTAAGTTTGTAGTTACAGACTACTCTTAGATCAGTGTCTTAAATTTCTTTGATGTCTGTCTGCTCAGTTTTGAAGTTGTGCAGGTTCTACACGACAAGCTGCTAGACATGGTTGGAAAGATTCAGTAAGTTTGGTTTGTTCTTTTAAATTTCAGTGTTTCAAAATGTGTTTTCTCAAAGTGTTTTCAACCTGGATATTTTCTTTTCAGGGTTCCGATTGTTCTTGTAGGGAACAAAAAAGATCTCCACATGGAAAGGTAATCATGATGATTTACAGGCATTAAAATGTAAACTACCTGACTTGTGTTGTTACTACCAGATAAAACTGACAGTGATATATGTTAACACTCACTACAGTTCAACATTATTTAACATTTTAGTGGCAAATGCAGCCCTTTGTTAATTTTTTCAGTTTAAGGATAAATGTTGCAATTTGTGCAATGGTAAATGAGTGGACAAACATATAGTTGGTTTGTTGACAGATACAGAAATACAGTCTATCCAGCCTTGTGCTTTAAAAAGAAAGCACCACATACTTTTCTTTCTGTTCTCAGACGATCCTTTAAAACAGTGCTGTGGGTGAGTGTGTGCATTCCATATAAAAGCAGGTCTCTTTTCATCAGGTGTCCATTTTATGTTTTTCCCAGGGTTATCAAGCCAGAGGAGGGAAAGAAACGTGCTGATTCCTGGGGTGCTGCGTTCATGGAGTCCTCAGCCAAGGAGAATGAGGTAATGATGGTATCTCTTGGAGTACTAATTATGGATACCGACTCGTTATTACAGTCCACAAATTGTTTCTGGTACAGAATCACACTGTGATGACAGTATTCTTGCAATGCAGACTGCTGTGGAGGTTTTCAAGCGGATCATTTTGGAGATGGAAAGAGCTGACGGAAATGCACCCCCAGAGGAGAAGAAGTGCCGTGTGATGTAAATGTGTATCCAGGACATCAGTAAGCTATTTACTGAAGACAAGAGGCACAACTTCACCAGCTTGCCAATCGTGACCTCACCGACACCAAGACACTGCAGTGGAACCTGTCTGCTCCATTGTGATATCAGATTGAATTACATAGCAAAGCAACTGCTCAGACAGTTGATAAACTATCTCACTATTTGTCACCACAGGGAGAAGTTTCTAAGAGCAGAATAAATCTCTGCTCTAAGCAAAGAAGCACTTTCAGTGAACATTTTCTTTAAACATTGAAATGTAATCCATGGCTGGGCATAATCTTGATTTTTGAGTTCAACTAAATGCTCAGAAATGTGATTGCCAAAATCTTTTTTTTTCAAATTGATTGCATTATTTTATCTAATGTTTCGGACATCATTGGCTCATGTCTCATAACTCTTTGAGTAGTTGAGTTAATGTACAGTGGGGGCTGGTTAATAACCTTTTTAAGGACTGGTGTTTCATTTCAGCAGGTCTTTTTCACAATAATGCAGAGTCACAGCTCACATTGCTTTAAATGTGGTGTTAAAACTGTCACTATTTCTCACAAATGGTGGATTTCCATAAACACTCTGTGATGAGATTTTACATAAAAACATCTTGCTGTGCTTTCACAGTTCTCACTGTAATTTTTCTTTCAACTCATCTTCAGGTACCTTTCACCAATGAACTGTGGAGCTGTTTCTTCATGATGGAGGAATCTGTTATTGTATATTTAACAACTTCCGTTTTAAGCTCTTCTGCTAAGCAGATAGACCTCCATTGTTTCTACAATTTAATTTTTCCTCATTAACTGTAATAAAGATGTTATGGACAACACTCAGAAAAAATTAGTGTAGATTGGAATAGATGATTTCTATTTACCAGTTATGGCCTTTTTATACAATTTAAATAGAATCATAGAAATTGGTTTGGTACTGTTGGTTATATCTTGAGTGAAGCAGGTGTGCGCTCCCTTCCATATCCTAAGTAGAGTACATGCATATATGTGCATTATAATTATGAACCTTGTTGAGTTTCAATTTTTAAATTACATTTTAACATTACAGAAGACTATTTAAGTGGCTGAAGTC
This sequence comes from Dascyllus trimaculatus, assembly GCA_024666655.1. Taxonomy (NCBI): domain Eukaryota; kingdom Metazoa; phylum Chordata; class Actinopteri; family Pomacentridae; genus Dascyllus; species Dascyllus trimaculatus. The sequence continues at coordinate 17,260,188 of CM045450.1, forward strand.
CACAGAGTTAGCTTAGTAGTTTTTGAACTTATTGTTTTGATCTGGTGGTTCATGCAGGCTTGATGAAACAGCCAGAATGGCATGCAGCCCGTTCAATTCTCACAGTGGACTTGCATGGTCACTGTTAGACCCCTAATGACATGTTCTTCATAGATCCTGTAGCCTTACAAAGATGTGACAGACTGTGGATTTTCCCCCATAATCCTCATGTTGTACCTGTAGTGGATAATTGTAACTTTTTATCAAGTGTTTTGCTGAGTAAGTAGTTGATTGATGGATGATTGATGATGGTTGAATAGAAGCTGGTGATGCTGTGTCTTGTGCCTTACAGTTGTTCAAACTCCCTCATCTGCTTCTTTTCATGACTCAAGGTGCTCTTAGGGTTGTTTTTTTTCCCCTTCTATTGACTTGACACCATGGGTGCAGGTGTTGTGCACCTGAACACCAATATTCCCTTGTGGGTCAATGTTGATTCAGAAATCTTGCTGTAAACAGTTTTGTATATAAATAAATCTGTTACTCATTTGATGTGTCTGCTGATTTTGGCTACATTGTTTAGATGTCTAAACTTTCTGGATGTGTGATATTTGTAAAGTATCAATGAAAGGATGATGAAGTCAAACATTTTTATTGATCAAGTTAATATTGAAATAATATTAAAATTTTAACTCTGGTTTGTCATTAGTGACTAAGCTTAAAGTCTTTGCATTCTCTATTGCACTTTAGTTATATTGAAGTTTGGAGAAACACAAACAACACATATAAATCTACTACATGCAGTATAATGAAGAAAACATTATGAAATTTAAGTACCAACAGACGGGGATAATAAAATAAAGATTCAGTCTAAATCAGAATTTGAAATCAAATTATGGTTTAGCCTGTACTTTTTTCAAGCAGATTTGTATATGTGTGTAGAAATGTCTAGAGAACCATTTTAAATGTATAAAAATCAAACAATTTAACAATATGAGCTTGACACGGATCTTTTTTGTTTATGTTTTGTCGCTGGTTATGTGTTATGTGTTTTTGGTGCGTGTGTTGAGGCACACACATAAATGTACCTGAACAATGGAAAGTAGCAAAAAGCAAAGTATTACTGGACATACCTTACCTACTTACCTACTGCACAGGCTGATGTACAATAATAATAAAAAACTGGGTTAATGATTAATGTGTGCAGACACACCATCCTCCAAAACTGAGATTGTATACATCCGTACAATACAAATGTATTACGGTAACATTATATGTATTACGGCAACACTACATGTATTACGGTAAATGAGCCTACATGCTCATTTTAAGTTACAGCGGAAGACTTGGTAGCTGTGGGAGATCCTGCCATTTGTACACACACCCGGTTACAGGAGAGGAAGCGACTCAGCTAATGGAATATGGAGTGTGTACGTTATCTTGCTGTATCTTGCACATATCGACAGTTTTCTAACCCTCAGCTAGTAACTAAATTAACTAACCTGACTTTCTTTAGCATGCTAACGGTAGCAGCTAGCTAGCTAATTCTTACTAACTCTGTAGTCAGTAAGGTTAGTCTACCGTCAGGAAAGCACCTATTTTTTTTTTTACCCACGGATGTAGTTATGCTGCCAGCCATGGTACCGGTGTACAATTGTCTCTAAAATTATACAGTATGCTACATAAAGTCTCACCGGGGTGACTGAAGTAAAGTCACCTCGGGTGACTCGGTAATGTCAACAGATTGTGACGCTAGCTAAATACGCTGCGCTCCGCTAACGGCGCTGTGGTAGTTTAAAACGAAGTGTCGTTATTCAAGCTAAAAAAAAACTTGTAACAGGGTCAGTTTGACAACCAGGCATCGCTAAATTCTAACCGTCTCCGCGCCTACTGAATTGTTAAAACGGTGGTTACTTATTTTTGTTTCAGCGTTGACAATGTTTGATGTTTAACTAGCTAGCTGTCAGCAGTATTTATGTACAGTTAGCCGCATCTTACAGGTGAAGTCTTGAACAATACAACAACTCGTATTCATGGTAATAATTCTGCAGTTGACCTATTAATGTGACAACTCGGTAATCTGACACCCTGTTTGTGTATTTTACTGCTATTATTATTATTACTATTAATAACGGTATTTCTTAAGTTATGGCAATACATTTTTACTTTACCCTGCATGCTAATCTAGTACAGTAATTCCCATACGTACCATGTAACCTCCCTGAAACCCTAGTATTAACCCAAATATAAAAGTTATATATGCAGCATTTTGCATAGTTTCAGCCGTGTCAGGGTTTTGACTAATAAACAGTTAGTTTCACTTGAGGCTGCAGTCATTGCTTCCACCCTAAATCCTGGTGGGATCCATAATTTAGCTATGCGTGGAATTATTGATTTATGTCTTTGAGGACACTCGGATAAATTGGCTTTTAATGACCTTTATCTTTTCCTTTCAGATTCCAGTAAGTATTGATGATATTGAGGGCAGAAAGGACCCAGTCGTAGAAGGTAAACAACTTGTACTAATCCCAAGAGAGTACAGTACAGAAGAGAGCATGTATAAAGACGGTGACAGAGGATTGTTCTGAGTGGTTTGTCTCTCATTTTTTCCAGACCCAGAGCACAATGTGTACACCAGGTTTATGAAGTCCCACCGTTGTTATGACCTTGTACCCACCAGCTCCAAATTGGTTGTGTTTGATACTTCACTTCAGGTACAACAAAAACCTTAAATTATAATTTAAAAAACCCTATATATTTCAAATCAACTAACATGTGTTAATGCTGTTAATTAATCTTTCAGGTGAAGAAAGCATTTTTTGCTCTTGTTTCTAATGGGGTAAGAGCAGCCCCTCTGTGGGACAGTAAGAAGCAATGCTTTGTTGGTAAGAGTATTTCTCATTTGGCTGTTTTTTACCCTTGGAATGAAAATAAATTCAATGGACTGATTTAATGCTCCTGTTTCTTTTCGGCAGGTATGCTAACCATCACAGACTTCATTAACATTCTTCATCGCTACTACAAGTCTCCATTGGTAGGATGGTTAAAGACTTGTAATAATAGATGAATAATAATAAATGTATTAATTAAATCTGTAACTTAAAATGCTAAATTATTTTGTTACATGTAAGATTTTTTAAAATGCTGCTTCTTACCTTTCCCTTTGCATAAATAACTTATCTTGAGTTTTGTTATTGTTTTTGTCATCTTTCAGGTTCAGATATATGAGTTAGAAGAACACAAAATTGAAACATGGAGAGGTGAGAATGTTTAATGAATACAGAATGCCATTCACTCAGGCGGACTTCTTGGTAAACTATATTGTCTGCTCTTGTTTCCGACAGAGTTGTACCTTCAAGACTCTTTCAAGCCTCTGGTTAGCATATCTCCCAATGCCAGGTGTGTAAAAGTAGTGCTTACAAGTAGAGCTGGGTATTGATTCAGATTTCCCAAATCGATTCGATTCGATTCGCGATTCAATTCGATTTTCAATTTGGTTAAGCATATTTCAGTCACAGTACCAATTTTACTTGAATATGGAAGAGATTCTCAGAGAACCAATGCTGTAAATAGTAGAACCTAACTTTAGCTTGGTGCACTATTTAAGATATTAATGTTTACATTAAGAATTGAGCCCAAAGCAGTTCAATTAATTGTGTAATTTCTATTAGACATTACCTGACTAAAACAAAAATGTAATGATTTAAATCCAATCAAATCACAAGGCAGTGTAAATAAGGAGGCTACAAACACACTGAGGACGTTCACTTTGCTGCCTGTGACTCTCACAGAGCTTTTGTTTTTGTGCAGTATGTTGCAGTAAACTGTCCAGCATCTCCACTGTGCTGTTCCACCGTGTCACCACGTCAACCAGCTTATGTACAGGCAGGCCCAGTAACCTTTGCTTCTCTTTAAGTTTGTGGTTTGCCGTGATGCTACGATTTAAAAAATGATGCGATGTACCTCACTCTGCCGAGCAGGCGAGCAACAGCTGGGACTCTGAGAGCTGCTGGCGAAGCTAAACTGAGTATGTTTGCGAAACAGCCGATGTGCAACAGGTCCATCATTTCCACATCACGGACAATATTCGCAGCATTGTAGTTACGACGGCTGGCTCTTTGTCTGTCAGATCCCATTCTGCTATCGCTTCGAACAACAGTTCATAAATTACTCGCCGTGTGGCTGGTTTTAACTGCGCGTTGGATGTCCGACTGTCACAGGTTAAAGCGACTCTCTCTGCTGACTGAAGCGATGCTGCGATGCTGTGTTGCACGTCTACATACATGTTTGAGACTGTAACTTCACTCAACTGTTTTCTTGTCGGTATAACGTAGCGTGGCTCCAGAGTCTTCATGAGGCCGCGGAAACCATCATTTCAACACCGCTGTATGGTCGCATGTCCCTGCATATGAGAGTTGCGACCGTCTGGTTTAGTTTCTGGGCTCGCGGAGAGTTTGCTGGTAACCTACATACAAATGCTATGGCTGTCCACGCAAGACTAGTCGGCTTTAAACTGCATTACACACGGTAGAAAAGACGTATTAAATAATCGATTTTAAGAATTATGAATCGATATCGGGCCATTCAAAGGAAAATCGATTAAAATCGATTAATCGATTATTTTAACCCAGCCCTACTTACAAGCATCTATATTTAGTTGTTTTCAGTGTCAAACTTCACTTTTCTTAATGTGTGAGTGATGGTGAGGTATCTGTGTATTTTTATTTGCATGACCATCTTAGGTTCTATTAACCAAAATAGCTTTAAATGGATATGAACACTAGTTGAAAATTAGCTATGGGTACAGCAAGCTTTTCATTTTAATCAGTTTAATCGTGGATTATGGGAGAAATGGAGTTTTGTTCTTAACTATAAAATATAATTTACTATATGAATGCTACACTACACTATTACATTTCTTTCCAACACAGCAACAGCTGACAAAATGACATTAATATTTACATTTTGTTCGGTTGTCATCTCTCACAACATGCTGTGTCTCTTGGTGCTCAGTAGTAACTTGATAAACCTCTCTGTGTCTCTGTGTCACAGTCTGTATGATGCAGTATCATCTCTACTGAAGAACAAGATCCACAGATTGCCTGTTATCGACCCCCTGACAGGGAACACACTCTATATTCTCACACACAAAAGGATTCTCAAGTTCCTGAAGCTTTTTGTAAGTCCCCTTGGGCCTCTCTCCTTTCTGCTTACTGGCACATTAAGTACTTAAAATCATCTGCCATTGTGTTTTTTGTGTGTTTGTGAGCATGTGTGCGTCTGATTGTAACACTGTAGATTTCTAAAACAGAGCAGCTGCTGTTAAGGAAACAGTATATTTTTAAGCTATTAAACAAACACCCAGTTCTCCAACATTTTTCTTCAAGTGTGAACACTTTGTTGTTTCTGTTTCCAGATATCAGAAATGCCAAAACCCTCGTTCTTGAGGCAAACCTTAGAGGAACTGAACATCGGGACATTCCAAAACATAGCAGTGGTCCGTGCAGACACACCGCTGTACACAGCGCTGGGCATTTTCGTTGAGCAGCGAGTGTCTGCACTCCCTGTCGTGGATGACAAAGGTACATGGACTGGATGAAATTATTTCCTTGTGGTGTTTGCATTAAGGACCAAGCTTGACTTGATTGTATTGTCTCTGTCTTGCAGGTCGTGTGGTGGACATCTACTCAAAATTTGATGTTATAGTAAGTTAATAAATGTAATTTTGCTGTTTTTTAATGTCTTGCCACCATTGTACAAGAGTGTCATAGTGTCCTGCTGGCGTTTGGTTAGTCTGTAGACACATTCTTGTGCACATGATAACTTAAGAACAAAACAAAGTACAAGTGTTATGTCTCAAAGCCTTGTCTTTGTACAGAATCTGGCAGCAGAGAAGACGTACAACAACCTGGATGTGACAGTGACCAAAGCCTTGCAACACCGCTCTCAGTACTTTGAAGGAGTGCTGACCTGCAACAGGCACGAGACCCTTGAGGCCATCATCAACAGACTAGTGGAGGCTGAGGTGAGAAGTAGATGTCAGTATGTGTGACCAAGTGTCTGTCACTTGTAGCTGGTTTACACAAAGTGTGGGCAATTTGTAGTTTATTCCCTCCAGTCCTTAAGTTCCTCAGCTAAAACAAGCTAAAAAAAACCAGATCATTTTATCTTTTCTTAAATTTGGTGGTGGATGGAAATGTAATTTAGTGAACTCAGTGTTTTATAGCCAAACACAATGTAGATACTTTCACCTCCCAGTGTGTCATGACTACACTGAAGCACTGTTGTAAAAGACTGACCTCTATTCAACTGTCTCCTGTTGCTAAGCCACCAAGATGTAAGAGCCAGCCATCATTCTGGCGTCTATCACTCCCATCTGTCTTTTGAATTCAGAAAACACCTAGCTGCTTTGTCTTTAGCTGTCACAGCTGCTGTGTGTACACACATTGCCATGTACTTGTTTTTATACACATTTCTTTGGCTGCAGAAGAAATAATATTATGCAGAGATGAGAGTAACATCGATTGTGTTTCTGTGTCTCATCCAGGTGCACAGGCTGGTGGTGGTAGACGAGCAGGATGTGGTGAAGGGAATTGTCTCCCTTTCAGATATCCTTCAGGCACTAGTGCTTACTGATGGAGAAGAGGGTTAGTACCAATGACAACATTTTTCAGGAAACATTAAAATCATTTTAATAGTTTGTTAATTTTATTCATGGTAAATTTTAAGTGATAGTCTGATCTTTTTTTTTTGCCCACAGGCACAGCTTGAGGAAGTCACTAAAACACGGAAAGGCTACTTATTTTTAAGATGATATTGGAGCAAAGGGGAACAGAACAGGCATGTGAGAGAAGAATTATAACATTATATTGAAGTGAAGTCTATCTCCTTTAAAATCCATACTTGAAGACTTCTCCCTTTCTGAAGAAAAGTTCACTGAGTTTTAGCAGTACAGCAATATATTACTGTAGTAGTGCAGGACACACAGAGCCTCCTGTAAATCGAGCCAAATTCCAAGTCACAGAGAGCCAACAAAGACGTAAAAGCACAAGAGACCTCTGAAGAAGAGCTGCAGCCACACAGGATTACCCAGCACCATTCCCACCTGTGTTGCTGCTGTGCTGATCTGTATAGAGGAGGGCAGTTAATTAACACTCAGATTTGAAATATATTCCCAGTAATAAAATAATCAGTTACCTTCTAAAGGGAAACTGTTTTACCTGTGCTGCATTTTTTTGGTAGCATTTCATTTCTGTTGTAAGGCTGAAATCTACAAGCACATCAGACCTGTCTGAAGGTCATTTTAAACTGTGTAACTTCAGCAGATCAACATTCAGTGTGTTGCGTTCTAACACAATTTCCTGAGCCTTGATCTGTGTGCAAATAAGTCATGTAATATCAACCAGTTTAAATTATCTTGTTATTATTAATTCAGTTAGTTTGATTATTTAAATGCAGGCAGAGGATTGAACTGTTAATTTCTTTCAACTTTAGCTGCAGCACTCTTCCAGTTTGCAAAGACATATTGACTAATAACTCAAGTGTCTTTTATTTATGTTTGCCTATATATTTCACATACAGTACATGCATATAAAAACAGCATTTAGAGTGTACAATTATTTAGTCTAATTTTTGATTCCAACACTATACTTTGAAGACCTTGGAGCTTGAAAACTGAAGAGGTCTGGTTTAAGTCTATTTATAAAGTCAGGATTTTTTGCAAGTTTCTGCTTTAGGACCTATTTAAGACCTAAATATGGCTAAATTAAGTTTTTGCAGTTAGGGGCGTGCTAAGAATTCAAAGGGCCGATCTGTTGTGTAGGCAGACAGCAAAGTAGCAAACCTGGAACAGCACTTTTGGCTTCCGCAACAACCTTATCGCGGACATCTAGAAAACCATTGGTGAACCTGCTGTCAGAGATGACTGTCATTCATTCTGTATTCTGTGTTTGAAAGCCCTGCTTCGGATATTTATGGATTTTACATTTTGCCATTTTGTGTGTTGTTGTCATGTATAACTACGTGTAATGGATTGTACATTTTACTTACACACATCTTTCTCTGCCTGTTTTGTTACCAACACTTTGGGTTTTGGCATTACTAGTGTAAAAAGGGACCTCTGTGCTGCAGAATCTCGTTGTTGTTGTAAAGGTGGCCCATCACTTGAAAGTAATGGTCAAATTGTCAATTTGAGGTATTCTTTTTCTGATTTATGTAATCAGTGTGTTATATTAATGTCATTTACAGTCAGTGATGATGTCAGAGCATCAGATATTATGGATTTATTTACAGTTTATTGTGTTTAGAGGACTATAAAAATCACCAGCGTTTCCTTTCCATTTTCTAAAGAGGATTAGTGAAGAACATGTCACACTGATGATGAAATTGAATGTGTACAACTGTATGTAAATGCACAGTTTTTGTACTAATCTGCATTGAGATTTTAATTTAATGGATGAGCAATAAAGGTTCAGGGTTTCGGGAATGTGCTTCACATGGGGTTAATAATTACTGACGCATAACTCTTGTCTAAACATCTGCGCAGCATTAAATTCAAGGACCCTCATATCTACGTATGAGACATTCATAAAACTGATGTTTTAGCCACTTTGGGTAGTGGAAAGCAGCTGTTAACACAAACATCACCTTTAAAGTTGATGTGTGCACTTCTTAGTGAAAGATTAGCAATAAAAGTTACATATTTATGCACTCAGCTGATATGGGCAGCATCAGTTTTCATGCAGAGACACATTTCAGGCAAACTGATAAATGTAAGGTAAAGCTTTTTACACTTAACTGCAGAGTCATGTAATAATATCTCATAAAATTAGTAATGTGATCCTTTGTCAATATAAAATACTTTTTATACCTGCTTTGACACTTTGACAGTAAAAACAGACGCCATGTAGGAAAACAACTGTATTTATTACTCAATATTAGAGTTTACATGATCAATGACCTAAAGGGGTTTTTACATGGATGCATTTCTTTGCCATAACAGGACTCACACCCACCCGTTCTTCCAAACAGATACTGACAGCAAAGTATTTAAAAAAAGCTTGATTTCATTATACACTTCTACATTGTAAGGCAAATGCAACCGTTCAGTGTAAAAATATGGTTCACATTCAGTAAAGCACCCCAGTATTTCCCGCCAAAAACAACAGCATCAAGGGCAGTTTATCCGTTCTCACAGACGTCTTGTGTTTGGATGATTCTAAAACAAAAAACAGCAGGTCAGAGACGATTGTGAAACAGCACTGAGACATTTCAGTAGTATTCAATTTCAACATTTTTTTTCTCCCAGAGATCAAGGGAGCGGCCGGATTCTCTTTGCAGCTTCCAGTCAGAGGAAGGGTACTGCAACTGACTGGCATGATTCGTGTAAACATTCTCATTTTCAGTGGTGTGATCCTAAATAAACACCGGAGGCCATGGCCAGAGATGATTCTGAGAACAGTTTGGTTTTAATGCTGTGAGGTCAGTAGTAGTGCACATGTGGCCTTTCGGGCTTTCATATGGTCTCACAGCATTCACACTTAAATAACATGGGAAACATCTACACACAAAAACAGTACCTGCAGAATTTGCATAAAGCTGAACACAAAAGTGCACCTATTTCCTGAAAACAAACAAAAAAATGCATACAGTGATTCATGACAATGTTAAATTGAAGGAAACAATCGTATTATTTACAGTAATGTTACTTGAGATGTCAGAGTATACTTGTACATAATTCTGTTTACAGATTCTTTCCACCAACTATAAAGCCAGTACAAAAAAGTCGACCATTTAAAACATACTTAGACCTAAATTTAATTTGTTATTTACACAAGTATCACTTTAAAAAGCTAGTTATGTGCAGTACAGTAGTTATACTTGGCCAGGGAGAGAGAGCCCTGAGGGGAGAGGAACAATGGACATGTTGTAACAGTATAAAAAAACAACCTCAAAACAAACTATCATTCAGATTCCTGGAATTAGTGTGCATTTGGCCCATATTTAAGGGAATGAAGGTTTATCAAAATGTCGTCTATACCAGCTTATCTCAAAGAACTGAAGCAAACGTTCAGTCAATTTTAGGCTATGCCTTTATAACAGACTATAATATAGACACACTACATGTACCATGGTGCTGCAGGCTTCATGTAGGGTTTTCAGTGGGTGGTGTCCTGATCAGAGGTCAGTGAATGTGTCTGCTGCTCTACAGCTAACCCTTCACCAAAATGAAGTGCATTTTTTGTTTATTAATTCCTAAATGTATATTTTGTTTAACCAGGCTCTCAACAGAGAAAAAAAGCTTGTTGATTCGTAAGCATAAAGAAAACCTGAGTTTAAACCAGCTTATGAGAAAGATTTCAGGCAAGTGGTCCAAAGCTAAATCCTGTCTGGCAAGTCGCCATAACGCTGCAGTGACCCCATGTTAAAAGTCACTGGGCTGCATTTACACAAAGAATCAAACCTACTTTCTGCATGCTAACATGGTAACTGGCATGTAACCCAATCACACAGCCGTAGCAGAACCAGATGTATTATTTGTAAAATAAGTAAAAATCCTTCTTGATGAGCCTGTGTGCTGTAGGTGTGGCAGAAAAACCTACACAGTGCCAATTACAGAATTGAATTACAGAATGAGTAAGAATAAGTTAGTGCTGCCTCACAAAGACAATAAGCGTGAATTCTGTCTGTTAGCTAATAAGCAGCTGTGATCAAAGAGACTTTGCAACTGATACTCAAAATGTTACTTGGTTACTTACTTATTGATTGCATACAAGTACACAGGAAATCAAAGAGTCCTTGTTAGTTCAGTGTGTAGAGAGGAAGAAAAAGGTTCAGGTGGGGCGGCAGTAGCTGAGGACTGGAAAGGAAAGGTGTTCTTTGTATTCTGGCCGGGTAAGCGAGGTAGGGTTTGTCAGAAATCAAGTGGCTTCAAAACTGGCAGGAGTGTCTGTGGGGCAATATTTTACAAAGTGCCACCCTCTGTTTAATTCTCGTACTTTGTGCAGTCTTTGTAGGAGGCCTGACCTTTTTCCCATCAGCGTCCTACAGTCTGGAGGCAGGTCCTGCTCAGCACTCTGCTGACTCACATAGCTCAGATTTTAATGTCCTCGTCAATGCTGAGCTGGGACAAGGTCTTTTTGATGCGCAGGGCTGTCAGGCGGGCAGCTCCATTAGCATACCAACACTCCCTCATGATTTTACCCATGACTCGCAAGGCCTGAACAACAGGAAGAAGACACAATGGGTTAGCAATACAGTACAAATGATAATGATGATGATGATACAAATGCAGTTAAGGCACTCTTTTTTGGAAAGACTCTGGCAGAGTAATTTCTGGGTAATGGAATTGGACAAGAAACATAAACAATAAACAGTAAGACGATCTTGCAGATTCTGAGTGCAGCTCAACCAAATCTGGATGTTTTAGGACAACAACAATATAAAATGACAGCAACAATAAAGATTTTTTAATAAGGACACCTTCAAAGTGTGAGCACAATATTTGGTAAATGGGAAACTTTACAGTTATCATTGTTTTCTGGTGGAGAAACAATAACCCTAAACACATCTTTGGCTTTTCTGAGAAGCAATTTCTTATTAACTGATGCTTAGAAAATACATTTTGGACAATCATATCAGGAATGATATATTGTATCTGACTCTAGTTGTAAATAAGCCAAGCGGTTAGTCAGATTTACTCAGAGCACAAACACAAACTGGGGATACCTTGTGTAAAATTGAATGGAAGACAGTGTGTGAGAAACTGTTGGCCACAGTTTGAGTAACAATTTGAAAAACACAATATGCCATTTCTGTTTCATTCACATCAAGTGTAGCCGTGCATGTTCAGGTTATGTAATTCTGTTATGATGGAATATCTGCAAATAATATCAGCTAATACAATGTTTATTGCTCAGTTACAATTAAACGAGTCAACTACCTCAATAGCAAGTGTCACCAATGACAAGCGACCAAAATTAAATGCACTGTTACTTTGAATCAAATTATGGAACATTGTTGGCAACATTTGGGATAATGGAAGTGCACAAGTCAACAAAAATATAACACTTAGTTGTTTTTAGACATTTTACTGGGGAAAAGAAAGAAAATATATTATACCTTTAACTACAATACAATAATGTAAACTGTGGGACTAATGACTTTGCAGCATTCCTATATCTTCTTAGAACAATTAAGCCTCTGAACATAAAAGTCGGCTGATTGGTTTAAAAGACATGCTATCTTAAAAGAAACCACCGAAACTACTAATTTATCAAAGCCACAAGTTGTCAAATAAGTCATTTAAATTCAAAAATGATCCAAATCTATTCAAAATTATCCAAAACATTAATATATTATCAAATTCACTTTATTCTACATGCTTTATTATAAAGTTTACCACAAATAAACTGTCTGAAAAAGTAAAATAAATCTGAACAGGGACTATTTGTGCTGATTTTTCCAGTATTAGTAACACCTGTGAGCAGTACTGTACACGCTGTTTCCAGGTTTTTTTTAATTTTGTAAAATAAAAACTTAAGGACATTCAACTTTTGTTGTTTCTTTTTTATGATTTATGGCATTTTAAGAGTGTTATACCACAAAAATGAAATTGTTGAGTTCTCTGCTGTTTCCATAAATGTGCAGGACTTTATATTGTAGTAAAAAAACAAGCGTACAGTGAGAAAAAAACTGTCTGAGGTTAACTCAATAAACACAATGTTATGATTACAAATAGGACTGATGGGCAGAACCGCAAAAGTGAGACCCATGTTCTAATAAAGCCTTTCAATGTCAGCGCAGATCTTAGTTTAAATCATTTAACTGAGTTTTCATACCTCGTAGCTCTGCCACCAGTTTGGAATATTGGGCCGTTGATTTTGGTCACACACCACCTTCCTCATCTCCTCTATGGCCGGGTCAGAAGGCACCAGGTCATAGTAGGGCAGCTGGTACTCTTCATGGACACCTGATAAAGCAGGACACTGTTGAGGTTAGATCAGTGCGGTCATCTCAGATGTTAGCAGTGAGGAAAAAAACAAACAATACAGGTTGAGTATCCAGACTGAAAACAAAAAGAGGATCACCTCCACTGCTACAGCGACGGGCAATCTCCCAGTAGACCAGCCCCAAAGCATAGATATCAGCACATTTGAAAGACTCAAAGTGCTTCATGTTGATAGTCTCATCCAGAACCTCTGGAGCCATGTACCTGGGACACAAAAACAATCCTGGTTTGTGATGATGTACAGAATTTAAGAATACTCCGTGTCAAACCTGTCAAAGATATCTATGAGAAAGGACGGCAAATCAGCAGGTGTGTATGTTGATAAAGACCTCTTGGTGCCCACTCTCTGATTGGGGGCGATGTCGATCGTGTCTGTGGCAGAGTCATGACGTACAGCCAGGCCCAGATCAGCGATGGCACAGGTGCAGTTCTTCTTCACCAGGATGTTCTTGGACTTCAGGTCTCTGTGGGCGATGCCTGGCTTTCCTATCAAGACATAAAAGAACACAACAGTCGCTTGTGAATTCTTACATCGGCACACAATTAGTTTTTGTTTTTAAACATGTCAGTGTTGGACTGCTTTTCATGAAAACCAGAAACTTCCAACATGTTATATAAGGTTGCCTTTCTGGGCATCAGTCTGCTTGATAAAAATAGAAAACACTCCTCCATTTGTGCAGCACTATATGATTAACTGTCCTTTTATTTTCCATGACAGGTAGTTGAGAACACTCAGCAGTGAAAACCCATCTAAGGTAATGATGAATACAAGTTTTCATAGATGACGATGTTTATTGCAGCAGTAAATACTATCTGAATACTTGGACATCAGATCAGATGCTGGAAAACTGTTTGTGGCATTTAGAAACTTTGCAATTCCCTACACTGCTGCTCTCTTTTTGAACTGTTTCCTATTTATCCTCTTTCCAGCTGCCATTTTGTAAGTTGTCAGTATCAGATGCCTCTTCAACAATAAAAACATATATATATAAGTTTCTATCTTTTTCACTTGAATAGTAGTATGCTACAAACATGTTGTGTTAATGGTGGAACATCTAATCACATTCTAAACACTGTTGTGACATAGTCTGCAGATGACTCAATCCAGTTACATCAGAGTCTTGTGTTAAATGGAACAGTTTAGTTGTCAACATTAGACGTCTTGTTCTAGTCTGTAGGTGGGGGAGGCCAAGTAAGAAATGGGTTTTAGCAGAAAAATGTATACAGTCGGCACTGTAAGTGGTTGAAAGGTGCTGCCGATAAGAATATTTCACAATTAACACAGTTATTCTCAGCATGTAAACAGAGAAACACACTGTCACTGCTAAAACAGTAGACTTCACATATTCCTTCAGCTGCCAAAAAGTCTGGAATGAAGCAAATAAATGAAAGCATTCAGTCAAAAAAAATCTCAGATGTGTTGTGTTACTAGCAAATACAGATACCGATTTTTCTTTTTCTTTCTTACAGAGTTTAAGAATATTTTACAATGTATACTGTTGGTGCACTTAGGGAGCGGCTCTTTAAATCTCATTGTACTTCGTATAAAGAAAATAAAGGCTTTCTATTCTCTTCTATTCTCTTCTATTCTATTCTTCTGCACAAACAGATGAAGGGAACTTGACTTGCCTAGACTTGACTTGTCTGGGTTTGAGGAGTAATTGCTGTGACTGTGGCTTCACTGGAAATTAACTCTGCAACTAATACTCTTTTCTCCAGTAAGTTAACCACATGGCTGGATGTGATCTGAAAAACTATGCAAAACTTTACATCCCCTTCCGTCGAATAATACCACCAGTGACACATCTAACCGGTCCCATTTTTTACCCGAGGCATGCCAAAAAGCCCCAAACACACAGAATGAGTCATAAATAACTGTCTTTAGCGACAAGAAGAACAAGAAGTCTTGCAACAGATGGCATGGGCTATTTATTCACAGAATTAGTTTTAAAAGCATCCTCACTTTACTTCTAGTACCTAAAACTTTTGCACAGTACTGCATATTAGCTCTTTTATCTTCCACATAGAAAGCAACAAACTTTGTACCCCCCACTTCATTAAAACTGGAAGCCAGGACAAATAAATGAAATTATAACATATTGCACAATTGTACAAACACTACCTTGTGTTCCAAGAATCTCCATGTGCAGATGAGCAAGGCCGTTTGCAGCTGACAGTGCCAGTTTGATCATTCCCTCAGTGGTGACAGAGTAGCGGTTCAGGTAGTCAAACAAAGATCCGTACTCATGGTAGTCTGATACCAGCCACAGCTGAGTCCATGTGCCATTGTCTAAACATGAGACACACATACAGAGATATCCAAGATATGATAAGTGAACTTAAGAATGATTCGTCGTCATACGGCACACAAAAAAACAGCAACATCTCCAAGGACCAAATCATTTAGCCATTCTTCGACAAAAGAAGGGAAAATATCAATGGTTTGTACCTTTGTTGTCAGCAGCTATAAAGCCCAGGATGTTCTCATGGCGGAGCATGATGGTCTGATAGATTTCAGCCTCACGGAACCAGGAGCGCTCCTCTCTGGATGAGAAGATCTTCACCGCCACGTCGCCACCCCTCCATCTTCCTCGCCACACCTCCCCAAAACGGCCCTTGCCGATGATCTCCTGCAGGACAATTGTTCTGGCTACAGTCCGCTGAACGAACAGAGGCAGACCTGCAAAGAAAAAAATGACAATAGTGAAGAGTTATTAGATACTAATATAATCTCTACTAACATAAATTTGATCTAAACCCACCCAAACTATGATGAACTGCAGCAGGTGTGTTAGGCTGCAGCTACATTATCACAGCTGTGCACTGACCTGAGCCCGAGCCAGATGTGGACAGATTGTAAATGAGGTCCTGCAGGGACCTGTCTTTGGCCAGGTAGAGGTGTTCACAGGACGGATCCTCCACCTCCAGCCTTTGCCGGTGGTTGTAGGCCCTCTGGTGATAATGATACAGGAACATGCTCACCAACAGCAGCGCACAGAGCAGCAACAGTGGCCCTACAATCACAGCAACTAGTTCCAGCAGCCCCCATGTCCCACCTGGGCCGTAGCCTCCCCCCAGTTCTGGAGGTGGTGTCACTGGAAAGAAAGAAGCTGAGCATTAAAATGCAGTACACACACACAAGGTGAACACTATTACCTGATGTGAACTGCTTAATCTCCTCGAGGGATGACAGTGCAACGCTTGTGACTAAGCAGACAATCAGAAAACCGAGCCAACATTTGACTCTTGTATTAACCTGCATTGATTCCAGTGATGTCAAAAGGAAATGTTCAATTCTCTATACCAAAAAGCTTTTACTGCAAAAAAACAACAGCTACGAGAAGTGTTAGATTACATGAACAGCAAAGTAATATAGTAAAAGGTCTGCTCATTCTCTCCTGAATGCTCACATTGTTCAGCAGTGCTTTGGTTTGTGATGCTTGTGACTTCACCCTTGAATCAGACATATGATTTTCAGACTACTGCTGGTCCCAGTGTGGATTATTCAGGTGGTGGTTATTTCACTTTTTTTTTTACTGTCGCCTTCTATGGTCATTTTAACGTGCAGTGTTGCACAGTCTGCAACTTAGATGAGGATATCAACAGTCTGTGAGCATGTAAGACACCAATAAAGTGAAGCCATTTCAGATTAAAATCACTCTGTTTACACCGGACCCGTGGTTAAACAGTTAACAGCCTCAAATTAAACTTGTGTTTTTTGGTCTAGAACAATTTCCTGTCACGAAAGTTCCTCACTGACATTCTGCCCTCTAAAATATTTTAGGACATGGTACAAAACACCACAGGAAACATTAATCCTCTCAGGAACCATGAGTCACTAAAGAATGCCAGAAACTCGTAAGAGGCACTGAGATGCTTTAAATATCATGTCTGGACTATAACGTGGCCATTTGCTCCTTTTCAGGAGGTAATTTATAGATTGAGTGCAAAAGCCCTTCCTCAGATACTAACATTAAACGGTGTAGACAGGACAGTTTGCCATATGTTCTGACTCAGGTTTACTCTACTTACTGTATGTTAGATCTGGGTATGTGATAGTTCAAGTAAAGACATGCTTTTTATTGTATATTTACGATACATATGCATTACACATACACATTATGATCTAATTTATAAAGAAAATTCAACTTAAACATCAATCACAATGATTTCAACACTAAATGTACCTAATCATACACTATAGACAGTATAATACACCGCAGTTCTCACCAGAGGGTATTTTGAGGTCCATGCTGTTGCAGTAGTCAGTGTAGCAGCAGTGTGTGTTGAGATAGCCCTCTGCACTGAGGCAGTAGAATGGTTGTCCAGGGGGCACCAGACTGGCCCGAGTGATACAAACACGGATGTGCTGCTCCTGGCCATTGTTGAAGAAGGTGGAAGCCATGCAGGCCCCATCGGTCTCACACTGGGAGCCAGTCTTCTGACACTGAGCGGTGGTGCAGTTACACCGCAGAGCTGCAAATGGATAGTAGAAACAAAACAGTGTGAAATACAATGGCTTGTATGTAGTGAAATGCTTAACTCTTATCTGTAACCACAAAGCTGTTTGACAATTTGACCAAACATGTGTTTAAAAGCTGTACAGAAATTTACAGTTCACAAGATGCGCAGCAGAAGACAGTGACAACCAACAGACTTGTGTCCTGAAACCCAGTGCTTGTACATGTGGATTATAAGATGGTTATAATATGTAAAGTGGAAAAATTATATATAATGTATATATATTCAAATGAGGTACATTTCCCACTATTTCCACAGTAAATTTTTGAGCGTGCTTCGCCCACAACGCAATACATGTGGGTGGTGGTGAAACGGCTCCAGAAAATTCTTGGGAAGCAGAAAAAATTGTATAAAATCGCACAAGAAACAATTAGATGTCTATTTGTGATGTCTAATTGCCAGTAATTTTTTAAAATCAGCTTGACAGACCACACACACGTTGTATCATTCTGTGTTAGAACAAAATGCCGAATAATTCTGATACATATCCAAGCCAATTCCTAAAACAGTATGCTATAATGATCAAGAAGCAGTAAACATTGTATAGAACTGCAATGGATTAGGCACTAGGGGTCGACTGATTATTGGTGTGATGACTTATCTGATCCAATACTCAGCATTTTTCCTATTACTGATATTGTTAAATATGTTTAACCAATTTCTAAAATAATAGATTAATTTGAAAAATTGCTACTTTGGCTCTGTCTGCCTGTCGAACATGTCTGGCCCACAGTACTATTGATCGGTTACACTTCATGAGAAGAAGCCGATCAACATTGAAGGATAAGTGCTGAAAATGTTCTTTTAATAAAAAATGCAAAACATAAATAAAGGCATTTCAACAAAGTCATGTGTTCGCATTTGTGTTATTCTACATTCTGACAACAAGATTATCACTTGTGCTATAAATGTATATCAGTTCCAAATCTCTAATATTAGTCTCATAATATATCTCATAATAACAACAACAACAACAACAACAACAACAACAATAATAATAATAATAATAGTAAACCCTAACCCCTAACTGGCACACAACTTTAGTGTGTCCAGTATACCTTACAAACATATACTTACAGTACAATAAGAATGAATACGTTATCACTGAAGAAATTCTGTTATGGTTTCTTTAGCATTAGACATTTCCCTTTTTGGCTGCCTAAGACGGCTGTGAGAGGATTCATTTGGTGCGTGGGAGGCCCATGTGAGGCAGCTACTTGACAAGGATGAAGAGTAAAATCATACAGCAGAACTGAAATCTTAAGTATTAAGAGAAAATCTTCAGATGAGTAATGTTTTGCAAAGACGAACTAGAGCTAGAACTGAAGACGGAGAGATTCAGGATGGTACTGGCAAGGTCAGGAAGTAGAGGAAGTGTTAGACGTTGGGTGTGTGAGGCAGCTTTGGGAGGGTGAGGATAGAGTTTATGTGAGGCCCATGTAGGAGAAAAGATTAAATGACCGACTGTGAGTGTCATTAGACGAACAAGAGACCGAGACTTCCTCTGTGCAATTGAGTAATGTCATTAAGACAAAGATGTGGTGTGGCATTCCAGTAATTCTGAAAAATCCACCAGTGGATTCCCAGTAGAAAATGACCTTTCCGGAGCCTGTGTGCTGGAAGTGGTTGTTAACATGTAGGTGAGGTGGGGGAAATATAGAGTTAATGGGTTGCAACATCTTTTGTGGTACTGACTCACGCATTGCCCACACCTACTTGGCAGACGCATGTGGTCAGATACGAGAAACAAAACAGCCACAGGAGGAAAAAGGAAAATAAATGCTGACTAAAGATGAAATAAGACTGACAATTCAGACTTTCCGTGGCCACAAATGTCACAATCTTAATCCATATTTGGGGTTGATTGCTTTGTACCACAACGGAATTCACAAAGCCGAAAAAATTCTGTGTAAGAAACTGACATCCTCAAAAAATGCAGAAATACAACCAAGATACTGACCGCTTCTCTTCCACTGTGGTTACAAAGGCAATAGTAAAAACATTTCAAGTGGCTCAAATAAATCACAGTGGAAAACATGCTTTCTTGTAAAGAACACGACAGCTCGTATCACCACAGGAATTCAGCCGCTTGGGAACTGAATCTTTGGTCATCTTTGCTATAATTTTCCTATTTTCAACCAGACCTGAAAAGCCGTGTTTTCTGACGACATGTCTGACAGCTCAAGCAACAACTTTTATGTTCCAGACATTCAAAGGAAACAAGGGGAACAGAACTGAGACACCAAAATGTGCGCAATAAAATGCACTGTGTGGGGTTGCAAAGGAATGTGGTGTACGATTACAATGTGTTCCTCACAACATTTCACAGGCTGCAGAGCCAGAAGGAGACTTTCCACATTTGTTTTATCACCGCTTTGTATTAGGGATGGGTGATATGAAGATCATGTAATAACAGAAATTTGCATTGTTGCAACTATTTCTTTGATTTTTCTGACTGTACTTTCATGCTTTCCAAAGTTGCAAAGACTTCTGTTTGGTCATACGCAAAAATAAAGAAGTAAGGAATGCAAGAAAACTCTTCCTTTGTTGTGTCTCTATCCTGACACTGTTGGTTATTGTGTCTAATTCTAGAAACTCAAAGGGTGAAAAGAATAAAAATGAATAAATAAACTAACAATGAAGATAGGCATTGTCTGAAGCAAATATGCAGAGACTGAGAAGAATATCATGTTATGTAACGCAGTATTTTGACGTGAAGGACTGCCTTATTGTAACACTGGATGTATAGGATTTTAGCATCAATGTGAAGCATCATTTTTCAGATATTGAATTCACTACATAAGCAGACATTCCCTTCCAGTTATTTTCTCTATGAATGTCACTGCCACAGTACAAAATTATTACATAACATCATCATCATTACCATTATTGTGATTTTATTTGTTCTGCTCAGCCCTACTCTGCTCTCTCACATAGGAAACAACAACATCTTTATAAAGGAGAATTACGCTGAAAGTAATTCCAATGAAAACCACTCAAGTAGTGAACACAGCATAAATAAATCATGATTACTTACATGCGTTATTAACATCTGAATGTCATTATTCTTTATAGGTTCATCAATTACATCAATTCTACATAATATTTGAGTAATTTCAAGTTATGACACACAACAATGTGACAGCATCAGTCGTCTAACCAGCATCATTACTATAATGGAGCCATAAACAGCAGCTATATGTCGTTAGTTAAATAAGAAGCTCTACAAGAAGCTCCAAAGCTAAGCAGGACTGACTCTAAGTTAGCTACTGTGTTTATAGTATAATTCTTGCCAATTCTGCCTAAACACTCAGTTTACCTGACTCTCTGGACAGCGGCAGTGCCCCGGTGAGATGTATAGCTGTGTAATATTGTGTTTAATTGTGTTTAAATACTCGTCATGTCAGAGCAAACTGCGGCTGACCTGGTTTTCCTGTGTGCGGCTTCACTCACTGCTAGCTAGCGGCTAGCTGCTCCTCCACGGTGACGGAGGTCCGGAGCTTCTCCTGAACGAAAACAAAGCTGTAAGTTACTCACCGTAGCTGGTTCTGTACAGGACAGCGTGAAGCACCGCGACGGCTAACGAAATCCGAAGGTTAGCCATGACCGATACATTCCCGGTTCATCGCATCAACGCGTTTAAGTTTGCCAACGATGGATGTGTCGAGGCGTGATGATGAGCTAACCGGGCTGTCAGAGAACCGTTTACTAACAAGATCCACCAGCAGGTAGCAGCACAGAGAGGACGAAAGAGGTCAGTATCTATCTATCTATCTATCTATATATCTATCTATCTATCTATCTATCTATCTATCTATGCAATGACAAACAGAATAGGATGCTGTATAGAGAAAGAGTTTGTGTCTTTCAGTTTTTGGACATTCAAGCAGCACTAATACATGTAAACAGATCAGCCACAACATTATAACCACTGACAGGTGAAGTGAATAACACTGATCTTATTGGTACTATGTGGTGTTCTGATGGAAAACCTTGGATTTTAACATCCATATTGATGAGACTTAGACACCCAAATAAACATTGTCCCACAACAAGCACACTCCCTCATGCAAATGGAAATCCCAAATGTCACTGGCCTACCCCTGCAGGAAAATGCACCCCACCACATGGAAACAACATCAAACAATCAGGAACATGTTGAGGAACATGACAATGGTCCAACATGTTGATTTGACCTCCAAACTTCCTACACCCCATTGTGATCAAGCATCAACAGGATGCAGTGGAACAAGTCTGATTGACAGAGGCCCCACTGCACAAGCCAGAGTACCCAAAGGATCCACTGTCAACGTCCTGGTTCCAGACCCCATAGGACACCCTGAGAGGTCCTCTTGTCCATGCCCAATGGTTCAGAGCATTTTTGAGCACATAAGGGGGACCAACACAATGTTAGGCAGGTGGTCATAATGTTATTACTGATTGGTGTATGTATGTATGCATGTATGTATGTATGTATGTATGTATGTATGTATGTATGTATGTATGTATTATATATAAACATCCTTAAGTAGCACTCCAGAAAAACATTTTTTGGACAAATCCCTCTCACCCCTTTCCTCACCCTTCTACCCCCCAGAAGACACGTGCACACTTCTTGGAAACCTTATTTTTTCCACCAACTCAATAAAAACAAACAAACAAGAAAAACTAATTATAATCAATGTTATTTCTGCATCTCTGAAAAACACAATAGCACAGATGTTATGTGGATGTTTCAGCTTCAGAATTAATGAGCTTCAGCATGGTTCCTCACTGTCAGGTCAAACATGTCACTTACAATGTGCACCAGTAATGGGTGTGATATTTTTTTAAAATATTTTGTAACCCATCCATCCGTCCATCATCTATACACCACTTTATCCTCTGTAGGGTTGCGGGTGGGGCTGGAGTCAGTTGACTTAGAGTGAAGGCAGGCTTCACCCTGCACAGCTTGCCAGTCTATTGCAGGGCTACACATAGAGACAGACAACCAAGCACACTCTCATTCACACCTACGGACAATTTAGAATCACCAATTAACCTCAGCATGTCTTTGGACTGTGGGAGGAAGCCGGTGCACCTGGTGACAACCCACACAGGCACAGGTAGAACATGGAAACTCCACACAGAAAGCGAGTTTGTTTGAAAGACTGACACATTGTGTTTTGGGTTATTTTGTGCCGTTTGTTGACAAAAACATCTAATATCAGCCAGACTTTCTGTTCGAGATGGAGCCTCATAATCAGGTAATAAGGCAGGTGTGATGGCCTTTGTTATATCTGTTGATAATGTGCTTCTGCAGTGCACATAGTGTAGGAATGGTTATGATTAGGATTTCAAAGGTATTGTTCTGATAGTTTACTGCTACTACTTGTCGATCAACTGCTTTTTTGCTCTATATTGGAAATGATAGTGGGCAGATGGAGAGTGGTGTTACAGACCAGAAATCACAAGTCAGTATCAAGTCTTACATCTGTAAAACATAGGGTTGATGAGGTTGTCAATGTTGCTTGTGAAATGTTTTCTAACTCTCCCTGAAGGACAAGTTTGTGGACATTTTAGAGGTCAGGATCAAGGGTTTGGTCACATCCATCCAGAGCATCATGTGGCAGCTTGTCTGTTGTACCAGGCTGTCTGCAACGATTTCTTAGACGACAAATGGTGGAGTTTTGAACAGCAACACGAACTGGCAGGCCAGCATTTCTCTTTTCATCTGTGGCATCAAGTCATTTGAATAAATCTTAATTTTAATGGTCAAAAGTGGTCTATGTCCTGGTCACACTGTCTCATCACTGACCTTTAAAGCTACAACTGATGAAAACATGGATTTATTCCATGGTAGAGAATTTGCCACCAGTTGAACAGCTCAAAAACTTTCTGTGCACAGTTGGCTTAATTTATCTGACCATTTAAATAAAAATGACACACGTACACACACTCTAAAGAGCAAAACATCAACCCTAAATATTCTAAAAGCCGGGGTAGGCAGTATTCTTTTGCTTCATAGAGCAAAAAAGAAAATATCCACACTGAACTTTCTGTATATTGTAATTCCAGTGGAAACCAGACATTTGCATCTCTTCTTACCTTCATTTAAGGCTTTAGAAAGTCTAACCCATGACGGGGGATTCTAGCCAATCACAGGGCTTCACCCAGATCAGTTTGAGCATAAATAGAAGCAAAGCCTATAGTAAAAGCAGCATGTGGTGATGCAATGGGTTAGACGCAGGAGTTTAACTCAGGAGGCTTTAACCCTGGGTGAAACTGAATGCTGACTTGACTGTGCTATTTTCACATTCTGGTTCTGTTTTTGCCATTGTCCAGGTTTCTGTCTACTGCAGTTTTAAACACGTCACAGAGTTGATGCAGAGTGCAGAGTTTCACGATAATCTCTGTTTAAATGCATTTTGGTGATCTGAACATGCTGCCGTTCACACCTTTTTGTCTCCAAGGTGTCCTGCTGACCTTTCTGTTCAAATTTCATCACTGCCTTGCTCACTTATTATGCAGGTCTGATGCCAAACAAACACTGGATTTGTTTCACATGGGTTACTTAAGAAAACTAAAACATGTATGGGCTATTTCAACTGCTGCGATTGGCAGGACAAAGCCATTTGTTACTTGCAAAAGGGCACAAAACGACAAACACCACATCCTGCATTGATGATGTATTTTGCACTTACATCCTTGTCATCAGGAAAACTTAGTGTGGTTTGACTAATAGGATCACAATACATCTTGATAAGCATTTACACTTGTATTTAGTGCTGTCCACTTGTTGCCCAGGATGCACTTTAAAACCAAGTGTAGACAGTGTCTTTGAGTCACCTCTTTAACATTTCACACAGTCATTTAATCTATTGTTGATATAAATATATTGACTAGTTTACCAACAAATGTGTCAATAATCTTTTGACTGTCCTATATTTTTTTGTCATTTCAAGCAAATTAAACCCACTCATAGAGTAAATAAAAACAGGATATATCATATGAATATATTATTGGCAACATCAGAAAATGGGAATAAAACTAGAGGATTACACAGATCCTCAGTTTGATACTTGCTTTCTACATAGACTGTACAGTATTTGCAGTGATTTTGTCGCACTATTTGCAAAAATAACTTGACTATATACAACAATATTGCATAGTAATAAAAATAGGCTATGGCATATGTGCATCTATGTACATCTTGCCTTATAAATGGATATGCTGGTCTATACGCACAGCGGTTTGTGGCTGCCTGTCTGTGTTTTTTGTAGAGGATGAGGTAGAATTAGTAAACATGGGTTGCATGCCCTGTATCATCACCATGAAAAAGCTCAATTCAATCATTTTTAAATTCTATAAATGTTAATTATATTAATGGAAAAATATTCTTACATTTTATAATCTAACTCAAAATATATGCAACATTTGTCTCAACCTTTAGACATTAGAGTTATCAAAGTTCTCCTGAAGAGTCTTTGCAGTTCTCGTTTTGCATCCTCTGTCATTCCCTTTGGGTTATAGGTTCAATATTTGCTGAATATTTCCAAGGTATTTGGTTTGAACATTTCAAGCCCTGAGTTGAACATGTTTTTAAAAAGCATATTGTTCTCAAAAAGGATGATTGACTCAGCCGAGCAACCCTTTTATGAAGTCTTAGTTTTTGGCCTTCTTGCTCTCTTTTTCTTTTTTTTCCTGCTTTTTCTTTTTGGCTTCCTTCTCTTTCTCCTCCTTCTTCTCCTTCTTCTTTTTCTCCTCTCTTATCTCCTTGTACTTCCACTTTGGTGGTTCCAGGAAGCCCTTTTCCTTCTTCTTCTTTTTCTCTTTCTTTGGCGTTGCTTCTGAAGGCCTGTTGATGTTGATCTGGGGGATACAGCCGGAGGGGAACACACTGTTCCGTCTCGCCATGCTGCGAGGAATAAATGTCGAAGCAACTTTGGTGGAGGCCAAGGAGAGGATGCTGCCTCGGCGCTCAGTGTCGGCACAGCACGTTGTAGCAATGGACTCCGCAGAGTGGATTGTAGGCATGATGTGTGACACTGAGCCGTTGCTGTGACACAAGGAGCTTTCTTCTAGGTCCTTATGGGAGTGTTTGTTCACCAGCTCTGGAACAGCCAGCCGCCTCTTCCCCACCTCTGGAGGGCTGGTAGGGCAGAGTGGGCGGCATCCAGTTGAAATCAGAGGACTGTGGACACTGGTGGTGATGCGCACCATGTGGTCCAAGACCCCATTATCCTGGGGGTCACGGGGTAATGTGAATCCAAAGGTGTTTTTGAGCCGCTGGGTAATTTTTTCTGTGGCAGTCTTCTCAGCTGTGGCCTTGGCTACTCTCTCCTTGAGCTCAGGCCATTCAGGGACATAACTCTCACAAAACTGCTCAGCTTTTGGACGTAGGTTAAGGCGGCGGAGACGATGCAAGGTCTCGTAGCGACCTGTTTTGAGGGCCCAGTCCCGAGCACATTTTCCTTTCGTGGAGTCTACTGCATGTATGTCAGCCCCTGGACAGAAAAAAGGACAAAACCCAGCAGAGTGGGGATTGACTTTAGTTTTAAAAAGAATGATGCATTCAGCTTCTTTTTTTGTGTGTGTAAAAGTTCTCTGGCCTTTTCATTGCTGACAATTTGGCCAGCAGAAAAAGTGCCATTAATAACATTATAGTAGTATAGTGTAGTATAGTACATTTTTCTTGTTTCTTATTTATTTGTGTTGTGGTGGCGGTCACTCTACTCTTTATGCTTGCTAATGTAACAACAGAATTTCCCATTGGGGATCAATAAAGGTTCTATTCTATTCTATTCTATTCTGTTCTGTTCTGTTCTGTTCTGTTCTGTTCTGTTCTGAAATTCTATTCTATTAATGATGAGTCTGTTCTAGTTAACAGATAAACAATATACCAGTAAGTCAGTATGCACAAAACTAAACCCCTGAAAGCGTAACATCTAAATTGAATGCAGTCAATTTTACTGATTAATTACACATATGTGTGTTTTATGGTATAGAATGTCAAAACATCTGCCACAAAGACAGCCAATTACTGACAAAAACCAAACACTGGCACAACATAACACAGTCACCAGATAAGGTTTTTTTTACAAGCTCAGGTGTCTCTAATAACATTAACTCTGTTCTGCTCACGTGTCCCAGCGAGTGATGGCGGTGTAACAGTGAGCCAGTTTACAAAGAGCCAGAACACTGAAGCCAAAGCAGCTTTGTGGAATTCAGCTGACGTTAATGTTATTATCTCCACCTGTGGTTTTCCTGCTGTGACATGTCACAGTGTCTCCTGAGAATGAGGCCTGCTGACTGTTTGGTGAAATGGCTGCAATTAGGGCTGCACACCAAACCATTTTAAACAGTATCTTAAGTTTAATTTAGCAATCAGCATTGTATTCTGTCTAAATAACATATTATTAAACTAAGAGGAGCAACTAGTGACGTCAAGTTCAGCCTCACCGGATGGTTTGCTTGCATCATTATCAAGAGTAGATGTGATAGTTTATCGTGATATGAAATGTTAAACTATGACTGGCAGAGATTTTAGGAAATGTGCAGTCTAAAAATAAAAGCAAGAAGCTAATCTACAATCAGCGACACAGTCAAAGACTATTGGAGTGTCAGTTAAGATGTGATAATGGCCTCAGAATGATCCCTTAAACCGGTCTCGCGTCACCGGCAAATTCACTGATGAACAGAGTTAGCGGGCTTCAAAAATGGACAGATAAACCGTGGGGTTAGCTATTCTCACCACCGGTGCTGTAACTCTACGTTTAGGGCAGTAATAGTCCCTGTTAGCAAGCTAACGTCAGGGTGTTAAAAAACATCTAATAATATCATAGTACAGCAGCTCCTGTGTGTACAACACCATCAGAAACTGCTTTAATGGGGCTTCAATATGCTTTAAAATGTGGCGGAACAACTATAGTGATAGTCATCGGAGCAAAACAAACACATGGAACACAGTTTATATGTGCTGATATGCATCTTGTTATGCACTGAAAGATTTAGGAGGAGACTGAGTAGACAGCTCTAGAGGTAGACGCATGATTTATAATGACGTGATCTCAGCAAGGTCTTAAAACATTTTCAAAGAAACTGATCTAAATGAATGACGAACCAAAATATTTACCCAGTGCACTGAGCACTATAGATGAAAGGGGATATGCCAATACCTTATTTTTTTAATCATTACCTGCAATATGTAGAAAAGAAATAATGAATAACTAAATTCTGCAGAAGCTTCTTAGCCGTACCACACTCTCACGTACCAGCCATAACAAGAGCTGCCACAACGTCGTTGCGGCCAGTCATGGCAGCTTTGATGAGGGCTGTGAAACCTCGACAATCCTTTACTTCAGTGTCTATACCAGGATAGTAGTTTAGGAGATACATCACTGTGCTGATGTGACCTGTAGTAAAAAAAAGACAGAATACAGAGATCAGATCAGAAAATCCCCAATACCATATTATTAAACTGATAGTTTAATCATCTTCATGAGTCAACTGAACTGTTGACTCATGAAGATTTTGGTTTGGAACTGGCTGGCTTTTAAACATACGTCTCTGTTTCTAATTTTTATATCTTGTTTACTACAGTATCAGTTATTGATCATTCCTGGTTTATCTGCATATTTTGCAAGCTTAAGTAAAAGTTTCCTGTCAAACTTACCTGCTTGAGATGCAATCATCAGTGCAGTGTTGCCTTCATTATCCTGGTGGTTTATGTCTATAAAGGGACAGCTGTGAAGCCCGTATACAATCTCCAGAAAACCTTTGCAGCAAGCCACCATCAAGCCATTCTGTTGGTAACAGTCAACAATAAGGATCGGTGGCATTGCATTTATTAGATCACAGCAGAATAATTGCCATGATGAATGAGACTCTCACCCAGCCATTGATGTCCAGCTCCATCACTTCTTCTTTTGTGACTCCTCTCTCCAGAACTTTCCGCAGAGAGACGGGTTCATTCCGGCTACAAGCTTGATACAGCGTTGATGCTGCGCTGCTGTTTGTTGTCTGCAGCGTGTAGTCTGGAAGCACAGAGTCGTCGGAGAGGATGCTGTCTGAGTCGGACTCGCTCCCAGATGGAGACACTTCGTTGTCGTCATCGGGGCCTGAGCCCAGGTGAGGGTCCTCTGCCACGGTGGCCATCTTCCAACAGAACAGATAAAATGGAACTGTATCCTTTTGGTTACATCTACAAGAATATCAAAAATAGAAACTGCTCAGGAAACTACTGGATGTTGTCCATAGCAACAAAGGTGCAATCAGGTGCACTCTAGAGACGGAAACTCAGAGAAGGGGATTTTTTTCCCGCTAGGAAAGCAAAATAATTACACATAATGCTGAGTTAAAACCGTCTTCTCACTGTAGGCATAAAATTGTGGGTGAATCACAACATTCTGTATATCAGGCTTCTGATCTGCCACAATGAAAAGTCAAAAGTTTGCTTGTTGACAGAGAACAGAGTGACACAAGTCTGTCAGTCAAGGATTATGAGTGCTGTATCGGTGTGTCATGGACGTGTGGCATTATAAGCTCCATGTTCTTTTACTGTTGAGTAAGTGGATCAGCATCTAAATGCTCTGCTGAACTTACAGCGTTGCTAAATGAGGAACAGCCCACCTCAGAATAACCTTAGTCACATGCAGCCCTATTCAACTCATGTTTTGGCTCTTTTGCTGCTTTTTGAAGCCAACATTCCTGGCCATTGAAACTAATTACAACTGCTTTCTTTTTTTTTAAAAAAAAACCTGCAGTGTAGTTTGTGCTTCACACACGTTAAGCAAAAGTTCAAGCAGAAGTGTTCCTGACACTGACGTCTAAGCAGTGGTTTCGAAATATTTCCCGTCTATAAAGAGACTCGCTGACGGATATTTTCGTGTGTTGTACAAACAAAATCATCTTTGAGCACTGACATGTTGAATCTTTTATGTGAAGCCAAAGTAAAGAAATGAAAACTCTGAGGCACAACTGCAGCATCCACCAGCGTCCATTATAAAACTAACTAGTAACACAACACATGAACATAAAGTATACACACTTACCATAAAGTGTAATCGGTCAGCTGTAAGTGTAGCTATATCCACGAGTCACACCTCTGTGACTTCTTCTGAATGACTTCTGACTTCCTCCAACTCTCCCACTGTGGTTTCAGAGCAGCTGGGAAGTCACAGTTTCCTCCAGGGCCTGTAAATAGAGGCACTTTGCCCATTTCCATCCCATATATTGTCGTGACGACATAAAACTGAGAGGAGGAGTCTTCCCAGAGTCTTCACATAGACACTGTGGGTTCATCTACTATGCTTAGCTCATCCCATTTACAACAGCTTTATGGAGAGGATTACTTACTGCGCTGGCCATTTTCATCTTTCTACACAGCACCAGTGGTACACTCCAGGTGACTTATGCCTATTTTTCACTAGATAAACTGAAGAGAGTTTCTTGAAGTTCTTTGCATTTTGCCACTACTTGACCTCCGACACAATTAAACAATCATGTGTGTAAAAAACATGGAAGTAAAAACAATCACAGTTCAACAACCACTCCACCTCATCTTATCTCAAATATAATTAACTATGCATTTATGCAGAAATCTGTGAATAACACACAAGTACCATGTACAGTAGCTTGTATTCCACCCAGAAAAAGTCACTAATCCAATTGGAAATGTATAAAATGTCAACTGTAAGCTGCTTCAGCCGGAAGACTCTAATTAATGTTTAGATTGACTTGTAGACAACTAAATCCCATCAGATGTGCTCTGAACATATGGGACAGAATCCAAGGAGGTGAAACAGCAACAAAACGTTTTTCACAGGGAAGCAGTCGCAGCTAGTGGTATTTCTCAGATTCACCACAGGATGGGGATCTCTCACACTGTTCTCTTGCTCCGTTGTCAGATTCTAGCCCGTATAGTTTGATCATAAGAAAGTGAAATTGGGGACCTCATCTGTGTCTTGAATATCGGGGATGTATAAACCCTATTGACGTGATGTAAATCTGAAATGTCTTTGGGAGGCCTCATTTAGTAGTTGTTTGCTATTTAAGAGTAGAAACTGGAGTATAAGTTGTAAATTAGGCACCACAATAAGGATGTGAAACAAAGATTCAAATTAAAAGCATATAGACGGTACAACTTTAGCATAACATGAGAGCATGTAAAGTTTTTCTAAAGCTATTTTGAGTGAACTCCTGCTGTGGGAATGGTCACAGACTGAAATTAGCCTAAAGGATCTGTAAGACATGGCTGGACCTGTCTGGATGGATTGACCCCTCTTATCCTGAAGGGCCTGAGGAGAAATCCCACTGCAATTGACCAGCTGTCCTCATCTGCCCAGAGGAGAAAAAGACCTGGTGCGAAGCGTAGATTGCCTGCTTTTGTCTCTTTGTTGGACGTCAGGCAGGATGGTGCAGATGTGTCTCTGACGCTGCTTTAGCCTGTTTTCTTGGCTTTGGTGACAAACATCGGACTCATTTGATTAAACAAGGGAAGAAGAAAAGGACGTTAGAGTACAGAAAAAGGATGCCACAGTAGAGCAAGCTCAAGAGGGAACCTGTTAAGTAACAGGATGCAAAAATGAAGACTTTGGCAAAAGTTCAAGGGAGGACTGAAGATCTTCTGGGATACAGAGTTGATAAAGTGAGTGCCTCTGCTCTGTGACACCAACATTGTTCCAGTGAGATGAAGGAAATAACAGACTTTACAGCTAGAAACCTTGAGTGTACTGAGTCGGGCTGCTCTTCATTCTTTGATATGTGAACATAAATGCTTAATGAGATGCAATATAACAGCATAAAACAAGAGGACACTTATAAGTAAGAATCTTAAAGCATTTCAAATTTCTGTTTAGTTGTGTCAAATTAACTTGTTGTCAAATCTTGGCTCTTTTGCTGCTTCCTACTCTGCAGTGTGAAATATGTAGATTTGTTATGAAAAAGAATCACAATAACATTATTCTTGCAGACATCAGTTGAAAAGTTGAATAAATTATTTTCATCCTTGTTCATCTAAATATACACACTAAATCCTGCTTGCTGCTGATTGTAATCTGAGCCTTTTTATTTGCCTAAATGGGTATGATTTTAAGTTGATCTTGCTTTAAATATAACAGACACTGTGTTCTGGTAAACAAAACCCTGATCTCTGGTTATTTAGCCAATGTGCTAACAATTCTTTGTTGCTGTTTTTCTGGCAGTGCTTTTTAATTTTGTCAATTCACTCAAACATTGTGCAGATCAGTCCATTAAAATTAAACAAACTGCACAACCCCTTCTCCAATATATCACCTAATACATCCCCCCAGGTCAGGTTTGGTGTGGCAGTAGCAGAAACATCTAGCTGTGTTTTCCACTTTCAGTATTTTATAGATTAGAAGTGACTTTCAAGGTGGAATTAACCTTTTTTTTCAATCAGATTTCTTTGGCTCAAGGATTTGATGTGGATCCATTTAGTCCTCTCAGAGAAAATTCCACAGATAAGATAAGAAACCACTTAAGCTGAGGCAAAAATAAGAAAGACAGAGTGGTGGAGAGAAAGAAGTGAAGCAGAGTGGCAAAGCAAGTGATATAATTAGCTCCATCACTTCACTGTTACTACTCTGTTCTGTTAGAGGCTACTAAATCTGTCGCACATCCATACAGTATAACAAATGCTTTTTAAAAAGAGGACTTTATTTTCTCTTTCTCACCCACTCACTCACTTCTGACTCCTTTTTTTTTTTTTGCATAAGATTTCAGACACCAGCAGGGAGAAGCTGTTGTCTGATGAGAACAAACAGGACGTCAAGACACAGCTCCAGTGGGCCAAGAAGTCCAGTGTGGCTGCAGGATGCAAAGGTACCACAGTGAGTTTATCTGCTGTGCTCGTGCCTGCAGTGAATTTCGAGACATACTGAAATTTACTGCACCTCTTGTGTCAGCCATAGTGGGGAGCTGTTTGACAGAAAAGCAGCGCTCGCATCAGATATTTCGTTTAAAGCGTTTAACATGGCACTAAAATGTATTTGAGATATAAAATACTGAACAGAGATGCAAAAAGCACACATTAGCTTATTGTGACGATTAATTATTGACCAATTAGGCGTGTGCATGCTCACATACACAGGCACGCACATACAGTAATCCTACACTGAGCAGAGATCAGTGCTGTTCAGCTCAGAGGGATCATCATTTCAGCAGAGTTTTTAAAAGCTTAACTTGATGGTCAGGCGAGCAAGAGCATTTTGAGATTTTTATAGCTGTAATCTGTCCTCTGGGGATTGAGATCTCCGTCGTTGTCGCTCAGCTTGTGATGTGAATGTTTTCCATGTCTCTGTATATCTCAAACTGTGTCATACGTAGACACAGGAGTTGTATGACAAATTCATCTTGTCCTTTTTTTCTTCTTTACTGACTTTGTCCATGTTTGGGTTCGTATGAGTTTAGACGTAAATCTTATTGAATCACACCACCGGCTGCCACAAGCCTGGACAGCTGTGCTCGGAAGATCATCTAGTCATGAATACTTAATCTTGGCTTTGAGATTAAATCGCTCTGCCTCCATCCTGCCAGCTCAGTTTGCTGTGTGTGGGATATTTCCACATGCTGGCTTTTCTGCAGCAGAGGAAATGCTTTAGTACCTGTGGTGACAGTGGGGGAGGAGAAGGCTGCCAAACTGATTCAAGATGATGGTAGATTACCAGTTTAGAAAGCCTAAATGATAGATTTGATATAAAGTTAATCTGCAATTACATCTGAATAACCAGGGCTGCTTTTTTGAGTTTTAGTTAAAGTGTGACGCAGCTGGTTACTTTTAGATAAACTGCTTCACACTATGATTGCCGTTATATTTGTTTTTATTTTTTGCATCAATTGAATTTCTCTCTGTGTGGTCAAAGGAGAAACTGGACAGATGACTTAACACATTTATTTTAAATAAGAGTCTAACATGCCAACATGTGCACTGCTAAACATGTGGATATTTAGCAGGTACTGTTGATCAGTTACCTGCATTATTGTTGCATTTCAGCATGCTAACAGTTCCTAATAAATTTTGTAGATATTTGGTCACACTATAAAAATCAATTTCAGAAAAAAATGTGAAAATCGGGCAGCAAGGGTGGCAGAAAAAAATTCATTAGGAAACAATGGAATACTGTAATGTTAAAAACAGTTGAAATGGTGAAAATAACAGCAAATATCTGTAAAATAATTATGTTTTTCTATTTAAATTAAACACAGTAAAACAGTGTATTTTTTGGTCACACATTGTAAAAGAACCAATAACTATTTTTAAAAGTACCGATTATAAATGTGGACGTTATGGTCCATTTGTGATTTGTTTTTTCTACAGTCAACATGTAAATTCATATATTTCTCTGTGGTGTTAATAGATATTATCAAAACAGAGAATTTGTGAAATAAGAGTTTAAAATATATTTACCATTTTTCAGTACTTAATATACATAATTCTTCTTTCAAATAACAGCAAATATTGATAGCAACTTTTTTCTAATTGAAAAACATTAAAAATAGTGAAATTTTAATGTTAGATCTTATTAAGAAACAAATTATTATTTGTAAAAATACAGATTTTAGATGTGGACATTCTTTACAGTTTTGGAATTTTCAGGGTTAAATGTAAATAAATACTTTTTTCAGGGATTTTACTAGTTCTTATCTGTACTTTAACAAAACAAGGAAAATATGTGAAATACCAGTAAATTGTCAGGAAAAAATACCTATTAAAAAATGTTTTTACAGTGCATGAGCGAAAGAAAAATAAATCAGGAGAGCACCAAATCCAAATTTCATGACAGTTCATCTAATACTGCCAAATATTTGAGTCAAAACCACAAGTGTCAGCCTCGCAGCGGTACTAAAAGTCTTTACCAAAATCATCAGGACATAAATATCTGTATACAATTTTGCACCAATCCAGTCTAGGCCACGAGATGAACCAATTAACTGGCAAACATTTTCACATCATGAGATAAAAATGGCGCAAGACCGAATGGAAAGTTATTGTAACCAGTTCCAGTTTTTGCCTATTTAATGGAAAAGTACGTGTTTGTTATTGACAGCCAAAGAGTGAACACTGAGAAACTGATGAGGGAGGTGTGAAGGGAGAGAGAAGGGGAGAGACAGACCAGAGGGAGGAGAGAGGAACAAGAGGAGGAGCTGGGAAACAGATGCTGGCGCAGCAGTACAGCATGCATGTCAGCTACCATCCCTCCCTCATCACAGCTCCTCCTCCTCCTCTTCTCTGCCTCTCTGACTTTTGGTCCCTCGTAATCTTTGCCCACTAACTCGCCACACAGAGTGGATCGTGAGTCAAACACAGGAGGTTTTCCTGCAGTTTGTCGTCACATCATGGGATAGCAACGGCACTCTTCTCTCAGGGTTTTCTGCTCAGACGTGGAATATGACTGTGGAGCTCTCGGTACACTTTTCCTCTCATCTCCGCAGGGGATTACCGCAGGAATAGAGTGTGTGCATGTGCTTGTGTGTATGTGTGTGTGTGTGTGTTCAACACTATGCCTGATTCTGAAGGTATTGAGTGTAGCAGCAGAGGTGGATCAGCATGAGAGGGGGTCACCACCAGCGAGGTTGTGGGTGTCAGCACCTGTTCAGAAAACTACTCAGCAAATGTGGCTGCTGCTTTGTCCGAGTCAGAGGTACGTAGATGCTCTGCTCAACCGTCTTTAACCGGACATTTAATGTAGACGTTCTCTCACTGTGGGGTTAAGTCTGTGCACAGTTTACAGGCTTTTGTTTCTACTTATGATACACTTTAATTAGGTTCTGTTTGTGGCGTCCTAAAGAGATGCACAAAGGTTTCACTGTCTAATAGGTCTTGCAATGCCAGATACATTTTTTCTAAGTTGTAAAATGCAGTAAAATCCACTGAACCTCTGAATAATATGAATAAGAAAATACTTAGTAGTAACAGCTGTTGCCTGCTTTTAGCACCATGGTGGTTTAAGTTTCTTCTTCTGCTGGTTTTTATGACAGTTGACAACAAGGGAGTTGTTGTTTTTCGCTAATCTTTGAGTTAAAGTGAGTCAAATTTACAATACTGTGCTGCCACATTTCAATAGTGGTAGCAAGACCAGCATGCATGCCAGTATATTTATTAAAATTTGCCATCAATAATAGCCTAATTTTTCACATGATCCATGATGATGATGATGAAGATACAAAAAAATAGAAGTGCATGGCAACAATAACATTTAGAGACCCACCAATATTCACGAATCATATTTTCAGGGTAAGTCATGGTTTATTAATAGAAGCCAAGTTGTCAGCCTGATTACAGAATCACTATAATAATATGACACTGAGCGCTGAATCATGGAAGCACATTGAATCAGTGAGTCACTGTCCCGACATTCTTTTCCTGAAAAAAATAGGTTTAAACACACGCACACACACACACACACACACACACACACACACACACACACACACACACACCCCTTCCATTAGTCTTTTCTGTGTTTCCAGGAAGCCAGAAACAAGATTTATGAGGCACATAACAGAGCAGTGAGATAGAAGTATTAGTCTACATTAGTAACACATTTGTCTTCTCGTTAAAGTCAAAGTCCTGACAAATTTTACACTTTATTCTCTAACTCAGTGCAAGCTGTCAGTTCTGTTATCTGTGTTTATGAAAAACTAACTATGTTTCTGGGTTTTACTTTCCATATTCTATAATAAATCAGTGTTCACTACAGCAGTGGCTATAAGAAGTTTATCAAAGCTAAATAACTTTCTGAGGACATAATAAACTACAGCTCACATGAAAAAGTCATCATGGCATATTGACATCTATATCCATAAAACTCTGCTCAAAAGTAATTTTTCAACTTTATAGCTGTAATGTCTGCTGTCTGGAAACTTGTGTAGCATTTACTCACATATCTGAGACAACTCTGGCCCCTCGACTCACTCAGGAACTCCAGCTGAGTTTGACCCACAAAGGTCAAGGACTCATGGGAACTAGTGTTCATTAAAGGCAATTAAAAGCATAAATATTGAATAAACAATGTTTAATTTTGAAGAAAAAATACCTTCCTTTTCTAAACAGATAAAATGAGCAGCACTGCATACTGTGCTCCAATGTTGTAGTTATTAGAAATGTGAAAACGTAATTTAAATTTAGTGTTTTTACATCTGAATGAGATCCAGTTTCACTTTGGCTCTCAGCATGCTGCTTTATTGCTGTAGCAGCATCTATCAAATCATTTTAAAAGTTAGCTGGATGACGCAGTTGGGACGTTTTTAGTTTAACTTGTTAGAAATGATGAGAAAAGACATTAAATCACACACACCTGCAGAATATCAAGGATAACAAAGTAAATTCCAGGACTTTCATCGTAATCTTTGGTGCAGACAAAACTGGTTGTGTCTCTGAACCTCCAGGTAACGTTTGAACTTCCAATAAGTGTTTTTTTTAGTGTTTAAATGTGATAGTACTTTAGTTACTGAGACAAGACTCTACTCCTAATAACAGCTGGAACCACCTGATTGGAGAGTAAAGAGGGTCAAATGCAGAGAAGGAATTTCCCCAAGGGGATCAATGAAGTATAGATTATTATTATAAAGGAAGACATGGGTGGCTAGCCAACAGGGGGTGCTAGGATGTCACCCTCCCAATTTAAAAGAGTTATTGTTATATTCAACTTATGTTTAGTGAATATTATTTGTGCTTAAAATCTGCAACATACAGTGTTGTATGTAGGGCTGCCACTGCTGACTATTTCTCCACTGATTATTCAATCACAATTTGTGAATTAATCTAAGCAATACATTTTCCTTTTAAAAAAACAACATAATACCACTAGTAACACTGGCAAGGCTTATTATAATTAATTTCTATTAACAAAAGTAAAAAGTTCAATCTATATATGTATGACTTTGATAGTAGATTTTAATTTGATGTAAACAGTTGAATTCTCAGCACAGCCCTCGTCTTTAACTAATATTTATGGTGAGTTATCAGATGACGTCACTGTTGTTGAATCAAGATTTTCGCATTGCAGAGCAGCAATTAAAAAAATTATAAACTCTGGGCTAAAATTACCAAAGGACTGACATAAATCTCAAATCATGTAGTCTTAATAGGCTGCTGACTAACAACAGAAAAAAAATATCTCAGTGTAAACGGCCTTATTGGGAATTTAACGATATTAAAATATAGTAAATTTGAGCACAGAGAGCAGGAGAGAAGTAAACAGAGCAGATTGTCTTTTCTCTTCAGGTGCTTATACTTTGTTGTAGTACTGCTGTGGTATTCAATACAGGGTCTGTACCGTTTCCAAACCACCTTTTGGTTCTGTGATTATGCAAAGTACTACCATACTTTTGAAACCTTGAGCCTTCGGAAAGTTTACACTGTTTGAGTCAGACTTTGCTGCTGTCGCCATAGTGATACTTAAGAAAAACATTTGTTACAACAAATTGAAGTAAAAAGAACTTACATATTAATCATTTTTGGTGTCTGCATCATCGGTTATGCTGACTTATCCAGATGGATTGTTGTATGTGTTGTTATGAATGTAACAAGGGAAGTTCTGCAGTAGTTTCCTGTTTGTTTCCAGTTTTTAAACAGCTCTCGTGGGGTCAGTAGAAACCTCGGCCAGTTAGGGCAGCAATGTAAGCAGTTGTTAAATGAATTCATGCACATCAAATTTATCCAATCAGCATCCTCAATATTATAGTGACACTTGTTAATACATCTAAAACCCCAGGGACAGGTGTAGCATGGACTGTTAAGGAGTTAGGCCGCCTGTTATTCTTTACAGAGTATATTAACTTTTCCATTTAACACTTAACTGACATTTATCATTAAATTGTATGTGTAAATTATGAAGAATGATCAATCAGATGCTTGCAACAAGATAACTGTTGAATGCATGTTAATTGTTATTTCCAATGATGACTGAATGACTAAAGTGAAAAACCTCATATCAAGCAGGTTTATTCAAACGTGTAACTGGGCTGCATTTTATACCATCATGGAGAGTTTGTGGTTATCATTCTGTGTGTTTGTGTGTGGTTGTAGAAATAGTTTAATTTTCTTAACTGTTGGCATTAAACATTTATCACATTAGGTAACCAACTATGACAATTGGACTGCATTCATTTGCAATAGTTATTGAGAGTAGCTGGATATGACACAAACCCACGTAAGAAGCTTTTCACCAGCTGCCACTAGAAAACCTTAAAGTTTAAAATTTGTATAACTTTTTACTTCACATCAAGCTTTGTATTTGGCAGAGGGCCAAAACATAAGGTTTATGGATTTGTATACAACAAACTCTTGATAAAATGATGAAGGCTTTAGCTCACAGCAGTAAATCCTTTTATCTTCGTTCCTGCTGCAGCATTTTTGTCACTTTTGTCTCACTGGATGCGTTTTTGACTGCTGTCCTGTTTGGAAATTGATTTCTCTGATACCGTCACACTGCTTCAGAGCAAAGGCAGCTGTAAACATGCACACACAGGCACATACATAGACACACAATCATGTCCTATTACTGCCCCGACCCTTAAATCCTCTGCTGTTCCAGTTGTTCAGGGAGTGATTACAGGGCAGCTCCTCTCTGAGCCTGCAAATAGACATGTGAAATGTGAAAATGAAAGCGGCCTTGTGTTTAAATGCCTTGCTTTCTCACCTTTGTTCAGAAAGCTAAAAAGAACATCTCTGGCGCGTCTGTTAAGGATACTCGTCTGCTGTGTGATGTTATGTCAGTGTTGGTGTTGTAGAAGGTGTTTTTCCCCTCAGACTCTAAAAATACCTCTTTGTCTGTATGTGGATCTGTGGGTGCTTTGTGTTCATAGAGACACAGTCAAAATATAACGGCTCTGTTTTTACATCTAGTCTGTTTGTCTCTTCTTTCCTACCTTTTCTATTTCTGTAGTTGCCGGAAAAGCATTGCAGGAGAGTCTTTCCTTTCATTTCCAAGTGTTGTTCTGGTGTTATGCAGGTTGCTCCTTTGTTTTTCTAGCTCTCTCTGTTCTCCCTCCCCTGAAGACTTCCTCCTCCTCCTTCAATCTGTGATCTCTGTCATTGAGTTCTTCATTTCATTTGGCACATTGTCCGAGGTCTATTTATATAGACAGAGAAACACCTCCAGATAAAGTATGTTTGGGAAACGTGCTTGGAAATCTACTTAAAAGTCCTGCTAGCTGCCTCACTGTCTCATTACACATACATTACTCCGGCTCTGAACCTGCTATGACTAACAGTGTATTAGTCCACCAGTATGTGTGAGGTCATCACTGCCAGTATGTGAACAAGTAAACATGATGACTGACTTGCACAAAAGTGTTTCTAAACTTCCACAGATCACCTATATATACAGTAGCCTAAAAATCAACACAGTCATATTACACCTTCATGTTTTGTAATTGTGTGTTTACCTGCCTGGAATATTGAACCATGTAACTGGCTGATCTTTATTTGAACTTGATTTGCATTAAAGTGTGCAATTAGACAATTAGACATGCTGTGTTTCTACAGAAAGAGAAAGGTCCAACAGACAGTGAAAACTCTTATAGTTTATAGTTATATAGTTTATCTACAACGGTAAGGCATAACATTATGACCACCTGCCTAATATTGCATTGGTCCCCCTTATATGCTCAAAAATGCTCTGAACCATTGGACATGGACAAGAGGACCTCTCAGGGTGTCATATGGGGTCTGGAACCAGGACGTTGGCACTGGATCCTTTGGGTGCTCTGGCTTGTGCAGTGGGGCCTCTGTCAATCAAACTTGTTCCACTACATCCTGTTGATGCTTGATCACGATGGGGTGTAGCACATGTAGCAGAGTATATGTCACTGCTGAGCACACGGTGTTGTGCATTCAAGCTTTGTAAGTCTCTGGCTAGTTTGTGAAATTCATTGCTCAAAAGTTAATCAACAATTACTCCATCAACTAACATTTATATGTGCATTCATAATATTCCTTGTTATTGACATGTGAGGGGTTACATAACTGTTTATTTTTGCATCCATAAAATGCAGCAAATTTTATGGAATTGTAAAAAGCAAGTAGTGTCCGTGCCTTTGCAACACTTGGTGTGGATTTTTTTCAGCAGGATATATAAATTTCACACACAAAAATCAGACACTCAGATAAAGTAGGGACCAGTAAACAGTAAATAAAGTGTCATGTAATAACCAAGGTTTCTGGACACAGCCAGTGTCTGTATAGGTGCTTAGTTGGTTCACAGGGAGATCAACTGGTCTGATCAGATCATTTTTTAACTTTAACTTTTTAATAACTTTTTAAAACCTTTTTAACTGTCCAATCCTTTTTCTAAAGGGACTGCAACTGTATAGCAGACCCACAGTAACATTTCATATCTGCTTGTTCACTCCTCTCTCTGGTTTAGGAATAAAACAACTCATCAGTTTAATGTGGCTCAGGGAAGATGACATATTTACATCTGTGTGTGTGTGTGTGTGTGTGTGTGTGTTTGTGTGTGCGCTTTTATTGCTATTAATCTGTCGCTCTCCTGGATAGATAAAGTGTGCCACAGCCCTCCTCAGCAGTGAGTAGATGCAGACAACGCAAGAATTTTTTTAAAGAAATAAAGAAATAAAATTAAGTTGCTGATTTGTGGTTTTGGTTGTGACAGCTCTCTGGGCTTGGAGGTATTTTTTTTCTTGACTGCAGTAATGATAATTTAGATCCAGCAGCATGCACATGATATGAGCTTCCTCACGTGACACACAAATGGGCCTGGCGTGTAACGTGTGCAAAGCTTAAATCATGCATTAGATTTGACATGTCATGATGCTGTTTGAAGTGGAGCTCCTACAGCATCTCAATTATTGTTATTGTTGTTGACTATGACCATGCATGGTTTTAGTAAGTAAACTGTCTCCCGATTATCTACGTTTAGAGAGAGGCAGAGAGCCTCAACAATGATTGCATAATGTAAAGTAGGTCATGGAAGCATTTCTCTCTCCCCCATCAGATCAGGTCGAATGTTTGCTTCCTTGCATGTCATATAAGGGAGTTATTAACATATTATGACCAGAATCTGAGAAAAGATCTTCTTGTTATGTGTATTGAATTATAAAATCTGCTTAGCTTTGTGCAGGAATTTTATAATCTGTAAATCTGTAAACAGTAGTTATATTATAGCTCAGTCATCCGGGTCATGTTAATCCTAGGAGCTTCAGTGAAAAGAAATTGGACTTCTCTTTTAGATTCTTAAAGACCTTGTAGTTATATACTTTTCAGCTATACTGTGAAACAAAGTCTGTATTTTTTCAAGTGTCATTCAACAGTAATGGACAGTTGAATGATGTTTTTCAATGCATTTGCACTGTAATTCAGAAACGGTACTAATATGAACTGCTTTAACAAATGGTTGCAAAAATACTGCTTTGTCGAGGACAGATGTAGCCAAACAGAATAGATCTGAACACTGTCAACAGTAGCAGCCTTTTTATTTGTCAGTATAGTAACTGCATAACTAAACACAATGTGAGGTAGTGTATTTATTTAAAGTAGAACAATATGGCATCAAATGAAACCAAATCAAATCAACTTTTATTATTATTAAAAGAGAACTATGGTTGGCCTTTTGGTGAAGTTTTAGTGTCTTTTTTTACTGTTTAATCGTCTTTTTTTTGTAAAGCACCTTGTAATTCTGGGTTTAAACGGTTCCATAGAAATTAAGTTTACTAATATTCTTATTAGTAGAAGTAGCTGTAGTATTTAAAATACTCCAAAACTATACAGGCAAGCTAATCCATTTCATTAACAAGTTAGTTTTCACCCTCGCCTCCTGTTCAGCCACAGTGTAGTACAATTTGCTGGCAGCGTTTGAGCTGCCAGCGCTCATTGCAGCAGACGGGATTACTGTCGGAGGGACTGACCCTTTGCTAATGTTTTGGTCCCATTTAGTGCCATCTCTTTCCATCTGGGTATGTTGTCTGAGCCACTGGGGTGGCAGAGAGAATCAGCCCCCTCCAAACCTTAATCCTTCCATCAGTCTGTGTGCAGGAGAGAATTTGTGTTGCACATTAAACTACCTCCTGACAACTGAAAAATAGTCAAAGAAAAGTGACAAGTTAAAGTTTAAATGTTCAGTATTCACAGAGGATTTACATAAGATAAATATGTTTCTTATCATTTGACTGCCTATAATGCCTGCATGCATGCATGCATAGCGACATGCACACAGCTGACCCTCCTTGCAGTCCGGATGGTGGGCCAGCTGCTGCTCTGTGGGAAAATGACACATGACATAACCTTTTCAAAGATACATGACAAGCCGAGTCGCTCAGCTCAGCACTGATTTGGATGTCACATTGGGAAAATGTTGATGTGTTCGCAGAAAAACTGGCAGTAAGGTGTACACACTACTCACCTCTACAGATGGTGAGGTGGTTGACAGTGTTAACGCATGGTCTGACCTTGACTAACAAATAAAGAAAAAAGACAAAACAAGATGACCAGATGGCACGGTCTGCTCAGTTTTAAAACATACAGTCTGTGTATGTTTACATCTGGTTTTGTTATGTTACTTCTGTTCTTATTTGGCCCACATAACTGATGAGATGGTCAATCGTTGGTAAAGCATTTTTGCGGTGAATTGCTTGGGGTATTTTTATCAAGTTCCACGTGACAGGAAATGATTCAGAAGCACTGAAGAGCGTGAGCCAGATCTGAATTGACAACAGTGGATTGTACTGTATGTGTTTTTGCTCTATTAGCAGTGTGGCTCTATAGGGATGACAGTGTTGGTTGGCAGGTTCATTAATTTGGTCCAAAGAGATAAGTATTTTTGTTTGTATATTTATTTGTACATTAAGAAATTACAGAAATCTATATGTATTCAAGAAGATACTCATAGCAGAAAGTCACATGTACAAAGTTAAATATACAAAGGCACATTTAAGGCCATTTATACTCTGCTGCATGAAAAAGAGCTTGTGCAAAAGAGGTCTTATACAAAGACCTTTTCTAAACACTATTGGATGGTTTGCCATTTTTTTATTTAAACAACATGTATCAGATACTATTCATATTCAGATAGATTCATATTTGAGATTAAATGTAATAACTTTGGTGGTAAGTTGTATGTTCTCTAGTGCCATGATCAGGTCAAAATTACTTTTTTTCTAATAATTATGACATATGACATAATTATCATACTTTATGACCAAATTCTTGCAGAATTGATATCAGATGTACTTTTGTTTTGTGAATTTGCAAACCCACGATGGCAGACATTGTAACCTGCTGTGCCTCAGTGTGTTAGATTTGCCATTGTTAGCATGTTAGCATCACAGCCTCACAGAGGTGCTAGCATGACTGTAGAAGCTTGTCAAGATTCTTGCTTAGCAAACGGTAACATCTCGCAGCTGTGTTATTGTTATTCCCTCTCTTTCTTCTTTTCCTTCAATTATGAGTTTGTCTTTTAAAGATCCCATATTATACTTTTTGGGTTTATCCCTTCCCTTTAGGTCATTATATAACTGCTAACTTACAAAGCTCAAAGATGACACTACTGAAAACACTGTTCCTTTACCACCTAAATGCTGCATTTGAAGTCCGGGCCTTGCTTACATTTTTTTAATTAATGTCGCTATGTAACAAATTTGCATAATGCCTGCCCAGCGGCCAGTTTACATACCCTCACTTCTTATCTTCACATTAGTTCCTCACTAGAGTCACTTGCTGCTGCTAGCTACATCTCTCTGCCTTTACTCATAGACTTAAGGCTACAGTATGCTAGTTTATGCTACAACTCAACCCCATTTTGGCCATGCAAGCTGAAGACCTTAAAGAGCTAAAAATGGAGCGTTTCAGACAAAAGTTGGAAGACTTGCTGCAGCAATGTACAATATGAGTACATGCTGTATGACTGGTGAGCTAAGATTCACCAGAGTCAAATTCCTTGTTGCTTCTACAAACTTGGCCAATAAAGTTAATTCTAATTCT
Source organism: Dascyllus trimaculatus (assembly GCA_024666655.1). Classification (NCBI taxonomy): domain Eukaryota; kingdom Metazoa; phylum Chordata; class Actinopteri; family Pomacentridae; genus Dascyllus; species Dascyllus trimaculatus. The sequence goes on from CM045450.1 coordinate 17,304,635, forward strand.
GATTCTACTTTCCTAAACTGGTTATACTGGTTACTGATTATTTTTGATCAGCATAATTTGGAAGATAGGAAAACTGTCCACCGGTTTATCCATCCCCCACCAGAAATACACAAACTAAAATAACCCGACCCTCCTCCCTCCCTCCAAATCATCCCATTACAGAAATGAGTTTGTCTTGTTCACTGCACGAGTGAAGCACCAAACAATCAATTCAAATCAAATCAATTCACACTTTATTGTCATTTTGCCAGACATACAGCCGTAGTGCAGACAGAATGAAATTGCGTTTTCAAGGGATCTCCTAGTGCAAGAGCGTATTACATTCACCAAGTACACAGTGCAAAAGTAGAAAAAGAATCGAAAAGAGAATAAAATGTTAAAATACAATACAACAATACCCATGATACTAAAACAGGTAATAAAAAAGTGGATCGTTCAGCTATTGTCTTAGTTGAATCCAGCCTACTGTAATCTCAGGGCAGATTTTGCTTGTCTCCATTAAAACAAAATGAGAACAGAGATGGAGCAGAAAGAAGAACACATCATTTAACATTTCACTGTTAATATGGTGTCTTGTTTAATGGCTGCAACAGACACTTTTGGCTAATAGCTGACCCAGATTTCCACTGGCTTCTTGAAAGCATGTTATTATGATTACAGCTTACATAAATGTGCTGACAGGGAATAGTGGCTCCTGGAAAGAGTCCAAAATGACAAAATGGGACTCCTGAAAGATTCCACTTTGCTGTGTTCAGCAGAACAAGAGTGAAATGTTAATGTTAGGGTGGGCTTGATTAAAAGTGTGGTTGAGGATTAGGTACCAGTTTCCACAGTCAAAAGATTTAAAGCTGGAAACAAGATCCAGCTGTGGCGTAAAAAGCGTGCCATCTCCAGTGCGGGTTCAGCTTAAGCTGTAGAATGAGTTCAATGCAGATCTGACTGACTTTGGATCACTTTGTCCAAATCCACAAATTCAATTTTGCATAACAAAAACCTTTATTAATTATCCGTGCTACATTAGAAATATTTTCCTGATGAGTTGTAGCTGAGATTCGTGAGGGTTTGGATTCACCACAGTAGGTATAAAGTTTACAGCGTCATTATAGCTCAGTGCAGGTTTTAGTCAGACCTCACAGTGTGCTGAATCAATGGAAAAAGTAACAGTTGCTGTCCAGATCACAGTCATTATGTACATCCCTACTCCAGTCCTGCTCTTGTCATGTCCAAGTACAATGGTGTATAAATTACATGTAATTATACTTCTGCTTTCTGAGACAAGCATTGCACACTTAGTGTATCTGACACCTACAGTATGTATTTATTCAATTTTAAAATATATAATGAGCATATAGAATGTGATCTATCAATTTACAGTACATTAAACTGTAATACAGTGTTCTAACTATCTCAACTTCAAAATTAGCTCCATCTTGACCAGCTACAACAATAAAATGCTTGTTGAATGTTAATGCATTAATAATAGTTATAATCTAATGATATGATACATACTAACACTGACAGGGGGCATTTCGCTGCATAATGACTACTTTTACTATTATGCTGCACCTACTTTTAAGTATATTTTGCTAGAATCTTGACTACAAAATTATAAATTTCTCTGTTCTTAATTTTAATTAACCAAAAAATCTGTTCTCTTTGAAGTCTCTGTAACTTACCAGTCAGATGAAAATGAAGTAGTATTCAATATTATTGTAAAATAACTGATTTTTTAAAAACTATGTTACATGATCTTTGGTTGTTGTTACATTATTGTTGGTTTAACTACATTTTTATTGGACAATGTACAAAAAATATATGCAAACTGTGAAGACTTAGGAGTGTTTCCTCATGAGAACAGACCTGTTTTGGGGTTTATAATGATTTAGGACCAGTAAGCACAGTAGCTGCAGCTACTAAAGTTACATTTTCGGCTTAAAACAGGAAATTGAACAGCATTTTTTGCAGAAATCTGTCTGTAACATCTGACCTCAGAGAATATACCCCACAATTAGCTGATGTACTTTATCCCAATCCTTTCCCCCCTCATGTCTTTCTCTCTCTCTCTCTCTGCAGCAGAGTCCTACTCTGTGGCGGGCAGTGACGGCAGTATCGGTCCATCAGTGGGCCCAGTGCCCCACCAGGCCTCGGGCAGCTCCAGCCCATGCTCACACTCCTCATCTGGAGGAACACGTCACCCTGTCAGCGCCCTGAAGAAGTGGCTCACCAATCCTGTCCGCAAGCTGAGCTCTGATGCCAGAAGTGGAGCGGGAAAAGCCGAGAAGCAGATGTTCAGGTCAGACGGGAGGCAACCGCCATCGCTCCTTTCCCACACTGAGGCTCAGCAAAGGCCTCTGGAAATGCAAGATAGCCACACCATCCTCCGCTCTGGAGACACGGTGAGACTTTAAGACAGATCTATGAGCTTCATTTGCATTCCTGAGGAAGCACTTCTGATGTATGTGTCCGTAATGGCTGTTTATTTTTGTGTGCAGGACTGGAAAGATGGACTGTTGAGTCCAGCAGCTCAGCCACCTTCACAGCCGCCCTCTCAGAGCTACTTTTCTGACCTCCAGCAAGGCAGAGACACACAGAGTCTAGTAATGTCACTTTCCTTTACACCGTCAACTATTAGAATCTAAAGATGTTGATTCAGATGCTCTTTCTTTCTCTCAGCATATAAACTGCAGCTGAGGATGAATTTTTTTGGTTGTCTAGCAGTTAAACACCGGCAGTGGCACTCTTTTAAAATTCATTTGTATCAATTAGGTGCCAAAAATAGACTTGGATTAAAGGTGGATTAAAGGCTCACAAGGACTCAACAAAAAGATCCAATAAATATTTCATTTGCATGCACTGAACATTTGGCAGTCTCAGTGACAAAGTGTGCTGTTATGATGATATATGACAGCGGTTGGAAACCACCGGGCCGCAGACTAATACCAGGCCAAGGAACATTTGGTACCAGGCTGCAAAGGAACTATATGATTCAACAAAAATGCTGAATAGTGCTTAAACTTTATAGCCTATTTTTGCGCTAAATACTTGAACAGGACACTCAGCTCACAATCGTCCTTTCTTCAGTCTGTGTGAGCTGTGTCTGTGTTCCCCCTGCAACAGTCTAGTTAATGTGGGTAAAAGCAAAAACATATTGAGTTTCTTTGCAAGACACTGTGGCAATGAAAGACCTAAAATCTTTAAATACTTTAATATTTCTGCTTTAGTACTTAAACTTTACTTTTCATGGTGTAAGAGACTACATGTAAAATACATATTTTCTTGCAAAAATATCAAATGATAGTGTAAAATAGTCGTTTTTCTGATAAGAACACATAATTGAATTAGTTGAGGAAATATAAGTCGACTGCACTCTCTCCAGTACATTCTTCACTCCCGTCTCAGTTGCTTTAAGTCTTTCACTGGAGCCTCTTTCATCATTAAACCCTTTAGTAATGCAGGCCTCATAGCTTATAATAACTGACTGAAATGCACACAAATACACTTAAATATCAAGACAACTCACCCTCAGGCCATGAAGTATAAACGCACACGTCCCTTTACGTCCTGCTTAGTTGTATTATATGCATATGAAAAGGCTCTTACTTGCACACATCATTTGACTTTCATCAGTTGTGCCAAAAAAGGACATTTTTCTGCATTTTTCATGTGCATGCACACAAATAGGCACGTACAATGTCTTCTAGTAACCCTACACTGTACTGAGTAGTCTGACAGGGAGTGGAATCAATCCTGTGAGCTTTTGTAGATAGCATCTGGAAGTGATCAACTAGCCGTGCAGTCTGTAACAGGCTGACACGGGGTCAGGGTTAGGGGCGAGGAGAGCATGCCAAAATTAGAAGAAGAAGGGGCCTAAAGGCAAGGTGAGAAACAGGCCTGTGGGTGTCGGACAATTCTTCACTGATGACAGAGTCAAGTTTCATAAGCTTTACATAAGACATGAGAGGAATTTTTTTGAACAGTTACAATAATCCCTTCACCCACTGAGGACAAAAACTGTCCTCATTTTCAGCTTTTCCCAGTAAAATGGCACTACAGGACAATGTTATTCCATAGACACCTGCAGTTTTCTATTTACTTTCATTCCTTAAACCTTTATTCTTGTGCTGTCAGAGTCAGTGTAAACAGTATTAGTGTCACTTTTAAAAGAACAGTTCAACATTGTTGAAAAATATGTTATTCAACTTCTTTCTAAGTGTTGGGTAAGAAGATCAATATCACTCTAAAGTGTGTGTGTTGAATATAAATGTACATTTTTTAATATTTTTTGTGAAATTGCCCGTTGTAAAATGGCAAATAGACGTTTTAACACTAAACTGTTTGACACATACTGGGTTCATTTGTGAGCTTTAGTGGTTTTAGTAGTTCAGATGAAGTTTGGCTAGTTGTTTATGCTAAGTTGTGCTAACTGGGTGCTTCCTTAAGATCAGGGGTGTCTAACATACAGCTACTGCCATATGTTTGACACCCCTGATCTTGACTTTGCAAAGTGTAAAAATTACAGAAGAGACATTAACTGCAAAGTGTAAATTTGTAAAACTGCAATTTAAAATAATTTCTAGATCTTGACAAGTTGTTTTGATAACAAAGTAAAATACTATATTGTTTAATTCCAGATGCATTTTGTGCCTTTGTAAATACAAAGTGATCTGTAAGTTGTAATGCACATCTATGAATGAGGCATAATACTGTTGAAATTGCACTTATTTTTCTTAAGAAATTTAACCAAAATATGTGCATGAACATTTCAGAATGTACTTTTTTGCACTTAAACAAAGGGAAAATTTTGGAGTTGTCGTTATCTTTAGGTTTTTATGCTACTGATCCAGTCCACTTGAGATCCAATTGGGCTGTATGTGGCCCCTGAACTAACATGAATTTGACACCTCTGGTCTAAATACTTATTTTTTAGGCGTGAGAGTGTTATTAACTGCAGGAAAACAAACGTGCATTGCGCCCAAAAATGTGAAACTATTCCTTTAGCCTCCTTCTAGCAGATGAGAAATCACTGTAGGAAACAAAGTGAAGTGTTTGGAATAGGAACGAAGCTAAACTCACGCGCTCTTACAGCTAATCACCGGAGGATTAGTTGAAGTTTGAATCAGCCTCGGACTGTTTTCATAGGCAAGATGTGAGGATATGCCGTGTGAGGAAGTGAGCAGCTAACTCAGGGAGAGTGAGAGAGCAAAAAAAGATAAACAGAAAGTGCATATTTGACCTACAAATATGAACTGATTCTACAGCAGGATTAAGGATCTGGTGCACCGAGGCAGAGGACAAAATGTGTTGAGACTACAGTATGTCAAGAGGATTACAGTCAAATTCACATTAGATTATACTGCTTTTAGGTGAGGAGGGATGTTTTTTTATATAACAGTCCTCTGTGCTTTGGTCAGTTGCCTCAATCTCGTTTATATGACTTGACAAACTGCTCATTAGTAACTTTGCTCTCTGCCCAACAGTTTCCTCAGCAGCATGTAAAAAAGATCTTGTTAATGTCAGGTTACTTTAAATTGCCCTCCTGATTTTGATCCAGTCAGGAGACGCTGCAGATGAGGACTGATAATTTAAGTGAGTGTGGAAGGATTCTACAGCAGTGTTGAAGAAGTGTTAGATGATTGATTTGATGATTTGTTATTTTTCTATTCATTTGCAAAATAATGAGTTGACATAAAAATGCAGCTAAGTAAAAACTGCCATTTTTTAATCTGAATAAAATATAGTGGAACAAGAGTGTAAGGGAGCCAAAAATAGAACGACTCAAGTAAAGTACAAATACTTTAAAATGGTACCTGAGTATAATGTCTGAGTAAAGATTATCAGTTAACTGCAGCACTGCTATTCACAGCCACACTGACTCTGACTCCTTTTACAGAATATGTTGCAGCCATATTTACCAAAAGCTGTATTGTCTTGCCTCTTTGTTTCAGAGCCAAAAATCCAGCATCAACACTCTCCAGGGGGACGACAGCTGTCCAGTGACTGATGACTCAGCCAGCCAGTGGTCTGCTACAGTTGACAGCGAAGAAGAGAGAAACGTTGCCTTAGAGAAGAGCATGTAGGTGTTGAGCCAAACGTTAAAGGAAAAATTCAACATATTAAAAAAAAAATAAAACATACTACTATGTTTTAATAGTAAGAAATAAACTTTCTTGCAGAGAGCTGATGAAAAGATTGAGGCCATTCACATGTCAGGAGGCAGTTAGCTCACCTTAAAGACTGGAAACAGGAGAACAGACTTCTTAGTTTAGGTTAAAAACTCAAGGCAGCATCCCTGTAAATTATCCTTTATACAATTAGGGTATTTGTATTTATAAGTTAATTACACAAACACTAGGGACAACATGTTCATCAGCAAGTTAGATGTGTTTGTAGGCAGATAATTTTACCTGTAGATAGATGCAGTCCAGCTGTTTCCCCATTTTATACCTTTATACTTGGCAAACTGTCTCCTAGCTTTATATTTATGAGAGCAATATCTTATCTGTCATTAAAGGAATTTCATAAAATGTTGAACTATTCCTTGAACACCAGCACATTTCTGTTTTTATATTGCCACTATGTAAATTAAATGTTTCTGGTTTGTAATCTATTTCTCTCCCAGATACGTCCTGACAGAGCTGATAGAGACTGAAAGGCTGTACGTTGAAGATCTTGGACTCATAGTTCAGGTACGTCTCACTTCAAGTCTCTACTTGTCAAGTCACAGTGATTTATATAACACATAGAAAACAACAGCCAAAGTTCCTCTCTGTGGAAATTTAAGACTGGTGTTACAAATTTATCTAATATTATGTTGGTCCCTTATGTGCTCAAAATGCTCTGAACTATTGAGCATGGACAAGAGGACCTCTCAGGGTGTCCTATGGGGTCTAGAACCAGGACGTTGCCACTGGATCCTTTGGGTACTCTGGCTTGTGCAGTGGGGCCTCTGTCAATCCAACTTGTTCCACTGCATCCTGTTGATGCTTGATCACAATGGGGTGTAGGAAGTTTGGAGTTCTAATCAACATGTTGGGTCATTTTCATGTTCCTCAATATGTTCCTGATTGTTTGATTTTCTTCCATGTGGTGGGGTGCATTTTCCTGCGGGGGTAGGCCAGTGACATTTGGGATTTCCACTTGCATGAGGGAGTGTGTTTGTTCTGGGATAATGTTTATTTGGGTGTCTAAGTCTGATCAACACGGATGTCAAAATCTAAGGTTTTCCAGCAGAACACCACATAGTACCAATATGATAAATGTTATTCACTTCACCTGTCAGTGGTCATGATGTTGTGGCTGATTAGTGTATGTGGTCTAAAGAAGAAAACAGATTTAACATATCATTATTGTATTGTGGAGCTAAACTTTTAAGAGCTTTAAAAACAGTAAAATTTTAAACTCAGTTCTGAGAACCAGAATAATGTTCTGTCTTGCCTTTGCAGCAGTTAAAAGCCTGGCAGCTGTATTCTGAACAAACTGTAGTTGAGTTAGGTTGGATTGTGTCAGAGAGTTACAGTAGTCGAGCTGTAAAACAGTTTCTAGGTCTTTTTGAGTTAAAATCAGTTTCACTTGCAGTGGTTCTGAGCTGATAAAAGCTCATAATGCTGCTGATTTGTGATATTTGTACAAATCACAAGACACATGCCTCTATGAACAACACAACCTGAGTGAGTTTAATTTTGTTTCCATTTAGGAATCAGCAAGTATTTGACTAATCTGTGTGATTAATGTGTGATTGTGCAGGGCTACATGACCACTATGACCAGTCAGGGAGTTCCAGAGGACATGAGGGGCAAGGACAGGATTGTTTTCGGAAACATCCACCAGATCTACGACTGGCATAAAGAGTGAGTGTCTCCTGTCGTTTTCCTCTCTCTGCTCCTCTGAATTTGTGCAACACTTCTTTTTCCTGAGCTTCTCATATTTCACATTGGTTCAGCATTTGTCACACTCCCTGACGCTGTTTGTTTCCTGCCTCTGAGTGTTTTTTATATTTCACTGGATGACTGTTTCTGCCTGACCTACTCTGCTTTGTGTCACACAGTTATTTCCTGGGAGAGCTGGAGAAATGTGTGGGTGATCCAGACAGCCTGGCCCAGCTCTTCATCAAACATGTGAGTCTAAAGATCAATGAGCGTGGACGATAAGTTTCTTTTTTCGTCTCTCTGTGTGTTTTCAGTTTCAATCATCTCAGCCCCCCGTGGCGTGAAGTCTTGGCCTGCTGCCATGCAGATGTGCTTTCTTGTTGTGGATCAGTTCTCTGCAGGTGCAGCTGCAGAATAAAAGGTCTTGCAATCACTCTGCTTTGACTAAAGAGCTCTCAAAGCCAGCAATCAGTGCTAAAGATGCTCCGTGGAGACCATGCTGTGTGTGAAAATGAACTGGATCCGCAGCTCTTGCAGCTCTATAAAAAGTATTCACCTCTCATTTCAGTGTTTTACTCTGAACTTTGGAAAAACAGATTGTTTGATCTCAAAGTTAAAATGGGTTTTGAAGCATCATAAAACACACAACAACTGACAAATTGCAGCTTTTATTGAGACGCTTATCACAGGATTTAGTGTTGTAAAACATCAAAACTCAAAGGATGGTTTTTTTATTGCTGCTCTACAGTTGTTTACCAGTGTATAGCAAAAAATAAACTACCAGATGGGAAAAATGGGAAAAATATTCTGCCTCGGCGTAGCTTTTCCAGCACAACTTTTAAATTATGCTTCCGTCAACAGGTCTAATTAAGCCACAGCTAATTAAACGTTCGTTCTCATCCACTGGACGTATTTAATGAAGCAAATTTCCTGCACTGATATGAAAAACTCTGCAGGGTAAAAGGAACGCAACAAAAATAATGGGAAATTAAGGTGGTTCGGATATGTGGCTTCCTCTCCGTCGATCCCCTCTAAGGTATTATTTGAAATCATTTCCTTATGAGTGTTGTCTCTGCTAAACCTCCAGGAACGACGACTTCACATGTATGTGGTTTACTGCCAGAACAAACCCAAGTCAGAGCACATCGTCTCTGAGTACATCGACTCCTACTTTGAGGTAAGAGCCTGACTTTATCCCCACCAGAGTTCTTTTTTTTTAACCTAAAATACTCCTAGTTTCCTGCCAAGTGTGTCTCTGTATATTTATCTGAACACTTTTCCTTTCTTTTGTCTTTTTACAGGATCTCAGGCAGCAGTTGGGTCACCGGCTGCAGCTCAATGACCTGCTTATCAAACCTGTGCAGAGGATCATGAAGTATCAGCTACTGCTAAAGGTTTGCTGAGTAGAATGACAGTGTAATCAAATGCATGGCACTGCTGCAAGTTAATATTTGTTTTACATCATTTGCTTCATGTTTTATTCAGAAAACTGCAGCATTATCTGTGCAAAAAATGATAAATAAATAAAAAAAATAAAGCTCTTCTCCTCTGCCTTGTGGTATGCCTTGTGTTGCATAGTCCTTCTTTGTTTTTTAATTCAAAGTGTATATTTTCTTTCCTATTAAAAATCTATTACAATTTAAATACTCCTCTCTCTGATTGGCATCCTCAGGACTTCCTGAAGTACTACAGCAAAGCTGGGAGGGACGTTGAGGAGCTGCAGGTATGAGCTCATTCTGGAATGGAAATACTTTTACATTTTATTTGTGCATCAGAATCTTGCTTTTGACATTCGTTGATCTGTGTTAATCCATCAGAAAGCGGTGGAGGTGATGTGTTTTGTGCCAAAACGCTGTAATGATATGATGAATGTGGGACGGCTCCAAGGTTTTGAGGTAAGATGCTGAGTTTTCTGAAATATTTCTTAAAATTTGTTACCACAGATGATACATGCATCCAGGATGACTTGCTTTCTTTGACAAATGTGCCTCTGTATTTGTTTGTGCCACTTTTTCAGGGGAAAATCACCGCTCAGGGGAAGCTGCTGCAGCAGGATACTTTCTCTGTCAGCGAGCAGGAAAGCGGCATCCTGTCCAGGCCGAGGGAGAGGAGGGTCTTCCTCTTTGAGCAGCTGGTCATCTTCAGTGAGCCTATTGACAAGAAAAAAGGCTTCTCTTTGCCAGGATACACCTTCAAAAACAGCATCAAGGTGAGATGAAAATTAAATGCTATTTACAGCTTTGGTTTAGAGATTTTTCTTAATGTTTAGTACTTCATGCTCTGCAGGTGAGCTGTCTGGGTGTAGAGGAGCTCTCTGAGGAGGATCTGTCCTGTCTGGTTCTGACCTCGCGGGGAACTGACGGCAGCGTGACGCGCTTTATCATGAATGCATCATCTCCAGAAATACAACAGGCTTGGCGCAATGATGTGGTCCAGATTTTAGAGACTCAGAGGAACTTCCTTAATGGTACCAGAGCTCAGCTTTTCTCCACCGAAACTCTAGATTTAAGAGTCGGGTGTCTCTGAGTGATGTGACGTGTCTTCTGTGTGCTGCAGCCCTTCAGTCTCCGATAGAATACCAACGCAAGGAAGGCAAGACACACAGCCTTGGCAGGAACATGAAATCTCCCACTGCACCAGCGTCCGGCCTGCGACCTCACTCCTCAGCATCCATGGACAGACGTCAGCCGCCCTGCCTGCTGTCCTACAATAACTCCCTGCCCTCTCTGCACTCGTCCAAACACAGCCCCGTCTCAAACGTGGTGCGAGGACAGCAACGTCACCATCATATCTGTATACAAGCATGTGTCTGCGTTCCTTCCTTCCACACCGTCTTTACTTGATTTCTCTGTTTGTTTTAAGGCTTCTAACCCCTGTGACGTGACACTTCGAGCAGCTCGCCCTCCACTTTCCTCCCACCAGCAGCTCAGTTTGAGAACAGAGGTGAGACACGACTGCGGCTCGTCCAACGGCCTCCCGCCGCCCTGCAGCCGTCACACCCTCAAGGTACATCCGTCCTCTGTTATAGTGCAGAGAGAAGAGTATTTACATGCTCAAGTAGAACATCATAATTTAACCAAATTACATACCACTTGGGGCATCTTGCAGTGCAGATAGTTTAAGTTTGGGATGTTACTATCTAAAATGTCTACTTCCCCAGTACAGTCCAGGTGAATCCTGTTTTGCTTTTGGTGCTCACAGCATTAAAAAAGTTACTGCTTTCGGAGGCTCGCTGACACTCTGGATACTCTGAGATAACCCACAGAACAGAACAGCAGATTCACAGGGATTATTTAGTTTGAGCAAAACATGTTTTCTGGGAAACAGAGGTTGCTGATGACTGTTTTAAATAATGCGTTCCATTTCACTTTCTTTTTTGTTGAAATTTTCTTTTAAAGTTTGCGCAAACTAAAAGTTTAACAAGCAACTTAACAACAGTTGGAAATAGTTTTCCTGACCTCCAGTGGTTGAACCTCTCACCTTGCCATTGCTCTGTTTCGCTTCTTCTCTGGCTGTAAAAATACCACAGTGAGATTTATCGGGTCAGTTGTGATCATTATTCACTTTGCACCTGCAACAACTGCAGCACAAACACACTGACTGGGTTTTAAATATTGTAGATCAGATCTGTGTTCTGAGGCTGTTGTGTTATCATGGTCACTGATGATGAGAGGAAATGACTCTCTGGTTGCCTTTGTGAAATATCCTGTTGTTCTCCCTGCATTCATTTATAAACCTGATCGACCTAGCCTGCAGTCAGTGCCGTTCAGTCATCCAGTTTATGGAAAATCTACTGCTTGACCTGCGGTTTTATCTTATTCATTCAGACTTCCAGGAGGAGAGGAAATGGTTTGATCACGGTGCTCTTCTTAGACGTGCTGAATTGGCCTGATTCCACAAAGTTCTTCTTGTCCTCTTGGCTCCAGCTTTGTGTTTTTGGATCAGTGGTGCTTCTATTGTCCTTGAGATGCACAAGAGTACAGACAAGTTCCCTGTGTACCCAAAAGTCTTGTTTTCTTTTTGGCTGGCGCTTGTCAGACTCTTCTTGTTTAATGTCTGTCTCTGGACAACAGACATTTTCATAAAGCAGCTTCATAACCACGAGCGCAAAAATTATTTTAATCTCATAAATAATTCAGTACCCATTAGGTTAAAGTACAAACTTAAGGTTTTAGTTTTTTCGTGAGGTACATCTCAGCGTAACTGGAGAAGGATGAAATATATCAAAGTTATACAACCCTTTCAAAGCTGCGCTTAACAATCCTTGTACATTAAAGGTGCAACAGAAAGAAACCTGGAAAAGGCCAAAAAACCGAACCCACATTAGAATGTTATTTATCTAATTACTGCATTAAATTGCCACGTCATACCACTGATGTTGTGGACTTTGTTACTTGTCATACTTTCTCACCTTGACTGAAAAGACCTGGAGTTAGCTGAACTCTCCCATCACCGTCTACTTTTTTCTTAAAGCCTCAAAAGGAGCCAAGAGAATGTGCAGAAGGCTAGTTTCTTCTCAGACTACTTGAATTACAACATGCTGAAATGCATAAATAAACTGCCTACCCTAGCTTTAACAGTCAATCAAATGATTAACTCAATGTGTAATGTGAACACAGCTTGTTCTAATGGACATAACAAGTAAATGAATGATACTTTACACTTGTTTGAACAAATTATTATTATTTACAGCTGTAGTTATTTTTGTTTTTGGCTTGTGGTGGCATTGTGTTTCAGATTTGTTTTGCTGCTTTACATACAACATTCCATTTAATTTCAGGCCATCCAGGGAACCAGACTCAGTTGTCTGACAAGTCTTTGAAAATCAGAAGGTGTTGTGTGTCTTCATGAAACTCACAAGTTTTAGAAAAAGAACATTGCATTCCTTGTTTCCTCTCAGGGTGTCACTGCCAGCTTCCAGGCAATCACATTCTACGACGTCAGGACGTATTCGGCACATCAACCAAACAACCTGGATCAGCTCAAGGAGAGCGAGCAGTGAAAACCTGCAGTGACACATGAACTCACTTTGCCCGTCTGGAGTTGGAGCGAATCGGCTGAGTCTGAGCGCTCCGTCAGCACGGTTTGTTTCAGACATCGTCAGAGTGACATATTGTCTATAATTTCCTTTCAGTACAGTTGTGGTGCAGGCTAATCTGGACTGGATCTTACACAGTCATAGTGGTTTGATTGGGTTAATTTGAGTGTGTGGATGTCCTGCGTGTGCACATATATGCACATTATTTACAGATGGTGATAACGGATGAGATGGAATGTGTGAAAGCATGGTTTAAAATCACCACAGAGGCTGTACTTCTTGTTGTATTGTTAGAAATTTCTTTTTTTCTTACTATTTCCATTGAAAATTGCTCGATGGATATTTTTGTAATGTATAATATTTTTCATAAATGCTCGATTCCACTTTATTTTCCCAAAACTGAGACCTCAGATCCCTTTATGCAGCCACTACTCTCTGTCCTCAAATAGCTGTAATAAGTTAAGAGTGATTGCTTGTTCCAGATTCACTCTGAGATCTGAATCCATACATGTCGTGTGTATCTGTGCATTCCCTACAGATTAGCAAATAGCTGTGTTTTCCGTTCAGTGGGCTATTTTAACCCTGCCATTGTCGCTGTTATCTGGACTGAACACATTTGCAAATTCACACAAAGCGTGTGTCATAATCAAGGAGAAAGAGGAAAAAGGGAACAAAGATAAAAACAGGTGCTCATCTGTCACTGTCGTCTTGAATGTAAATAATTTTGTGTGGAATCTTATCAATGAAACTTGTGCTGTCCTGACACACACATACAATTAAAGAGAAATGCTGTTCAGGTATTTGTTGTCATCATTTATCCAAAAATGTTTCATGAAATAATTCAGAGTTGCAGCATAAAACATAAACCTCATGAGTTTCTCAGTCATGAACAGATTATGAGGCAATATTGTAGCTTTTCTGTGTCTGTTTGTCATCAGTTTGCATCTTTTCAAGGTTGTTTTCTCGACTTTCCAACAAGAAATGCCATTTCAAATGCAGGCTCTGACCCGGGTCCCCATGGAGCCTCTGTCTGGTAGACCAGTTCATTAAATCCAGCCATGTTCCCAGTGTATTGTATTTATAAATAGACCCATGAAAACACATCCCCTGGAGGATATGAATACGGTTAAGACTGATTGCCCATTCACTGGGTTTTAGTGTGGAGCAATTTCACAAGTTGCAGGAAACCATGAAAATGTCTGCTGCGGAAAAAACACCAGCCTGCGATCCCTCACTGAGAAGAAGAAAGTCTGCAAACAGATTATTTTTTTTATCATGTATTGCCCTATGCATAAGTCAGCTTTCTTAGATGATGTGATCTTAACCTTCTTATAATGTACAGCATATTTTATTGGCTGTGTTTGTCCCAATCTGTCTTCATTTTGCAGGTTTTCTTGTCCAGAAATGTTTATTTATGTGAAGAAATCTCATCTGAGCTGTTTGATTGTGTTCTTTCAATATTATTTTATAAAAATGTATTGAAAATTGCATTAAATCTGATCTTTGCACTCGGGTCAGTTCAGCACATGTTGGTGTACAGTACCCTCTAGTGGACGATGATGCTCATTATAATGAATTAATTAATTACACCATCAGTTCTCTCATGCAAATCTCAAGTATTTTATACTACGAGTAATTGTATATTTGGGCAAATTCAATTATAAATTCCAGGTAAGTTCTTACTGGTAATTTTCGAGATTAGCAGGTGGGAAAATGTTTGTTGAAGCCTGTCCTGCCGAGATATCATCGTGCCAGGCATTAACTCTCACTGCTGGCTGTTGTTCTTCGCCTCTGACAACATCATCTGCAGCACGTCAACACTTTAGGAGAAAGACTTCCCAAAACCCCTTCATTTTCCAGCAGCGTACAGAGCCTATTTGTCCTGCAGCCTTTGTGTGACACATGAAGTCCCAAAGGCTCATTGTTCATTTACACTGCACTTTAGTCCAAGCGAGGTCGCACTGTGCATTTAAATGAACACTGCCTCAGTGAACATCTTTTGCAACCCGTTTGTTCTCTTGAACCTTTAATATACGTCACCATGAGTGTGTTGCTCAAAATGATCACAAGGCAATTTTGAAAATATTTAAAAGAAATGTGATTTGAGGGAAATTTTACCATAATTAGAGTAGATTCCAGCAGACATGTAGGTACAGTACCTCCAAAAAGTATATACCACCATGGAAGTTTTCTATCTTCATTGCTTTTTAACATTGAATCATGGTTAATTAGAATTTTTAGACAAGAATTTATGCAAAAAGACTCTTTTATGTCAAACAGATTTCTAAAAAGTAGTGTCACTTACTTAAAATGTAATTGTGGTGATTGAAGTGTCGTTTCGTCCTCACGGTGTAGTTGTAGACATTAGCACTGATTCACCAGTGACTGGACCTTCCAGATGCAAGTGTCTTTCTACTACAATCACTAAAAACACATTCACTCTCTATTTCATTTATTGTGTCACTTCAAGCACGAACCGACTGTACCTGTGTGAAATCAAGGGGTGAATACTTATGCAATCACTTTTACATTTGCACTTTTAATTGGCAATACTTCTGAGAAATCTGTTTTCACTTTGGCATGAAAGAGGCTTTTTTTGGCAAATGTTTGTCAGAAACACTTGATCAATTTGATTATGATGAATATTGTTACAGGCTCCGTATATACTATGTGTTTTACACCACTAGATTAGCTGGACACCCCTTTACCCTGGTTTATTGTTTGCATGAGTTTCCTCCTACAATCTCAAGACATGTGATCAGGAGCCTGCAGACTGGATGTGTACATATTCTTGGAGCTTCATATTCATTTCTAGATTGTAGATGTTCAACACGTGCTAATCAACTTTTTTTCCCACACCATTCCTTTCACCGATGCTTCATTCGTTATTAAAGAGCGTCTCAAATCACTGACACTGAAAAACATTCACTATTGGAATTAGTTTATGAAATAATGTCTCCAACAACAGAGTGAACCAACATAAAACAATGTTAAGCAATCATATGATGCAGATCAACTGTTGCATTCCTGTGAACAAATACACCTTTTTATGGAATGTTTTGCCTATATGGCAAATTTAAATGGAAAAGGTTCTAACAGAAGAACTCTGAGGCTAAATGCATGTGTGGTTTCTCATTTGAAGGGCAAAATCTTCTAGTTTCAGAAGGTTTCTTATTTACCATGTGACTAAACTGCATTAGTTCAAACTTAGCCAATCATAATTGAATAAAAAGAACTAGGAGAAGGTTTATGCCAGACATTTGCACCACACCACAGACTCTCTACATCTTGTCAACAACAACTGAATGAAATTAAAAACCTCAAGGCCTGAATAATCATATAAACCCATGACTTTATGATACAGATGCCAACTTTTGCACTCTTTTAAAGACAGAAAACCGATCATGTTCACGACTGTGGCTTAAACACATTTTCAGTTTATAAAAAGTGTGTCAGGGTTAACTGTTTAAACTTTACGAGCTGGACAGACATGTCTTAAAGGATACTTCACTAGGATGTAGAGCGATTCTGTGTCTTTGCGTTTTCACGTTATGCTCCCAACATAAGTTTTTCTTCTTTTCCCCCCACAGACATTTCAGTAACTTTTGAAATAAAAAAGAGCTCATAATACTGCGATCAAACGACTCAAACCAGTGGTTTCTTGGGTGAAGCAGGCAAGAAGATATATTTCCGTGTTAATACAATAAATGTCACTGTTAAAAAAGTTTCCATCTTCTCTATAGATCCGTCAGTAGTTACAAATTCTAAGATGAGACAAACTTTTGAACACACGACTACACAAAAGCTGTTAGTAACAGTGTCGCTGATGTCAGTTTCTCGCTCCTGTCAAAGGAGCTAACATCGCATTTTAGTGAACAAATTAGGACAAAAATAAATAAATAAATCCAAAACAGACTGAAACATCACGCAAAATACTTTTAAAATAGTTCCTCTTGAGATTTAAAAAAAGCTGTTGGTAAATCTCTGGCACCTTGTTGCTCATAACAAATGACTGTTAAAAACGTATTTGCCTTATTTAGGAAACAATACAGTGATACAAGGGCGCCATCTAAAGGCCATGGTATAAAAAAACAGCATCATCACTTCAGGCTTGAGTGTATCACAGTCTCCAGCACACAGTGGCTCTACTCAGAGGAGCCACCAGCGTGAAAGCATGATCTTTTCAGCTTCCCTCTCTTGCTCTGATCGCTTCACTTCATCACCAAACCCTCACTGCTTCTGTCGCAATGTGCGTGTTTTTTCTCTGTTCTTCTTCTATGATGACGGAAAATAAACATGCACTTTGGTTCATCCGACTTTTCTTCTAGGCAGCGTGAAAAGATGCAACTCAGTCATCAGCGTGCACAAACACAAACGCTCCTCCTCTCTAAGACGTCAGGTGGAGAGCGACAAACAGCAGAAGACAAAAAAACAAGCCTGCTTCCGGATCACCGGGATGTGAGTCCAGGTGGACCAAAAATTTCTCCTCCTCAGATGGGATTTAAATGGCACAAAGAATTCCGAGTAAGCAAAAAATCATAACACAAACAAACGAAGACACCCCAAAGCCTGCAGCCAAACCTTTGGCACGACCAGTCAAGTCAGAGAGCGTAGGCATCTCGCATGAAAAGATTTGGACTGCGTTCTTCATGTGGCATCGGTGCTCCGAGTCTGCAGGATTGTCACTTTCTGAGAAGTGTCTCTTCATCGCCACTATTGCTTTTCCAAGCTCAGTCTATTTTTGGATAGTGCAAATTGAAGGACAACACATGGACCTCTAGCCACGTCAGAATGGGATGACAATAAAGTGACACAGACTGCTACCTGTTGGGTTTTTCCAAAGCTTGGTGTCTGTGTGGGACCAAGTCGAGGATGTAAAGCCAGATAAGATTTGACAAAACATAATCCCTTTGTAACCCTGAATCGATCAAGATCACACCGTGATTTAACTACAGCCGATTTTCTCACTCCAGAAGACATCCTCAATTTTTTATATTCTCAGTATTTGCTGTGTAAATGGACTTTTTTAGCTCACTGTAGGGCTGTGCACCGACAGATTAAACATGCTAAAACTGCTCTACTGGCTGAAGCCTGAAAACCGTTACAAGGTTTTCATAAAAAGGCAAACCAAAGTATTTGTCTGAAATCTTATCTGATGGGGTGCAGTGGAGGAGAACTTCTTTGGCAACTCAGGAAGAGCAGAGGAAACTTCGGGATACAGAGCAGAGGGAGAACTAATTACGAGTCAAACACTGAAATCGGTTCTTAAAGAACAGGAGGCCGTTTTTCGTGTGTGTGGCATCAGAGGTGGCCGGCGGATACCGGAACTTGGCGTAAGTCTTGTCGCTCTCTGACTGGCTGACCCAGGGAAGTCTGATTTTGGTTGCATGGTTGACAATGACATCGTCACAAGAGCCCACGTGGAGAGACCCCAGGCCATCGATGAAAAACTCTGGAGAAGGAAAAAAAGTCATTCAGCCAAATATTTTCAAAACTTCAGTTTCAAAACCTCACTGAGTGGGTCAGAAAAACTCACGATGAGCAGCCAGTCTCCAGTTTTCACAATTTCTGGCTCAAATAAATTAGGTAATTTTGACAATTTTCTAACCTGTTTTATATGTGCAGTTAAGTGAAATTAGGACTACTGCTGTTTCTGCTCTGATAAATGTGCATTTACCTGCCTGCTGCTGTATCGACTCTACATGTGTGGAGATAAGGAAATTTTTATCTTGTGTTCTCTGTCAGTTACTGTTGAAACTCTGCTATAAACATTTCTCATGTCATTGAGCTGTCCCTTTTAAAGATAACTCTGTCTGAGCTTGTCTCTGTACTCACCCAGGTGAGCTACCCTGGTAAGTCGAGGGTCGAAGCCGACCTGCTGGACTTTGTCGGTCCGAGCCAAGAAGAAGTTAATGACCCCGTCGGTTACAACGCAGTTGGGAAAGCCTTGGATGACGTGATGAAATCCTCTCCTCATGTGTAAACAGTCGCCATCCTCCTCTCCGGGCTCGATGGAGATGGTCTGTCTGTAGGTGGCAGTATAGCCTGTGGCCTCCCGCACTGCACCGCCCACCTGGACACGCACACACACACACACACACACACACACAAAAACACACATTGACATCTCTGCAATAAGGTCAGAATGTTACAAGTCATGGAGAACAACCGTTTATTGCTGTGCCCCTCACCAGATCCAAAGTGGTCCTTTCTAAAACATCCACCAGCTTCTCCAGCTTGGTGTTGGCTGTGAAGATGAAGTCGTCATCCACCCACAGCACGTACTTTGTGGTCACCTGCGAGACGGCCAGGTTTCGTCCGGCAAACCAACCCTATGAACCCAGACATCACAGCTGAGCTTCATAGAGCATCAACAGCAGAGAAATGAAAAGACTTCTCTACTTCCCTACCTTTCCAAAGGGCATGATGTAATGTTCGATGTAAGGCCCGGAGATGGTTTTGGGATTTTCACTGTCATCAGCGATTACTATGGTGACGGTGGGATAGTATCTCCTGACGCTGTCGATAAGATCTTGAAGCTTATCATACCGCAGGAAAGTCTTCGTAGCGATGGTCACAAGGGCACTGACGTTGTACTCTGCAGACGACAGATGGAGGACAGTTGTTTTTTTTGGCAAGCAGTGTAACTTCAGTACAAGCAGACTTATAGTTTAACAGTAAAGTGTTGGGTTTGGTTTTGTACCTCCTTTGGATCCAGTGTTGTACAGTTTAGGTGTCACACCGTGACGGATCTTGACACTGAAGACGGCTTGATGCCCTTCTGTCTCAAACTGCACTAAAAGACACAACAATAAATTTGATTAGGATCAAATTGAAGCTGATTCCCTTACGGTGTGATGCCAGGTAAACATTTACACATAATTAAACTCCTATTTTATTATTTACTGTGAAAACAGTAACTTGACAGACAGGTCAGAGAGGTAAAAAAATTGTGGTAAATTGTGTCCCAATTCAGAAGCTGCATCCTTCAAAGGTTGCATTTGGCCGAATGCATCACAGCTTTGCGACAAAGGCCGTCTCATTTCTTTAAGACTCGAAAACTCCTTCAAATGCAGCCGACGAATGTGTCCTTCTTTTCCTCGCTGCAAAGGATGCATCAGGTGGATCCTTTGCAGCCAAACATATCCTAAGATTTTGAGTTTGATCAATTTCAATATCAAATTTCAATTGCTCACAGCTGACAGAAAAGATGGAGGATTATATTTTTAAATATAAGTACTGTTTTACAGCTCAATCCAAAAGCTAACAATACAAATGTTAAAAACCTTAAAATTTGTTTTAAAAAAATCTATTAAGTTACGTGATGTCATTGATGTGAGCTGCTGCAATTTAAAATGTTTACTTTCCAGGTGTACAGCTTCAGTGTTTAAGTTGTATCATCGAGATTGTGGCCATTTTTTTCTAGACAGTGCTTATTCATTTACCAATATTCACATATTTAATCCGTATTTAAATTATAATTATTATATGGAGAGGAAGTAAAATGGTTACAAAATGCTGCTGGAGCTTCTATTGGTGGTAATTCTCTGTGTAGACAAGTGAAAACATGACCATCCTCACTTTTCTTGGTTTAGTTCCACCAATTTATCTGATAACAGGTTTAACATAAATTATATTTGGTTTCTGTTCAGACAGCAGGTATTTAGTGATCCTCATCAGAAACACTCAGTCCAGAGACTGTGGCGATTTATAATATTTGAATTTCATTTCGCTTTTGTATTTTCATATCATATATTCCTATGATATGAACAGATTTAAACAAGCTGTGAACGCTTCTTGTTTTTCACAGTTTAGGCTAGTACCACCGTACAGTACAAGCTCCTCAAGTCTTCAAGTGTATAAAAAATGTAAAAAACAAAATTCACGATTTCAGGATCAATTTCAGTCAAAAATTAGGCAAAATTACAACACTGACATAAATTCGGAAGTCAGGGTTGCTAGACAACATGAGCGGCGCTACAGGACGTGACGAGGCAAGCAAGTAGTCCGTCGTAGGCTACACCGTCTCATTTAACAAACACTCAGATGCAGCCTTTGCGTCCTTCGAAGGCCGCATCCTTTGAAGGACGCAGCCTCTTAACTAGGACATGGCTACAGTCTGTGTGTGTTCAGGCTTTATCCCCATTCACCATTTGTTAACACTCTTTACAAATAGGCTGCATTATTAGACTGAAACCTGAGTAGCTTTAACTAACAGAAGCCATCTCTGTAAATATTTTCTCCTGCCAGGATGATTTATACAACAGCAGCAGGTGATGAGAAGAAATTCAAAGAGAGAAAGACAACAAGATAGAAAATGATCTGCCTTGTATTTTTTTTTAGGTAATTGAAGTTAATTCTTTACTTAGTAAACTTGGAGGTGCAAACTAAAAGCTGTTAAAATATGAAGACATTTGCTACTGTCATACCTCAAGGCCTCCCACAGCTAAACAGGCTCCCAGCTTTACAAGCCAGTAAAAGTTTTACTGAACACCCTCGAAAACAAGATGGCACATCTCAAGGGGCATTCCATGAATAAAATAAAACACCAACATACCAGGTCACAAGGCAATGGTCGTCCAGCTCAACTTTGTATATTTTATATTAGGTTTGTTTCATTTCTACAGCTGCTTCTAATAACTCTAAACTGTCCCAACCATGAGCAAAACACACCAAATGTTCTGTTATTGAGTGCAAGAGTGAACATAAGACTCTTCATGTACTCCCAGCATTTGAGGAACTAAACACCCAGTGGATTTTATTTTATTTTTAATGCCAACTTCACGGCTAATGTGACACACTTTATCATTAGCTTTGGTCATATGTAAACAGGTCAGAGCTCTGTGGAAATTGTAATGCTGAGGGACAGTCTGCAATGATTATTGCTTGCTTTGTAGTATAACCCGCTGTTGCGCTTCAGTAAAACCTGAACTCTGTCTTTACATCGGTTTACTTCTCTCCTGCTATCTGGGCTCACATACACTGATCAGCCACAACACTATGACCACTGATGGGTGAAATGAATAACATTGAATCTTGGATTTTATAACATCCGTGTTGATGAGACTTAGACACCCAAATAAACATTGTCCCAGAACAAACACACTCCCTCATGCAGATGGAAATCCCAAATGTCACTGGTCTACCCCTGCAGGAAAATGCACCCCACCACATGGAAAAAACATCAAACAATCAGGAACATGTTGAGGAACATGACAATGGTCCAACATGTTGATTTGACCTCCAAACTTCCTACACCCCATTCTGATCAAGCATCAACAGGATGCAGTGGAACAAGTTTGATTGACAGAGGCCTCACTGCACAAGCCAGTACCCAAAGGATCCAGTGCTAACATCCTGGTTCCAGACCCCATAGGACACCCTGAGAGGTCCTCTGGTCCATGCCCAATGGTTTAGAACATTTTTGAGCACGTAAAGGGGACCAACACAATATCAGACAGGTGGTTATAACCTTATGCCTGATCGGTGTACACAACCGTCTCACAGAGAAAGTTACAAGTAATAGAAAGTCCTGGTCTCATACATTTAGTCACATCTGTTTCAGCTGCAGTGTGATCAACTGTTTTGCACAGACACAAAGAGAGTTTCCTTCCTGAAGGGGGCGTGGACAGCAACAGCTCAACTGCATTTAAAGCTACAGACACAGTAACAGTCCGTTGAGAGCAGCGATAAAATCTGGGGTTATACAGTCTCGGTGAAATGAACTGTCTCTGGAGTATTTTGAGCTACAAAATTGAAATACACATTTTGGGGGCATGTGAGACTTTAAATGAAAGATTCACATGTCACAGGGCATAGTTTGGGCCCTTCAAAAGAATATTTTGACATCTCGGAGCTCTGGTTGAGAATTTGGTCAAAAGATTGATACAACACTTATGTCTGTATAGTGATGAGAGCTAATGCCAGAAGTTACTAGCCGCTTAGCTAAGCATAAAGAGGACATTGCTATCAGGACACCTCCAAAGCTCAAAAACAAGAATTAGTATCACATCTTGTTTGTTTGGTATGCAGTGTGAAAACATTAAAACATATCTATATGGTTACTGGCAAAGAGAATGAACATCCTTTCTGGTTGCCTGGCAACTGATCTGTGTGACAAAGCAGTCACATAACATCACACAATGATGCTTTTTCACATTAAACCAGGATCATCAAACATGTTATTAACGACCTGTGAAGGCGTAGGAAGTGATATTTGAACCAGGCAGCAGTTTCTCAGTTTCTCTTCTCTATCGTGAACCTAACCCACCAGATGTTGGATGTACATTCATATTTAATGTATAAACGTGGGAGTGGTGTCAGTTTTTTCATATAAATTTCCAGAAGGTGAATAAACATTTTTCCTCAAAACATCAAACTGCTGCTTTAAATGGAATTCCAGATTACAACTAATCTTCCCTTCAAAACAATCGAATAGCATTGTGTATTTTAATGAACTTGCAAACTTTCTTCTCCACTTTTGTCCAATACTTTTTTAACAGTCAGAATAAGAGACAGCTGGTTTGTGTTTGAGGCCCCACCTGTGTCTGCAGTGCTGGGATGGAACAGTGTGTTTGTGTAGGTGACAAACTGCAGCTGTCGGTTCAGGTTCGGCAGCAGGCTGCTGGAAAGACTCATGTGCATCTCGCCGTCGCCTTTGATTTTCACCCCGTCTACCTCTGCTGCCACATTTAGTGTTCCCAGCGTGGCAGTGATGTTTATCTGCAGATGATGGAAAGCAAAGTAGGTGGAATGAGACGACTGCATGTATCTGACATAAGTAAAAGTAAACAGAGACATATTGAAATACTTACTGAGTAATGGTCTCTGGGAAGGTCGTGTAAGGCCAAGCCTGGAAACATTGAGACATATTTAATCCATTTCCTGTGCACAGATATTGGAAAAATATGTGCCTTTGGACTCCTGCAAACTCTGTTAAGTGTTTCTTGGGAGAGTCTGCAGTTTTCACTTTATACACACACACAAACACACACACTGTACACACTATAAAACCCTTCAGCTCACCACAGTGTCTGGTTACTTTTCTGAGAGTGACTGTGATAAAACTATGAAGATACAGAACATGTGCTGAAGTCATTCTTGACTAACACATGAAGATTCATTGCTCTTTTTGATGTTTACACCACTGTGTAAACTGGCACTGCACTATAGAAATCACTTGTTACAGGTTGTATATATTGTAAATTTCTAAATTTCCATATTTCTAAATATTACTTCAGATTGCTTATTTTATTTTACTTTTTTGTAATGTGTAGTAGATAGTACCTATTCTATTTTATTATTGTTATTATTATTATTATTATTATATTATACTATTATATTATTATTATACTATTATATTATTATTATTATATTATTATTATTATTGTTATTATTTTTATCTTTATTTTTATCTTTATTATTATTTTTATCTTTATACTGATTACTTTATTACTTTATTTTATATCTTACTTGTGCTGTCCTTTTTCTCTTTTATCTCTGTCCTGAGCTACTGTGACAACAAAATTTCCCTTGTGGATGAATAAAGTCTGTCTAAGTCTAAGTCTAAGTCTAAGTCTAAGTAACTGGATTTCAGCCTGTTTACTGGCATACAAATGAATACATCAGTCAACGAATTTATCATTCATACAGCACTTTTCAAACAAAGCAAATGCAATTCAAATTGCTTTGCAAGCGATTAACAAAACACTAGATGAAAATCAGATTGAGAGACTAATGCATAGAAAAACAATAACAATTGATAAATAATATATAATACGAGCAACAAATAAAACCTCTAACTAGGAAATATTACACAAAAAAGCTAGAAGATAGTAAAACAGAAACCTGGGGATGAATTAAAATAGAATTAAATAAATTTTAGTAATGATAAAATATTAAATAAATGTAATTCTAATGCTAAAACTATAAAATTATAAAATGCTACATAAAAGCCAGAATGATTATGTTTTTGTTTTTTGAATCTGCATTTTGAAGCTCCTCTCTAGAGGGTTGCTGCATCGGTTTTGGAGCATAATGGCGGAGAGCTGAAAGCTATTCTGCTTTGTGGAACAGATGAAAGAGAAGAACCGGAGGATCTGAGGGTTTCTGGTTCAAAGACCAGCAGCATCTCTGAGAGGTAGACTGGCACGAGACAGTGAAGTAGTCTATAAAATCAATGTACAAAGTAATAGATAACCAGTGTTCATTTGTTTTGAACTAACTGTAATACAATAAGTAACTGTGAACTATTATTTACTATAATGTAAAAAATCCTGAATTCTGATTGGTCGGGGGGTGTAGATAAACTTATATGTGTATATGCACATCTGGAAGTCTGCATCAATGTGTGAAGAGATTGGAGGAAGCTGGGCTCCTAACACTGGCTACAATCCCAGGTTTGATTGATGATCTATTACATTTTCAGTTCATTTATTCAATCATCGATAGTTTTGTCATTGTCCTCTTTATTTTCTGGATTTTCAGATTTTTTCTGGTGGCTTGTGTTTGTACCTGCAAGCGAGTTAACTAATTTTAACTTTGACTTTTTGAGTTAATGCTCAATAAAGTGCAATAACGACTCCTCTCTGCAACAACAGACATATAACTCTATTACTATTTATTACAGCGTATACATCAATTTTTATTGTCTTACACATTTTAAATTTTATGCTTATACTTTCAACTTGTTTTTTTATTTTTAGGACATATTTTTCTACCTATGTTAATCTTATATTTTTTGTACTGCTTAAACTTTTTAAGACTTTAAATGGGAGCAACTGTAAGCAATTTGCCCTCTTAGATCAATAAAGTATTTCTGATTCTGATAAACACATTTTAAATTTCTCCTATTTACAACTATTGTCTTAATATACAGTATAGTATACTAGGTACATTACTCCTCAGCATATTTCATGACTGTGTGCTCTCTTGTGTGTTCTCTACTCGTGTTTTTGCCAGGCGACCAGCTTGACCTGAGGCCTTGGAGTGTCTATGAGGCCTTTCTGTCTGTCCACACAATGAATCTTTGGAGGCCGAGAAGTGCCTTGTTAGTGGATAAGACTCTGACCAACAGTTCGACAAAACCCAGAGAAACTGACTACCCTAACCCTAACCCTAAATGCACTTCTTTCCCCTTTACTTGGAGTGGTATGAGAGACAAACATCCCAGCAAGATTGATCTTTGACTCTTGTCTTAGGAAGGCACAACTGCTGTAAGCTTATGTCTGGTTCTAATGGACACTTTCTCTTTTTGTAGGAATTTTCAGTGAGCCCATAAGAGACCTGTCCTGTGATTTAAGAATTATAAAATTGTATTTTATCTGCTTCAATACTACTTGGTCTCGGAAAGACCAGGCAAGTAAAGAGAGAGTGGGGTCCTTATTAGTGACTACCTGCTCTTAGAACGCACCTCATGAGTTGGAGCGCCATGGTTGCATCCCAAAAGAGAAAATCCTAGGACAGCAGTTCAAAAACTGACTGTAGCTTCACCCAAGAGGGAAATACAGTACAGAAAAATTGTTCTTACATTTGTAAAAAAAATCTCTGTGTGGGCCTTGAAGAGATAAGATATGGTCTCCTGTACAGTTTAAGATCAGAGACAAACTATCACGAGTGAGCACACAGTCAATGTAAAGTCCCTGTCAGATGTGCACTCTTTTCTATTAATCTGATGGTAAATAAACTTGTTGGCTGCTTGTCTGAATCACCATGCTGCTCACTTTTCTGTAAAAGCTGTTTCCGCATCACTTTCAACATGGCAAAAATCTGAACTGCCATCTTAATCGAAAGTGACAGCCCTCTACGTTGTGTTGAGTGACATGGGGAAGGTTTTTTCCACATTTCAGCTCCAATACTGGTCCAAAAACCTTGACAGAGAGCGCCAAAGACACAGTTTGTGTGCCAAAACCACAACACACCCTCATAATTCATTTGTCCTTCAACTTCACTTCTGTTACAAACGGTAATGTCTATAAAAACAAAACTTCATTGTGATGAATTCAGAGACTAACAGCTTGGATCAATGGGAAATAAGTTTTTTTTTTGTTTTGTTTTGGTTTTTTTTTACAAGACTTAACCTAAGTTTGCTGCTTCCAGCTGCTTGTAGGAGTCTTTTCTCTGAGTTTATTAAATGCCTGCAGGATCCATATGAGCGTCTAAAAAGCAAGAGAGTTGTGCCCATTTACAACAATGCCGGTAACTTCATTAACTACTCATATTTATAAATGATCCCTGTGGTGGGGTGCATTTTCCTGTGGGGGTAGGCCAGTGACATTTTGGATTTCCATCTGCATGAGGGAGTGTGCTTGTTCTGGGACAATGTTTATTTGGGTGTCGAAGTCTCATAAACATGGATGTTAAAATCCAAGGTTTTCCATCAGAACACCACATAGTACCAATATGATCAATGTTATTCACTTCATCTGTCAGTGGTCATAATGTTGTGGCTGATCTGTGTATAGTAATCCTATTAAAAGGTTGAATTTCCATCACATAAACCAGCTCTGGTTATTTCTCCCAAGTTGTTGTTCATATATTCATAATAAGTCTTTTGCATACAGAAATCCTACCTGGGATGATGATTGTTTTCAGGGGTCGTACCTCCACCCCCTGTGTTGGATACTGTAAGGGACTGTTAGCCTCGGCAATAATGAGTACGTCTGCAGGCGTCTTTGACCTGAGGGGAAAGGTTTTCATCATGGAGCTGCACAGTCTACACGTTCACAAACATAAGTGGACAAATATGCTTAAAGATTTAGTGTGTTTTGCTCTCATAAACTATCTGGGGGTATGAGTTTGCCATTTTGATTGCGTTGCTGTGGTGTTGTCTTAATTGAGATGGAGGTGGAAGTGAAGCAGCACAGTGTTTCAACATGGTGATATGAGGGACTAGATGACTTTCTCCATGCCAGAGGGGAAGATGGGCAGGTGATTAAGAGCTGATTTAACATATGAATGTCTCAGATCTGTCTTGAATATATAAGAACATCATAATTGCCAGAGTATGAAATGTCACATGTCTCTTACCTCTTCTGAAAGCTCTTGTACTCTTTGGCCCGTCTCCTCTTCATTTCCTCCAGCTCGGAGGCCTCAAAGGCAGTGTGTAGCGGGTGAGCCGACACCCGCGGGAATAAGAGTTGGGCGAAGGGCAGGTTCACTCCTCCACTTTCTCCCTCACATACGCACGCATTACGTGCAAGTAAGCTGGACGGATTATCAGATGTGTAAAGTCAACATTTAGCTCAAGGTTTATTCTGCTGAGGAGTCCACAATTAAAACAAATCACCTCTTACCTCGCCACGCTATCCCTCACATGAAAGGGGATATTGCTCAATTGGTGGTCCAGTTCCGGGAACCTCTCTTCCAGATGTCTCTCTACTAAAGGCCCCGGTCGCTGCCATACATCCACTGTGGTGTAGGCCCGGGTCGGCCATGAATGGAGGAGAGCCAATACGAGCACCACGGACACCAGGATGGCGAGCAACACTGTCTTCCTCAGAGAGCGCATCCTAAAGCCTGTCAGACACAGAGGTTGAGTGACTGAGTGGGTGCTATAATTATTCTCAGTGTGTGTAGCTTAGTTTTTGCACTTTTTCGTCTATAATAACACACTTGATTTAGCTTTTTTTTTAATAACTATTCCTAATAAGAAGAAAACAGCCGTCGTAGCCGCTGCTGCCTGCTTTCAGCACCACAGACAATGAGGTTTGTTCTTCTGTTTTTTTCCCAGCAGCTACAATCAGTGAAGTTTGCCATTTTTTTCTGATGTTTGAGCTAAAGTGAGTGAAGTTTACGATATTGGTCCAACAGGGTTTGATCATGATCGCAACAACAGCATGCGTGCCAGTATATTCATTAAAGATGAATCACCCTCATGCTTGAGTCACACATCCATAATAGCTTTATTTTACGCATGATCCACATGATAATGACACAGACGACTAAACATGGATGGCAACAATACTGTACTGTCAATACTTCAGAGACACTGCCCCACCCCCCTCAAAATTTCATGAATCTTATTTTCAGGGGAGCCCTTTCAAGAGAAGCCAAGCTCTTGTTCCACTGTAGTCCACGCACGTAATATTCCTCCTGTAAACACCTTGAAGAAATGACGAGACAAAACTCCAGTGTGGCAAAATCCAGTCTCCAAAGATCCACTTCAGGGGCTAGATGAGGCTACTATGAGGCTCCAGTAGTCTTAGTTAACCAAATCAAGTGAATATTTAAAGTCACAAGTATAACACTCTTTGCTATTACCCCTCCACTGCGGCACAGTTCAGCCCACGGAAACAGACACAGAAAACATTTAACTCCTGAAGCCCCGCATCAGGTCTGGCTCAAGTTTATGATGACTGTCTTACACAGAGCAAAAACTCTGCTGGTGTCACTCATCATTTAACGGACACACTGCGTAAGACACACTGTAAAAAATCCTCATCGTCATGGCTGCAGAGCTGTGGAAGATTTTTCAGATTCCACATGGTTCCATTTATGGTGGTGCCACTTAGTGTTGCAGGGCTAATGTAGGCAGGACTGAATAAGAAACAAAACTCTAGATGGTGTTTGCATGTGTTTTTTGCTCTGTATAACATCGTAAAATGTTCTGGCAGCTAAAATGCAATCAGAACAACAACCAACAATCAGTCTGTTCTAAAAATCCATTAGCTTTCATCACCTCAGAACATTAGTTTCAAGCACGCAGAGCAATAGAGACATCATGTAACCACAGATAAATCACAAGGAGTCCTGCATTAGCCTGCTGGATTAGCATAGTGAAGCTACTCTGTACTATAACCTCTAAATTCAGCATTTTAACAGTTAATAAAAGAGAAATTTAACATCTGGGAGTTGTTTTCCCCTCCTCTCCATCTCTCCTCCATTTTTTTGTTCTATTCCATTCTCTCGTGAGCATTGGTAAGAGCAGATGCTTGATTTTTCAGAAGCTGGCCACCACACAAAGAACTCTTTCTCTCTCAGCCGAGAGGAACAAAAACTTCATTTTTGACTGTCTATGTCTGCATGTGCATTTGAATTACTAATGTTGTGGGGACTCGACTTCTGTCTAAAAGTAAGTCTCCATAAGATAAATCATTAGATGTTATGTTGAGGTCTTGGTATATGGTTAGGATGAGGAAAGTTGTGGTTAAGAGTAAGGAAAATCTTCATGAGATTATTGTAAGTAAATGTAACGTCCCTCTGAAGTGATGGAAACACGACTCTGTGTGTGTGTGCAGGCTCTGAAAAGCTGCTTGTCTCACTGAATCTACAGCACAGTGATCTAATCCCACCACTGATACAGCATGGAATGAAATCTCTCTTAAACCATTTAGGCAAACTAACTTCCTCCCTGCATGTTTTAGAAGTATTATAAAACACACCTCGCTGCCTCTATCCAGTCATTGAAAGGACGACCTCTGTAGGCACCTGCATCTCCAGAAACCATGTAGACAGTCACAGAAATGAGAGAACGCCTTCCCCATCTGGAAACAAGAAGAGAAAAAAAGCATTAGCTTTTACAAGCTAAAAACACATTCTAATACACTCAAAAAAGCAGCTGGGTTAAAAAATAGCCTTAACTTCACCGCTGGGTCACAATGGGACAGAACATGTTCTGAGCTGGTTTTACCCAAGTGCTGGGTTTGACCATTTAACCCCCAAGGCTGGGTTACTCATTTACTGGGTTATGTCCTGTCTCATTACACTACTTTTACATACTACTACCACTACTACTAGTACTAGTACTACTACTACTACTACTACTAATAATAATAATATTCAAACAATACTATTCATCCATCCACATGTCCAACACAGACAATTAATGACAGACTATAAACATGACACAAAAAATACAATCTGTTTTCATATTTACAACTACTCTACCTCATTTAGACGTTAAGCACCTCACTCATGTCAGTTACTTTACTATTTAGTTTATTAAGCACCTTATTGCGCCGACACTTTCTTAGTACTTGTTTTTAAAGCTGTTTGTTGTTTTAAAAGCGCCACCAAAATGTCATTGTAGATGTGTATGCAGTGACAATAAACATAAATCTGAATCTTAATGTTCTGCACTCGCTTCATCCTGTGGATCAGTCCGTCACTGGGTTAACACAGAGAGACTGACAGTAATGTACAATCAGTCACACCTATAGGAAATTTAGAATCATCCGATAACCTACCATGCATGTCACACCCAGGACGTTAGAGCTGTGATAATAATAATAATAATAAAATAATAATAATAATAACAGCAATAACAATAGCAATAATAACAACAAGACAAAAAGAAAGAATAAATGTATGTAAATGAATATGAATGTGTTGAGCTGTGTTGAAAAAACAACTTTAATTGACTTGACTCTCCATGTGTACAACAAAGTGTACTTTAGAATCAATGGAATCACCTGATGGTGAGATAAGTCTGTATAAAAGGATCTAAAAATAACTTTAGAAAAAGCAATCGTAGGCAACATATAGGAACAGCCTCAGTGAGACAAGATAATTATTTTATCTCACTCATCACACTGTTTAATTAAGGTTACATACATTAAAATATAATATGCAGTCTCCCAGAAGAAAAACCGCTAACTCATCCACCAGCATGATGCCAGATTCAAATCTTTAAAGTGAAATGAGCTTTAGAGTCTACTTCTACTACAACCTACTAAAGATACAGGTAAAGTATTCATATTAACCAACCATAAGATCCTACCTACTGTATGCTTTGTGAACCTCTGACTGCAACAGAAGGATCTAGAAGGTTTGACAATGGACGGGTGGGAAAATGAGAAAAGGAACTATCTGTTTAGTTGTGGCCGAACCACTGAAATCCCCCCTGACCCTACGTAAACAACCCAATATGCGCTTACTGAAACAACCCAGCAGTTTTAGATTCAAAGAACTGC
This sequence comes from Dascyllus trimaculatus, assembly GCA_024666655.1. Taxonomy (NCBI): domain Eukaryota; kingdom Metazoa; phylum Chordata; class Actinopteri; family Pomacentridae; genus Dascyllus; species Dascyllus trimaculatus. The sequence goes on from CM045450.1 coordinate 17,336,449, forward strand.
ATGTTGCGTAGAAAACTACTCAGGATCATTGCATCATCACATAAAAGTGTCCAGATGGTGCTTCATTAGCTGTTCGCATGGTCTTACAGCTATCCAGGGAGTTCCTGCAGGGTTTGGGGATGACCAGTTTAGCTTTATTGTGGCAAGATTGAAAATGAATCAATACAGGGGAGAGCATGGATCAGCACCAAGCAGCCAAGCAGCCAATCAACGGGGATGGTTCAGGCCTGAGCACTTAAACATCTCTCACAGGGGACGACTGGTCTGGCTGTTCCTTCTAAAACACTTCTTCCTCTTATACTAGTAATGTACAGCACACTGGAGATAGAGAACCTATGCATTATATATGCTTATATTCACCAAACTCATCACAGAAACAATGCTGCCACAGGCTTGAAAGAGAGAGGGATGTATGGACGCCTGATCTTTTAGGCAGCTGCTCTCTAATGCATCACCAATAACATTTCACTTACAAATTGAATGTTAAATTCTCCAGTTAATTAATGTCACTTGAAGGAAAGAGAGTGTTCACAGCTGCAGAGTTAATCCAGTAACAGAGGTTTAATGTGGATGTATTTTCCCATCAGGCCTTTACTGAGGGCAGCGGCCTTCCTCTAGATGACCGGAGACTAATAATAATTTATCGGCGCCAAAGAAAGGCAGCATTTAATACAGAAATGCACAGAATATGAAATGAAAGGCGTGGCTTAATTAAGTAAAACCAGAGAGGGCTGTGTTTCTACAGTAGACAACAGGAGACTGGAGGATAACTTGATTTAAAGACAGGATGCCTCCCCCCAGCTAAGACTATAAATCACAGCACCGAGTTCCTCCTCAGCCCAGCAAACAGCAGGGAGATAAAACATAAACCAAAAGAGGAATGGTATAATAAGTACAAATCAAATAACTGTGAAAGATGGTGTGATCTGTGCCCCCCCTGTGCCTTACAATGGCTGCACCCTGTCCTCGGTGTGCAGGTGGATTTCCATTTTTCATTTTCAGTGATAATTAGCAGCAATGGTGCAATAACAATCAGAAATGTGTAACCAGGGATGGTTCCAGGAGAAGAAAACTGGGTGCTGTCAGTGCTGCTGCTGCTGCTGCTGCTAGTGGTGGTTTAATTAACCTACAAACGAGCCTATGGTGAGGGGAGCTGTGGACATGCTATCATGCTCCGTGGGTCCCTCCCAAAGTACGCGTGACGGGATTGTTGCCACACTTGTGTGTCTCATTAGCCCTACGTCCTCCTTAAACATGACAAAAATGTGGAAATTATAATGCGATCCTCTGTCCAGCAATCCGGAGAAGGCAACAGAAATGCCCGGCTGCAGACAGGCCTATTAGCCCTACCTTATCGTGAGTAAGACTGCAGGAAAAACAAAAAAAAAATAAATAAAAAATATAAACACATGCATGCCTGAGCTTTAATTATCTGCCTTGTATGTTCAAACACCTCCAACACAAAGATCTATTGCATTTACGCATTTAATCTTGGCTCCAAAAGGTCCCTTTCTTCTCATGTTCTGTCCAGTAAATAAACTGTCAAACCTTCAGCCACAGAGCTGGAAATAATGCCGACAAAAAAAAAACAGAAGATGCCGTGCTCAAGACACAGAAATGGGCCTTTTATTAGTGCCACAGAAAAAATCAGCTCACCTCAGTCGAGACGCGCTACGTTAAGCTGCTTCACCTCCCTCCTCCACGGAGCTCCTGATGAATTTGTTCCTCGGCGGTTTTGCAAATGGGGTTTGATGAAGAGAAAGGGGGAGAAGAAGAAAAAACGACCGGATTGGAGACGAATGAGGCGGCCGCACATCGCAGCACTGCGGGCTGTGGACGGATGCTCCCCCTGCAGCAACAGCGGAGAGACGCACCGCACCTCAGCGCAGCGGTCAGTCAGCGGAGCGGCAGCAGCATCACGGAGCTCCGACACAATCCAAGATCACCCCGATTCCTAAAACACCCTGCATCGCATTTTCATATAAATCCCAACAACGAACCCCGCTTACAGGCAACAATAACGTGCGCGTTTGCGCGTAAATGAGTGTGTGTGCGCATTTATTTGTGTCTGGTATCATGTGTGGGTATGTGAGAGTTAAAGGGGATTCTCACACTGGCTAATTTTGCTGTTATTCAGTTTAATTCTTGTGCTAATTTGACACCAACTACATAAGTTTATAGTGGATTTGTGAATCAGAAATTTCTGTGCGCAGTTTTCTGTTAACTCCAAGTAAGAGAATAAACCGCATGACTGCAATTTGGCCAAATTGGGTGGCGACACGCCTCGGGACAACGCTTCCCGGTGTGAGCTTATTTCATAGCGAGACAAACACTGACAGATGACATGTGCGCTGCTTAACACCATGACGACACCGCCCGTTCACTCTGCGCCGGTGAGGTAAACAAACAAATCCCAAAGACGTTGACGGACAGCAGAATCGGCCAATCACAGAGCGGCTCTTCTCACGTCCACCAATCAGCTGGCACCATGTCAGGAGTTCTGTGTTTTGTTGCTGTCAGACAAATGGGGCGATGAGGAGAGAGTCAACGATGGCTGCTTCCACAGTGCGATGGCTGAAGAGGTTGTACGTTTTCCTGTTGATATGTCCACTCTGTGTCCCGGCCTTCTTGAATTTAGAGGAGCTAAACGAGATGAAGTACGGGATTCAGATTCTTCCCGACCCCGTCATCCTGGGGCAGGTGGGTGAAGGTGTTAGCTAACGGATAGCTCGTTAGCTAGGATGTAGGCTACCGTTAGCTAGCGTTAAATGTCTTCATTTATTGCTGCTAACTGACTCAAAAAGAGTAGCCTGTTTGTTAGGAAAGCTTTAAATAAGTATTTTATATAGTTATATGATCCCTTCTTAATGCAGGAGTTGTTGCCAAGTTACATACGCAGCTTGTGGTGACAGCTGTCAGGACATCATCTTCCTCACTTTCACCTGACTTATTTTTATTCTTCAAATTGTAAACAGCAGACTATAAGTTTAGCAACAAACTGGGTAGTTAGCCATCCACACACAACTGCTGCACTGTTAATATATGACATATGATAAGATGCTGCAGTTTTCATGCCAGTTTTCTTCTCTTAGACCAAGACAGAGGAGGTTATGATGGTGTCCAGTAAGTACAAGCAGCTATATGAGTGTCGACTTCCAGCCCAGGCTGTCCGTTTTCATCAGGATCCAGCTTCTGAGCCTGACTCACAGGGCTACACTGGACCAGACATCCCAGACCTGCTTACGCCGATGCACAGTGCCCCATGTCTCGTGAAGGTTGGTCCTCAACTGCTTATCTATGTAATCCACTAGTCAAATCAGGTGATTAAGACTTTTATGTATAATACATAATGCATAACTTGGACAACAGCTGTTGCTAAAATATATTTTGCAAATGGCTCTAAATATACCTAGCGAAAGTGTAGAAAGACCCAGCATGCACATGCTCATCTTTTCTGACTTAATGAAGAAGTTAAGAATCTAATTTCCATTGCTCTGGCTCGAAAAGAAGTCAGTATAGTAAACTGCACACAAAAAGTTTTAAACTGGTGGCAAATATTCAACTAATGAGTTAATCCACACTACAGTCAGGTGTGGCTTTAGAGGACAGTGATTAGATAGCATGACTATAAAAGGCCCCCTTAACAAGCACCTTTATTCAAATGGCATGATGCACAGATGATAAGAGAAAGATGAGAACAAGCTGTTGGCATGCTGAATGCTGGCATGCCAGTTAGATAGCCAGGCTCTTGAATGTCCACAATACCACCATCTGCTGTCTGAGAAATCATTTCAGACAGTACAACAGACAATCTGTCACATGGTGCTCTGGATAAAGATGTCTGACAAATACGACCCTGTCCCTCAAAATGTCTGGCATCTTCACTGAATTCCTCAGGAAGAGTGGAACAATGTTCCACAAGCAGCACCGACGACCTCAGTACCTCTCTGTGTCACAGATGTGTGACTCGTTACTGACTTGTGATTTCTGGTCTTAGAAACTCACTCTTATTATTTCCGACACAGTGTGTACTTAGCTGTCTAATGATGCCCATTCTGTTGTAGAGATGTCGTGTGTAGGAACAAAAAATACCTATTCCTCCTGCGTTAAAAAGATTGGCTAGAATTTATTAAAATATTACGTGCTGTGTTTCTGTTTTTGTTCAGTATACATGTGTGATTACATCAAAAGCATTGCAAAATAATGCTGAAAAAGTGTTGCTTGTGGCCTAATGTTTAGTGTGGTGTCTAACTACGTCACATTGAAGTGTTAAGAGTGTTGAACACTTGAAAAACCTTCCCTAACTGGTTACAGATTCAGAACAAAAGCAGCATTTGGAAGAGACACACATCTGGCATTGCTCCTGTGGTTTCACTGGTTCAGCTTAGAGCTGTGTTCCTGCAATAGTGATCTTATTCCTTTCCCCATTAGTACTTTGTCACTGTCCGAAATCTCTGCTCTCACCTTCTCCAATGTGACTGGAGGGAATCTGACCAAAGAATGTTGTTCCAAAATGCTCTGAACCATCTTCATATTTTTCCCCTTTCAACATTTTCTTTGTCATCTCTTATTCTCTAGCGCATGTGGTAAAGGTGGGAGGGGCTGCTGGCATGATATAAACTTACCACTGACTTCCTCTAACTCAATAGTCTGGTGTCTGGTTGCTAAAAAACAAGGTGCAAAGATATTCCAGTTTACTTGGAACAGTGTGCAAAAAAGCTGTGTATATAAAATTGTACAGGATGAATTATTACATTGTTGATGACATTCAACAATGAAAGGGGAAATAAGTCATTCAATTACTGTTTTATTTAATGTTTTGTTTGTCTGTGTTTCCTGCAGACGAAGGACTGGTGGACATATGAGTTCTGTCATGGTCAGCATATTAGACAATACCACCTTGAAGGTGAGAGTTTACCTCTGTGTTTTTAATTAATCTACAGTATTTTTTCCATCACCATTGGTTTTGACAGATGTCATTTTTTTCTCCTTAGACACAGAAATCAAAGGGGACATTCTTTTCCTTGGTTATTTTGAGTCTGAATTTGACTGGAGCAATGAAACAGCAAAGGTAAAGTTGCCTCCAGGTTGTGGTTGCATTTTATATTATATTTTCTACATGTATATTAAAAATGTCACAAAGTTGAATTGTATGGTCGTATAATTGTAGTACTTACATGTGGCAGTGGGGAGATTACAGTTGAATACCTTGAGTGTTCAGCACACTATTCAGTAAATAAATCCCATTTAAATTTAGCATGTGGAACAGAAATAATAAGAATTTTCTTAATATGCTACTCAGACACGTAGTCCAACAAAATTAAACTGTTGTTGCTAACAACCCACATAATTTGCTAAGCTGTCACAGTTAATAGGAACGAGCTGCCAGACTGAAAGCTACAGACAAAGAAATACATATAAGTATTATTATTAAAGGAAACTTGTTTATAAACTCATTTGCCAATTCATCAGTAAAATCGTACTAAAACTAGTGTAGTCTAATACAGCAGTGCTGCAGTTAGTAGTGCTGTTGAATAGTAATGCTTGATACTGACTGGTGTGTTTGGTGAGTTATCAGCTGGCAGATGTGACATAATTGTTCAAGAATACTACAAATCTATTAATCTTCTCTGTTTGTCTCCCAGGCCTCCAAGCAGCACAGACTGAAGCGATACCACAGCCAGACTTACGTAAATGGCTCTAAGTGTGACCTTAATGGAAGCCCCAGAGAGACTGAAGTTCGGGTGAGACATTTGAATTCAGGAGAGATTTGCATCCCTCGCAGCATGAGTGGATGCGTCTGTTTGCCTCGTTTATGTTCAAGTTTTAATTACTGCTTTGCTGCTCTAAACACAGATATAATTATATGCAAAGCTTTAAGCAAATCAGGCCCATTTGCATGTTTCGTTGATCTTTAAAGATGTAAACACAACCCTTGCCACAAACAAACGTTGCAGTCTTACTTTTTATTTCATGACTTTAAAGAGTTTGAAAATAACCCTCACTAATTATGGCACGTAAAATATTTCAGGCATTCTACTACTTGTCTCAGAACTTCTTAAACTTGTTAGGACGTAATTGACTCGTTAGAACTTGTAGCACAGGTCAAGAATTGTCAGCTGATGATGATTCCAACGTGAATAGATTCTCTGACTCTTCTGCAACCCTGTAAGCAACTCACTGACGGTCTGAAAATGAAACTCTGGCTCAGCATGGTCTGCATAGAGTAGTTAGAAGGAAACCTAAGCTGCTGCATCATGGAGTGGAATTATTGTGCTTTGGGGTTTTGTGGCAGCCAGTGCCACAGGAACCATTGCATGGATGGAAGGAAGAAAGACCGAGGATGCAAATTTCATGCTGTCTGTCCAGAAAGAGAAACTGAAAATAAATTGGCTGCATATCAAGCTGAAACTTTCATAGTGGCCCTCATTTTGCCCTGATTTAAACATAATTGATTATTTGTCAGTGAAATTGAAGTGTGTGTAAGACAGTCTAAAGGTATCTCAGACCTTGAAATGGTCTGAAAGGAAGTGTTTTCAAGCTGTGATATTTGAAAAAGGGAGGTTACTACTTAAAGAACTCACGTCTCCCAACATCTGTTTTGTCTCTTTTAAATTCATGAAATTAAAAGTAAAAATACATTAATGCTTGCAGGGACGTTTAAGACAGTTTTATTGTATTGTTTCCAGTTTGTGTGTGAGGAAGGCTCAAGCGACTACATAGCCCGAGTAGATGAGCCTCAGTCCTGTCGGTATGTGCTGACGATTCACACCAGTCGCACCTGCCAGCATCCATTCCTGCGGCCACCGTCCACTGCCAAGCCACAGGGTATCGTGTGCCAGCCGGCGCTAAGTGCCCAACAGTACATGGATTACGTCAAGGCCCAAGTCTGTGAGTGTGCAATTAAATGAAGGTCATAGTGATGCAGCGTTGGGAGAGCATCTTTCCTCCTGACTTTGGCGTTTTTTCCTGTTGCATGATGTAGGACAGGATTATTGGAAAGCGTGATGCTAAATACTGCAAAGATAGACTTGTACACTGTTTCGACATTCAACATTAGGTGTGTTATATATGAAATATGGCTGTGTGATAGGATTTCATTGTTTCATTTTAAAATCATAAGAAATGTGTGCCATGATCCGTCTTCTGTCCTTCCCTTATCCAATCTCCCTCTGTCTGCTCCCAGCGGACACGAAGCGTAAAGTGGAGCAGATCTCCGAAGAGCTGAGGAGCCTTGATGAGATGTTAGCTGGTAATGAAGGAGCAGATGGAGCAGTGGAAGTAACAGCAGAGGAGACTTCACCTGCACCAGGAATTGACCCAGATGAATCAGACAGAAACGGTACATTTTGAACAGATATAAAGCAAATGGCCCTCAAAATATGGTTGTAATTTGTCCATTTGCTTAATAAAACCTGTCTGCTGAGTTTTAATGTACATCCTGCTGGGTGTGTACATTAATTTCACAATGCCTTTCTCACAGTGGATGTTGGTTTCTGTTTTGAAACAGGTGCTGATGATGTATCAGTGGATGCAGAGAGAGAAGAAGCAGAAGATTCTGAATTCTGGGAAGGAGTCACAAAACGAGGGAATTCAAAAACATCTGCTTCTCAACAAGAGGATCAGGTATAGAGATACATCCTTTTTTCCCCTTCAAAATGAATAATGTCTCACTGGAGTGTAAACACTGACAGGGAATGAAAGACAGGTTTTAAGAACTCAACTGAATTGTGTGACAGAAACAAGCATAAAATAGCGCACAGTTTTCAAATTTAGAGGTCTCTTTTAAGAACTGTCCTCTGATAAATACAGGGACAACATCAAAGTATTTTGATTTGAAATAATTTTATGCATTGTGATCATTTTTGCTGTTTGATCATTGCTTAATATTTTCATAGTTGATTTTTTTGGATATATATCCTCTAAACGAGTATGTCCAGTCAGTGTTGATTTTTATGCATTTTCTTTTCAAAGTTGGCCACTAGAGGGTGTAGGCTGGCACATTCTCTCTCCATTTTACAACTCTAACCTAATTTCTTTTCATTCGCAGGCAGCAGATGGTGGCTATAAATCACATGCAGACAATGAAGTCATAGATGACGGAGATGAAGGTATAACACACGTGGAAGACCAGTGCTTTTTATTTAGATCAGCATATTTAATGACAAATCAAACAAAATTAACAGAAGCACAGAGTCCATTGTTCTGTGCGGTGTTCTTGCCTGAGTTACTTTTTGAACAGCTGTTAGTCCAGATGGAGTTCTTTGTGGCCATTTGTTAAGCATTTCTTTTGTCATTTTGTTTGCTTTCAGTAGAAAAATTCAACTTTAAAATCATCACTGACCCAGCCGACCTGATGAAATTTGTTCAACACCTTAAGGAGAGTAACAGGAAGGTCAGTACTTGCCAAGATGCTACTTTTTGTTTACTTTTTATTTCTTTCTTTGCAGTGCAATGGGATCCTAATACAGTTTCTTGTGTTTTTTAGAAAGCACAAAACCAAGCCAAAAGTAGAGGAGAGAAACCAACAAGCAACAGGCTACCAGAGAAGCTCAGTGAGGAGGAGAAAGATGAGGATGAACGGCTGCTACAGGAGTTTGAGGATGAGATGGCCGACCTCTCTGTGCCGTCTGATAAAATTGAAGAGATAAAGGAGGAAATGCAGAAGGAGTTTGACAACATCATAAATGAGGTGTCAGAGTAGAGACGGTCTATATAGAGTTCATACCTATTAAAATGTAGATTATATGGCTTGAATGTGACTGGCTTCTCTCTGTGTTAAAGGCCCAGCAGGAACTGGAGACAGAGGGTCTGAAGGGGGAGTTTGATCGCACTCAGGCAACACAGACACTGGAGACAACACTGGACAAGCTACTGGATCATCTGGAGGAAAAAGACGTTCAGGACCCAGAGCAGCAGACATCAGGAGTCCAAAGAGGCAGCGACCCCACTAGAGGCAGCCCCAGCCTGGCCCCAAAGCAGCCAGGTAACCAGTCAGCCTGCCTCTCTGCAGTCACATGCATGTCCATTCGCTCTGTGTCTGGCTCAGTCATTCTCATATTTCATCCATATGTACAGCAGATGTTTGCTGTGGCATTTTCCATCTCGGAAGAGACGCACACATGGAGTTTGATGCAAAATTCTCAGAGAATTTATGTTGTCAGACTGAAATCCTTTGGTCAGCAGGTGGTGATTGCTCTGCGGCCATTTATGTAACTGTGGGTGACTTCAAATTATAATTTAAATAGCTGAAATCAAACGGTAATTAATTAAAATCTATGATAGTGACAAATATAATGTTTGTAAAACAGTGTTTTGGATTACGCATTTTTGACTCTTATCACCTCCATCCTGTGACCCTGCTCTTGGGCTTTGAGGTGAACTGTGTTGTTTGTCCCTCTTTTGTCTCGTCACCCCAGACCAAGCAGCTGACGACCATGTTAAGATCAAAATTACTAAGTATAAGACGGGCAGCAGCCCTGATGGGGAGGTCAAAGTTCAGGAGATGGGCGAAGGAGACCCCCAGTGGCAGCACATAAAGGACGTGGTTAAAGAACAGCTAGAGAAGGCAGGACTGAAGGCCGAAGGTATGAAGGGGGAGTGCCCGAAACACTCACGGCCTTTTCTCTCTTCCATCTGTTATCATAAACATACAGTACTGTATTTCTCTTCTCATCTTAGCAAAAAGTATACACCTGTCGGATCATTTTAAAAAGGTTCAGCACTTCAAAAGGCACCTAATATTATTGCAAAATTAAAAAAGCGAGCAAAAAAAAAATCTCTTGACAGCAGTTAGCTGAAGCTTGTCTTAAAGACAAGTGGAAAGGTGTGTCAGCCATGTGTGTTCTTTCTTTTTCATCCACTGTTGTGTTTGTGCCATTCATCCTTCTAATTATTCACATGTAAGACAGTTTTCTTACTCTTGACCTACTTGGTTGTACATGTTTTTAACTGGCAAGCCATCTGTTCCCCTGTTTTTCTCTTCCAGGTAAAATTGAGGTGAAGATTTTGACGCGAAAGAATGCAGAGGAGGCAGGTGATCAGTGGCTGACTGAAGAAGATACAAAGTCCTTCAGGGAGCTACTCATAAATCTCCTGGTAATTTAAACAGTCATAAGGACTTTTTTATTGGGTTCATTCAGATTCTTCCTGGTGTGAGTTTCATACATGCACTTTGTTTGATAGCAGCAGTGTGCAGATGAGTTTTCTTAGTAAACAAAAAAATTAAGAAGTTAAAGATACCTCTCAAGTGATTATATTGTGAGATTATTAAACTATATGATAGATTCATGAAACATTTAAGGGTTATTCAGACTTAAGTTGTGTGTAAGCACAAACCAAGAAATTTCATTGACAATATTTTATTATTTCACAAATTTCACAAAAGACTAAAATGTTTGTATTGTCTGAGTCCCTTGTAAGTATACAAATATTGAACTCTCCCTTTCTGGCAGAGAGGTAGATGAGAGGGTTAATGTCAGTCTCATATCAGACTTTGATGTTTGTTAAACATGAGGCTTGACTTGGACTAATTTACCCCCGTTTCACCTCTCCTGACATTCAGAGAAAAATTCTGATCTGGGATCCTGGTCTGAACTGATGTTTGGCCCAGATTGTCAGTTAATTTGAATGTTTTATAGATCTAGTCACATACTCACAAGGGCCACCCTGATAATATCAATCGTGTTTGATATTACCGAGTTAAAATCGAGTCGGGTACGATTATCTCACCACCTGGAGCGGTGGACGATGTTGCCAAGCAGCCCTTACCATCCCCTGAGGGCCAGCGTTGGCTACAAATATTAAAGTCTGACCTCCAGTTCTCGCTGAAGAATAAATGACTCGTGTTCACTGCATCTTTCCCACCTTTTTCTCATTCCGACTTGTTCAGCCTGTCGCTTTCTTTTTACTTTTTTTTTACTCACTACAAACTATTATTGGCATTACAGCAAGTTGTCACATCTGCTTCCTCATGAGATCACATGAGATAGCTCATTGCACCCTGGTTGCTCCTTCTGGCAAGACAATCTAAATCATGTCCTGTAGTGTGTGATGTGCCATTGTTTTGTGATCTTATAATGTGCACATGTCAGAGATGAGAGACAAGAAAATCTGCAAAGTTTCTGTGTATGTGTGTGATTGACACAATTTCAGAATCTGTTTTTTTACACCTGTATTGTGAGCCAAGCCTACAGGTACAGCCAGAAGAAGAAAGTAAAAACCAAACTGGGTTTACCATAGTCTAATACCTTTAGCTAACGTCCTGAAAAGTAAATACGTATTTCATGAAAGCAGACATTAAGCCTTGGTATGGGAAAAATAGCTGTGTGCTCTTTTCAAACAACAGACAGTGTCGTTTTGCTGAGTAATGCTTGGGCGTCATCTGTCCATAATGGTCACAAGAGCAGGTGTGTCAGGATCTTTGTGGCTCATCACATAATTAGTTTCAGTACTTGTACAGTTGTATGCACAAGGTTTGGCACCGCTAAGAAAAGAGGTGTTTTTTGTTTGGTGTGCAAAATAAATACAACTTTGGCACATGTAAAGGTTTGGACAGCAGACTCTCTCTGTCAGATGTCACAGCTTTTTGTTTTCAGTTAAGAGTCTCTATCAGTTACATTTTGAGGCTGTATTGTATACCCAGAATCTTTAAGATCTTCCCACAAAGTTTCAATAATGTTCACATCCAGGGACCGTCAGAGCCACTCCAAAAGCTGCACCTTGTGTTTCTTGAAGTAGTTCATGGTTGATTTCTTGTTGTCCTTTTGTAGAAGTCTTCTTAGTTTGAGTTTCTTGACTAACTGACTGACTGATATTCACATCCAGAATTTGTTGATATTCAGAGAAATCCATTCTTCCCTCTGTCTGGACAGTGTACTTTTTGTGCCACTGACAGCCACACTATCCTAAAGCAGATATTCCCAACTCTGTGCTAAAACTCAGTTGCCCTTTTCATCAAATCCTTCTTCTTTCTTACTCAAGAACTCCATTTTAACTGAATCTGTCCACAGAGCTGATTGTAGCTCTTGCTTATCCAGATGTTGTATTTGTAAGGAGGTCGTAGGCAGGTTTCCTTCCAGTTTGTACATCAAACCTGCACAGTGGAACAAAGTATCACCACTCTCGTGCTAAATAAATCTTCCTGTAGTCAGATGAGGGTTCTGCTTGACCTTTCTGCCCAACAAACCTACAGTTTTATCACAAAGTTTTCTTGGTTTTCCAAATATGTCTTGTCTTCCATAGTTCCTTGTAACAGCCATGTATTCATGTGATTTCAGATGGAAATTACAAGCTGGAAACTCGTTCATCTCTTTTTATAACCTGCTTTGTTATTAGCTCAGAGACTGGTATCAGCTGGCACTTCCTAATGACCGTTCTTGATTTTCCTCGCATACCTAATGTGTAAATGAGCATCGAACAAGTTAATGGAGTTCTGAGACTTTACATCTAAGCATGTAAATGGCAGTGACAAACACTATTTTTATTCTATTTCTCTTAAGTTCATGAAATAAAAAGTCACGTCACTTTAGCATTTTGATGTTGATGTTTTGTGGCAGCAGGGTTCTGTTTATTTCCTTTCACTTCAGATAACAACAGAGTAAGTAATTTTCAGGGGTTGCCCAAACTTATGCATACAAATGTGAGTTCAGAAACACTTCTCTCTCTGTTGACTATTGCTACACTTTTTTTTAGCATTCAGAACATCAGCATGGTTTCAAGAACTCAAAATTTTATGCCTTTTTTGTTTTCCTCCCTGCCAGACTGGAGGCACCGAAGAAGTTTACAAAGAGCAAAAAAGGCAGCAGGAGTTGGAGAACAACTATAGGTTTGTGTGGGGAGAATCGCAGGAGGAGTCGCAGTCATCCAGCACCTCTGACTCAGACGACATGGACGTATGAGTTCATTCAGTACATGCAGTGCAACTGTCATGAAGGTGAACTCCTGTGGAGGCCAGCAGGAAGGGGGACTCTGAAGTGTAGTCTCTTTATTGAAAAGGAGCCCACTTGATTCAATTATTGCTGTTAAACCTGGCAGATAATATCCGCTAAGCCATTTGCACATTCAGAAAACGTGTCTGTGTGTCTTGCGTAGGCAATAACGTAGGTGTCCTCAGTAGACACCATGTATTTTTTGCCTGATGAAACTGCAACGTGTCAGCTGTACTTGTGCAGTTGAATGAAGTTATGCATTTTCCCTTTTGGTGGGATTCAGTTTTGATAGACGGCTAGAATAGCCGAGTGATTATACAACGTACGTTTTTAGAAATGTTTTTTCAGTTTTACTGAATATTTGCAACTAGTTCTGAAGTTGTCAGCAGCACACTGTTTGTCCACTACTTGCATTTGTCTTCTATGTTGCCAATGACAGAGACATCCGTACCTGTAAGTGACTCAGTGAAGGGATTTTGTGTACCTCAACAGACTGAATGAGTGTCTGCACAGGTTGTTCCACTTACGGTTTACTCAAAGGACAATTGTGTCTGAAAATGAAAAAAAAAACTAATGATAAATACTCGAGGCTTCACATTCCAGTTCCTGCTGGTCTTTGAAACTTTCTGAAACACTTTGTTTGGTGGAAAAGTTAAAGGTAAACACAACTATAGATTACACAAGTGTTTGTACACATGCTGTGGCACTTGATATTTAAAAAAAGGTTCTGTAAACCCCAAATTTCTACCAAAAAAATACAAAGGTTTTGGTCTTCCCTCTGGATTTGATGTACTGTTAAAGGAATTGAAAACACTTAAAGGAGGGCAGTGTGATAGATCTTTTAAGTGTGTACTTTATTTTTGTTTTTGACGAGACCTCACCTATATTTAATTTACCTTAATTTAGTAAAGTAAAACAAAGAAAGCTACAATGTCAATCAGATTCAGTGTACCAAATTAATGAAAACGTGTACTTAAAGGGCTGAACTTGTATAGTTTGTGAATAACTGTGGCTACCTGGAACATGTACATAATTATTGTGTCAATATGTTTTGGAATTGATTTGTTGTATATTAGATTATGTGGGGACTGAGTTACCTGAGTAAATGTGTTTAAAATTTCTGACTGGGCAATCTTGTATATGAAACCTAATGTCACTGTGGGACATAGACTTATTCAGACACCCAGTAGAGACATGTATTCCCTACGCAGTCAGTGTCATTAGGCTCAAGACAAGCTGGTACATTTGTTTAATCACCTTTGTAAGATTAGATGTATCAGAGAATCCAGAGGTGACCGAGCCTGTTGATAATCAGTTTCATCATAGTGGTCATCCAGGATCACCAAAGTCAGAATCAGTGAAGCCAGACTTTGTTAAAGTTTCTGGTAGAAGCCACAGCTCCATCATCGGTTTAGATGAAGAAAATGAGAAGTTTTAAAATCTCCAACAAATATAAGGGTCCCAGAACGCTGTTGTTTTTCTGCAATAATCATTTTTATGACATATATATATATATATATATATATATATATATATATATATATAATCCACGAAGAACACTTTTTTTTTTTTTTTTATCTTGTACGCACAAGATAATTATCTACAAGATAATAACTTGTTCCCACAAGATAATTATCTTGTGTGCACAAGTTATCACACAATATATCGTACCCAAAATTAGCCTACTGAAATGGTCCTGAATGCTGTGGCTTAGCAGAACAAAAGATGGGCTGTAAACACACCCTACCAGAGCTGGTGTCAGTTACAGCCTGCCACCAGAGGGCTTTGAGTACACAAAGTAAAGCTGTAAAACAAATAGCTTTTAGCAAACATTGCTTTGTTAATCCAAGTCCTTACACCTACATCCCTTTCTGCTGTTTAGATTTTTTCCCCGTGTAGGTATTAAAGAGCAATACGAACTAAAACGGTAGTCCCTGAATAAGATGTCAGTCCCCCCTTCTCTTAAGCTGAGTGGTCAAAGGTTAGTCGGACTGAACTGCGCTAGGAACGAAGGAGGTGTGAAAGTTTGTGGCCGGAAGCCAAAGTGCTTCATCCGGCCTCCCTGCGCTTCATGTTGACAGAAGGGGAAGTGAAAATTTGGTGTGACTGCTGCATGAAGCTAACAGCTGCGACTGTCATTTATCATTATTATGGCCTGGGAAAAAAGAAAACATCTCTCAACAGACAGGCCATAATAAATGAGAGAGGGATAACTAAGAAAGAACAAATATTAATACTAAGCTAAGGTAAGTAAATACAGTAAATGTGGTCACTTTGTCAGATACACCCTGGAAATAAGATGCAAGCTAATACAACAGTTCTGCTATAAACTGTGCTTTACAAAGCTTATACATTTTCAGCTTTTGTTGTCAGTTCTACTTTACTGCATTTACATTACATGGTTGTCCCTAATATGTTGTCCACCAAACTAACATATATTAACATAGCATAGAATCACCACCTTTTTCATGGCTTGTATCAGATTGCACTGGTGAACCTAACAGTTTCAGTGTCACAAATGTTGCAGTTATTGAAACAGTGAGGATCTCTCTCTATCTCCACTAATTCACTGGACATTTCTGAATAGCATTATTTTGTAATGGATTAGAAGTTTACATACACGAAGCTGACTGTGCCTTTTAAACAACTTGGAAAAAAACAAAAATAATGTCATGACTTAAGAAGCTTTTGTGTACCTGTGGATGTTTTTTAGGATCTTCCTTCAAATCAGTGCTTCTTTGTTTGACATCATCAGATAATCAAAAGAAATCAGCCAAAACCTCATTTTAAAAAAATTGTGGACCTTCACAAGTTGCTTAGGAGCAATTTTCAAAGGCATGAAGGTACCACTTTCCCCAGTACCAACAGTAGTACACAAGCATAAACACCATGGTACCTCACAGCCATCAAACATTTTAAAAAGGAGACATGACCTGTCTCCTAGAAATTAATGTACTTTGATGCAAAAAGTGCAAACCAGCCCCAAAACAACAGCAAAGGACCTTGTGAAGATACTAGAGGAAATAAAGGTATCTATATCTTTAGTAATTTGTGTCATATATTGACTTAACTTAGCTCTGTAAGAAAGAAGCCTCTGCAATGAAACCACCATCAAGAGCCAGACTACAGTTTGCACCTGAACTTGGGAACAGGAATCTTACTTTTTGAGGAAAAGTCCTCTGGTCTGATGAAACAAATACAGGGTTGTCTGGCCATTATAACCACCATTACATGTGGAGGAAAAGGGTTAGGCTTGCAAGCCAAAGAACACCATGCCGAGTGTGATGCACGGTGGTAGCAGCATCATGTTTGGAGGTGTTTTGCTGCAAGTGAGACGGGTGCACTTCGTAAATTAGTTGGCATTACATGGACATACAGCAACATCTCAAGACATCAGCCGGGAAGTTTAAGCTAGGCTATTGGTGTGTGAATGCGTCTAAAGATGGGTCTGTGGTTTGTAGTAGCCAGCTATAGCTTAAAAGGTGCTATATGTGCTAAATGTAGACTATTTAACATAAGTGTGGGCCATTAACTTGCTAATGTGTCCTCCATGTGGACACAAAGCCCAAGCATACTTCTAAAGTTTTGGCAAAATGGCTTAAGGTAACTATTGCAAAGCCATGACATCTGTCGAATGAACTAGAACTAAAAAAAGCGTGTCTGAGCAGCACAACAGCTACAAACCCAACTCTGTTCTGTTCAGAGGAATGGTCCAAAATTCCAGCAATCTATTGTGAGAAACATTTGACCTAGGTTAAAGAATGTAAAGGCAATGCTGCAAAATACTGTTGTCTTCTAATACTGCTCTTAGTGTCTCCACTGTGACCAACTATTGTGGGTGTTTTTTAAATACAAATTAGTATGTGCAAGCCCTTGTCCAGGGTTGGTACCTGCACTCGCTCTACATCTCACCTTCCTGCTGCTTCTTCCTGCCATCTGCCTGCCTCTGTGGCTGACTGGACACCCCGATAACAGGCTCCAATCCCATTGCAGCAGT
This sequence comes from Dascyllus trimaculatus, assembly GCA_024666655.1. Lineage (NCBI taxonomy): Eukaryota > Metazoa > Chordata > Actinopteri > Pomacentridae > Dascyllus > Dascyllus trimaculatus. The sequence continues at coordinate 17,353,375 of CM045450.1, forward strand.
AGTGCAGCAAATATGACATTTAGTGCGGCTGTGGTTTCATGTGAGCAGCTCATCACTGTCTTTTGTTTTCACCTGCTGGTAATTACTAGCTGTACCTGGTCTTGTATCTGCTTGTTAGCAGTTAAATTGTGGTACCTTGGGTCTGTGTGCTCTTGAAACCTAATTTCTACTTCTGTGTACAGAATACACCTCACTATGACAACTTGGTGAGGTGGCATAGTGAGGTGTACACAGCAACTGCAGCTCAGGTGCACCACTTGCACACTCCTTTTGTTTGTAGAAACTACGTCAAGCTTTATACTTCCTCCTCTTACCACATCACACACATACTTGTGGGAAAACGGTATCTTCGTTTGGTCAGGTAAGCTTTATACAGGTAAGTCAGAGTTAATCTCTTGTTATTTATATTTCTAAAGAGCAGCTTTAAAAAGTAGCTCCAGATCTCTGTAATTGTACTACTTTCTGTTTTGGGCAGCACCCATTGGTAAAATAAGTTCACTTATTTTGTTTGTTTGCTGTTTTTCCTTTACGTGGCCACATAACTTGTAAATGCACTGATCAGTCACAACATTCTGACCACTGACAGGTGAAGTGAATAACATTGATCATATTGGTACTATGTGGTGTTCTGATGGAAAACCTTGGATTTTGCCATTCATGTTGATAAAATTTAGACACCCAAATAAACATTGTCCACAACAAGCACACTCCCTCATGCAAATGGAAATCCCAAATGTCACTGGACTACCCCTGCAGGAAAATGCACCCCACCACATGAAAAAAACATCAAACAATCAGGAACATGTTGAGGAACATGACAATGACCCAACATGTTGGTTTGACCTCCAAACTTCCTTCACCCCATTCTGATCAAGCATCAACAGGATGCAGTGGAACAATTTGATTGACAGAGGGACATTTTACACTCTTAAAATAAAGTTGACATCCAAATTTACCTTAGACAAGTAATGCTTACTCAGATTAAAATAAACTGAAATAAAAAAACTGGCTTAAATGTATTTGGCTAAGGTGTGCACTATGTAAACGTCTCACTTCAACTGTATCTAGGAGATAGTTTCAATGAATGTATTTAGTGTGGCCACTGCAGGATAAATGCCCCTTGTGAAGGATTTCATTTAATAAACTGTGTCCTTTCAGATGCTTTCAGGTCCCTTTGCAGCCACCGTGGCAGCCACTTGTCTAGCCTAGATATACAATCATGACTTTTTTCTTTCTTGTATATTTAGGGTTTTACTGGTCTTTGCATCTTTGAGTAAATGGATTCCAAGATGTCAAACTAAGGCCTTGACAAGAATATCATATGGCTTGGTTAGGATGCAATCATGTATGCCACTAATTCACATCAATTCTGATTAGGTTTTACCCCTATTGCTTTGGGAAGCATATTGCTTGAAAGACAAGGTCAGATCTGTGACTGCAGGCATTAGAAGATTTACCAAGATGCTGACATTTAATCTTATAGTGACAGCCTAAATTATGTTCACATTCAAGATTATGAAAATACAACACCACACACCTTTTGGCTGGTTAACCAAATAAAACAGTGTGATGCACAGGCAGTTATGTGGCAGAACACTTTATAGCACTGTAGTTTTACAATGAAAGCTGGGATTAAGTTACAGATTAGTTAGAGATTTCACAACAAGTTTATCAGCTGGTATGAGCTGCTTACCCTTAAAAACAGGAAGAGGTTGCAGGGCATCACTAAAGTGTGCAGCAAAATTGCTGGCACCACACTCAATGACCTGACTGTCTTGTACCAGAGGCGGACTCTGAAGAAGGCCCAGTCAGTCCTTGATGATCCCAGTTATCCCCTGTATGATGAGTTCAGGTTGCTTCCATCAGGTCGCAGATACAGTGTTCCTAAATGTAGGACAATATTTTTTGTCTAAAAAGCTAACTAGCTGACTGTACGTTAAGCTAATAATGTTATGCAATATTAGCTTGCTGTAACATTAGCTAGCTAGCTTGAATTCTTAGCTACTGTTGGCTAAATATCTATGCTGATTGGGGATTTAACATTATTTATGTCAGAAATTTAAATTCTGTTCACATTCACATTAGTTCCATATTAATTGACAATAATCAGTCTAAAATATATTCTGCATATCTTAGCTAACTAAAGTCAGTGACATCAAAATTTGAAAATAAAATTAATCTTGAGAAAAAAATAAGTTTTTTATTGATCAGACTGACTTGTGAAGTAAGTTAGTTTTGTAATAAAAAAATATGATTTAATTGCTCTTTCCATTTGCTCACTTAAGGATATTTCTTGTGTACACATGGACACACACACACACACACACACACACACACACACACACACACACACACATATATAAATATATATAATTTATTTATTTATTTAATTTTTTAACGAAAATAGACATTATTCCTATTTGTCTGGTTAGCCTTCCTGAAAGACTTGCTCCCAAACAAAGCAGAAAATTGTCTTAATGTAATATTTAGATATGGTCATGTATTTTATGAACTATAAAAAGAAAATGTGACGCTGCAATATCTCTCTACGCTTATTTTGGTTTACGGAAATGTGCAACCTTATCTGATTAATGCGGATCCAAACCACAGTATGTGCTAGAATGTCTGCAACAGCTGCGCATTTCTTTGCGTCAGAAAACGTGTTTGCGGTTTATTTTTTTCCGTAAATGTGACCGGATGTAACTGTTGGTGTGGACGGAAGAGACCCGTTAGACAAGTTAGATGTAGTCCCTGCTGTGGACCAGTTTTATATCGCTGTTAATTTTTAATTTAATTAAACTACAGAGCTAATACGAGTCGGTCCGGTTCTCTCGGCCGGCTAGCTAATCCGTTAACGGTTCCGTTATCTGTGTAGCCGCTACAGGACTCTCGTTAACTTAACACTGAAGTTAGCGCTGTCGGTCAAATAACGGACTAGCCAGTTAGCTAGCTCCCAGCTGCTCCGATACACAGGGCAGGAGCAAATGATTAACTTGATATGACTGCTGTTGTAATTCGCTTTTTCTTCCGGGAGGGATTATTCCGGTTGCATTTTGTTCCGTTTGCTCGCTGTTTTTCCTCGGTACGTGTTAAGTTAGCAGCGCTGTAGTATGGCTAGCTGAGCTAAGTTACCGTTCCGAGAAAAAGGGTTTGACGTGGTCGAAGCTGGTTCAGCTCCTGCAGCTTTCGGTTTTCAGCGCTCATGTTAATTGTAGTGAGAAAATAGCTGTGGGTTATTACAGCTGCTATGTTGTCTGCGTTACCTCTGGTGAGTAAACCACACCTTAAACCGGGAGTGACATTTAACTGTTGTCACTTTCTCATTTCTTCGCAGTCGTCAGCGCAGCAGCTGGACTTACACTACAGCTGTGGACCGTCGCCATAAAACTTATGTCCATGCGGTGTTTGTCTCTCTTATACCCAGCTCCTGACAAGTTGAACGACTGCCAGTGAGACACCTGGTTCAGCATGAAGGCCCTCGGATCCAGATTCTCCTTTTATGCGGGTTTTGTGGTGGGAACCTTCACACTGTACGTGTTTCTACGGCAGGTGTGGTTTGCGAGGACTTTGTCAGATCAGCAGGCCAGCAGCTATGTCAAACTACATAGCCACCAGCAACAGCTTGAGGCAGAGAAGGAGATATGGAAGAAAGAGAGGTCTGCTCTTTTCAACCTGAAGCACCCTCATCATCGAGGTAAGTCATATAGAGAGAATGTCTCCAAAAATGTACATGTGTACAAATTTAGAGAGACATAATTACTCAAATAGTATGTGTTTTGAAGTGCATGTTTGTTTGTTTGAGGGATAAAACACCACCCTCCAAACCTCAGTAAATAGAGCAGTTGCTTCCTTCTACATTTAACCCTTGCTTACACAGTACTGTAGAGTATCTGTCCTTTTTAAGCACAGTATGTCAGTTTGAACAATGGTCTGTTTTCAATACAAATCCCCACCAACACTCAGTGTAAAGAAAAACCTCATTGTTAAGTCTCTGAATGATGTCATTTCTCTTTAAAATGTACCTTGGATCCAGGAAAAGTTGTGCAACAAACAGAATTACAATATAAATACCAAAAATGATACTAAACATAACAACCAGCTGACTGCAAGTGTGAATTTTGACTGTAAGAGTTTAACCAAAGCTAGATCATCTACTTTTTTTGTGTAAAGAGTTAAGATCCATGTGCCACCAAATGATAGGTCACCAACTGCAGAAGACAATAGTCAGCGATACTGGCTGCAACTTTTTTTGGCTGCTTTCCATGCTTGCCTTTGTAAAGGGGAAAAATGAGCTTTAAACTTTTTTCAGATCGTAACAGATTAAAAGATACAGTGTCAGTTAGTAGTCTCAAGGGCTAATCCAGTTACTATTTTGTGTTACATAATTGATGGGCTTTATTTAATTGATGTAATCTTCATTGCTCAGCAGTTGAAGGAATTTTTGTTGTGGCTATACATGCTACTAGAACAGTGTTTTTACAAAATAACCAAGGCACTTCTACAGAAAACTTTATTTTGCAGAGAGCACAATGATCAAAATTAGAGAACAACAATGTCTCCATTTTTGGAGACATTCTCTGTGCTACTGTCCTGTCGCACAGAGAAAGATTACAACTACATTTTCTGAAGGTTACAACAGTCAACTATTAGTAGGAAGTGTACAGGCCGTTGCTTTGAATTACTTCAGCACATCTGCGGCCACAGGACATCACTAGTCTGTCACACTGCTCTGGTGTGATTTTGGTCCACTCTTCTTCCAGTCTCTTCCACAGTTTGGTGACTGTAGTGGGTTTCTTGGCCATAACTTTGACATCTCTATTGGTCTTAGATCAGGACTCTGGGCTGGCCGTTTCATTATTTCAATGTTTTCAGTTTCAAGGAACTGCTTTATCCGTTTTGCTGTGTGACTGGGGGCATTGTCCTGCATGGAATTTGCTGGCTGATTGGTTGATGAACGCAGACAAGGAACCACATGTTGTTGAAGAAGGTTCTCATAAACATTTGTATTCACTAAACCATGTAGCTGTATAAGAGGCCCAACTCCTGCTGCAGAGGACATTCCCCAAACCATGACACTTCCTTCTCCACCTTTCACTGACTTCTTTACACACTTTGGGTTCAGTCTTTCACCAGTTTGACGACGAACATAATGTTTCCCATCGGACCCAAATAAATTAAACTTCCTTTATTACTAAAGTGAACTTTTTTTACCGGCATGTTACATGTGCAACGAGAGGTCATAACGTGCTGGATAAGGTTTACAGCAACATCAAGGACGCATACAAAGTCTCCTCCCTCCCCCACCTTGGACAATCAGATCATCTGTCCCTGTTTCTCACCACAGCATACAGACCTCTCGTACAAAGAACTGAGTCTGAGGTGAGACCCATACAGATTTGGTCTGAAAATGCCATCCCACAGCTACGGGAATGTTTCCACACAACCAGCTGGGACATTTTTGCACAGGAGGACTTAACTGACTTCACATCCACTGTCCTGTTTTATATTAAAACGTGCATTTATAATGTCACTGAGGAGAAGGTGGTTAGAAATTATCCAAATAGAAAACAGTGGATGAACAGCGAGGTGAAACAGCTGCTGAGGGACCGGGACTCTGCTTTCAGGTCTGGAGATATGGAACTGTACAGCTCAGCCAGATCCAACCTGAAGAGGGGCATCAAGCGGGCGAAGGCAGCATATGCCAGGACATGAACAGCTCCAGTGCTCCCACCACTGGCACCAGTACAGACCTAGCAGAGGAGCTGAATCAGTTCTTTGCTATGTTTGAAGTTAGAGAGGAGGAGGATGCCCCAGCTACCTGCTGACACCCTGGCCCTCACTGTGAGCACTGAGGAGGTCAGGAGGGTGCTCCGGAGTGTTAACCCGTCGACGGCTGCTGGTCCTGATGGTGTCCAGGGGAGGGTACTGAGGGGCTGTGCGGACCAGCTAGCAGAGGTTTTTATGGACATTTTTAACCTCTCACTGGCTGCCTGCACAGTCCCCAGCTGCCTGAAATCTGCCACCATTGTACCCATCCCCAAGAGACAGTTGGTCAGCAGCCTGAATGACTACAGACCTGTGTCTCTCACTTCTACTGTGATGAAGTGCTTTGAGAGACTGGTTCTGAGGCACATCAAATCTTTAATGCCTCCCAGTCTCCATCGGCACCAATTTGCATATACAGAGCCAACAGGTCCACAGGTGATGCCCATTAACACAGCCCTCCACACAGTGTGTAAACACCTTGAACACTCTTGCAGTTATGCGAGGATGTTGTTTGTGGACTTCAGTTCTGCTTTTAACACACTCGTTCCAAGCAGACTGTTGTCCAAACTGTGCTGTGTGGGTATTGGCGAGCACACCTGCAGATGGATCAGAGACTTCCTCACCAACCGTCTGCAGTCAGTCAGGCTTAGGGACTACCACTCCTCAATCCTGACTGTGAGCATGGGGGCTACCCAGGGTCGTTTGCTCAGTCCAATGCTGTACACCCTCTACACCCATGACTGTGCACCAATTCACAGCAACAACATCTTCATAAAATTTGCGGATGACTGTACTGTGGTGGGGCTGATTCATAACAACAGTGAGATAGCCTACAGGGAGGAGGTCCTGAACCTCACTACCTGGTGCTCCCTCAATAACCTGGCACTCAACTCCTCAGAAACTAAGGAGTTGGTGCTGGACTTCAGGAGGAAGAGGGAGGATCCCAAGGGGACCTGGTGGAGTGGCTCACTGACTTCAGGTTTCTGGGAATGTACATTTCACAGGACCTTACATGGGGCACCAACACCAATGCCCTTGTGAAAAAGGCACAGCAACGCCTGTACTTTTTAAGGTCACTAAGAAAGGTCAGTGTGTCCTAGGACCTGCTGCTGTCCTTCTATAGGTGTTCTGTGGAGAGCATCCTCACCCACAACATCTTGGCGTGATTCAGGAGCCGCTCTCAGGTTGACAAGAAGGCTCTGGAAAGAGTTCGGAAGTCAGCACAGAGCATCATAGGAGTGCAGCTATCCTCTCTGTCAGACATCTACAACACCATGTGTCTGCGCAAGGCCACAAGCATCACCTGTGACAGTTCACACCCTGAGCACAGCCTGTTCTCACTGCTGCCCTCAGGGAAGAGGTACAGGTTCATCAAGGCCCGCATTTCCAGATTTATTAGGACATTCTGTCCTAGTGCCATCAGAGTACTGAACACAGTAACTGTCAACATACTGTTTTAGTGTTTCAGTCATCTCCCACTGTGCAATATATTTATTCCACTGCTCCTAACGTGCTCTCTACAGCACATTCATATTCTTATTGGCTCCCTTGTACATACACTTATATAACTTACTTTTATTTTTATTCTTATTATCTTTTATGTCTTTTATACTTTATACTTATATCTTTTATTTTTTTCACCACCAGAGTTGTCTTTTAATTTTTGTTGTACATTGCGTATGATGACAATTAAAGTATTCTATTCTATTCTATTCTATTCTATTCTATTCTATTCGGACTAGTTCTCCTCTGTCCACACAACATGCTGCTCAGCAAAGGTTAGTCTAGCCTTTTGATTCTTTCTGCTAGTGAGAGGTTTGGTCAACGGAGAGTGGACTTTCAGTTCAGATGCTTTTAAATGTCAAGAAACTGTATGACAAGACAGATCCTTACCCTGTTCAGCGCTGAACTGGCGAAAAATTCCAGCTGCAGTGTTGAACTGATTGTCCATTGAGATTCTCTGCATTATCCTGTCCTCTCGTGCATTTGTTTTTCATGGATGGCTCTCCTTCTTGGGGGACTTGGATGAGTTTGTGACATTGTAAAGACACAATATTCTAGAAATAACAGATTTGGAACAACCAACTTCTCTTGCTATGGCTAATAGGGTCGTACTTTTGGCTTTCATCTGGACATCCTGCTGCCGGAGCGTTTAGTCACTTTAGAATGACTCACCATCTTGCAGAGTCAGTGAAAACTGGAAAGTCAGTTTGTCAGATAGTTAAGTAGATTAGCACCAGGTGCCAGATTAACTCGAATAACTGGGAGGTATCTGAAAGTGTTCTCTAATTTTGATCAGTGTTCTTTTTCTTATATCTCATTTAAGTTTTTTATACTATGCTTCAGAATATATGTAACTTATGAAATGTGCTTAAAATATTGCTCTTTTACTCCTGTTTGGATAATTTCAAAAAGGACTACACAGTGACCATGACATTCAGGAAATTGTGGGTTGTTTTCTAATTTTGATCTCCAGTGTACATATACACAAGAACACCACAAGGAATTTATAAAATATGAAATACAATTACTAGCACACCGCAACATTTATTAAAACAGTCGCAATTATGAGATATATAAGTGGGTAAAGCTTTAAAGTCTTTCTGAGCAGCAAGTGTGTCAAAGTTCTAGCTCATTCCAGTAGTAAGTTGCAGGATATGGATTATTTAAATGAGGAGTCCTGCCTTTTTATTAATTATCCACTCCAGTACCTGGAGCTACATTTTTTTGATGTCATACCCAACAACTATCACATTGAGGGCATACTTTGTATCCTCTATTGATTGTTGACATTTCTTCTCTATTTACCTGTGGTTATAATGTTTGGGATTCTATTACTTCAGTTTTAAATGGATATTACAGTGTGAAATGATGTTAATATCCCCTTCACCAGGTGAGGACAGCAGTATGGCTGATGAATTGTACAAAAAGGTGCGCATTCTCTGCTGGGTGATGACTGGACCAAACAACCTGGAGAAGAAGGCTCGACATGTGAAGTACACATGGAGTCGCCACTGCAATATTGTGGTCTTCATGAGCTCTGTGGATGACCCCGACTTCCCCACAGTAGGATTAGGTACAAAGGAGGGTCGTGATCAGCTGTACTGGAAAACAATCCGGGCCTTCCATTACGCCTACGAGCATCATGCTGACGAGGCAGATTGGTTCCTCAAGGCAGATGATGACACCTACGTAATTGTGGACAACCTGCGGTGGGTTCTTGCGAACCACACGCCTGATGAGCCGATTTACTTTGGCCGAAGATTTAAGCCCTACACCAAGCAGGGCTACATGAGTGGTGGTGCGGGCTATGTGCTGAGCAAAGAGGCTTTGCGGAGATTTGTAGAAGGTTTCAAAAACAAAGTGTGCACTCACACTACCTCTGTGGAGGACCTGGCAATGGGGCAATGCATGGAGAAAGTTGGGGTGCTGGCAGGAGACTCCAGAGACACTGACCACAGGGAGACATTTCACCCCTTTGTCCCTGAGCAGCACCTCACTGTCAAATTCCCAAAGAGCTTCTGGTATTGGAGCTACTGCTACTACCCCATCTCAGAGGCAAGTACAGCTACTCTTTACTCATCACCTAGTATTGATGTGGTCTTCAGGATTGGCGCCAGTGTTGTTAAAGTTGAACAGACCGTGTCATCTTTGTTTGGTCATGAGTGACAAACAACTGCATGTTTGTTTACTTAGTTTGTTGTCAAACTGGTAAATCCACTGTACCATCAGGATCTTAAGAGTAAAGACTCCATAACGAGACTGATGCATTTTTACATTCATTGAAAATAATTTTCTCAATGTGTCACATGGACAGTCACGCAGATGAGTTTAAATTTGTACCAACCATTTACACTGAAATCTGTTTCGGAAAATGTAATGCCTAAATATCTTATTCTGTTTCCTCTTAGGGTCCAAACTGCTGCTCGGATGTGTCGGTGTCTTTCCATTATGTAGATGCTTCAGGCATGTATTTATTGGAATACTACACCTATCACCTGCGTGCCTTCGGCTACAAATACCGTTACCAGCCCCCCACCCCACTGGCCTACAGTGTTGAGCAGTCAAGATCCCAGGATTCTGCAGAAAGACAAAATGAGCAGGCTGCTCAGGAGAAAGAGCAAGCAGAGGTGAAAAAGACTGACAAGAAACAGGATGCAGATCCCCCTCCTGCAGCTGGTAAAGACCCTCCTGCTGCTCCAGCAGGCAAAAAACAGTAGGACTATGTGGATGTGTTGAGGGAACTGATCATTAGGGGGAGGGGGAATGTTTTTTTGAGTGTTTGCTCTTTCATTATGATCATTTTGGTCAATTTCTACAAAAAGCAGAAAAATTGTGCACTTTGATCATAAGTTTCTGCCTATATAAGTGATTTGACTCTGAGGATTCTTGAACTGAAGGACGGCTGATAATGTGAACTGGAAGACTGGTTTTGAGGCTAAGAGGTGGTTTAGGACATTTACCCATGTATCTTAGTTTTGTTGATTGGTTTTTACAACCAAGTGTCTTCTTTAAAAGTTGGGAACACCTCTCTATAGACTGTATTCATTTGAAAACTAACTAAAGAGAGTATTTTAACTGTTTTCCAGAGCCTTTTAAGTTTTAATTTGCTGTTGTTTAATAACCTACTTATCCACCGAAGTCCATCCAAACCTCGATCTACCAGTATTATCTTCTTGGCATGTTGGGAATATTTGGCGTCTTTTCACACATAGAGAACTATGTGCCTGCCGATTAGACATGTTCACGTGTCTTTAACTCACCAGATGACAGCCAGACTAGAAAAAAAACATTCAAGTGTCCACTATTTGTTTTGGTTAACCAGTTTGTGTCACAGTTTACTGACTTTGTTCAAAAGCCTTTTAACAATACAGGCAACTGTAATATTATGACTGTGTCGAGCTTTTTATTTGGTTTCAGGGAAGGTTTAGTTGTATTTTATTTACATTTAGCTCTGTGAAATGTGAAGAAATTCTTTATCTCAAATAGTCATTTTTGAAGTTTTTATTTAAAGGTATATGTAAATGACTAGGGCTGCAAGTAATGATTATTTTAATTACAAAATAATTAATGAACAATTATTTTATCCATTAATCAGATAATTGCTTTGTTGTATGAAGTGTCAGAAAATAGTGGAAAAAAAATCCTGTTATATTTTTCTAAAAACAAGGTGCCGTCAGATAGCTTCGTTTTACAACTAACATTCACAAATATCAAAATAATGAGTTTATTGTTGTATAAGACAAGGAAAAGAGGAAAGTCCTCTCAACTGAGATGCTGGATCAAGATAGTTTTGGGGGTTTTTGGCATTTTTGCTTGAAATTGTCCAAAAAAAATGACTAATTAGTTAATCAACAAGTCTTTTCAGCTATATAAATGAGGTTGTGAAGACACTTTTCTGTTTAGTGCTATTCAGATATTTGTCCCCCATAGATGGTTAACTAGTAATTTAATCTAAGCGTTGGTAAAGTAAATGTTATTAAACGTTTAACCTTAATTAAATGTTGATGCAAAGGAAAATGCACTCAGTTAACTAGGTACACTTAGCTAAAACAAATGCAGCCTAATACTGTTGTTAAGTTGTTGGTATGTTTTCATCTAAACTCTTTCAGAGAAGTACTGTACACCTCTGCGCATGTGGGTGAAAGACGCAGACATGCTGTCTGAAACTAAGATAAAAGCTAATCAACAAAACTTCCATAACCTTCACAAAGGAAGGATTGTTGCAGGACTGTTGTGTAGGACAACTTTAGTTTCAGGTGTACCTAATGAACCAGGAAAAAACACTGTAATAGACGTCAGTATACATAGTTATTTTTGTAGCAAAGCATCGTTTGGATGTATTCATATACGTCAATGGTTAATAGGAATGTAGTGAAGTGACCACAGCGCTTTAAATAAAAAGTCCAAATGATTAAATTTCTACGATTCAGCCAAAGATTTCCACACGGGATGATAAGACCACACTGAAGACTGACAAGCCATTCTTTGTGTATTTGTAGTCTTGGCGATGTTGCAGTGAATTTCAGTGCTTTTCATTTGTTTTTTAAATGAGTGTATGTTCAGTTAACAGAAGACTTTAAGGATGATTCTTTGCAGGCTAAACACGCTCAGCTTGACAAAGAGGCCGTCAGATTATCTTTCTGTCACTGTAATGAAACTCTGTTGACGACCAACCACCCCTGGCACATAGTTGTCTATCTGTGCTTCCTGAAACTGGCACTGTATACGCACACGTGACAATTTCTCTGCATCTACCCCCAGTGGACTCATTAGCTTGTGCCTTGTAAATGGAGATTGTATGAGCCATCAGCTGCACACATGACTTTGCACTGTGACATTACCACGATGAGAGTGTTGCTTTCAGATGGAGTATAACTTTATTGAATCCTTCCATTGTAATGCGAATGGCCTATGGCAAGCCAGTAAATGACTTGTTCATGACAGTTTATATTTTTTCTTTGAAAAAGTAAAATGGGGGGCAGATGGGTGCGCCAGATCAGTTCTTTTGCAGTTAGTACATATTGTATGTTTAAAAGTATTTGTAACAGTTCCTTTACTAGTTTGTAACCAAACAAAGAGGACAATTCATAGGAGATACATTTATGACCAAATACTGGAATAAGTGCAGTCTGAAGCTGAATGAATTAGGCATTTATGTAAAAATTGAATGCACTTTTGAATAAACCAGTTGCTGTTTTGCTTTTTAACCACTTAAACCTTTTATTTTTACAGTTAAAAATGTATGAGGTAATGATGCCTATGAAAATACATTTCTGTAAGTGTTTACACTTGGTGTCCTTCTGTGCATGAACACAGAGCATGTTCAGTTTAACTTTCCTTTTTTTGTATTATAAATGAAAAGGTCCAGTTTTAACCAAATCAGCATGTTTTACTTAGTTTTTTTTGAAGCTGATACATGTTTGTGCAAGTGAATTAATTTGCTGGCTCAGACTCCTTGTTGATAACAGCGATGTCTGGTTTCTGATGGGAGTGATACAACACATCCAGTTCTTGACAATCTTCTCAATATTAAAATTTTATCAAAGGGAAAGGTGTACAGTGCTGTATTTATATTTGAAACGTATTTATGTTGGTACTGATGTCTGAATCGAGTCAGTACACCTTAGTGTATAAATGAGTTTGTGTCAGTATGTGAGCACATGTAATCAGTGTGCAGGACTGTTTTTAGTGACTGGTACTTTAATCACTATAAATAAATGCATATTTTATTGTACATCTTGTTCTTTACATTTGTTTCCATTACATTACATCGAGTGTTTTACAGTGACAGTAGAAAAATGTACATGCATGATTAATACGACTGTTTCATCTCTCTGTGTTGAACTAAATAATGTTTGACATGTTGTCCTCTGCTACTTGTGAGGGTTTTCTACTGGAGCGTTGCTAATGGGAAGATATGTGACACCTCCATTACAGAAAGCGTTGGATCCTGAGTAGACACAAACAAAGTTTGATCAAAAGATTTAGCTGCAAATATAGTTTTCTTTCTTTGTTTATTTTTTAGCGAGGATGAAGGTCATAAATTCTTACCTCTGCCTCCCATTATCGATGAATCCGCCTCCTTTTTTCTGTAAATACTGTGCAGGCCAACAAGCCTTTCCTGTTGCACAGAAAGAAAATAGCAGCTATAATCACACAGAAGCTCCTGATATTGATTGTATGTGAACTAGAATGTAAAAACTCTGCAGAGTTTTCTTTCCAAGACCCAGATTAGACACTTATTTGGGAGGTGAAACTTCAGAAGAGTACATTCAACCATTAAACCTGGGTGTGAATATGGAAGTTTTGATAATTTTGATGCTCTAGTCGGACATTTCTGCCTGATCTGCACCATCTAGGTGTAAAAGTGCTGTGTGAAAAGCTACTTAAACAGTAGGAATTACTTGCTAGTTTAGGATTTACATTGAACTGTGATCTGAAGAAATTTAGAAACACACAGATCTGCTGCATGTAGGGAAACCTCAAACAAGCCAAGTTTTTAGGCCACTGATTGATCTTTTGTTGTCAAGCTGCTCAGAATGAGATCAAAATTAAGGATTTAATAACGGCGATGTGGAAAATAAGCTCATCGAATGGAGCAGGGGATTGTGGTTTTTGCTTTCGGTTTTCTCCCTGAAATGTCAGTTACTTGTTGAAGCAGCTCAGCAGGTCAAACATGTTGAAACTTGATGAAGCTGTGCTGAAAAGTGTACACCATGGCTTATCAGGTATTTATAATGCAGTCTTGACATCTCTCCACAAATTATTTCACCACCACTAGCATTTTAATCATCCTCACCTGGCAGTTTCAAAACTTTTCACACCACGAGCTGTGTGAGCCTGACATAAGTTATGTTAGTTTTAGGTGAAAATAAATACCAAGGGCTCCCCATCAGTCAGTTGAAATTTCTTCAAGAACCAAAACAAAAGTCCAGTTGCCTTCTAGTAAAGCACTTAAAATGAGCAGAGGCTGCTATCCTTTTTTAAACTATGGAATAATGTAATAATTCAATGCAATTTGTTGGGCTGCAGTGTGACTCACAAGTCTGCACATGTAAAGTTACCTTAAGCAGAACTAATTCATATATATTATACAGCCTTACAAGTGCACCAGGAAGTAAAAGGGATCAGCAGAATGTTGAATAGCTTGCTGTATGAGTGATGCAGAAGTCACTCACTTGTCCTCTGACCCAGCAGATCAGCCAAAACCTGATCAATGTGTTCTGCTCAAGACAAACACAAAATATGTTGTAATGCATTGAGGTCAGTGTAGGAAAATACTGTGAAATCCATGTGAAGTTCTTACTTTTTCTCGACGCTGGGGTGTTTTTTTGACCTGCAAAAAAGGGTAACAGGTTAGATGACAAGTGTTTAAATCTCAGTTAAAGTAGCGAAATCACTCACTGCAAAACATAACTCACTGTCTGGTGACGTGGCGCTTCTCCGTCCCATTAGACTCACAAAGCTGTCGTAATCGATGTCATCAAATCTCTTCAACGCTGCATCTTCGCTGAGACATCCATCTGACTTTGCCTGAAAGCAAATCATTTGTTGTTAATTCTTGTGCATTTCAGCTGCTCACTCCAAATAAAATATCCGCTGCAGTGACTCAGAGGATCAGGTGTGGAAATGTAGGTGCAGCTCAAACCTGTTCAAGTGGTTTGTAGGTCTCTTCTTTACACATAGACCTCACAGGAAACAAGACAAGGATGATCAGTGCAGCCAGAGAAGCAACAGTGCAGCAGTTTGCAGTTCTCCCCATCACTCTGAAATGGGAAACAATACATTCAGTTTGTGAAAATGATTTCTAAACGGGAGATTATCCTTGCTTCAGGTCAGAAGTTTCTTCATCCAAGCATCCACGAGTTTCTGCGGTGAAGACGTGCATTGCTGTGCATTTTACCTTCCTGCATCCTTTGCAATACATGCAAATGTATTCAGATAAATTCAGCTAAAGACAATTTTTTGTTTCATTATATAGTCAAATATGTGACAGGTTTTAGAAGGGGTCATGTATTTTGAGTGCTGTGATAGAAAAAAAACAATAAGTCTCCTATTGAGAAGAAGTCAATTCCTGCACACGTGTCACTTCTCTGTTGATTTATTAAACAGTTTTGCTCACAAGGACCTTCCTCAGTTAGTTATTTTTCAAGACTTGGGAAAGATTCTTGTGACCGAATCATCAGCTTTTTAGTAAATCACTCTAGAGGCAACATGTGTGAGAGGAAATTTCCTTTTTTCAACAAGTTGGATGTCTGTCAGATTTTATTCCCTGCGCCACAAAGGAGACCAGCAAATGGGGTGTGTGTTCCCATCTACTCATTTCTTTTTTTTTGTTTTGTTTTAAATAGTTTTACTGTCTACATTTGAACTGTCTTATTATCACTTTATCACTAACCTTTAAAGGATGCTTAATTGTACTTTCATTGACAGTTGGCTGTAAATTGTCACATAATAAGAGTGTTCAAAGATTTTGGTATGACACCTCTTCCCTTACAGGAACATCTGTTTAAGTGTTATTTTTGTGTGTATTTTCTTTACATGATTCCTTAAAAAAACTTCTTTTCTGCCATTTAAAAACCTTCTCGGAGTAGATTATACATGTTAAAACTTTCAGACCATGAACTTCAAGTCTAAGGAGTGTCTATCTTTCATTGCACAAATTTTCATGTTACTTGAGACCTATAATTCACAGCTGAACATAGAGATATCCTCATATTTTAAACACATTTTACACCCAAATACACCAATCAGTTACAACATGATGACCACTGACAGGTGAAGTGAATAACATTGATCATATTGGTACTATGTGCTGTTCTGCTGGAAAACCTTGGATTTTAACATCCATGTTGATGAGACTTAGACACCCAAATAAACATTGTCCACAACAAACACACTCCCTCATGCAAATGGAAATCCCAAATGTCACTGGTCTACCCCTGCAGGAAAATGCACCCCACAACATGGAAAAACATCAAACAACCAGGAACATGTTGAGGAACATGACAATGGTCCAACATGTTGGTTTGACCTCCAAACTTCCTTCATCCCATTCTGATCAACATCAACAGGATGCAGTGGAACAAGTTTGATTGACAGAGGCCCCACTGCACAAGCCAGAGCACCCAAAGGATCCAGTGCCAACGTCCTGGTTCCAGACCCCATAGGACACCCTGAGAGGTCCTCTTGTCCATGCCCAATGGTTCAGAGCATTTTTGACTAAACCTAATATTAGGCAGGTGGTCATAATGTTATGTCTGATCAGTGTATGTTACGCATCACATCTGTTTACTCAACTCACTCACGGTTTCATGCTTCATCTTACTTTGGTTTTGCATCATTTGATATCAAAAAAAGTTCTAAAGACATCTTTTGTTTACAAATCTCCCATTCATATTATAAAATGCTCCTCACACCGATGAGCTTTTTAAGCTGCTATGAGCCATGTCCTGTATAAAAGACTAAGTATTATAAAGTATTAAGTATCATAAAGCACATTCACTTTTCATGTGATTAATGTCTGGTTTCTTTACCAAATGATTCTCTTCTTGACTATTATTTTAATTTAAATAAATCAATCTTTATATATGAGTAGCGTGACGTGCTGTCCAGAAGAAACCATCCATTTTCTTAGGCTCTTTTTGATAATATGCCACTTGTGGGATGCAGGTATAATCTACAACAGATTCATTTTTAAACTAGTTCTGTGTTCTATAGTCGAAACAAAGTTAAGTATCTTTAACCTGTGTTCACAACCAGCATTTTAGTTATTTCTACAACAAACTAACTTTAAACCTTAAATGATTTTTTCCCCCTGTTTATTCACATCTACTTTACATATTAGTTCATATGCTCAGAGTTGAGTAGTAGAAGTTTACATGGAATTATTAATGCTGCATATGCCACCAAATTAGCTGGATTCTAGTTTAGTATAGAAGAGAGGAATTCAGATTCATGCATTTGAAGGTTAACTTTGCCTCTTCTCATTCTCAGTATGAAACTGATTGAACTGCACATCAACAAACGCTGCTGTACAGAAACAGTCTCTTCTAATGTTAGAAAGTCACATTAGTGCCCTCCTTTTCTCTTTACACTTTGAACCGGTGACCTGTTCCTAAACATGTGTAGACTTGTGAAAAGTAAAGGGTGTGAAGTAACTGTGAAACATAAGGATTAGTTGAAGATTTATCTATTAATCCCATAAACGTACAATGACTTCATTATTTTTTAATGGTGAGCAACAGGAATTTATCATATGTCCTGCATTAATTCTTGCATTAAACCATCACACAATATTATTATATTTCAATGAGTAATCACAAATTTTTAATCTTTGGTTCAACAGATGTTTTGTAACTGTGGTATAAAATCTTACAGTTTATTCTAAATCTCCTGTTTACTGGATATATCCTCATGTTTATTGTAAATCCTTCTTTTTAAAGATTTTTTTTAAATCATTATTATTATTTTTATCGAGGACAAACTTTTAAAATAGCGTTTTTATACATGTTTTGACTGCTGCTGCTGCTGCTTTCTGTCAGTTTGAAGCTTACCAGATGGCACTGTCAGCAAAATATCAGCAGCTGTTGATTCACCATCTTTTAATTCATTCCTGCCAATAACACACTAGAGCTCACTGAACAAGAAAACTGGTGCAAAAAGCCTGCAGACATGCACACAGTTCATAAGCAGCTGTAAAATATATAGTTTGTTTGGTGCAAGTGGAGCAAATTCCTATAGAATGGAACAACTACGTAATCTAAACAAGTTTTTTTATTTTAATGTTTTGTTTCTTTCCCCTGTCATAGGCAATAAACCATATATTTTCTCAGCTGATTATCAGGGTATACTGAAGAACTGTGCAATAAACTGGCTACAGACCCTATAATCTTAAAAAATATATTACAACGGTTGTTTTCAGCATAGGTGCAGTCAATAACAGATTTATTGGCACCATAAATATTAAAGTTCCAGACTGTTTTGTGATGAAGTCAGTCAATTAATTCATGCATCCTGTTAACCAAAGATTCAGGCAGCAGAATAAAAATTAGATTAATAAATGCATCTTTGTTTCTTCTCTAAATAGACAGTATAAACTGCCATGAAGGTATTAAATTCATTTATCACAATAATCTGTTGTTATAGAATGAAAATTGTCTTACCTCAATGTGATCCTTCACTATAAACCAGTGATCTGTTCAGCAGATATCAAAGGAGCTCTATGGCAAGTCAAAACAAGCCTTTCCGCTCCGCAGCCTCTCTGTCTCAATTTTTATAGTTCTTGAGCTCATTTGTAATCCAATTAGCACTCCACCCGCCACCCAAACCCCCAGCCCACTCCTGTCAGTCATGCCTGATTGAATAACACTCAAACTGTAGTCTTGGGATGGAACTGTAACCAATTTGTAGGGGAAACGCATGTGTCTTTTCACTAATGGTTATTTAATGAAATAACCATTCAAATAAAAAGTTGATGTACATGACCAAGTAATTATTAATTATGTCGCAAAGCCTATTCTTACTGACTTAACAGCCAAATGACATCGTGAGTCTGGAAAGTGGAAACCATCCTCATCGAGCCGCTCCTTCACTTCACCAGCAGTTCACTGTTCACAGCAGTGTGTGTTATTCCTGTTGTTGGGACATAAATCTGCCTACAAAGTCACATTTTTGGGATCTGGCTCACTTTTTTCCAAGCTTAAGGAATGCCTGATAGTGCTTATGATTCGGGTATAATTTATTATTTGTAAATATAAGTCCTGAAGTGAAGAAACACAACATGTGTTTGTGTGTTTTTGTGGACATGCAGCATTTACAGGATATTTGGAGAAACTTTGCATCTTCCTTTGCCTCGATAAAAACAACAGGAATATTATTACCTTTGCTATCAGTGTTGCTGTGTGACATACATTTCTTAAATGTAAAAATATCAAACATCTGATATTTAATGTTTCGATTAAAGAACAAAGTAAATTCTTGAAACTTAATGTGCAATACATTTCAGTTTTACACAACAAGGCACATAGTTACAGTGTATCTAAATACGATGAAATGGCTCAGTATGGAACTATTCACTTATTCATATTTTGTACTTATAATTGCAAGTAATGATAATAAATAAAGACCCTTAAACCACAGGGTGTGCGTGTGTGTCCCAGGAAATGGAGTCTGTAATGTGCCTGTGTGGCTACGCCCTGCAGGCGGAAATTGCTGTTCTGTCTACTCCATCATTGGCTGGTATGTGGAGAACGGAGAGCCAAATAACTCCCACGTTCTCCAAGTCAAAGACCAGTGAAATGATAAGCGGAAGCCCTCTGAGTGAACTCAAAGTCTGATTACACCCACCTGCAATTTATAAGGTTATATTTAAACAGAGAACAAAAATCTTTTTGTCTCACAAACAACAACAACAACCCCTGTCTTCAGTACTAATCCCCACGATGCTCATGACAGCAATCAGCACAGCAGAGATACATTTGAACAAGTTTTGTCTAATTTTTCCCTTATTTGAAATACATCCAAAGGATAACAAGAAACATTCATTTAGATTGTCTAATTGGGTTGAAGCTTTGATTTTTATGAGGAAACTACATTCCCTCCGTGGCTGCAATGTTCTCCATGAGCACCCGGAAACTCGGCTGAGCCGTGTTGGAGATCTGTGGTGAGACAAGGTTTAGATCCTGTAGAGAGAGTGGACATGAGAAAAGATTTCGGCTGGGCCAGTTCAACAGTGTGTTTCCTGCATTTTGGTACTGGTGACTGAGACAGGAAATGGGCCTGGACCTAAATCACGCGTTTAAAGTTTCAGGCCAATTGGAGCATGTACAGAGCATGTACAGGCTGGTTATATTCATCACTTCCTGTTTCATGGCATGCTGGCGACAGAGACAGGATGCCTCTCATCCCTTGGGACCTGGTGGAGTGGCTCACTGACTTCAGGTTTCTGGGAACGTACATTTCACAGGACCTTACATGGGGCACCAACACCAATGCCCTTGTGAAAAAGGCACAGCAACGCCTGTACTTTTTAAGGTCACTAAGAAAGGTCAGTGTGTCCTAGGACCTGCTGCTGTCCTTCTATAGGTGTTCTGTGGAGAGCATCCTCACCCACAACATCTTGGCGTGGTTCAGGAGCCGCTCTCAGGTTGAAAAGAAGGCTCTGGAAAGAGTTCGGAAGTCGGCACAGAGCATCATAGGAGTGCAGCTATCCTCTCTGTCAGACATCTACAACACCATGTGTCTGCGCAAGGCCACAAGCATCACCTGTGACAGTTCACACCCTGGGCACAGCCTGTTCTCACTGCTGCCCTCAGGGAAGAGGTACAGGTTCATCAAGGCCCGCATTTCCAGATTTATTAGGACATTCTGTCCTAGTGCCATCAGAGTACTGAACACAGTAACTGTCAACATGCTGTTTTAGTGTTTCAGTCATCTCCCACTGTGCAATATATTTATTCCACAGCTCCTAACGTGCTCTCTACTGCACTGTTGAGCCATTTAGCCATTCACATGTGTAATTCCCCCAAAATATATACATGTTTTCGAGTACGCTTAGGGCCTCAAAATTGCAATTGAAACAACAGGAGAGAAATAATAATCTTTAGAATAACAATACGGTTCTATGCACCATTGGTGCCCGAACCCTAATAAGACATTCTGGCATTCTTTACTGCTTTCAAATATTTATAACTCCTGCAGATCAACTTTTCATATTCAGTATTATCCCTGCGGAGCCAACACACACATATAGACATGATTTACTCCTCTGATCTCTTTTTTTGTTTGATGAAATAAAATCTTTAAATTTACATGTTGCACCTTTTCACATCAACATAAAAGCTATGAATTTTATTGAATGTATAAACCCCTGGACTTTATTAACTTATGTGTGTTTCAGCAACTTTTTAGTTCATGTCCAAAACTTTCTGCACTCACAGAACATCGAGTATCAAATTATCTGGTCCACCTACACACCTACCTGTGTTTCTTATGCCAAAGAAAAGAGGTCAGCTCCTGTCAGAGACAGTGTTTTGTCTGTGTGAGTAAATCTAACAGTGTTATAAAAAATTGAAGTCTTTTACTGTCATGGGTTCCACTTTTGCTTAGTGGCAGCCTCTCCCTCATCTCACCTTACCTCACCTCTCCTCACCTCGCCTCACTTCACTAATCAGCTGATGCAGGACACCTGGGGCTGGCAGCATTCCATCTGCTCATGAAAATAATTTCCTTCCATTAAGCCTGGCAGAGTTCATCATTCCTTGTCGGGCTGTAAAACAGCAAACCTGTTAGTCCAGTTTTCTGCTTTTGTTTACCCATCTGTTAATTAACACCATTCTTTTCTTTTCAGTTCCTTGAGCCACTCCCAGCCTGCTCCGTGTGTGTCTCCTGCCTACTCCTGTTTTCACCACTGATCCTCCAGAACCACTCAGACTTGGTTCCACTCCTACTCTATGGGTTCCATGCTGGAAATCCATGCCACACATCCACAGCTGGATCCCCCCCGACCTTCTCCCAAGCAGGCAGTCAGTCAGCTAAGTTTAAATCTAACTTGAACAGTGTAATTGATTGTTCATGTTTCGCAGAGTAAGCACTCCGTGTAATCTGTAGTTTCTCTTTACCAGGCATTCTGTATTGTTTTAGTTGGAACAGGAAGAGCTGTTTAACTAGTCTGTACGTTCACCGATCGGCCTGAAAATTCACATGTGTGATAAAAGTCTGGCTCAGATGACTGCCATATGACAAGATCCTGTCTCAGTCAGATTCTAATTCATGCCAGCACGCCATGAAACAGGAAGTGCTGTCTAACTAGTCTGTACGTGCTCTGATCGACCTGAAAACTCAAATTCAAGTTCAAAGTCAGGGTCTGAGGACATGCATATGGCAATTTCCTGTCTCAGTCGTCATCACACAATGAAACAGGAAGTGCTGTCTAACTAGTCCGTACGTGCCCCGTTTAGCCTGAAACTTTACATGCGTGATAAAAATCCAGCTCTGGTGATATGCATCAGTCGCTGACCAGCAAGAAGTGAGGACCCGTTCAACTCTTGCAGCTTTAATTATTATTTGGCACAATTTTAAATTTTGAGGCCCTAAACATACTCGAAAACACATATAACTTGGCACACGCAGCAGACCTAGCGAAAAATGTTATATTTTGGTGGAATTACACATGTGAATGGGAAAATGTTTGAGAAGCGTCCCCTAGAAAATTTTTAAAAAGCCTTTATATTCAGTTAGTTTCACGTACAGCCACGAAATTTGCAACACATATGTATTGCAACAAGACGCAAAAAGCCTCAAGAACACATACCCACAATGCAACAGGAAATTTTTAATTTACTGTCACATTTTTTTTGCCGTTTTTCCAGAAATTTCACATTTTCAACAGCGAACTCGTCCTAGGAGATAGCTTCTAAAGATCTCAAATTTTGCCCACATATACTACAGGCGATTCTGACCAAAAGCTATTAAAATGTTCTGCAAAAGTATGAGGGTGAGCTGTGGCAGCCTGTGGTGCTTTGCCTGTTTGCTATTTTGACTTCTTTTTTTTTTTCCCATTTTTCCAGAAATTTCACATTTTCAAGAGCAAAGTTGTCCCAGGGGATAACTCACACAGATCTCAAATTTTGTGGATACATACTACAGGCCATGGTGAGCAAAAGTTCTTAAAATGTTCCACAAAAGCATGAGGGCCTGCCCATGACGACACACAGCATTTTGGCGTTTGGCCATTTTAGTGTTTTGCCATGAAAGACACAGTAAGTGCTGTGTAACTAGTCTGTATGTGCTCCAAATGGCCTGAAACTTCACATGCATTATCCAACTCCAGCCTTGATGACAGCCATATAGTAAAATTTTGTCTCAGTTGCAAGCACGCCATGAAACAGGAAGTGCTGTCTAATTATACTGTACATGATCCAGTCGGCCTCTAACTTCACATGCGAGTTCAAAGTAGGGGCCTGAGGACATGCATATGGCAATTTCCTGTCTCTGTCATGAGCACGCCATGAAACAGGAAGTGCAGTCTAACTATTCTATACGTGCTCTGATCAGCCTGAAACTTCACATGCGTGGTAATAGTCCCACCCTGATGGCAGCCATATGGCAATATCCTCTCTCAGTTGCTGACCAGAAAGAAGCGAGGACCCGTCCAGTGCTGCTTGCAGCTTTAATTTTTGTTCTAACTTTTAACTTCATCTCAGTGACTCACAAACACAGCTTCTGAGTTCAACAACGACATTTTACATTTAACTCACTAATCTGTCCATCAAAGTTTTCTGATTCATTAAAGTCATTGATTGATGGATGAATTCTCCATGGAATTTTTGGCAGTTTTTGGCACCTTCATGTTGACTTTGTTAACATGTTGCTTCTGGGACTTTAAAGTGTTGTCCTATTTACATATTTGAATCAGGATTTAAGATCCTTTGTTTTTCATATGCAAAAGGCTCACACCTAGTAATTGCACTGGGATGACTGATGTGGCCATGAATCATGTCACAAGAGCTAACACTTTCAGAGACGCTGAACATTTATTTAAAAATACAGCAGTGTGAAGAGCGCTCAGCTTACTTTAAAGCTATGTGATATATTTTGAATGGAGTCAAGAGGGTTATTCCTACACATTAACAAGTGTCAATTCTTTTCAGTTCCCTGAAGAAATTCCTGTGTAAGCAGCACTCAAATTAACCATCACACTTACAGACTGTGAACTGGCTAAAACTCAGGGGGTTGCTGTCTTACATTCCAGCTTACTGAATCAATCAGATGAGAACACAGATTGTGTTGAGGACTATATAAATGATAAATGATTCATACCCATAACAAATTTTGATTCGTGGTCATTTTTCTTAGAACAATAAACTTCTTGTGGCTGGAAATGATGCAAACAAGTGATAAATGATGGTAAGGCACTGTGTAAGAGATGTAACTGAAAAATGTAAGTAGTGCTTTACTTTTTATTTATTTATTACATTTTTGTTTATTCCACAAGTAACAAAACTGCTCTACTTGAGGCCTTGAGGTCACCCCACCAATTGTACACTGGATATACATATAAGATAACATCTGCAACAACGGATTCTTTTGATAGAGCAGATATTTCTATTAAAAGATTAATTTTATCTATTAAAACAATACATTTTATAGATTATTGTATTCTATAAATGTAGTAATTATTGATGGAGCCTTTATTTCCACTCTAAGAGCTTTTCTATTTGCTAAGAAGCTTCCCACATGTCTACACCAGGTTCTCCAGGTCTTTAAGGCTGGAAGTCTTTCTTGCCATCACTCTGGTCTTCAGTTCCTCCACATGTTCTCATGGGATTCAGGTCTGGACTCTGGCTGGTCTGCTGCAAAATGCTCATAATGTATTCTGTTAAACATTTCTTGACTCCTTTGGCTGTGTATGTCAGATCATTGTCTTGCTGGAAGGTCTGATGCTGCCTAAGGCCAAGTTTTTCCAGGAGGCTTCTGGATGTTTTCCTACGGAGTCTTATCGTTGTCCCCTATTCTCATGATACCTTTGTCATAAACAAGGTTGCCTGGCCCACTAGATGAAAAACACCCCCAAAGCATTACATTCCCACTACTGTGCTTGACAGTGGGGATGGTGCTTTTGTGGTTGAATGTGTCAGATGAGGTATATAATACCTCCAGGGAGTTCTGTGTCTACCCTATCTGACCAATGAATGTGCTGTCAGCATTTGTCAGGCTTCTCTTTGCATTCTTTGCCAAATATACATCAATCAGGTGTAACATTATGACCACCTGCCTGATATTGTGTTCATCTCCCTTATTGTGCTCAAAAATGCTCTGAACCATTGGACATGGACAAGAGGACCTCTCAGGGTGTCCTATGGGGTCTGGAACCAGGACGTTGGCACTGGATCCTTTGGGTGCTCTGGCTTGTGCAGTGGGACCTCTGTCAATCAAACTTGTTCCACTGCATCCTGTTGATGCTTGATCAGAATGGGGTGTAGGAAGTTTGGAGGTCAAATCAACATGTTGGGCCATTGTCACGTTCCTCAACATGTTCCTGATTGTTTGATGTTTTTTCCATGTGGTGGGGTGCATTTTCCTGTGAGAGTAGGCCAGAGAAATTTGGGATTTTCCATTTGTATGAGGGAGTGTGCTTGTTGTGGGACAATGTTTAATTGGGTGTCTAAGTCTGATCAACAAAGATGACAAAATCCAAGGTTTTCCATCAGAACACCACATAGTACCAATATGATCAATGCTGTGTCTGATCTGTGTTTATTAATGTTGCAATTCTGTGCACAGCGGCTTTCTTCTTCTTCACACCACATAGGTGTTGACTTGATCATTGTTTCTCGGCTCAGTCTGAAGCTTATGTTGTTATTTTGAGCACCAAAACGCAGTTTGTTGTGAATTCTGAGTTGTGGGATTATGAGCCTGTCAGAATGATAATTTCATGACGCCCCTGTTGCTGTTTGAATATCTGCTGGAAATGCCACATTTATACTATAGTTCACATCTTTTATAGACATTTTTTAGTTTTTACAGCATATCGGACACATTTTTACAGTTTATTTAGATTTCATGTGTGTGGCTGCAATTAAATATAATTTTAATATTTATAAGCCATTAGCCAGCTTTTTTACATCATTGCAGTTTGCTGCTCAGCCAAATTACGATTTTTTTTTTTATACTTTTCGAACTTCGTAAACAGAAAAGCATGTAAGTGAGAGGAGATGGGTACATTTACTTAAATACTGGGCTTAAGAACACATTGTTAGCTTTAATTTTTTTTTCATGGAACTTTATATTTCTACTCCACAGAGGGAAATACTGTACTTTTTACCTAAAAACTTTGAGTAATTTGTTCCTGTATGTGTATTTTCAACTGTTCTGAACATTTCGTCCACCACTGGTTGGCAGCAGCACATTACTTAAATAGTAGTAAAGAGAAAAGAGGAGGTCAAACTCAGGGGCAGAGGATAAAGAGAAAACAAACAAAAGAGCCTGAAATGCTTACAGAATGTAACAGAACCAGAAGATGTTGACTACATTGGTGGATTTTTTGCAGATTACAATAAAAGTATTGTGTGTCGATCTGATCATTTCAGTTGCTACTAACGCCCCTGGTGTAAGCACAAACATCAGAATAATGAAATTTAGGCGAGAGTTCATATTAAAATTGAAGCTTTCCCTTAGGTATTAAATTTCTCAGCAAGTATTTAAATCTGCAATAACAGCTCCCCCCCCCCCCCACAACAGCCTGGTGCAAGGTGAAAACAAGTTGCGAACACTGATGCATTATCACCTTCTAAAGATGCTGGGTGAACTTGTTAACAAACAGCTGCCTATATACAGCTGTGAACAAAAGTTTGCATACACTTGTATTGACCATATATAACGTGGCAGTCTTGAGTTTCCAATGACTCCCATAACTCTGAAGTTTCTACAATGGAATCACTGAAACACATGTATCTTTGTCACAAAAAACCAAACCCCAAAACAATCATGTATTTTGGTTCTTTCATAGAGTAATTATAGGTCTTCCAGAAATACGACAAAATCTGAAGTCAAAAATGCTTGATCAAAAATATAGATACTGTCATTTGAACCATCAGTTTTTATCAGTTTTTGATGATGTAGAAAGTTGTGTTAATCACGTTTATTTAGTAGCATGCCCTCTTAACTTCTTGTGAGTGATTACAATTGACTACAGCTGCTGACTCCTTTGAGTCAACTTAAATAGTGACCATTTGATATATTCATTCAACTCAGCCACAAACAGCACAATGGGAGAGTCTGTGGCACTCAGCAAAGATATGAAAAAGCCAATCATTGACTTGAACATGTCAGGAAAGTAACCTGGAGCCATTTCAAAGCAGCTACTGATCCTAAATTATTATGTGCAAACAGCTGTTTATAAGTGCAAAGTTCATGGTACAGTTATGTCGTTGCCATGATCAGGCAGAAAATGCTATCATCTGCTGCTGAAAGACAGTTGGTCAGAATGGTCATGAGTCAACCAAGAATCACCAAAAAGTAGGTCTGCAATTAATTAGAAGTTGCTGGAACACAGGTGTCAATGTCCACAATGTTTTACATCACAGTGACCAGAGAGGCTGCTGTGTAAGGAAGCTCTTTCTACAGAAACGGCAGCTTAAGGCTTGACTGAAGTTTGCTGCTCCTTGCATAGACAAAGAAAAGGCCTTCTGGAGAAATGTTCTGTCATCAGTTGAAATAAAAACTAAGCTATTTGGCCACAATGATCAGAAACATGTTTGGACCATGAAAGTCAGGCCTTTAACCCTAAGAACACTAAACCTACCATCAAGCCTGGTGGTGGCAGTATTATGCCCTTGGACTGTTTTGCTGCCAGTGGAACTGGTGCTTTACATAAAGTAAATTTAATAACGAAGGAGGACAATGACCTCCACATTGTTCATGAAACCAAAATCGTCAGCCAGGAAGCTGGGTCTTGGACACAGTTAGGTGTTCCAACAAAACAATGAGCCCAAGCACACATTAGAAGTGGTAAAGAAATGGATAAATCAGGCTAGAATGAAGGTTTTAGACTGGCCACCTCAATGTCTTGACTTAAAGCCCATCTAGTTGTGATGAAGAAACAAGTCTATGTCATGAAGCCAACAAATTTAGTTTAATTGCACCAACTCTGTCAAGAGCAGTGGTCAATGATACAACCAGATGTTTTTGGATGGCTACCAAAAAAAAACAAAAAATGGCAAAGGGAGTTTTTACCAAATATTAGTATTTCTGTACACATATTTTGTCATATTTCAATAAGATTATAAAAAATATACGAAAGAACCAAAATGCATGATTGTTTTCTTGTGACAAAGATGGATGGCTTTCAATGATTTCATCATAGAAAATTCAGAGTTATAGGAGTCTTTGGAGACTCAAGACTGAGATGATATACATGGTGTTTACAAGTGTATGGGAACTTTTGATCACAACAGTATTTCACATCTAGCAGTTACAGCACAAGAATGATTAGCAGTCATGTGTTTGGTCATTTAAAGAATGTAAGTCTTATATTCACAGTTTGTTTGGTCTGTAGTTATTTTCAAGTAAAATGTCTGACTCTCTAGGTGCTCAATGCTCCACTTTAGACATTAATTGTGCCTGTTGAAAACAACGTCAATGAGTTTTCAATCAGAAAGATTTAAAGCTAAAACAAAAAAGTTATAGGCCAGACCTGAACAATGACCTTAGAGGGCTAAATTGTGCTGTTGAGCTAAAGTTAATCTCAGGGTTCATCACTATGGGTATTATTATTCAGATCAAACTAATCATAGTCATTTATATTAGTGTTAAGTGAGCTAAGAGAAGGACAGAAGACCATCATTATAAGTAATAGCTATATTCTTTATTCTCCATGCTGTTATACTCTTTTGACTTTTTGATATTTTTCTTTTCAGTGTCTAGTTTATCTTTCTGCTTGTGTCTGCCCTCCATTTAAAACCTCTGATTGCTACTGGAGAGTTCAGTCCATTTTTTAAGAAGTACACATCTTTATCTTTTAGCTGGCAGGTCGCCAGCAGCCGGTCGTGGGTTCGAGTCCGGCTCACGACCCTTTGCTGCACGTCTCTCTCCTCTCTACCCCCTTTCACCCTGTCTATCAATAAAAGCTTCAAAAATCTCCCCCAGAAAAATTAATTAAAAATTGCAGTAGTTATTGTGATTGGACGGACACACACACACACACACACACACACACACACACACACACACACACACACACACACACACACACACAACAGTACATTTAGACCTTGCTGGATGCATGTGACAGAGTTCAGTATCATACCACTTCCTCTTTTATGAGATCAGAACATGAAAAACGTCTTTAAAAATGGCACATTTTGTCCAGCGTTGCAATAAACTACACCTCCAACATATTCATCATCACGATTAGAGAAGGAGTAGGAGCCAGAAAGGTAAACTCCACATGTTCTTTTTTCAAGTAAAGACCTGCACCCAGTTCATCATCCTCATGACAGTCAGATGACCAGATATTATTATATTATCGAGTTTTAGTTTGAAGCCCAACTGGAAAGCTGCTGCAGGCATTTATTCTGGGTATAAACTAAGTTAGTGTCCTCTGTGGTAACACATCACCCCCTAGTGCTGTGAAATCAGCATATCGCAGCCAGTGAAATATAGACTGTAAAATACTGCTGATGGTTTATACAGCTGAGCCAAAGTATGTCTCTGATCTGCTTCTAGATTAGGCTATACATGATATTCTGTCATCCAGAGTCAAAACTAAGCCCTGACTAAGCTTTCAGTTTCACATAATGCATCTTATATCTAAAGCACTGTTAAGTACTGTTTTATTGAAAGGCATAATGCAGCTAAACTGGTCTTACCTTGTCTAAAACACATACAAGAATGACAGCCGGGCAAAACCATCAGGTGTTTAAGTATTTCTTTGTAGATGATCACATGCACTATATAGCTAATTGGTTATATATCTGCTTAAATCCATAGACTACTTTAGAGAATGAATGGCAATACTTAGAAAGAAGCAGAATAAAACAGTGTAGGGTGCTCCAGTAAAACTTTGCATTTATATATTCGATCACACAATGCTTGTAGAAAGAACAGTTTGCAAAGCATTATGATTTTTAAGGAAATTAAATCTCAAAGATGATACAGGAGTTTGACTAAATTAACTTTAGCAACTTTTTTTGTCAATGAATCAATAAAAAATGTAAAGCCTTTTTTGTGTGTTTGAACGGTTTGTACTTTAATGATCCCATCCCTGCTGTGGAGTACTCACACAGAGCACAGCCAAAAGAAAAAGAGAGAGTGAAAGGCCGTGAAGGAGAGAGAGGTATAGTGGAAGTGGGAGGGGAACAAGGCTTAACTCATTGAATCAGAGAAAAGTGAGAGTGACCTTTTGTTCTAAATGTTGGTCAGAGTGCAAATACAAACAGAATATACTGCTTCAGAATAGAAGTAAGTGTATCCGGCTTTCCTTTTTGTGATATAATTTCTTATTTTTGTATACTGTTTCTACTTAAAATTTAGTAACACTGAGGTCTGCATTTAAAATTTAATCCACATTAAAGACTTGAATCCTTCATCATTGTGAGTCTGATAAAGTCACATTTCTAAATGACACTGACACTTTGCTCTTAGGCAAAGTCAGGCTATTTTTTGTGCTTTGGTTGTCAAAGAGGCGGATGAAATGGACTTTTACTGGCAGTTCTATGTTGGACATAAATAGGGCCACAGAGGATAAAAGGAATCTACTTCTAAGTGGAGCACAGCAGGTGATGTGTTAGGATCTAAAATTAATGGGACAGGGAAAGAGAACAGGTTCTTAGAAACTAAAATTGACCATTTCAACGTTGCTGTGTTGTTTTTAGATTTTATTTCATTTTGTGACTGAGCAAAGTCTTTACCTCAGATAGCCCTGCTTTCCCTCACTTTACGTCTTGGCTGTGTAAGAGATAAATTTGCTCACGGCATGAGGGAAGGTTTCTTTCAAGTATTTGGGTCAAAAACAAAACCTACCGTGTGAGAGGCAAGCAGAGGGACCGGGGGGGATAAGAGGATAGCAGGGGCAGACAAACAAAACGGCTTTAGAACACATGGACTTTCCCCCACGTGAATCAATATTCAAGCCCTGATCTCCCTGTTGAGCAATGAGGCCAAAGAGAAGAGGGAGCTGAAAGACGGATGATACAGAGGGAGGGCTGTGGGATGTCATATGTAAAGAAGGAGATTCTCATTGGAAGCAAAGAGAGAGAGAGAACATCGCTATGCACGTTTTGAGGAAAGAGGGGGAAAAAGGAAAACAAAAAAGCATCCTACACGCTGGAGCCATCTTGCTCGCACTGACACACTCTGGATTCCAGGACTCCAGACCTGAATATTTAAGGTAGGTGTGGGACAAATAGCTGTAAGATGAATTTAAACTACAAAGTTGTGGGTGGAGAAGCATGTCTATATTTAGTTGTAATTAGCATGATAATCAGACCATGTGCAAATGCTTCAGCTCAGTGTCACTGCTGCATAGTAGAATGTTTTGCTCTGTCTTGCATTGCTAAAAACTTTTTAAACTACAGATATTTTTGTATTTGCTTTTTCTGCATACACCTCACAGTTTCTTTCCTCTAATGTGAAAATATTCTTTAATGAAGTTACAGGGGGATTTATCAGTGTTCTTGCTCAAGGTGTTTCTAATAAGTTCATTTTATTCCACATTAAGTTTTGCACATTCATAAGGATATCTATGAGGCAACATTTTTAGTGCAGTCACAAAACAACTGCAAAGACTGGAGAGTCTAATAATCTCTGTGTGGGATTCAAAGAACATGTTAGTCTGCAAGATTAGCACAGATTACAACGGTGGTACATGAATGAAGTAACAATTCAACTCTTCAGAAACATTGTTTACTCAGTCACTGATTTCATATTTTGTTGGCTTGTTTTTTACACTCTTTAGTGGCTTTGGAAAAGAGCTCAATCAAGAGCAGGATGATGTCCTCCAAGCTGAAGTGGCTGATTGTGATCCAGCTCCTGCTCAATGAACAGGCCTTGTGTAGGGTTCCTCCTTCTCTGGCACCGAGGAACACTCTGCCTCCAGGAACTGATGCCCATGAAGAGGCAGAGGAGTTGGCCAAACAGGATCAGTACTCTGTCCTTGGTTTTCAACCACAGCCTCGTCTCTCATCTGCTGTTCCTGTATCAGTGCTCACACAAAATGAAGAGAGAGTCCGATCTGCCCGACATATGACATCAGTCCTGAGGGAAAAGCTTCAGGGACAAATTCAAGATCATCTCCACATTCAAGGCAACGTCAGCTGTGAGGAGCTGCTGTCTGCCAGCACAGTGGATGACCCAGTATCATCCATGTTCCCCCAGGAGCTGTTAGGTCTCTCTTTAGTTCCTGTGTTGGTGGTGGCCGGCTGCCCAAAGGAGGCACAGAGCCTGATGCTGAAGTTGTATGACCTGCTGGGAGTGGATGATACAGATGAGCTCCTGATGGAGGTGAAAAGTCTGATAGAGAGGAGGATGAAGAAGTCAGCATCTACACCAGCACCTGCATCAGCGGCATCACCTTCAGAGAGAGACCAAGCTGGATACCATATAGAGGCTGTGATGTTTAACATTCAGCAGCTGGCCTTGGTGAGAGAAGGCACCTCTAAGCAGGAAGGACATTGTGAGGGTTGGACCAGGGTGAATGGAACCAAGTTGGCGGGAACAGCTGTGGAAGGATCCACAGGTGGACTGGAGGATGCTGTGAGCAGCTGTGAAGGACTGGGAGTCCTGTGTGCTGGTGTGACTAGCAGCGGGCCTCTCACACCTGGGATGTACCATGCAGTGCTGAAAAAAGGCAGTCGCATCCTACCATCTGAATCCACTGAGTGCGAGTGCTGGATCCATCAGTGCAGCGCCAAGGAAGATGTTTTGTTCACCGCAGCCTCAGGTCAGCGGATGAAGCGCAGCCCCCAGAGGAGCTGCATTAACAAAAGCGAGGAGCGCGTGTACAATGTTGTGGAGTGGATCCCTGCAGTCAGCACCCTCTACAACCTTGGCACAGCTGTGTATTACGCCTCGGTCAACTGCTCCGAAACAGCCAAGGAGAGGGCCATCCTCAGCGCTGTCGATCTGGGAACAGATGCCCTAATGGTGGCCACAGGTGGGACTGCTGGGGTGGCGGGCTACGCTCTGGGCGCAGGGGTGAAGACTGGTGTGAAAGCTGGGGTCAGATACCTGCTCAACTCCATGAAGGAGGAGGACGACGTGCTGGTGAACCAGTTCAGCTGGGAGGAGGGCGTCATCACTATCCAGTAGACTGAAGCATCAACAAATCAGCCTCTGAAGCTTTGACGATACACACTGACATATTTAGATGCATTTTTAAAGACAGAGGATCAGTCTCTGTTAGCTCACATATTTGCAGAATAACAAATAATAATGGCAGACTTTTTATAATCTAGATTAATTGGAATACAAGATTACACATTAATATATTTTCTCAGCGGATTATCAGACTCAAGTTTTGAAAGGGGAATATAGCTTTCATTTGTGTGACTGTGCACACACAAACTTCATTTTACATAATTTAACACAAAAGCTGTTCTTATTATAATCACTATCATCAAATCAAAGCTAACAATGCAATGAGAATTCAGATAGAGTAAAAATAATAATGTCATTAAACATTAATTCTAAACAGTCCCAGTGATCTATAATCTCAAAAGCTTTAAGCCTTTGTTTAAAGATAATCTCTTTTTGTGCGTAATGGATAAAGTAGTTGAACAATTTATCATATTGAGCAGCAACACTGAAGAACTGGTCTCAGGAAACTATACCTTCAATCCCTCAACATTTTGATTTTGCCTTTTATCAGTGTCGTTTCCTCTGTTCATCACCTTGTGTTTCTTTTCTCTTCCTCCCATCAAATCCTTTCACCAGTCAGAGTCACATTCCCAGCTCTGGTGTCATTGCAGGGACAGTAGATTGACAACTAAATTGTTTGTTATATATGTCTTTTTTTCTTTCTTTAAATGTTAATAAATCGTTTATTAAATCTGTGTGTATGCAGTGGTTGTCAGTGTGGTAGTTCAGTATATTATCTGATTGAAGCCTGTTGTGGGCAGTAAAAAAGTCTGCACTTCATCATAATAAATTATATTTTAGACTAAGTCATTTGTGTGCATTTTAGCTCATGACCACATAGTGAGTAGTTTCCCAGACTTGCCCTAATGGTAGCCACAGGTCAGCCACCATTAGGGTAATGGTGTCAAGTCTTTATTTTATACTTGATATCTAAAATAAAGTCCTCCTTCGAGTGAATCATTTCCTAAAATATACTGTTGCAAGTTAACTATGACTATATGAGCTGAATATATTTCTTTGTGTAAGTAATATTTTTACTCTCTGCTCTTTTAGCTGGACCTACATTATTAGTTTAATTAGTTTTTTGATTGCTATTTTAGACATTTCATGCTTTTATTAGATTTATTTGATAGTTGCAGTGGAGAGTTGACAGACTACTACCTATTAAATTGTTAGATCTAATAGCAAAAATAGAATGCAGTATTCATAGTTATGTTTTTGTTTATATATATAATCATCTGTAACTATGAATTATTGGCTTTTGAATCACTTAAAGAGTGAGGTTGTGCTGCCATGTTTCTACTGTAGCCCTGGAGAAGCCTTTTTGCTTTTTTATCTGTAAGTGGCAGACCATGTAAGTTTGCTTGGAAATGAAGGGTAATAAAATGCTTGCTTAGAGTATATATGGATGGACGTAATGAGCCTCCGACTGCTTTGAAGGCTCAAGTTTTGCATTTGCATGTCGCTATCTTACTCTTATGAGTAAGTGACTGAGAGCCTGAGTGTGCTACACATGCTAACACAGTAGTGACCTGTCAACCATAAGATTAAAACATAAACTGCTTCGTCTATTTTACTCCGAAAAGGACCATAATTTACAAAGGGAACTTCATGTTTTGATGAAGGAGACTTCAGACTAGCAACTGAGACCACAAACACTTTAGGAAACCGTTTCCTGAGGTAAAAAATAATCAAGTGAGAAGCAGGCTCATTTTTTTCATAGACTTGCATAAATAGGACTTCTTGAAACCAGAGGGCTGCTCCCTGCTGGCTGTTAGGATGAATGCAGGTTTAAAGCACCTCTGTGTTGGCTTTGCTTTTGTGTAGGATTTATGGCATCTAAGGAGGGAGAGAGCAGATCACAAGTCAAGACACTGGATATTCTTGATAAATCCAGTGTAAGTTTTGCACCGTACTTCTAACTTCTAATGTTTTATCGTTTTCTGTTTTACTTTGGAATATTATTATGGCTCAGATAAATAATATACTTGTAATATTCTAATATACTTGCCTGTTAAGGCTTTTGCACTGAGAACATTTTGACATTGGCCAGGAGGAAAAGCACAGAAAAGCTGATTTTTAAAAAAAACCTGCTTCAGCTTAAGGCTCTTGGTATTCTGCACACTGACACACGGCTATGGAGATAACAAAGCCATCACACCGTCTGGGCCTGTTTGAATCTCTATTTGAAGCCTATTTAAACTCAGCTGACTGAGGCATCTGTTTAATTTGCGCATTCTCCCGTTTCTCCTCCTGC
Organism: Dascyllus trimaculatus; assembly: GCA_024666655.1. Classification (NCBI taxonomy): domain Eukaryota; kingdom Metazoa; phylum Chordata; class Actinopteri; family Pomacentridae; genus Dascyllus; species Dascyllus trimaculatus. Next base: position 17,388,758 of record CM045450.1, read on the forward strand.
GTGCAAGCCAGGACATGCAGGTTATGTGAACTCATTTCTTTGTCTGTCTTTGTGCTGGCCCTGTGACAGACTAGTGAACTGTCGAGGCTGTCACGTTCTCTCGGCTAATTCACACCTGAACAAGATAATCTGACATGAGCAGATGATTTTACAGAGCATGTTTGCTAGTTATTGATGCACATTAGCAAGACGTTTTGTCAAAATTCTAGATGATCATTACAAACAGAAAAATTTACAGAATGATAGCATGTGTACTGTGCTGTCCCGTGTACTTTGTGCTATGTAAATGTTTACCAAACTGATAAATCTGTATTTCTCAATTCAAGTCTATAATTCAAACTTTCTCCGTATATTTGTCAGTTAGGCAAATGCACAGTTAGCAGCTACATACAAAATATGCAATAGGCTATAAACGCATTGCATTTGCTCTCTAAACCTGTTGGACAAATAAGGACCAAGATTACTGTTGTGTAATCAAAGAAGAGGAAAGAAAATCCAGTATGCTAATGTGAAAAAAATATCATGTTGAAAAAAGCTTCACTAGTATTAGATTAGATAAATTAAACTCAGGCATCCTGAATTTCTACAGTCCTCTCTACACATCCACATGGTGATAAATCTCTGCAGCACGGATTTTAATTTCATTTTCAATTATTCAGAACCCAAACTGAGACTGTCATTTCTACAATGTGTCAAGTGTGACATCTGCTGGTGAGAGTGGAAACTGAGGAAAAATAAATGCATTGTCACATAAGTAATGTCCATCAAAGGTCAGTTGCACTATCTAGGTGGAAAAGATTATACTACCAAAGATTCATTTTACTAAGTATAAGAAATAGATTACCTGCAATCCAACATAAAGACCCAAATAGACACAAAATGTTGTATAAGAAGTAAATTATTATTAAAATAATTACTTAAATAATATTTACAGACTTGTGGTACTTGATCATGTGCTTCGTCATGCTTTTCTTGCACTACATTTTTGAAGGAAATTGAGGGTTTTGCACACAATGATCAGCCTAATCCTAAATTTAATTCAGCACAATCTGCACATCTCCAGAAAATTTGATTTATTGTGCATTTTCACATTAAATTATATTTTAGGTTAAGTCGGTGTGTGCAGACTTGCACTTGATACTTCCCCGGACTGGATACTTAAAATAATTAGGTACAATATACTATTATTCAAAGTTAATTATAACTATATGCGCTAAATTTATTTCCTTTTTGTCAGCAATATTCTTATTATCCATTTTTGTAGTGTGACTTCAATCATCTAAAATTCAGTTTTGTTTATTATTTATAGTTGTAGTATTTATTTATACAATATTTATTTGCATTTTATTTAGTTTATTATTATTATTATTATTATTGACATTTGATGCCTTGATTTATTAAATAGATCCAACAGAAAGATAATAGGAAGGTTAGAAAGATAGAGATGTTAAAATAATTATTCCTACCTGGGAACATTGAGGACCATTATAGGCATCTAAACTTCAGACCACTCTGGAAATGTAATTTTAAAGGACTTGTGTGCAGGAAATATGGAGATTTTTTAGCAGTATGCATAAATATGTTTTTATCTGTGTATAATCACGTGCAACTATGAATTGTTGTGATAAGAGAGATAATGGGAAATAAGCAGAATATATAAATTAACTTTTGTTATTTTGAGAGGCAGTGTTGGAAGGAATGCTCTTGATATCTAAAAGTAATGCATTCAAAAATGCACTTAAGTAAAAGTACTATATTTCATTTTTAATTTGGTGAAGGTGTAATTTATAATTAGCAAAGCAGAAGTAGATATACTCAAATAAAATACAGATAACTCAAACTTGTACTAAAGTGCAGTACTTGAGTAAACACATTGCTCTCCGTAACTGAAGAGAGGTTTATCGGGAATCCACAGCCTGGTTCTGTGGTTATTAGTGAGTCACATGCTTCCTTTGGTTCATCACTTTCACAACGTCATTTCTTGGAAATTTTTACAGCGACTTCGCCGTAAGTTTCTATTTTGTTCACCACGCCCCCTCCCTATTGATTGACAGAAAAATGTACCAATAGACCGTGCGGAACTGTGCACGGATTGACCAATCAGCTGTTAGCGCTGAAATCACGAGGAAACTGTGCGACTTCTTTCGACATTTCGGCGCTTTAACTGCTTAGACAGCAGTGGCTGTAGAGCCAAAATGGCACCGGGAGTTAGCGGTGGAGACCGATTTAGGAGGGATAACTAATGTCCAATGAAACAGACAGTGAAGTAAAAAGACGAAGGAAATAACAAAAACACGCCTTCACGGTTGGCACTTGTTTTGTTTTACCAACAACTAGCAGCAGTCGTAGCTTCCCTGAGCAGAGAGCTAGCTATGCGCTTGTCTTAATTTAGCTGTTAGCTTACCATATATTTCAAAGTGGATTCGCACTGACAACTTAAAATAAGGTGAGTAAATGTGTTTTTGCTGTGGTGTTAACAAACGTTCCAAGAGCTAGCTTAGCTGCAGACAAACTTCACTCGGTCGTATGATTCAATAACGTGTAAAAAAAAATACTTGCAGACATTTACTTGCTATGCAAGAAGTACATAGTTAGCATTCACAGCTTCGTACTTTGTTTCCACAGCTGTTGATTACAGACTTGTATGATCCGTCACATTACATTTTAATGGAATTCTGTTTTCTTAGTGCCCTGATTTTGGATGATAGTTTACCTCTCTGTGTACATACATATAAACTGCTGTTAACTTGATGTCAGTCTGTCTTTAATATGAATGCTGGTTGTTTGTTTACGTGTCCCTGATTGAACCCAGGATGGCACAGTGGGACCGACTGAGGCAGCTTCCTCCTGTGTACATACAGCAGTTACATGAGCTCTATGACAGAGATGGCTTGCCTATGGATGTTCGGCACTACCTGTCAGCCTGGATAGAGAAGCAGGAGTGGTAAGGCCTGATATCATTCATCTCACATCGTTCAAGAGTTACTCTGCATGAGCTTGTTTATAAAATTTGCTGGTTGTCGCTGGTCCTGTTTTTCCTTCTCAGGCAGCGAGCAGCACGGGACCATGACTTTGCTGCAGTCCTATTTCAGGTTCTGCTGGAGAATCTGGATATCCAACACAGCCGCTTTGTCCAGGAGGAGTCATTCTTACTGCAGCACAACATTCGGCGCTATAAACAGAACTTTCAGGTTTGCAAAATAAAAACAAAAATGAGATTTTTGTTTTAAATTGAAAATTTCCATTATGAATACTATTACCATAATAGTCCTGATTAGTCTTTACAATGATTTGCATTTCATTGCTACTTGCATTTTGCCTATGTCAAGCCAATGATTGTAAATATCCTGTACGCACCCTATCTATATGCTGGCTTGTATAATAGACAAAGCAAGATATTTATTGTATTTATGGAGCACTTTGCAAACATTACAGCTATTATTGCCCTTATTATGTTGGCTGAATCAGTAACTCCTATGTTCATGTGACTGCTCTTTCCAACAGAGGTATCTTGATGAGCCATGTTCTCTGGCAACTACAATCCTGTGGTTTTTGGAAAAAGAGAAAGAAATCCTGGCTAGTGCTGATCTCGCTGAACAGGTTGGAGACACACTTCATTTACTAATTTACTTCATTTACATTTACTTCATTTGCTGCTCATACAACATTTTAATAAAACAGCATGCACAAGAGAAAACATACACATTGATGAGGAAAATGTACCAAACACTTGGTACACATGGAAACACTTTGACATCTAGTATATTTACAGACAAAAATATTATCATATGGTCACTCTGTATTAGTTTGCAGTTATTTAGAAAGGGCCACATGAACTGAATATAAACTGCATGACTCAGTGTGTGGGCTAAAAAGTGAAGATTTTCCCTCAAGCAGATATACTCCTTTCACTGACGCTTTCACTGTCTGGGTAACAGCATTACCCCTATCACCTCTGGAAGAAGAAAGACACCGTTGTATCTGCTCCTCCTACTGTTTTGCATTATCTTAGGTCAAGCTTTTGCAAGTAGAGCAGGAAGCCATGGAGACGAACAGTCAGCAGGACCTTGAACGTAAAATGGCCGGCCTCAGGAATGAAGTACAGGTGCAGATTATGTTGCTTTGTGTTATCATTCTGGTCCTTATAGATAAAATGTACCACGGTTCAGTCATTAATTTTGCTGCTTTGTACTTTTTTGGCTGTAGTGTATGGAACATACAATGGTATGTCTGGAGGAGCAGCAAGATGAGTTTGATTTTAAATTCCAAACCCACAAGATGGAAGGTAAGCAGATTAAAAAGTTGTGGTTTTATTTGCATTTTGTTCAAGAGTGAGTAATACAGTGGTCTGAATCACAGCTACATGTTCTCCTTTCTTTTGGTCTGTCTTACATGGAAACTGTCTTCTTACTGTGGAAACTGTGGTGCAGCTGTGGTTGACGAGGCCTTGAAGAAAGAACAAATGAAAGTTCTTCAGTTCCTTGCCAACAGACTCAATGACTGCAGAAAGGTATGGAGTCATTATGAGAATTACCTTTGTTCAAACATTTTTTGTATTTTTCTTTCATTTTTTTGTTTATAATCACTTTATAGAGCATACTGTCAGACCTAAATAAGGTCCTGGATTGGACTGATGATCTGATCAACCTGTTGGTGAAGAAGGAGCTGGTGGAGTGGCAGAGGAGGCAGCAGAAAGCCTGCATTGGGGCTCCAGACAATGTTTGCCTGGATCAGCTTGAGAAGTGGTATGTTCATCTTCACCTGCACCACATCAGTCCTCATTTTTGGTGTTCATAAATTGATCTGTAAATTAATTACTAGACTGGTGAAAAACCTGCAGTCATCATTTTAATTTGATCAAACCATAAAGTCAGGGCAGAAATTGTGAAACTGTGAGAGCTGAAATTTGAGACTTCCCTGATTCTATTATCAGCAGCTCTTTTGATGGTGTTTTCACAACCCCTTTTTCCATTTTCATAGACCTGTGTGGACACATTTACAGCTGCTCCTTTCCTGTTGTTTTGCAGGTTCACCTCTGTAGCAGAGTGTCTGTTCCAAGTGCGGGAATTTCTTAGTAAGCTGGAAGAGCTGGCAGGAAAAGTGTCCTATGACGGTGATCCTGTAAAGGCCCGAAGACCTGCACTGCAGCAGAGAGCAGATACTCTTCTCAAAGAATTACTCAAGAGGTCTCTCTTTTTGGACACAGTTGGCCATGCGCTCTCACTCTTTTATGATGTCTTTGCATAATTTTGTGACATAATGTTTTACTGTTACTTTAAGTGCCTTTGTGGTTGAGACTCAGCCATCCATGCCTCAGGGAAAAGGACCCATGGTTCTCCGAACAAACGTTCAGTTCTCTGTCAAGACCAGGTCAGTGCTACGCTTGCTCATCACATGATCCTTATGTGTTCTGTGGGGACTTTTGGGTGGTAAATTCTGACAGTGCACTGATAACAATGTGTTAATCAATAATAAATTTCATAATAAGATACATAGCAATAATTCTGATAATAGTGCAGGTGAGATCACTGGCAAAAAGCAACCAAGATATTTGAAAGAGTGCAGTTATAGTAAAGCTAAACCTGCAATATTCATGTTTTGAACTACAATTTACTACAGCCCAATTCTGTAGTTGACAGCTGTTCATCACATGAACATTGCAGCAGTTCTAAGATAATATGAGGATAATAAGGAGAACAATAATAACATTATGCATCTCTGCAAAGCTCTCTGTTACATTTTTTCCCCAAATGTGACTTTAGTTTCTCACTTTTCTGTTCCATGTAATCTTCAGAGTTGCTGGTTTCCTATTTGTTGCATTTTACTGTTTATTACCGAAGTAGTAATATCTTGCACCTGACTGAATATTTTCAGACTTCTTGTCAAGTTTCCTGAACTGAACCACTCCATGAAAGTGGATGTGTCCATGGACAGGTGAGAATTCTCCTTTAGACCTTTTTCCTTTAGAACGCAGCCTTTAGGCCTTCACTTCAAACAATAGAGGGCGATGTTTTATTTCCCCCCTGTGGTCACTGCTTTATTTTTCTTGCCCTTGAAATTAGGGAGCCTCCTCAGATCAAAGGGTGAGTACTTTTTAAGGATAACATCAGCGATATTTCCAGAACAGCTGTGTTATACTTTTACATTTGAAGTGAATTTGTTTTTAATTGAACCTGATATGTTTGTAGATATCGCCGTTTTAATGTCATGGGGACCATAACCAAGAACTTAAACATGGCTGAGAGCCAGAGTGGAGGCATGGTGGCAGACTTTAGACATCTGGTGAGTGTTAGTGGTTTTAAATGAAAAAAATCTTCGGTGGCAACTGGAGAAACACTCCGTAACAATGAGATATGAAACATTCCATGCAATTTTGACATCTAACTCAAAGGATGAACACTGTTATATATTTAACTGTTCATGTTGTCAAGTACACAAATCAAACAAGGCAGCAATTTGAAATTACAGCAGTCATCCTTTAATGTCAGGTCACAATGTTGAGATTTTATTAATATATTAAGAATATTTAAAGAGTAATTCTGTGTTGTATTATTTGTCTGCAGACTCTGAGGGAGCAGAAGTCTGGAGGTGGCAACAAAGGAGTCAGTGATGTGAGTTGACTTTGACAACCCTCAATATACCATCCCAGCTTACAGATTAATTCAATAATTTATAATTCAACAAAATGTTACCAGCTGAATAATGGTGTGTTTGGTGTTCTTCAGATTTCTCTGAGTGTTACAGAGGAACTACACCTCGTCTATTTCAACACTGTATTTGAGCTGAAAGGATTGACAGTTGGGTTGCAGGTGAGTTTCTTCAGCTTCATTTCATACGGCATGGCTGGCTTTAGAAAAAATATAAATAGTTCAGTATAAATATTTATCCCGAATATATGTTTGTCTTTATCATTTTGAGTATGGAGCTGTGACCTAAATAAAAGTTCTGTGCTACACATCCTAGGCCTGCTCCCTCCCCGTAGTCATCATCTCCAACACCAGCCAGCAGCAGAGTGCCTGGGCGTCTGTCCTCTGGTTCAACATGCTCAGTCAGGATCCCAGAGTGAGACATCACGTTTACCAACACACATGCTGCAGAGACTTTAGCAGTCAAGTTGTCATGTAATACAAGTTACAAGCCAGAAATGTGTTTTTAAAATTTTTATTGATGTGGGTCTGTTTTTCCAGGATGTCATATTCTTTGCCAGCTGTCCTGGAGCCCCTTGGCCACAGTTTGGAGAGATGCTGAGCTGGCAGTTTCTGTCTGCCACTAAACTTGGTCTGAATGCTGCTCAGCTGGAAATGATTGCACACAGGCTCTTTGGTAAATCCTTTTAACGTGTTCTGCTTTAGCTGCTTGTTGGCTTAGTTTTGTGGTTTATTAATTGGGCTGAATTCATCCATATGAGTCAAAGATGATATCAAGAAATGACTTGGTCTGGCTTAGTTACAAAATGCATCTTGCAATTTCAGAATACCTCATCTGACATTTAAAGATAACAGCACTGTTTATAACTACAAACATGGTAACAGACTTTGAACTGTACTAAACAGTATACACATCTGTCAGTGATTAACCAAAATAATTTCTGAAACACTTAGGGGACCTCTGCTATTTTGTTTATCCTGTTGCTTATTAGAATAAGGCTGACAATAGATAGTGTTCCCATCGCTGACCAGTGTGGGTTGAAGTCAATTAGTATTCTTTTGTGATCTTCTCCACCAAAGATTTGTTAATTCACTTTTCTTTTATCTCTTAGAGACAAAACTAGATGTGAAGGAAGACTAATTAATTTCAAACTCAATACACTGTGATAAAAAATGCTTAGAAGCTCTGAAGGGCACTAAATTATGCTGTGCAACTGCTATCACAATCTGATGAATCAATATGAACTGTAAGCAAGTCCTGCTGGTTAAGTCTTCCTAAATTCAAATACTGGATATAAATTAACCTTAACAGCTGTCATGGATCCAAAAAAGTTGCAAGAAGTAATGGTACAGTCACACATTTTAGCCTTTATAATGCAACTTTAAAACTTTTTTTCTCACCAGGGAAGCAGCCGAACTATGACACCTGCAAAGTAGCATGGTCAAAATTTAGCAAGGTAAGCACACTGAATCCTAGAAAATGTTTTTCAGCATGGCTCGATGGATTAACCTTAACCCTAAACACTGGACACAAAATATCTCAGATCAAAAACATCTGTACATCTCAACTTTTAGCCATCTTACATTTGATTTTGTTTGATTTTGGTCATTGCAGCCTTTGCTGAGGTGCTAGTGTGGCTGTAGATTATTGGTCTTGTTAATTGATTATGAGTACATTTTGTAGGTGTGTACTAATGTCTTCTTCTACCGATTCTGTTACAGGAAAATGCTCCTGAGACTTTCTGGGTGTGGTTTGATGGCATTTTGATGATGGTGAAAACATATCTGATAGACCTGTGGAAGGAAGGGTATGTTTGTGAAGCAAATCTAGGTTTTATACAGAGTAGAGTCCAGCTTGATTTTAAGCAAATTATCTTAAATTTAATTTTGGCTTGGTTCCTTTTTACTGTACAATATTTTAATGTTATGCATGCAGTAAGTATAGGCAACTATACTATAGCAATATTATGTACATTACCTTGTTAAAATACTGGTTCAAAGTGATTTTGCATGTTCAAATTCAAAATCAGATTCACATCAACACTCTTGTCATAAATACAATAATTCCTTTCTTAGATTTATTATGACAAGAGCATTTATGGATCCTGAAATCATTTGATCATGATCTCAGAAGTTATCACTAAGTTTTAGCTTGATCAGTTTTGAAAACAAAGTCACGTCGGTTTGAACTGCTATCACTAGTATGTGCTCCTAATGCCTAAAACACCGGTCTTAGGCATTAGACTGGTGTTTAGCTCATGGCTTTTATTGCCTTAAAAGTTTCCTGTTCAAGTAAAACTTTCTGTCTGTGCTGCAGCCTCATCATGGGTTTTGTGAGCAAAGGCAAAGAGAAATCCCTGCTGAAGAAAAAAATGAGAGGAACGTTCTTGTTGCGCTTCAGTGAAAGTGTCATTGGAGGAATCACCTTCTCCTGGGTGGAAACCACCATAACTGGTGAGATGTTTTATGTTTATGATGATTAATAATGATTTCTTTTAGTCCTAAAATGGTTGCAGACAGAAATACAAACAAGCTGCCTGTCACATGAGTCAAGCTGACTTTTCCTGTGCATCATCCACTGCCTGCTTTAGGCGAACCTGATGTAAAGACAGTCCAGCCCTTCACCAAAGAGGACCTCTCCCAGATCCCCTTCCATGAAATCATCAGGAATTTCCAGCTCTTAGAAGCTGATAATGTCCCTGAAAATCCTCTGCTCTACCTGTATCCTGACACCCCGAAAGACAAGGCTTTTGGAAAATATTACACTGAGAAGACTGGAGGTAAAGGCACCAGATGATATTGTAGATACATTTTGCTTGCCACCTAAATATTTTATGGAAAAGAAATTGACCCTAAAACTGCTCTGGTTAATGTTATTTAAGTGGTGTTGTTTCTGTCCCATGTTGTCAATACAGTTACATTATATGGATAGTGTGGCTACATAATATGAACTTCTTCTCTTCCAGATGACAGTCCTTACATAAAGTACATCAAAACCAAGCTAGTGTTTGTTTCAAAGGAGTAAGTATGTTGCTCATATTCATTCGGGCTGTTTTACAGTGTCTGGCTTGTGGGAATTAAAACAAAATCTGTCCTTTAAAGTGAGCAACCTAAAATGCGCTTCATCTAAGAAGTAGTGTAGCCGCATCCTTTTAAATGTCATGAGCAACTGGTTGTAATGGCTGTTTGTTATTGGTCATGTAGGAACACAATGGAGGCTAAGTCACCCATGCCCTCTGACATGGCACAGGGTGAAGGCCTGGAGCCAATGAATGGCCCGTGTGGAGAGGCAGCTGGTGAGTCATGGCTCTCCCTGCTGTCCAATCCAGCTAAAAATGTCATCAAACAAATTGCTCTCCTGCCATTAAAACGCTCTTCCACCATCTCTCTTTTGGCCTTGTGTTGCATGAAATCAGTGGGAAACATTCTGTCTAAATACAGTAGATGTCAGAAGACAACTACAGTATCGTTGAACTTAAATCTGGTAGGGAAGTTGGGTGCTTCTGCTACATGCACGCATACTAATAGTCGGCTGTGTCAACCTAAGATCTAATAGGTGTGGGGGTTTCTAGCACGTGTGTATTTTTACAGCATTTTGAGTTCGCTTTCTGATGCTTTTCCGCTTTGACAGTGCTTGGTGTAATGACTGAAATTAATTAGAAAACTGCAAATGAAAATGGCATTTGGCCATAAGCAAACACCACTAATGATCATTAATGGAAATCAAAGATAATTAAGCTATTATTACTATTATTATGACTATTATTATTATAATAATTATATAATTATTATATAATTATAATTATTATACAATTATAATAATTATATTCTTCTCTACAACAAGAATTAAATGTTGTAGTAGCAGCATTTAATCTTATTAATTTCCGTCTATTGGAATTCAATTTTGGAAACGATCCGCCCTCTACAGCTCAATAACTAATTATACTTCATTGTTTGAATGCATACAAAAACTGTAAAAGCAACAGTTTGCTGTTTTACACAGAGTAATGTGTGACTGTTTTGTCACCATGAGTAGTGACTGAGATAGTTGTTGTAAACATGTTAATTATCAGGCTTTTAGGGTACGTTTTTGGCAGATTTTTTAAAATCATTTGACTGTGATGGGCTCACTGTTCAGCCTTGTTTCCACACTTTATGGTAAGTTCAGCTCTAAGGTGCTCAGTGTGGTCTCATTTGTAAAGGGCAACAATGGAGTGGTATTAATGTTCTCATCTAACTCTCTGCAGTAAAGCAATCTGGATAGACTTATTTCCCAAAATGTCAAAGTATTCCTTCAAGAATTAAAAAGGATGTACTTCAGCAAGTGAGCTATTAAAAGAACTGAAAAGACCGAAGAAGCATATCATATTTTTGTCACTCTCATTTCTCCATTAAAAGCAGTAGCACAAATACAAAACACAGTCATGACAAGAGCTCTCTATTGTTGCTTTTTCTGCTTTTAGAACAAAACGGAGATCCTCTGAAGTTACCTCTGGAACCTTACGACCCGGATCCAATGCTGAGTAGCTCTGTTGTTGGACTCCAGGAACAAGATTTACTGATAGATCCCAACAACCCCATTGCCTTTGCTGACATCCTGCCAGATGAGCCAGTGCTGAATGATTTCAGTTATCAGGGATTTAATGGCCTGACATCAGGGTTGAATGATTTCAATCTTCAAGGATTTATTGGCCTGCCTCCCCAGTCCTGTGGAAGCATTTTCCAGTAGGCATCTGTCTGTGTAACCAAACTACTGTGCATCACTCATTGTCAACTTTACTTTCAACTCTCTACATCACAGCATCCACGGCACAAAGTTGTTCTGTACATAGCAGAGCTAGTGTTACCACAATAGTGTGCTTTTAATTCTGTTTCATTTGAAATGCTTTACATTCTATTTGATAATTATGACCAACATTCAAGAAAAATGTATCAATCAGCATTTACAACTTGTTGCGCACCTTTAAATAATATTAATAATATGATCCCTTTTCATCATGTAATTATTGTGACTGTTATTTGAAGGCATAAATGTGAGATAAATAAATGAGCTGGACTCATCTGCTCTATATTTTGTAGTTTGGGGCCCTGTTAGTTTAAGATCAGGCATCTAAAGTATGTTCGAAAACTCACCATGTAGAGTTGTAGAGTGGGTGGCGTGAACTGCACTTAATTTATTATTTTATTATTTGTTGTCAACCCTTCATTTTTGCCACCTTCAGCCTGTGATTAATTGTACTGGAACATGGCACTTCTTTTGTTTAAGTTATATATTAACCTTTTCCATTAACCTGCTCATTTAGATCAAACTGAAACATTATCACCAATAAAAGGGAAGTGACTGACTGTGTGTTCTGCTTATTAGTGAAGTTGTGTGATAACAAATGTGGGAAGTTGTTTTCAAATTTAGATCACAGTAATTTAACAAGTCAGCTTATTTTAGACTCTGGCTCTTAAACTCGCAATAATCCAAAATGGAAATGGAAATAGAAGTTAAATCATGCAGCCCTGCAGAGGTTTTATGCTCAGATGTATTATTTCATATACTGCAGATTATGGTTGAGTTTTTGTTTTGTTCCTCAGCTGCTGCAGCTGTTTTCAACAAACAGATGTCCCAAGGCAGAAAGCAAGAAGCAACCTAAGTTAGTAATTGACCAACTAACGAAAGAAATGTATGTTTTGTTTAAAGAGAAGTATACACCAATCAGCCACAACATGATGACCACTAACAGATGAAATGAGTAACACTGATCATATTGGTACTATGTGGTGTTCTGCTGGAAAACCTTGGATTTTGACATCTGTGTTGATGAGACTTAGACACCCAAATACACATTGTCCCACAACAAGCACACTCCCTCATGCAAATGGAAATCCCAAATGTCACTGGCCTACCCCTGCAGGAAAATGCACCCCACCACATGGAAAAAACATCAAACAACGACAGGAACATGACAATGGCCCAACATGTTGATTTGACCTCCAAACTTCCTACACCCCATTGTGATCAAGCATCAACAGGATGCAGTGGAGCAAGTTTGATTGACAGAGGCCCCACTGCACAAGCCAGAGTACCCAAAGGATCCTCTGCCAACATCCTGGTTCCAGACCCCATAGGACACCCTGAGAGGTCCTCTTGTCCAACACAGGGCGACCAACATAATATTAGGCAGGTGGTCATAATGTTATGCCTGATTGGTTTATATAGTTTTTTGCCAGGTCACAGTGAAACCAACTCTCGTTTCTCTGTGCTACTCGGCTGCACAAGAAATTTTACCATGTTAAGTTGAACATCTTTAGTCTTGTATATGTCCATGTTTTATTATATAAATCTATATATCATTTATCCTCTGTATGGCTAGAATTAGGCTATGTCATTTATTTTTTTAAATTAATATAACACCAATTTCAGATGACTTTCGTGAGAAAACTGACAGTGGAACTATTTTTAGCAGATCAAGTTGTGTGACAGTAATGATGAAAATATTCAACTGCGGTTTACTGTCTGGTCCACAGTGAAAATCAAATGCACTTTGGATCAATTCTCATGGAACTTGGAACAGAACTTAGTATAGAAACTCACTTTGCATACTAATATATTAGGTTTTTTATTTCCACATACCCTCCAGTCAAGTTCATGCCAGAAAACATTTAAAACCAACTAATTTGATCGTTGAAAACTCGTGTTTCTTGTTAGCATTTAGACTCGACAAGTTGAATTTTAGGCAGCATTTTTTTATAGTAATGTTGATAAGGAGATGGGAGGAAATGAGTGGAGACTGAGATGAGAATTAGATACTACAAAGGTACCTGATTGGACTCATGGTTGGTGCCTGAACCCCCTTCATTTGTCTGTGTTCTCTGACATGTCTCAAAATGTCCATGATTCAAGGGATAAACACTTTCAGTTGAGGCAATAATTCTTGTGGTACTACTCCCACTGCAGAACTAACATTACCAGTACTAACTAGGTAGTATTACTTACTGTCTTCTTTACACAAGTCCTGTTACCTGTGTGAAGATTTTAAGGTGTTGTTATACTGTGTTGAGCCTCTCTCTGAGATCTTGCTGATTGCACATAGAGGGGTCACTAGCGAGGTCCAAGATGAAACTGGGGCTGCGACTAATTCAATTATTTTATCATCAATGCATCAGACATTACAGAGATGTACTGATAAGTATCCTCACCCTCAGGTCTTTAGGGAAAGTCCTCAGATGCGGGATGTTTCCCAATCAACAGTCACATTAACAGTCAATCTTCGCATTGAAATTTCAGTTTTACATGTAGCATATACTAAATGACTGCAGTGATTGTCAGAACGATTCACAGGCTAATCGGTTAATCAAAGGTTTAAGCTCTAGTTCAAACTGACTGATCTTTGAGAGCAGAGTTATTAATCAGTTTACTACAATGGCCTGTGTAGAATCTATAACTTTATCTGAGCATCACGGCCTGAACGCTAAATAAATAACTGCCTCAACACAACTCAAACATGCATCCACATGCACACGCTACCCACTGAAGGAATGATAACCTGAGGCTTTATTATTATTAGTCATACACTATCAGAGTAGGCAGGTCAGAGTCAATCATAAGTTCCTGAGTCACTGAAATGAGGCACGTTGTGTCAGACAGGAGTACTCTGTCCTGATTTTGTAACCCTGGTGCTTTTTTATATGATGCAACTGACACATGTGGCGATGATGTGTCAGCTTGCTCAAAATTCTGAATGCAACTGAAAAATGTATATTACAAAATAAAATTTATTATATAACATAAACGCGTGTAATCTTTAGCACACAGAAAACATAATACAAAAGCAAATAACTGTAAAACATTTAAATGTAAAAAAAGATTAAATTGTGATGTAAATACAGCTTAAATGTTGACAATATAACAAACTAGATTAATTACATAGAAAAAAACTTTGAGGTTGAAAGTGGCTGAATGCAAACGGATCTTAAAATGTCAGGACAATAATTTCAGGCCAGGTTCATATCAGGAGTAAAATAAGTTTAAGGAAATCGAGATCTCAGAGTCTGCCGGCAGGTCCAGAGACAAGCGAAAGGTGCTGCAGCCCTGGTGAGCAGCACATGGTAGGCCTGTCGAAACTGTCGGTTCATGACAGCATAGAGCACCGGGTTAATACAGCTGTTGAGCCAAGTGAGGTTTGCACAGAACATGTGCAGTATCTGTGGGGCACGATTGTTTTTGTCTCCTATGTTAAGCAGCATGAAGGGCACAAAACAGAACACAAAACACATGAAAACAGTAAAGCACATCCGTGTCACTCGCTTAATTTCATCATCTCCTGAGGCTGAGTGGGAGGTGGGAGCCGCAGTGATGGGAGCAGGTTTGATTGAAGGTGGTGAACTGATGATGTCAGGGGTTTGGTTGTTGGCTGCTGCAGAGTTTTGAATGAGTTTGGATGACTTTTCACTGGGGATCTCATCTGTACTTCCAGCCAGGTCTCCCTGGCTGCTCATGTCAGAGGTGCATGTCTTTACCACACCACTTTCTACACCACTGTCATCGGTCCCTTGAGCTGAAGGTTTTGGTTTCCGTCTGGATGAACGTCGGCTGATTCTGTAGCGGAGCAGAGCCTGTGATGCAATCAGCACACGTCTGTAAATGAGCAGGTAGAATGCGCCAACACATCCCAGACCAGCAAAAAAATAGAGAAACAGCAGGATGGTGGTGTAGGGGCGACCCCTGGTACGATGGAAGCTGCAGGTGCAAACCTGTGGCACAAACACATAGACCTGCCACAGTGGACCAAAGCTGGCCAGGCCGAGAGTCCAAGCTGAGATTACAAGTAAAACAAGTCCAACGTTAGAGAACACACGATCAAACACAGCCCTCTTTGCAACCAGGAGGTATCTGCTCACTGCTATCAGGCAGAGGGTGATAATGGACACACAGTTGGAGAGGAAGAGGAGCAGGCCGAAGATCCTGCACCAGAGCTGACTGCTGCGCCATCTGAGGTGTAGGTAGGAATCAACAGAGATGGGCTGCAGTACGGTGCAGTACAGGAGATCAGCTACAGCCAGGTTGACAATGAGCACATTGAAGCGAGTTCTCAGACGTGAGTCTAAGACGAAGGCCAGAATGGTCATCAGGTTCCCCACCGTGCCAGTGATGGTTACAGCACATCCCCACAGCACAGCAAAGTAGCGGTAGCCAACGACTGAAGGACTGTAGCAGGAGAAGAGGTGGTCCTCTGTGTGGTTTGTGTAATTCATCAGCATTCTGTCAACTGACAGGAATCAGAATACAGGTTAACTTCTTTGTAATGAGCACACGGAAAGTTTAGCTCTTTGCAGCGTCAGAAGTATGTGAGCTGAAAGAGGAAGTTACAGGTGGACCAGACAGTTCACCACTTCCTGAAAATGTAACTTATGTTTGCCACTTTGAACTTCTACTCATTGTTTTGTATCATTATATTTTTGTAAGCACAGTTTTCTGCATCTTTAAACTGATTGGACTCAAGTAATTTAAAATTAAATAGTCTAAAAAATGTCCTCAATGTTATCCAGTATAAATGATATCTAGTGACAAAGAACAAAAAAAGAAACAGATTTTGTGTACAGACTGATATCAAACAAACGGCCCTTTCTGTAAGTTACTCAAAATTCAGAAATTACTCATCATAACTCTCTCATCTCTTTTTAAACATTAAAATGTGATAAACCTAATAAACCTAGTAAAGAGTGAAATATTTGTTTATAGTTTCATTTGTAAGACTAATAAAATTCCCCATTTAAAAGAAAATAGTCGTAAAGTTCTCACCTGAAGAGATATCTGCCAGCCTTTGATTGCCGATGTGTATCTGTGTCTGCTGTCTTGTGGTGAGCTGAATGTTTCTCTTCCTGCTGATGTTACTGTTTGTGTGCCTTCTCTGTGTTGCCTAAATACCCTTTACATGATGAGATGATGTAAAAGCGGGTCTCTCCATTTCCCATGCAGTTTCAGGAAGAGAGATCTTGCAGATTTCCAAGACTACATTTAAAAAAAAAAATCACATGAAATAATACATTCTCTTAATTACAGATGGGTGAAAAATTAAAGGAAAAATAATGAAGAAATGGGTGAAGAAATACAACAGAAGCAAGAACAGTTAAACTGACAATAAAATATAGAGGGATAATATAGTAGAGTTGTAGTGCATAAACACTTTTTACTAAGATAAATGCACATCTGAAAGTTCAGCAATGCAAAAACCACAGATATGTGGAAAAAAAGCGATGTGGTTAGATGAGTCATCGTCCACCATAGAGTGCACGTGTGGCATACACCAAAAGAAGGACACAGGCCTGAACACTTCACCCTCTGTACTGATCCGCTGGTTCTGTTACACTGTGGGGCAGTTTGCTGGCATGGTTTGGGTCCACTTGTACCTTCAGAGGGAGGTGTCACTACAAATCAATACAAAGCTGTTCTGAGTGATCACCTTTAATCTATTATGAAACATTCAGTCCTGGTGGAACTGGGGACTGGTTCAAGGTGGCACAAACGTTCTCAGGAACAGCCCCATAATCAGCACTTTCAGACTTTCTGTTTCTATCATGGTGTGTCCTGAGTTCACCAAACCATCAAGAAACAGGAGTCACTGAACCAAACGCTACTTCTATGAGCACTAAGGAAATAAAACAAGGAAGGTTTGCTGTGCCAGCCTGTATGGTGATTTTTATGTTACAAATAGTGACGTTGGAGAGGAGAAGGCTGTGACATAGGGGAAACAAAAATAGTTAAAACTGAGACTTGTCAGTTTTACATCCTTTTTCTGTTTTTAGTTCTTTGGGCTCTGAAGCACAGAGCCTGAAGGACTATTATAAAACTACTTAGAGTCTCGAGGGTGTCATCAGTTTGCACTTGACTAGTTTAGAGGATAAACAAACTCAGGTTATTCGCCACTTGTGTGGTTTTATTTTTAAAGGCCTGCTGTACCACCAAAACATCTTTTGTTTCTTTTATAAACTACTCAACACTGTTTTTTTTTAATGAAAGTGAAATAAATGTATTGGTATTTGTATTGGCCATCATCCAACAGATCATCATTAATCACTGTGTAACTTAACTGCTTTTTAATTCTAGTGTTTCTTTGCTAAAAAGAGGATTGAATGCATGATGTGGCTTGAATAATATAATTAAGCATGGAATACAAATACTTGCTGTCATGCAGACAATTATTGAGGAACATTATCCTGCCATGCTGTTTAAAGCACCTCATTAAGACATTAAATCTTTAAGTTCAACTGTGCAACATGTTGCAGGTGAGAAGAGTCTAAACATTTCCATATAGACAATATACAAACAATAATCTATAGGAAGTAATCAGTAGCAGTGGCCACAACTTAAATGAAATTACTAAAGAAACTAAATGAGTTTATTTTTCTCACATTGCCATATACTGTACACACACTGTATTTATTTCTCTTAGACAGTGAGTTTAAATAATTATAGTTGCATAGAATTTGGGTGGCATTTAACGCCTTCCTTGTAACAGTGGTGATAAATTAGTGATGGGCACATAAAAGCTTCGACACCAAGCACAGTTTTGCCCCTCTCCTGCTGTGTGTAGACTTCCTCTTTTCGTCACACAAGGAGTAAATATAGACCATTAAGCAAAGTGTGAAAATCTAGACAAGCAGAGCAATAAGTCAGTTACAGCCAAATGCAGAAGTAGGACTGAAATTGTCAGTGACTTCACCCTTTAGCTAAGAAAGACAGAGATAAAGTGTTGCTAAAATGCAGCTAACCAAGCTTATGTTGTTAACACTGATCTACACTGGCTGCATACAGTAGATGTAATGAGCCACTGGACAGATAAAAATAACGAGTGAGGTAGTGTAATGACTTACATTGTCGTTAATGTTGCTGTAGGCCAGATAGTCATTTTGTAAAAGCAAGGACTGCAATGTAGAAGTACAGAATAATATTATTTTTTATGTAACACTCAGTTTATTTAAAGCTAGAAACTATTTCCCAAGTTCTGCTTTTTTAAAATTGTTGATAAAGCTAATAAAATAATCACAATTTGAATTACATACAGTGTTCTGGAAGATAAAAATAAGATCTACAGCTGAAAACAATTCTGTAGTAAACATCAGTTAACACGTAGAGTATATGTGTTATTAAATTATTAATGATGTTCATTTTTTTATAGTTGCTATATATCCATCTATATATTATTAATAATATTGAGTGTTTATTCTATGCAGAAACAGTAAGCTGAGCCATGTTATGTGTCTTCAGCATGCAGCTGAATGTCACTTTTCTTTTTACGCTAAATCAATCTCATCAGTAAACAGACTCGTATTGTCTCAGCGCAAACTATCCAAACCCTCAGAATTAAATCATATTAAAAGCTTTTTGTATTTATTGAGAGAAACAAATTACAGAGTTATGCTGTATCCCTGATCTACTCTTGAAGAAAGCTTTTTAAAATACAAGTTTTTACAGGTAGAATCATTGCACATTATACAGTTACTAAAGTTAGAATGTTACCTAACCCTGCAAATGCTTTTGATATTGTACATTTTTGACAATAATATTCCCCTTAATTAGGTGAGGATGACAGCGACAACTGAGACATACAATCAGCAGAAAGAAACACAGCATCCAACTTTTGGCAGAACTTTTTTGAGAGCTTCTTCTTCTGAATCATCACATTTAAAACAGCTATACTCTAAGAGACAATAGTTCCCTCTGACAACCACAACAACAAAAAAAACCCCAACAAACAAACAAACAAACAAACAAACAAACAAAAAAAGTTGTAATTTACCTTTACTCACTTATCCCAAAAAAGCACATGTTCTCCACTCAGAATAAACAATAAACCAAACATAAGTTCATTCCAGACTCTCCCTCTCTCCTCAGTCCCCTTGGTTAAAACCCAGCGAGGCTAATTAAAACTACCAGTCCCCAGTCAACACTCTCACTCTCACTCTCAATGCCAACACTGATGCCAGGATTTTACCTCAACAGAGAGAATGATCAAGAATATGGACAAAACACACCCAACTAAATAACTCAACTAAACTTAACTCATTATATAGAACTTTTTTTGGCAGATCAAAACATTAAAAACAACCTTTGAACAACTACTGAACTTAATTAGTGTCTGAGCGCATGCATAAATGCATATGGGAGTGTATTTAGAACTGTGCACCTGTTTAATGAGAATGCATCGATATTTGACTGAAAAATCATACATTTCCAAATATTTCCTTTTAGAAACCTTTAACCTGGAGACAAAATAAATTTTCAGCACAAATCTGTTCATCTTGTGTCAGTTTAAAAGAAACTGGTAAAATATTCCAACTCAGGACACCAGGAATTTTTGTGGCTGCATCATCACATCAAACAATAATAAACTTACACCGATCAGCCACAACATAATGACCACTGACAGGTGAAGTGAATAACATTGATCATATTGGTACTATGTGGAAACCTTGGATTTTGACATCCGTGTTGATGAGACTCAGACACCCAAATAAACACTGCCCCACAACAAGCACACTCCCTCATGTAAATGGAAATCCCAAATATCACTGGTCTACCCCTGCAGGAAAATGCACCCCACCACATGGAAAAAAAAACATCAAACAATCAGGAACATGTTGACGAACAATCACACAAGATATTGATTTGACCTCCAAACTTCCTACACCCCATTCTGATCAAGCATCAACAGGATGCAGTGGAACAGGTTTGATTGACAGAGGCTCCACTGCACAAGCCAGAGTACCCAAAGGATCCAGTACCAAAGTCCTGGTGCCAGACCCCATAGGACACCCTGAGAGGTCCTCTTGTCCATGTCCAATGGTTCAGAGCATTTTTGAGCACATGAGGGAACCAACACAATATTAGGCAGGTGGTCATAACGTTATGACTAATCTGTATACATCTATATGTAAACTGTAAAAATCCAACATAAAAATTAAGATTATAGTTAATCATCATAAAAGAATCCCAATAATGATACACAGATGAACAGTTTACAGTGATTCTAAATCAGTGAAGCTTTCTAGCTTGAGAAAAAGATTATTCATTTTCTGCCTTATTCAGACAGGAGATGTGGGGGAAGAGAGGAGAGGAATAACATGCAGCAAATGCTGCTGCCAGCTTGGAATCAAACTGTAGATGCGTCCTCACCTGTCCGCTAGTGTGTCGCTTAACCCTCTTAACACGTTGTTTCATTGTTGACAATGCCTTATCGGTTTGCTTAACAGGACAGATGATCAGCGGTGTAAAGTTTTTACAACCATCATTAACACCGGGACTGAAGTATGGAAAAAGTTTCTCAGTGAAGGAGCAGCCAGTGAAAGAGTAGATACGAGCTGCAGCATTTACATCATAAAAGGAGACCAGACCCTCCTCATAATCCACAAACACTCCCACCTTCTCAGGACCAGACTCCACAGAGAGACGGACTGGAGGGTCAGCACAAGCTTTGTACTCATTTCCATTTCTCAACCAGACAGTCCAGAAACCATCCTGAGGTTTCAGTTTGATCAGTCCCTTCCTGCTGATTGACTCTCTGGAGATTCCCAAAGTCCAGTCAGTCTTTCATGTAACCTGGACCTCAAAGTAAAATCTACCTGAGGAAAAACTCTGCTTTCCCAAGACATTAATGCATTTAGAAAATCTCTCTGGATTATCTGGAAGTTTCCTCCTCACACTGCAATGCTTCACCTGTTTCCCATCACCAAACAAGAAGAGGTTAGGATGTGCTGTTTGAGGATCAAGAGTCACATCCACTGCAAACTGCTGGACCCTCTTCAGCTCAGCCTCAGCGAGCAGCTTCTTCATTTCTTGCCTGAGCGTCTTTTCCAGCTGAGCCACAGCTCTCTCTACAGTCCCCTCATATGACGGAGGATAGACGCTGACTTCCGTCTGGTCCTTGGTGGGTGGAGCAGCTTTCAGAGATGGGAAGCTTTGGAGGAGGTGCAGGTGGTCTTCAGAGTTTGAGAGCTGCTTCACTTCAGAGCTTCTCTTCATCAGCTCAGAGATTTCTTGTTCCAGACCTTTGATGGAGTCTTCGGCCTGTTTGTCTGCTGCTTTCTGTTCATCTTCCACCTCCTTTAGGAGCTTGATCAGGCCTCTGTCAACAGACTTCTTCAGAGCAGTGAACACCTGAACACCTTCTGCTTTCTCTCTGTCTGCAGCATCTTTGCTGATCTTCACTGACTGTTTGATCTCCTCAATCTTCAGTTGTCTCCTCTGGATCATCTGCTGAATTTCAGCCTCTGTGTTCCCCAGCTCTGCCTTCTTTACTTTACATTCTTCTTTCAGGGGGAACAACATCATAAGTCCTGTGGTCTAAAACAGAGCAGAGCACGCAGATACACATCTGGTCGGTCTTACAGAACAGCTCCAGAGGTTTATCGTGCGTTGTACACACCCTGCCCTCCAGGTTTTCCACAGGCTCTATCAGCTGATGTCTTTTCAGGTGTGATCTGGTCAGATGAGGCTCCAGGTGAGTCTCACAGTAGGAGAGCAGACAGACCAGGCAGGACTTTAGGGCCTTCAGCTTGGTTCCAGTGCAGACGTCACAGGGAACTTCTCCTGGTTTGGCAGCTTGTTGCTCTGAGTTGCTGGATTTCTGTTGAACTTCATGTCTGAACTTAACAACAATCTCAGAGAACAAAGTGTTGACGTCAAGTTCAGGTTTAGTTTCAGTTTAGTTCAGGTTTGGCTCATCGGACATACGAGGATGATTGCTCTACAGGGAAGCCCTCCAAAGACCCTGAGTTCACAACACTGAGTAAAAACAAATGCTAAAGATATGCTGCTCAGTCAGATGTAAGAAGGAACATTTCTGTGTGACAGCATCAGAAGTACCTCTCTATTGAGAACCATTTTGGACTCTGAGGAAAAATTAATACGACATCTTGTCACTCCAGTGTGAAAGATGGTCTCAGCCTGGACACTCCTATAAAACTGTTTGGTAAAAGTTTGCAAAAAGTAAAGGAGGTGGTGCAATAATAATTACATATAAATATATCATGTTGCATATACATGTAAATAAATAATGTTGGGCAGCATGCAGTCTCAGTTTGTTAGCTAATAACGGATTAATTTCCAAAACACATGCTTAACGTATCTTTTTTTTGGAACTTTTTATTTAAACGTTTGAGTCATTTTACATAACATGGCCTGACATAGGACATCGTAAATTAAATTATAGATACAGTAAAGGTAAACAATATGAAAATAGAAAGAAAAATTTAATAAATAAAATGATAATAATGAAAATAAAGATAAAAGCAGTAATAATAATAATAATAAAATAATATATAAGCCTACACATACTTAAAAAAAAAAAAAAAAAAAAAAACAGGTAGGGGGAAAAATATCCGCAGAAAAGGGTGGGAATTAGTGGCTAAGCATTATCACCCATAGAGGAACTTCTGTGATACTCTGTCTCATCAGTATCCTATCATGTCATTCGGCCTCTCTCTATCAAACACCGAGGTATCGTGAAACACATGTCCATCTTTGTTCAAAAGTGTCCATAGTGAGCTGCAGGGTCGCAGTCATTCGCTCCATCATGTACATTTTTTTCAGTCTCTGCACCCATTGAGCTGTGCTGGGTGGTTTTGAATCCTTCCAGTTCACTGTAATCATTTTCTTCGCTATCAATAGAAGAATTCTGAGTATATATCGCTGATCTGTATTACATAAATCTTTGGGTATGGCTCCTAACAAAAACAACATTGGTTCTGGCTGGATATCCAGCTCTAGAATAATATCAATCTCCTTTTTGATATTCTCCCAGAACCCTTGAATTACTGGACAGTCCCAAAAGATGTGCGTGGTGTCTCCTATGCTTAACGTATCTTAACCTAAAAAACCTTCAATGTTCTTTCAGTCCCGTGTGGAGATCTCCATACTACAGCCTTATCCAGGATCTTTTGCACAGCAGGAAGAAGAGCAGACAGGTCCACCATCGTTATATGCTGCGTAAACCTGGTCAAAGGTGTTGATTTGCTGAAAAGCAGTTCTGTAGATCTGCGTGCGATTGTCCTCCTCAATGACCCAGGTGTTTGACAGCAAACTCATTCTGAATTTCAAAAACTGAATTTGAATCTTGAGAACTGAATGCAGAGAACCAAATTTTCAGCAAGGATCAAAGACAATTTCCAGAGCAACTGAATAAAATTTCAAAATGCTACATTCGGTTTAAATCTAATAAAATTAATTTCAGTTTATGAAATTTAAATCTTAATCATGAGACTCAAATTCACTTTGTTTTACAATTCATTTATTAATATATTCAAGTTGATAAATTAAAATATAAATGATTCAACTTCAGTCCCTTGTGGCCCATATTTCTGCCCAAAGACACTGAACTGTAGAAATTCTAAAAGCCACAGTGTGGATTACAATGTCTGAAATAGCTTGTGATTGTGTGTGTTGTGTATTCTTGCAATTTGACGTTTGTGGAAGAATAATACAAATCACACAAATTATATATCATCTTGGTTTTTATTATTTACTCCTAGTCACAGTAATACACTTTATTCCTGTAGAACTTTTTGTAAACAAGGTGCTTTGGAAAAAGAAAAAAGTATTATTACTATTCATAATACAGGCAAATGCAAATAATAACAGAAAGCTAAAGAAGACAAACAGTGAAAAAAGTTACAAAGCTGAGCAAATGTGACACTGGCTTTAAATGGATATAAAATATAGTAAACAATTATAAAGTTATTTTTTACAAATGTATTTCAAAAACGGCACAGATGTAGTCTGTATGACTGCAGTGAGTAAAAAAAATACCACCGTCTGGAGCTCCAGCTGCAATGATGCATCACCTTTTGTTAGAATGGAGACATGAATATGACAGGCAGAGCAACACCCACAAATCTAATGTGCACAGGCACATGTTGGGCAAGTACTGCTTTAAAGTGGGACAATAAAACCATTCGACCAGCAGAGGGAGATGCAGATTACAATGGCTGAGTACTGATGACTACTGAGTTGAACTCTGAATGTGTGGTACTAAAGCTGGAGGGGTTATAACAAGATGACAAACCAATATAAATAGCTGAGGTAAGAAAAGAAAAAGTTGTTTCAAAACTGTTCACGTCTGAGTCTAAATGTTGAAATGTATTATTTGGAACCAACATTACACATCACATCACTTTACAGTGATCCTGGAATTAAGAAACAGATATTTTTTTAATTATATGAAGCATGACCAAGGCATCTAAAATGGTTGACTGAAAAACACATATCTAAAATTAGCATTTTATTTAAGGTATGTATGAAAGCTCTAATGCGCATATTCATTGTGCCTGTTTTTTTGTTGTTTTTTTTTAATTTTCAAGTTCCTTCCTCCTGTTTGTTTCCCCTTCCTGCCCTTTGTGGTTAAATGCAAGCTGCTTTACATAAAAGGGTACTTCCGAAAGTTCTCGGTCTGACCAGAAAGCATCTCAGGAGAAAGACTCTTCTTGCATTACTTTTCTCCTTAAACTTCTGCAGCTGCATTGTCCTGGAGCAACTGCATGCCAGCTCAAAACTTTCCTCTCCTTTTTTTCTTTGATTGCTTCAAACATGTGAGTTTCTGTGCACGGTGATACAAGGCTTTATAGTATACAGCTGTGCCCCTAAATGGGAGTTATGCCCCTTGTTTCTGTGTAAGAAGTACCCTTGTAATTGCATCAGAAAATCTTATCGACAAAACGTCTTAAAGTTTCAGGAAGTGTGAACTGTGCACTGGGTCCAGAGGTAGGTGAAGGGTGCAGTAGCCTTAGTAAGCAGCACATGGTAGGCCTGTCGAAACTGTCGGTTCATGACAGCAAAGAGCACCGGGTTAATACAGCTGTTGAGCCAAGTGAAGTTGGAACAGAGCATCTGCAGTACACGTGGGGCATGGTTATGTCTGTCTGATATGTTAAGCAGCAGGAAGGGTACAAAGCAGAACACAAAACACATAAAAACTGTTAAACACATCCGTGTCACTCGCTTTATTTCCTTATCATCTCCTGAGGCTGTGGAATGGAACGTGGATGCTGTATTTGTGGTAGTGGTGGTGACTGAAGACGGTGTGGGGTCAATGTCAGGGTGAGTCTCCGCCTCCAATGACTCCTTGACAGAAGGAGTCTGTGTAGAAAGGTGGGACTTTTCACAAGTTAACTCTCTACTTCCAGCCAGGTCTCCCTGGCTGCTCATGTCAGAGGTGCATGTCTTTACCACACCACTTTCTACACCACTGTCATCGGTCCCTTGAGCTGAAGGTTCTGGTTTCCGTCTGGATGAATGTCGGCTGATTCTGTAGCGGAGCAGAGCCTGTGATGCAATCAGCACACGTCTGTAAATGAGCAGGTAGAATGCGCCAACACATCCCAGACCAACAAAAAAGCAGAACAACATCAGGATGGTGGTGTAGGGGCGACCCCTGGTACGATGGAAGCTGCACATGCAAACCTGTGGCACAAACACATAGACCTGCCACAGTGGACCAAAGCAGGCAAGGCCAAATGCCCAAGATGAGATTACAAGTAGAACAACTCCAACGTTAGAGAACACACGATCAAACACAGCCCTCTTTGCAACCAGGAGGTATCTGCTCACTGCTATCAGGCAGAGGGTAAAAATGGACACACAGTTGGAGAGGGAGAGGAGCAGGCCGAAGATCCTGCACCAGAGCTGACTGCTGCGCCATCTGAGGTGTAGGTAGGAATCAACAGAGATGGGCTGCAGTACGATGCAGTACAGGAGATCAGCTACAGCCAGGTTGACAATGAGCACATTGAAGCGAGTTCTCAGACGTGAGTCTAAGACGAAGGCCAGAATGGTCATCAGGTTCCCCACCGTGCCAGTGATGGTTACAGCACATCCCCACAGCACAGCAAAGTAGCGGTAGCCAACGACTGAAGGACTGTAGCAGGAGAAGAGGTGGTCCTCTGTGTGGTTTGTGTGATTCATCAGCATTCTGTCAACTGACAGGAATCAGAATACAGATCAACAAAGTGCTGTCAGACAATAAGCCTGCCACCACTTTAAATGTTGTCAGCTGGACCGTCCCGTAGGAAGGCGGAAGGGTGGCTTCAACAAGCACTAAAACAACAGAGAAGGAAAACAACACAAAAGCTCCTTTAACTGGCATTTGAGTTCCATGATTTAAACACCATTTCATCTGCAGTGAACTAACATGTACAACAAACTGCTTCATCATCATTATCATCATCATCATCATCATCATCATCATCACAATAATAACAAGCTGGTCCGCCTGTCCAATACCGATATAAAATACCTAAAGTTAAAGCCTGTAGTCTTGTTTGGTGCCTCTCTATAAAGTTAACGACCTGTAAAAGCTGCCATTAGCACAAACCGATGCCCACATGAGATGACATCGGAGTCTTCACATTTCAGAAACAAATACTTCGATGCTATGAAATAATAATAATATGTTATTAAAGGCACAGCTGGCACTGCAGAACATAATGATTTCAACAAGAGCTGCAACTAATAATTAATTTCATAATGTTGTGTTCTGTTGTATTGATCAACTAATTAAGTCTGTAGTCTAAAATGTCAAAAACTAAATACTAAGCAAAGGTGATGTCTTAGATTGTTTCTATTTGCTTGACTAACAGTACAAAACCCAAACCATTCTGTCATTATCAATGTAAGCACAATTATCAAACAGTCACAAAGAGTTCAGTTTCTCACCTCGAAATTCCTTCCACGGTCTTATGTTAATGTTTAGTCATTCTCTGCAGTTATCTTGTCCTCTGACTGACTTCCTGGTAGCACGTTGTTATACTGTATGTGCATTTTTTTCAAGTTGCTCTATAGCGACACATGACATGCTCACATTTATCTTTAGTCTTCTAATATTTGGGTTCCTCTGCTGCTTTAAAAATGTGAATCAACTGCACTTCAATTAAGTTAACTCAACTAAAAGCCTGTACAATAAATGTTAGATATTAAATTGTCAGCTAGTCACATAGCTAGTGGTTACAGACAGATATGCTTTCTTTTTTTCCTTCTTTTTCTTTTTTTTTTTTTAACATTTAACATTTCGCAGTCTTAAAAGTTCCCTGTTCATTTAACATTAAGAAATAATAGCCTTAGTGGTTGAAGCCATTTGTAACCAGTCAGTACAAAGACGATCTATGAGGCAGCTGCTGGCCACAGTGAGATAAGTGACAGCTGAGAGTACAGATGTAGGGTATGAGTTCAGTATTAACGTTTTTAATGTTTAGAGTTGTTTTGATTATCATCAAAAAAAACAACTCTAACTGAATTTAACATGTATTAAAACATGCAGCTTCCACCACGTCTGTTTACTCAAGGTGCAAAAACCAAGATTCTCTGGAGAGTTTGAACTCTCTAACAATGGATCCTGCTTATGTGCTATAAACTCTCACCTGTTCAGTCATTCAACTCATCATTTTAAGTCAAATGAATTAAGTTGAATGCCTCAATTTATAAGGACTTTCGTTCTTAGGTTCTAAAGTGGTTGTCATGTCCAGCTCCTGCTGTTAGTCTTGTTTCAGTTATTTCGTTATTTCCTGTTTTATTTTTGCCGCTTCTGCCCTAATGTGCTCCACCTGTGTACGATTGTCTTCCTGTGTGTATATATACTCCCCCTTTCCCTCCTGTTCCATACCAGTTCATCTTCATCCTGACAGTATTCTAGCCATTTTCCCCATGTGTGTTTCCTTAGCGTTCTTTGTGTACCCGGTTTGTTCCTTTGGTTTTAGGCTTTTGTGCTTCTTTATTGTTTGTGTTGGTTTTTGCTTGCTTTTGGATTCTTGATTATCTTTCGCCTGCTGCCTGTGCTTTTGTGTTATCTGGATTGTGGTTTTTCTGGTTTCTTCTCAGATTAAAGTTTGCTTTATTTTCATTTTTACATCAGTTGTCCGTGTCTGGTCATCTCTCTGTTCTTGCATGATAGTATTAACTGGCCCATAATGGACCCAGCAGACCGTTTTGTGAACAGTGAGTCTTATGATTTTTTTGATGGGTCTAATCTGTTTGTATGGGGAATGGAAAAGGGCCTCCAGCAAGGATCTTGAAGAGGCAGCAATGTCTGTGGTGCACACAAAAGCTGCACAGAAGCCTTGGATGAGGGACGTATTACCAGAGTATATCACAGACTTCATTAACTTCCCAGCCTTCTTGCCCCATGTCAACTCCTCAGTCAGTCAGTCAGCACCCTGTTTCCCAGTCAACTTATCCAATGCCAGCTCCACAGCCAACCAACCACCAGCCTGCTAAATTTCTGCCCTCTCCTGAGTTAGCCAGATTTGGGCCTGCTAGCTTCACAGGCATTTAGAATGGGTTTGATTAACTTCCAGCCTGTTAAACACCAGGGAGTTTTAAGTCCCGTGCCTGCTAACCTTCAGCCTGTCACCATCCTCCGTGTCTAGAAATCACCTCTGATGCTGCCAAAGATTCTCCTTTCTGGGGACCCACGTAGCCATAAAGCCAACCCCCAATGAAAGCAAAGGTCCCTGACGTAAAGGAGGCTCCCAGTCATCCCCATCTCCATCTCTTCCTCTTTGTTGTCTTTCCTGCTAGATTAGGCTCTTGGACTGGACAGTCCCCTCACTGCAAATCCCCCGTTATCCCAAGCTTCAGATTCCCCTAGTATTCAGCATCACAATCCCAGCCAGCTCCAGAGTCTGCAAACCTCAAAATTACAGAGGTCCAATATATGTTCCAGCAGATACGTACTAAATCAGCCCGTTTCCTGCTGGATTCTGCCCATCATGATTCCTTCAAGACACCTCGACCTGGGAGCGCTTTAGAAGGAAGCCGTAGACAGACCACACCTCTCCAAAGTGCCGTGGTGGTCCCTGTTAGCCAGCCCTACTTCCTGGTATATTCTTTGTCTCAGTGGGTTGCTAATGCCTCAACTGTTCCTGCGCCTCAGAGTGTTGATGCCATCTCATCTGCCTCTGCCTCAACCAGCGTCAAGTCCAGGGCCCTCCTAGAGTCAGCTGACATTTCCCCTGGCCCAGAGACAGCTACAGAGTCATATTGTTGACACTGACATTGTTTCTCCTGCTTTGGAGTCAGCTGACCTCGCCTTAGCTCCAGTATCTGCAGATGTCGCCCCAGCTCCAAAGTCTGTGCATCCAGCTGGGTCCTGTCTGTATCTGGGCCTGTCTTGCCACTTTCGCCGGCCTCCAGCTCCATCTTTGCCCCCACTGCCAGCCTCCAAAGGAGCCCTTCCTCCACTTGAGTCGCCTCCTGCCTGGCCTGCTGCTGGCCTCCTGCCTGGCCTCCCAGAAATGTGAGTTGATGATGTTTTACAGTGTATGTCAAAACAGAAAATTACTGAGATTATCAAACTAAACTACTGAATAGATGATTTACTGTCATATATGATTATATATTTTTAAAAAATAAATCACCAATCAACATAGCTTACAACCATAAATTCAGTTTAATGATTTTTATATATATTTTTGTTTAAATTTAACAATTAGGAAGCCCCAACGTGAACCATTTCTCATTTTTTAATCTACATTTACAGCAACGTTTCAATACACTTCTCCTAAATAACATTTAATACATTTGTAGACATTTTCTTTTTATTGCAGTTAACAAGAAAAGTTAGTAGGAGTGCTTAAAGTATTGCTACAGTTTCCGTTTCCTAAAGCTTCCCTCTAATTTTTCACTAGCCATTGTGACAGTTTTCACTGTGGGTGATGTAGGGTTGGAGTACACATGGCAGAAGAGACAAACTAAACATTTTAACCCAACACAGTCCTATAGTACTATCAAAAATTGTGTGTTTTGCTGTTTTTAAAATTATTTTTGCATACAACTATTAATCTGTGTATGTGGTCCTTTTCTCTTCCTTTGATAGCATAATGCTGGTGTCTTTCCTCCCACTGTTTCCAGTTTCCTTCTGATTGTGATGAGATGTGGTCTTCCTTATGTGCACGTATTGCAATTACCTGCTTCCAAAGTCATGAATCCACTGACTTGCTGTGCTCACAGTGTTGAAAATTTTCCAGTAAGACACTGATACCTTTCTGTTTTGCGCAGTGTGGTGCGGAATTTTAAAAAAAAAAACTAAAAAATCACAGAACGTCCTTTAAAACGGATTTAGGACACATAGACTTCTCACGACAGACTTTTACTTGTGTGCTTTGTGAGACTTTTATCCACCCGGTTGCTCTCAGGGGCCCTTCAGAGGTGATCGGGGAAACAGTTCGACTGGTGGCATCATATCTTACAGAGAGGAGCTAACATAGCATGAGTTTCCCTCTTGTTATCTGCTTATTATTTTCTCCAACCTTACTGCATTCAACATAGTACATGAGAAACAACTCTAATAGCTGCATAGTGCACCAGTTGCTAATTACTGCCTCATTACAACTCCACATTTGCCAAGCCATAAATGCAATCAATGTGACTGCCTTGACTTGACTTCAGTTTTAAGACGTTGAGTAATTTCTACCCATTTGTTGTTCCTCTTTGACTTCCTGTTTGCACTCCGCAGAGGTAAAGATAGACCTCATAAACCAGCTGTGATAATGTAGACATACCTTATAGAGGAAGGTTTGCCTAATACTGCAGAACTAGTATGGGAATTGTGGGTACCTTTTTGTCTTCATAGGCCACAAAAGCAGAACTTTACAGTGGTACAGTCCACTATGCAGTGACAGCTACGATATGATGCCAACTAACTTCAGAGGCAGCTACTATATCTAACCCTAGTGGGCATGTTTGATAACATTAATGCTTTGAATACGTAATGAGTCTTTGCAGAGATGAGCATTGAAAACATAAGAGAGGTAGGGTTTTGAGTCTGAGGCTGTGGGTCACATAATGGATGAAGATATTTAGTCAGTTGCAGATTTGTGGATACTCAAAGAAGTCAGTGCTTGATGGAGACTTTAAGTTCCTCTTCAGAGTTTCTGTACAGTCAGTCTGATTGTGGCAGATAATGACGTGAGTGATGAAGGGAAACTGGAGAGGATGGAAACAAACATCTTTACACAATGCACCATGAAGAGTCATGTCTATGTTCACTGTTTTTAATTATAATGAAACACCAGCCTGAGCCACACCAGCCGATTTGGCTCTTGATGGCACATAGTTGCCGGCCTCCAATTCACAGTGTGCTTCTTCCTGATACGTTCCCATTCTTTCACCGTTAGTAAGGAGTGAAGAGGATTGGCCCGTGTGTGGTGCGGATAGGGCCTGGAGCTGGCCTCAGCAGGCTGAGGGGTGTTCCCTGTAGGAGGTGGTGATGGGGGTGAGGGTGGGAGGTCGGACAGGGAGGACGTAGTGCCAGCTGATTTGAGGATGCCGCTGCCGCCATCGCTGCAGCAACAGCCAGAGGATTTGGTAAAAGTCCGGCCCCCAGAGGTTTTGGAAGTTCCTTTAAGAAAGCCAAGGAAGGTCATAAGTAAATGTAAAACAACTTCAGCTATTCAATCTGACAGTGAGACAGAATGACTTAGTATGTACCAGAAAGTCTGTGCGCTTCTTGTGCCGACTGAGAAGAGGATTAGGTTTCCCTGCAACTCCATCACGATGCCTCCGGCTGGATATATGCTGGAAGAGAAAATGAGAGAGTGAAGACAGATATCGGATATTGATATTACATGTGAAATAATCCACTCTGTGTCTTTCCATGTGGGGTTTTCACCTGTTTCAGCTGCAGCTCGGAATTGACTCTGACGTTGCAGATCTCACAGTGGAAGGTGCGTTCCTGAGTGTTGGGGTCAGAGGACAGCTCCCCTCCCTGCTCAGGGCTGGGTTTAGGGCCCAAGCGTGGGTACGCTTTAATGGGTCCTAGTCCACTTCGAGCCTCCAGGATAGTTTTGTGTTTGGTACCTGAGTAGAACAAAGAAGAAAAGCATTTGCTACAGTTCTAAGTGAGGCCATGTTACACTGTAGTGCATAAACGCTTCTAGCTAGATTTTCTTTGCTCATATTTGTCTTGAACTATTATCCTCAGCTTTTAAAGTCTTCAAGAGTTAAAAAATGGAAATGGGAACATCTGCAACCTCCTGAGAATCTTGTGACATGATTGAAATCTCCACAACAGCTGTTAAATGGATCTTGTGATGAGATTGTTTGCTCAGCTTGTGCAACTTTGAAAATGCAGAGAACAAACTCTGCAGCTCCGGTTGTTATAAAAGCTATTCGGTTGACATGGAAGTTTTTTCCTATAATTGCACTGGTTGAGTGAGACAATATTTAACCTAGGTGCTGAGGTTTTTATTACCACCCATTCACACCCAGTCAGTCGTGTTTTTAACCTCCATTCTCACCACTGAGTGGCAGTAATGCACCTGCTTTAGTTTTACAAAACTAAAATGAAGAGCAAGTGAAGAACTTCCCTCTGAAGAGGATTCAGTGTTTCTGAAGTTACTTCTAAATGTGTATTTTTCTTGAGACTGTGCATATTCTGTACATGACGAAGTTGTGTTGGTCTAACCTTTGTTATGTGCCTCCAGTTGAGAGAGGGAATTGACAGCAACTTTGCACAGGGAGCAGTAGAGAAGCTTCTTGGCCTTCTCCTCCTCTGACTCCCCTGAAGACTGGCTGGGTGCTGGGGACGGGGTGTCAGGAAGACCAGCCGCTGCCGGATCAGCAGGGGGGGTGCTGAGGGCTGCAGAGGGGGAGGGAGAGGACGGCAAAGGCGTGCTGACAGAAGGCAGGAGGGCGCACTCTGTGTCTGCTGAGCTCAGTGTGGGTGTTGGAAGGCAACTGGGGGTCAAGGGTGGCTCTTTAGAGTTGGGACAGGATTGAGTGTCGTCTGTAAACAGCACAAAGTTTTCTCATCAGTAAATCATTTGTGGGAAACCAACCATCAATCACACAATTAACCCTCCACCCCCTGATGATCACAATACAAAAGAGTGAAAATAATAATGTGACCCTTCTAGCAGCAGTGCTGTGCTTGAACCTCTGTTTCCCTGACGGCTGCTGTGTGAGTCCATCTGGACCTGCCAGCAGGTCTGACCAGCACAGTGTGACATGACACGTTAGCTTGATGAGATTTTTTGTTTTCTGTCATCTAAATTTAACCAGGTGATTAATTCCTGAATCTTTAAATCTATATAGATAGAAGATATTAAAGCAGGTTGTTGCAAATTAATGTTGAATTATTTTCTGTTGATCAGATTTGCAGGTTTGTAGAGTTCAACACTCGTCTCTGGTTACTTTATATAACTTCACACTGCAGTCGTGTTGCGTGCCAGTTTGTGACGGACTCCTGTGTGCTTGTGTGTAACATCACATTTCACAGGTGATACTCACCCTGCTTATTATGATTAGGATCAGGCTCAGGGCTGGATAGCAAAGGGCCTGGTGGGGAGGGTGAGGCAGGAGGGGGAGGGTTCTGCTTGTCACCATCTTGGAGACGAGGTGTCTTGGATGTCTCGATCCCCTTCACCCTTCGAGCGTGGCGGTTCCCCTTATAGTGGGCCTCTGCCTGGCTCTGGTAAAAGAATGAGACATATATCAAAGGTTTACAAGAAATAAAGGATTTGATTTGATTAAAATGGTAATAAGAAAGAGAGCATTTTAGTTTGTTCACTCCGTTAACTGTCTTATGTTTTTTTGTGTCAAGACCCAGAGTCCTGATCCACCCAGATCCCACTAGACCATCCAATGTTTCTGGTAGCGCCAGGATTAGACGTGTGTCTTTCTTTTGCCAGTAGCTTTATATTCCTTCTTTCCTCCTTATAATTACATGTATTATCCAAAGCATTTAAAATTGGTGAAGTGAAGTGAAGATATATGGAAAACATGCTTGGAACTTGAAATGAGAGATTGAAGAGTGAAAGAGTAATGCTTTCTTTTACTACAACCACTACTAATGAGACAATTTTGGCACCTACAGTAACTCCTGAAATGTCCAGTTTGGTTGTATGTGACCATCAGATGAAGACTGACGTTGTGATGCAGCATCCAGGAGGGGATGATTTAAACTGTAGCAGTGAGGGTGAACAAGGTCTGCAAATTAGCTATGGCTAGAAGTCCTATAGACATTGCATCGATTGCATTTCTGTGCCTCTGCATTGGTGACAGCCATCGCCGGAGGCATTATGTTTTCGGGTTGCCTGTGCAAGGTCACTGTGACCTTGGAAAACACATTTTGGTCCATGACTCAAGAATTCATGTACAAATTATGATTTTTAAAAAAAATTCAAATCACTAATAGGGTAAAATGTTTATGTGATGATATTTTATATCTGGAAGGTTAAAGGTCAACTTCACTGCCACATCGTAATATAATATTTGCTAAAAGCACTGTTTTTGGCCATTATTCAACATCATATTTCAGGAACAGATGGGGAGATGGATATAAATTACAGATTTAGTGGGCTTATGGATATACACAAGGTAACTATATACATCAGCCTTGTTAAATAAATGTAAACATTAAACTGATTAAACTTTAAACTGAGAGTGTTTGTAACTGAGATGCTCATCCCTGCATTATTAAATGTTAAACTAAACAATGGATGAAAATACTAATTACTCCCAAAATTTCAAATATATTTTGACGCCCTGCGTTTTGGTGCATTACAGTGAAAGGCTGATGAGCTGACGCTTTGCAGCTATGATGTGCTGATGAGGCTGTCAGGGAAGATTAGCCTCCAGAATATTCTTGTCTTCTTTCACCACTGGTGTAATCACCAAACTGGCCTGCTGAGTTGATGATGATTACTGAGTGGTGGGATTATCTAAAATGTGCTAGAGGGCTGTGAGCCACCAGCGACAGTCGACAGTGGGCTACCGAGAGAAAACTTTGTGTCCATAAGTGTGCGCTTAAGACGATCAGTTCAAAACTCAGCAAATGGGAAATATGATGAGCTATGGACAGTTAAATCAGTCCTTACTATTGAGGTGTGGAGTCTGGGTTTTAGCTGAACAAAGATACAGTTGAAGAAAAAGGAGACAAGTTATTGGAATCCCTTTTAAAAAAATAAATTCTTTTTATTTTTTTTTTATTTATGGTTAGAATTGTTTTTTTTGCATTTGGTGGATTTATACTCTGCAGTTACATCATTGTTAGTGTCACAGTCTGAGATCCCCAAATGGATTCTAATTGTCTAGCTACAGCATCTGTAGAAAGTATTCACCACGCCTTGGAGATTTTCCTCTTTAATTGCTCTTCAGCATTAAATCATGGGCAATTTAATTTGGCTTTCTGATGAGAATTTAAAATCAAAGACTCTTTCATTTCAAAGTTAAAGCAGATTTTGACAAAGTAATGTAAGTTTATTAAAAACATAAAATATTAAAGTTTCTCTAGTAATTGTGATATAAAGACATCCGTATCTGGAAGGTCCAGTCACCGGTGAATCTGTGCTTTTGGCCACAACTACATCATGAAGGCAAAAGAACACTCGGAACAGTTCAGTGTAAAAGGGTTATTGGAAAGCATAGGTCAGAGAATGGATACAAGAAAATTTCCAAATCCCTGGATATCCCTTGGACTACAGCTAAATCCATCATTAAGAAATGGAAGTAATATGACACATGCATAAATCTGCAGGCCTTCCTCAAAAACTGAGTGACCCTGTGAGAAAGAGATAGTGAAGGAGGCAACCAAGACACCTATGACTCTTCTGAAGGAGTTACAAGCTCCCCTGGCTGAGATGTCAGAGATTGCATACAACAACTGCTCTTTGGTTTAAAGAGACTAATTTAGCTTTTTAGCCATCAGACTAGATCCTGTGTTTGGCTGACACCAAACACTGTACATCATCACAAACACACAATCCCCATTGTGAAGCATGGTGGTGGCAGCATCATGATGTGGGAATGTTCATCAGCAGCGGTAAAACTGCAGCGTCCAGATGTGCAAGGCTGATTGAGACTTATCCACATAATTTAAATGCTGTAATTTTGGCCAAAGATACAGCTACTAAATACTGACTGGAAGGTGCGGGGTGCAACTTATGCAAGGTTTTATATTTTCATTTATTTGACATTACGTATTAGAAATCTGTTTCCACTCTGACAGGAAATAATATTTTTTTGTAAATTCTGGTCAAAAAAGCCAAATTAAATTGACCATGATTTCATGTCGAAAACGAATAAAATGTGAAAACTTCCAAAGGGGGTGAATAGGCTATATATCCTGTATAGATAAGGGATTTCTCAAAAACAATGCATGGATTCAATCCGAAATTCTTATTTTTCATTTCCTATTCAGAACAGCCTCGCTGTTCACGGTTCAATCTCCTGCAGACATATCAAGGCTGCATTATGGTTCGTCTTACAAACTGAACATTTTGTACTGCTGCTGCTGCTTCAAATTAAATGCATTCAACTGGCAAAACACACGATGACTTTTGTTGTAAAGCAGTCACTAAAAACACAATGTTTATGAGCTGAGCACTGAAGGCAACTATCCATCAAAAATGCATCAACAAAAATAGACAACACTTTCTTCGACTATTTCAGCTGCAGTGACAATATGCTCATGGTTAAGGACAGATGTTTGTAAACCTGATATGATCAGGTTTAGGCAACTAAATCACAGGGTTAAGGTTTAGGAGAGATGGTGGTTTCAATTAACAAGGTGTGTTCTAGGTGCCAACTCTGTCATGCATGAAAGTCTGTCACGCTATACACCATAACCCAACCCAACCTCCACGCCCTTACTTTCTGCTTCACCACACAAAAGGCTCACTGCTCTGGTATTTAACATTGGCACTGAATATAAATCATGAACTGCAGAACTGTCCAATATGAAAATACTTCCTCGAGATACTGGGCTGGGAAATCAGTGTTACCCTCCAAGTCCAGATATCATGTACATGTGCACCATCAAATGAAATCAAAGGAAAGAGTGAGGTGTTAGGCCATAAATATAGTTCCTGTAAGCTCCTTATTAATGCAGTAATACAAGACTGTGTATGTGACTCTATGTGCATGTGTATGCACAAGCAAACACCTTCTGGAATTAGATATGCTTCATTATGCCAATAACAAGGCAGAGGGACCCACATAAAGCAGGTACATGTTTGGGGCTCTGAGGAAAAGGGGCGACTGGTACGTGTTGAGGATGCCTCTGTAAGCTGTGGTATTAACTGCCAATGATAGTCACCCATATAGCCCTCATCCTGATTGGTGATGACAGAATGGCAGATATAGCTCTGCCTGTGTAACTCTACTCCTCTGGCTGCTGCTCCCCAAAGCCCTGCAATTAGACAAGGAGATGAAGGCCTACAAGTCGACAAACAAATGACAGCAGCGACCTCAAAAGGATGAACTACCCAACGCTCTGTCTTTTCGTTACAATCCAAATTTCTGTGCTGCAGTTCTTTTGATTTGCCTCTCCCCTTTGGTTGTTTTCCTTCTTCTTGAGCTTTGATACTTTCACCGTCATAATGACCTTCAGTGTCTGGGTTTAAGAAATCAATGAAGGTCCGGCATCAATTCAAGCATAAAAAGCTTGACAGAATCCGAGGTGGGGGTGGGATGCAGTGGAGACAATGGGGTCAAAATTGATTA
The DNA here is from genome assembly GCA_024666655.1 of Dascyllus trimaculatus. Taxonomy (NCBI): domain Eukaryota; kingdom Metazoa; phylum Chordata; class Actinopteri; family Pomacentridae; genus Dascyllus; species Dascyllus trimaculatus. Next base: position 17,426,882 of record CM045450.1, read on the forward strand.
AGCTCATTCAATCATTTGAGCTAAGAGGAAAGGTAAATATAAAATAAACCACATTAAAATATAAATCATGTTTGGCACAGACGATAAAGTTGACTGAGAGAAGCTGCGAAAGCGCCTATGGAAAGGGGGATTTAGATGAATGAAGAAGCAGAAATGGGATTCAAGGAGAAAATGAGAGCAAGTGAATGTCTCTAAAATCCCTTTTCTCTCTAAGCAGGATGTGCTTTGATGTTTTATCTATAAAGCGACAAAGGCACAGAAAGCTGATAGAGCTGGTCTAGCAGCCAAATCTACTGTACGGAGGACAGACAGCAGCGACAGGAAGAGGGGGTGGAAAGAGGCTTGAGCGGGTGCAGAGAGGGAGATGGTATACAGTGTACCCCACAGAGGGGCAGCATGAAAAGTGACGAGGAAAATGAAAAGTTGCCAAACAGACAGGAGGTAGTAACGGTTTGTATGTGCCTGAGGAAAACAAGAAGAGAGAGAGAAGGAAAAAGAGAGAGCGAAAGAGAGAGAGGTGTCCACTATGGTACAGCAGTGGTGACGGTGGCTAATGCAGCATGGTGTGACGTCAACCTTGCAGCAGAGCTGAGCCGAACACTGGCAGGCTAATCTGTCCTCTGTGGCCTGAAATGAATTGCGGTGTTATAATTACAACATGTGGGGCTACGGGTGTAGCAGCAGTGAGAAGCACCTGCTCCTCAATGACCACTATCAGCCAGCCTTTCACTTTGTATTCGACAATTCCCATTAAAGAGCAGCCTCCCTCAGAGATTGGCATGAAAGAAAATGTTGGTTTTATTAATATGCTTTAATGCCTCATGACCTAAAGAGGACTTGATGTGAAATAATGAGTGTTTGCTTGCCTTTGAACTGCAGCACAGCCCAGACAGCATGAGTAAGCCAAGCACTGTACTGTAAGCAGAGTATTCCTTCATTATTAAAGAATGTCCACCGTGCTTTAAGCTCCCAGTCTCTCGGGTTACTGTGGAAAGTGCTGTAGAGCTGCAGCAGAGCAGATGCACGCCGCGGCTCTCAAGTAAAACAGCAGGTTGGACAAACAGGTGGCTCAGTATTAGACATCTCGCCGCATTACACAGGAGTGACATGAGACACCGAGCATTTTTATACATGCAGATTGAGTGAACTCCCAGGTGTTTAGTATGTAAATATGAACATGTAAAGTAAATAAAAGCACTTCATGATCATGTAGACCATGTGAGAACATGCAGGTCTGAGCAGGGAAGATATAATTAAGTGGCCCCTCACAGAGAGAACAGGGCAGTGTTACACAAGTTTCAGATGACTCCCTCCCCGCCTGTGTCCTTTACACACCGCTGCATTTAGAGTTGCAAGTATTTAGCACTTCATCACTGGAATGCAATCATATTTTTAGCCAGGCGTGTATATAGGACTTTTGTTTGATTTCTGCTCATGTTTGAGTTAAAGACTACAGTGTCAGGTCATAAACACCAGAATTTTCCTATCCATATAAGCCCTTTCAATATTGATTACATTGATTCAACCTCAGTGTTCAGTTGCACAGCATCTTCAACTCAGGACACGTGTGTCCTGAATTGACTGCAGAAATCACTCTGAGCTCTCTGAGAGCTCCAATTAAAGTAAATTATATTTACTATATATTAAAGAAAGTATATTTCTGCAGATAAATGCACAGATGCAACTTGATGAGAAAGGTTGTCACAAGAAATGTGTCATCTAAATTAATAGTTTGCACATAGGAAGAGCCGTCTGCGGCCGTTAAAATATATCCCCTGCACACATGTACTTAGAAACACAAACACACTGTAAAAGGCCCAGGACTAGACACACAGCACGTCAATCATGTCATCCGGTAGCTGGGTTTTGGATGCCCACATTACGAGTTATTTGCTTTTCTACTTCAGTTAACACTTATGCTTTTTAATGGAGACACTCAAATCCATCCTCTAGAGTTTCATCACTTCTGGCCCCTTTCAGTCCGTCTGCCTTATGTTGGCGTCATGTCGCCTGTCAAGAGGGAAATGCAGAAAATGCGCTTCATCAGCGTTAAGGTAGCTTTAAGGACGAGCTGTGGTACATCCTCCTGTTTCACACCAACCCTCACACGTATTACAACCGTCCATTAAAACCTCATCAGAGTCCACATGAGAACTAGTCTTGGTATCCTATCAACATGAAGACAGCCTGATACACAGTTCAGCCCAACAAAATATCTGCACGCACACAGAAATGTTTTGCAAATTGTTTGCTGTCTTTCTTTATTTTTTATCTTGATGCAAACTTTTGTGACAAAACTTACCTTCAAAACCTTGATACTACAGTGTAGCAGTACATAAAAAAATCCTACCAGACAGTCACGGTGTAAATTAAGCAAGCAGGGATTTCTCTGTCTCCCCCTTGCTCTTCCGTCTGGACAAGCTAAAATTGGAGCTGGGAAACTGTGAACCGAGTTTTCACCTGTTCCAGCTGTGCAGTCAATCACCAACCTACTTTGGGTCCAAGCCACTAACTTTACAGGTCATGATTTGATGTGTGCAAGGTGCAGGTGCAGTGCCTCAGGCCTCTACGTAATATCAGTAGCATGTTCTTAGGTTACACGAATTTCCTGAACCAACTGAACATTCAGTAAACTCCTCCTCCTCCCTGTGGTGACTGCTGCACCTTTTAAACTTTAGTTTCTTGCAAAATAACTTAAAAGTTAATTCAGAGATTCTACTTCACCACACTTTTTGTCAAATTCATTGAATGCCTCCCCACAGCTTGTTATTTGTCTATTCTGTATGTGTGTTGTAAAAAATATAATTTTATTTGTCAAAACTGCAGGTGACTTTGGAAAATGCACAAGGTGGCATTGGTGCTACCTACTCTGCTATTCAGTGCCGATAGATGGATAAGACTTGTTTCCACGGTTGGACCACTTTTTATTCATTCATTTTTGTTTTATTTTGTGACTCAAATTTAATTTTCACTCACTGTTTGGTGAAGTTTGAGCACCAAAACAACTTGTTTAATGTTAGAGAAGATAATGGCTCTGCACCTTTCCAGAACAAATAGGCAGTCCTACCAGATGTAGATTGTGGGTATGAGCCTGCTATTAGCGATGCATTTTACATGACTTTCCCCTTCTGCTCTCCTTCATATGTTGTCAAAATTTGCTACAGGAAGTAACAACAACCTCCAGGCTAGCAAACAGACACACTGACAAATGTAAGTTTTGCTGAGGATATGTATCATCATGAGGCGAATTAGCCATTTTAATCAGTCTTTGCCTTTGCCTCCCTGCTTGCAAATGGGCTGAGCAACGCCCAGGACAACTGTGACTGGTTTAGAGAAATACAAACAAGTCAGAGCTTTTCCCCCTTATAGCAGAACAATGGTGAGGGGCAGCCAGACCATTCTGCCCAGTACTGTGTCAATGCAGGAGAATGGTCTGGCTATATAGAACTAATACAGTGCAAACTTTGCTGCCAGAAAAGGACTTGTTTGTACTCTGTTCAGGTGTTGAATCACTCTCTCTGCAACCATTTGTGTTGTGGGTCAGTTAGTAAGATACATCTATAAAAGCAAACCCTTAATTTGAGCTACTTCAGCTCTCATACCTCCGAGTTGAAACGTATTTGACAGACGTTGCAGGAGATGATTGGCCGCTTTGTCTTCACCATAGGTGGCCCGAAGGTGTGCGTCATCACTGCTTTCTGGACAGGGTCCATCTGAGGAGAGACAAGCAGAGGTCACATCAAAGATTCAGCATCACAGGAGAAATTCACAGGGCAATGTTTCCTCTAACTGCAGTGCACCGAGAGCTGCCACTGAGTGAGCGTGGATGAAAGAGAAAGGTGTTGAAGAAAAAGTGCAGGTGAATGACAGACAGGGAGCCGTTGAGGGGGAGAAAGCTGCAAGATAAAAAAAAAAGCGGAGAGGAGCAAAGTGAAGAGGGAGCAGTGAATAATGTGGACAGGAAGGTGTGTGTTTTCTCAGCAGCAGCTGTGCCGGAGTTCTTGGGTGCTGTTCAAACGCTTTAATTCATGCTAGGGTTAGAGGGGCCTAATTACAGACTCCCTATCTCCAAGAATTTCTATGTTGTTGTGCGCAGCTGAACCTCCTTTTTTTCTCATCATCATACCAACCGTTTTACACAAAACAATAATTTCTCTGTGCACTTCTTTGATAAGACATCAAGATGTATTTCAGATAACTTTCCGTCTTGTGATTTCCGTAGAAATTAAATGATTTCCAATAATCATTACAGCACCAAAAAGCAAGAGGATAAAAGACTAACAGGAAAACGGAGCATAAAACATCAAAGCCATGGACATAGAATATCTTTCATATCCCGTCATTTCCAGATCGAGCAGATATGTGCCATGTCGTTCTGTTATGCAATGTTTACTAAATCATTTTCATTCGACTACAGTGGACTCGTGTGAGCTCTCTGACCCACTGGCAGGGTTCAGAAACCACAGCGCTGGGTGTTGCCCTCATTAAGCAGCCAAAAGTACACTGCGGTTTTACCCAGCCTCTCATCTCCAGCTCAGACTGAACGTGCGTTGCCAAATGAGAGACTGTTTACACTCTGAAGCTCCAGGCACCGGGGGAAATGGTATAATTGGTCTGAAAACTTAAACTCTGTGTGAATCCATTGTTCGAAATATTTATAGACTTGAGCCTCATTTTTTTCCCCTTCTTTTCTTCACTTCAGTCTCTAACTTGTGTCTCTAATTCACCTTGCTCTTGTTTGGTGTTTTTCATGCGGAGACCTGTAACATCTCCAGATTTGTTTACATCTGCACATTTGTTTCCGTGCCAACGCTGTGTGTGGGTGACTGCCTGTGTGTTCTGGTTGTGGGCACATATCTGAGAGTTTGTGTGGCAGCAAAGCCGGCAAAAACAAGACCCCCCATCTCATTGTCCTGTCTCTCTCTTCCTGGTCCCCGTATGTTGACTCTCTCTAGTTTCCCTTCACTGTGTGTCTTTTGCTGCCTTTCTTTGACCACCTGTTCTCATCAGGATGTCTTTCTGTGCATCTGTCCCTACTGTTATGACCTCATTAACCTATTAGTCCACTTTTTGTCTCCACTTTCACTCCCCCCTCCCTCAAACAGTGGAGCTTTTGTTTGCATGAGTAATTTAAACTGTGTCACAGTATGTACGTGCCTGCTTTCCACATATCTGGAAATGCTGTGTTTTTAATACACTCTAGGACCTCATGTTTTGGCATTTAGAAATTTAAAATCCATAGATTTCAGCACAGGTTAATTTGGTGAGAGGAGGGGATGTGTTTTTTGTAATCTTTTTTACAGTTATGTATGAAATCGCACATTTATCAATTAATAGGGGCAGCAAAAACACTTTAAACCAACAAATCTATCAAACATTACATGCTGCTATTATACCTTCATCAGTATAGTTTTGTAACTAAACTGACAAAAATCTAAACGGATAATGTAATATTTGATTAAATTCCATCCTTTCTTTTTAACATGGGGCAATAACTGTTTGTTGCCCCAACACGCTGCAATTCTACAGCAGAACCGATGTCATGAAACAACTCAGTATGCACTATATAGGAAATGATAATGGGCAGATGGAGAATGGAGTCCTAGATCAGAAATCACAGGTCAGTAATGTGTGACAAGTTTGCAACACATAGAGTTAATGAGGTTGTCGATCCTGCTTGTACAATATTGTCCCACTCTTTCTGAAGGGCTTGGAGAAGCTGGCGGACATGTCCATCTAGAGGGTACTGCAGATGTTTGAATCTGGTTATATGAAGACGTGTGTTGTCTTGTTGGAACATCAAGTGATGGCGACCAATGAACAACCATGGGGATTTCATCTTGATATCGCCATGTAAATGTAGATGTGTTCTTTGTCCTCGGCATATCCCTGCTCATAACATCACTCGTTCACATTCCACTCTCATCCACATAGAGCATCCCTGTACTACTGTAAACAAGATTCAGCAATGAAAAAGACCATCCTCCATCTTGCAAGTGTCTACAGTGGCTGCCCACTGAAGCTGTTCAGGTCTCCGTTTTGCCACTAGATCAAGGGCTTGCTGTGAGCAAGAAGACCTCAAACCAGCTTCCCTCAGGTGACTCCTCACAGTCTGGGTAGATATTATCTGGCTATACACACCAACAACTTCATAAGCAGTCTTTGTAGCTGATTGCAAAGATTTCACAGATGGACGAGCCAGATGTAACGATCCTGGGCTCAGGTGGTGGCCGTGGTCTGCAGTCATGTGGCAAATTGTCAGTATGAAAAGATTTCTTAGATAGCACATGACAAAGTTGTAGGGGGAGAAAGCTGCTGGTATGTCCTGACTGACATACCAGCATCCACACATGCCTGCAGCCCGTTCTGATCTTTCTCTTGTCATCAGTGGCATTGAGTCATTTGAGTAAAGCTGCATTTTAAGGTGGACTTTTGTTTAGTGTCTGTGTACTGGTCACACTATGTGATCATTTAAAGCTACACCTTACGTAGTGTGGATTAACTCAGTGGAAGCGCTCAAAAACTTTTTGTTGGCTAAATTCAACACTTTTTGAACCAAAACAATAGAAGGGAGCTTTGTAACTTTTTCTCTGAGTCAGAAAGAAAACCATTGCAAGTTTCTGTTTGGGGATTCTTGGTGATACATTGTTTTAATAAAGCAGACCAAACAAAGACAGTTGGCTACATTTCTGACTTCTGACTGAAACATATCTGAAGTTTTTGGTTCACGTTTACCTGTTTTGCTGACTGAAAAAGAGAAATGCAGCAATACAGATTTGAGAGATATCAATTTTTAATAAGCATATTGCTTTTACTGACATGACTGCTCCCGACAACAGCTAGCACAGGTTTAGCTTCAGTGCAGATACGTAAGTCACTATTGACTTGTGTGGTAAAAACGGCAACAAGAACATGATATCAAATTGAATCATGACATAAGACAATATATGGCACTTCAGATATCGAACTCCTGACCAAGTGTTCTTTTCTGCTTTGTGTGCAGCACATACAGGACCTGCACTGCCTTGTTTGCTGTGGTTCCCTTGTGTGTCGGCACTCAGTTTAAAAGATGGATGCTGGTATGAAAGAGGCATTTACCAAACACAAATACATTGCCTGGCAATTTTGCTGTATAAGAAAATGGATGGATGTTATGAAAATTCTAACTTCAAGGTGATTTTTCTTTCCTAAAATGAGTAACTGACACAGAAACCAATAACATCTACATTAACTTTTAGTCTTTTAGTGAAAAAAGTATTTAAAAATTAATTTAAAAATAAATTAATACTTTCTTAAAACAAAGAAGCATGACTGCCTCTATTCACTCCACTGAGGCTGTAGACAGAGACAGAGGTGAAGAACAGCCAAGAGAGGATTGTAGCATTTTATAATGTTTACATTAAGAAATAACTTTTTACAGGGGTTGTTTTGGAATACGAATGTTACCAGTAACACAAATATTCTCAGGCGTTACAGATAATTACAATGGGAACATGCAGTGTAAAAAAAAAAATCTGTATGGACAAAATTTGGCACATTTTCTCCGTACTTTTAAAATATACAAAAATATCAATAAAATTACAAAACAGACTGTAAATTTACATCTACTGTAAAACCGTATTAAAAACCTTTAACTTTGAAGAACCATATTCTAAATACAGCTGCAAATTTATCATAATTTCACAAATATTTCCTTCGATGAAACTGTTAAATTCAGCTTTAATACTGAAAATATATTTTTAGAATTATATACAATTAATGACGATCGATAGAAAAAGAAGTATTGGTTCCCTACTGTAATTTTAAATAGATTTGTTTTCTGAATTAAATGCATATTGTATAATTGCAGAAGTTTTCAAAATCAAAATGCTAAATAAATGTGTTTTCAAGCGTGTATAATATCTATAAGCAAATATCAAAATATAATTATCTATCTATATAACTGTGCTTCATATCATGTTGAATTAAGGCATAACATTTGTTGCGTTTATTGAAAATTACTATATTTTTATGAGATGGTTATATTGTATTTATTTAAAGACGTAGGGTGGCTGACATATTCAACCTCAGCTAAGTCTTACTGTTTTTGAGACTGCCTAACTTGCATTAGATTACGCTAATAAAAATATAGACTGGCCTATCGGGACTGGTTTAAACATCTATATGAAACAGTCTCAGTGCTCAGTTTATGTCTCGGTGCGAGAAGATGTGAACTACTGTATACTCTGGACAATGTTAAGGATTTGAAAACTGTCTGTAAACCTGGTGTGACAGACCTGATATGAGGTCTCACAGTAACTCCCAGAACTCCACACTGCACAGAAAGGTTTGTCTCCCAACAGGATTATAACTGTGCTTGAAAGAATAATCACAGTAATCAGGTGTTGTTGTCAGTTTGCCCTTCTCTGTGTCCTTTCGGTTCCTGCTGCCTTTCGAAGACGAAGCTGAGAGCAGTCGCCCCGTTTTAAATAACGACCACATGGCTCCCACCAGCAGCTGACAGCAGGACTGTAGACTTGTGTGAATTTTTGCTTTGCAGACAGAGAGTGATTTGAATTAAGGTGCCGTGCCATTAGTGGCCAAACGCAATGTCCTCGATGAATCAGAAACTTGCAGAGGGGTCATTCTGCCTGAGCGCATGCAGATGAGCTGACTGATGGTGATGATGTGTGTGTGTGTGTGTGTGCGTGCGTGTGTGTGTGTGTCTATGTGTCTATGTGTGTGTTGTGCATGTGCCTCCCGCTGACCTTCACATGAAACCCAATCTAGAAATGAGAAGGAGCCACAGAAAATGCTGACTACAGGGAACACAGCCTGTGCCTCTTATACAATTGATTAGCTGTAACTCATTTTATTGCAGTAAACCACTCGCCTGGGCATTTTCTAAATTATGCTGAAACTCACTGTGCTGAATAAAAAGCAAACAGCTGTCACCTAATCATTTTGGATTATGCCGTATAAATCCCTTTCACTTTATCACTTGTCGTCGCTCATGAGGCAACGCTCCAAAGCCACAACTGAATACCAACTCTGGGATTTGTTATCGTTTTGTTTCACTTAACAGGAGGCAGACACCGTGTGTGAACATATGCAGTCATGCTGGTGTGCAGACGTGTTGGTGAGCACTCACCGTGTTGAAGTTGTGGAAGAGGCCAATGCTGGCTGGGTGAGGCGACTCCAGAGGGAACTGGAGAAAGGGCTTCATGTCAAGTGGGGTTGGGATGACAGGCGGACTCCTGAGGAAGGCAGGGACCGGCCCCGGTCGGTTTACACTTCCTGTGGTAGATGCACAAACAGGGAAATTAGAGATTAAAAATGAAGGGCAAAAAAGCAGAAACCCTAATAATATTACACCTGATAAAGTGTTACTGGGACTAGTACAGAGAGTAAACATCCCACATGCAAGACAATAAAGAAGTATTTTCTTAAAGGAATAGTTTGACCTTTTGGGAAACTGGATGAGATGATGAGCTACTGATGATGTGTACTTTAAATATGAAGCTACATCCGGCTAGTCTGCCTCTTTGAAAGGGTAACCAAAATGCAAAATATATATCAATTACCAGCTTACTAATGAAGACATTTGATCTTTTTCTCATCTAATGCTCAACAATAAGCATTTCCCAAAATATTTATATATCCCAAAACAATTTCTTTAATGGTAAACATCATATAAGAGCAGCTATTGCTATAAACCAGTAAATTACACAGGTCTTATTTTTTCCTATCTGTTTAACAAAGTCCACACCTACTCAATCTTTTCTAAATCCAAACCCTCATCCTCTGTGTCATTTCCAGTGTTGAGCTCCACACCTCTCCTCTCTCTGCTTTCCTAGCTCACTTTTCTCTCAGTAGTGGCTCAGCGGCGGTGAATGCCTGCACTTGAGGAGTCTTCTGTGATGGGCAGGAGGGCTAAGTTCCTTAAGCCTCACAGCTGGGCTGCTGCAGATATCCGTCTTTTCTACAGTTCCCCCTCTGTCTCTCTCTCACCAAACACAGATTTCTATTCCCATTTCATGGTCCCTCATTCTGTCTGCCTGCCTCTGTATCCCTCATCTGTGCGTCTCCTCACTCCGAGCAGCAACTCTCTAGCTATTTTGTTCATCCTCCTCATCATCATCCTCTTTCTGTTTTGCTCGCTCCATTCCACGTCTGCTTCCTGTAGTTATTCTTCTCTTCAGCGTAAAACCAGCAGGATGCCTCAGGCCCAATCTGGCTATGCAGAGAGAATTTGTATAATCTTTTTTTCTGAGATTATGTGCAGTCGTCATCCTCCGTTGCTGCCGCTTTGTGATGACTGCTTAACAGTTTTGTTCGATTTGAAAAGGAAAAACTGGTCACTTGTCAAAATGAGGGGAAGAAAAGGCTATTTTGGTAACAGCAGAGGAGGCTCCTTTCACTGACGGCAGGGGAGACGTAAAGAATGTGCTGTCAAGATCAGAAATAGATGGAGGGGAAAGTCTCTCCTTCTGGCATTCCTCTTCTGACTGTTTCAGTCCTTGGGAGGCTGTGGCAGCTGAAGCTCAGCTGTAGATATTGTCATTTGTGTGTGGATACATTTGCATGTGCTGCATTAGAAGGGGGGTGTTCACATGGTAGGGGAAGAAATAAGATATAAAGCTGGAGGTTGCCGTTAAAATGACCTTCAGACATGCCTTGAATCCCTCAGCTCACATGATGGCCGTTATCGCCTCTCTAGACCAACCACAGCAGGGTTTGTGTAGGGTGAGAACCCTGCAGCAATAACACTTCTTAGGTCCTGTTCACACCTGGCATTAACATGCATCTTGGGCGATCCGATAGCAAGTGGACGGCTCTAAATACGTCAGCTCACACCTGGCATCAGAATGTGTCTCCAGTGACCGCTTGTGATCAGATCTAATGTCTCTGATCCACACTGACCAGCCACAACATTAAAACCACCTCTCTAACACTGCGTACGTCCCCTTGTGCCACCAAAACAGCTCTGACCCGTCGGGCATGAACAGAACTTCTTGTTGTCTGACACCAGAAGTTCACTGCAGATCCTTTGGGTCCTGTGGGTTATGGAGTCAAGCCTCAAGGGATTGGGGTTGTTTCAGCACATTTATATTTATTGTAAATACGTCTGTTTGTTTTTGCTTATTTTTATGTTTATATTTATAAGCGTGGCAACTGGTGGACTGCTCCAACAGAATTTCACTGTTTTGTGCAATGACAATAAAATTATTCTATTCTATTCTATTCTATTCTATTCTATTCTATTCTATTCTATAACAGATATTATAATTGAATTGGGATCAACAGATCAACACTTTGGACTCTTTGTGGTGTTCATGTTGTCCTGGAACAGTTTTTGTGGTATGGCTGGGTGTATTGTCCTGCTTGGTTAGGCCGCTGCCCTCAGGGTGTGCATTTGATCTGTAACAATGTTAAAGCAACACCACATGAGTGGCAGGACGAAAGGTTTGAACCTTTAGCTCTTCTATTTTCTGCAGCCTGTAGCACGAAATTTGACGTAAAAATAAAAAGGATGTGACTGGAAGGCAGGGTTATACTTGAATGTGCTGTCATTTGTCTGTGATGTCTCTCTTACTTATGGCACCATATCATATGTGACATATCTTCTAATATGCAACGAGCTGTGGGTTAGAATGGGCAGAAAAACATGTTCACTTGCATATTGCAAAATGAAACCAGATGTAGCCGGACATCCTGGTGTTTTTGCCACACTGCATTTGACATACCATGCACTGGGTCAAACTAAAGCAGGACTGTGTTTGTGCAAATGGCACAACTACAGTTCATCATAATAAAAGAATCCAGTAATAATTGTTGGAATCAGTTAGCTTTGTTGGCAACAAGAAAAACCCTGATTATAATCTATGTCATACTTTAACCTTCCTCAAATTCAAGGTTACCAGTCACATTCAGTGGATTCTTATCACAGCTCATTTGTTTAAACAAAAGTGAAAATAAAAATAACTGGAAAAGTGTCTTAGATACAATTAAAGATTTGGGTAACAAAGCGAATAGTGGGACAATGATGTCTCTGCTGTGTGTACCGGTTTAGAGGTATCATGATTGTGTTTCCTCTTTGGTTGGTGAACCGTATTCCTGACGCACTTCTGGTAAATCCACAGCTCATTTTACGCTACATTACAATTTAAAGGTCAAAGCATGTCCTTTATTATAAATCTCTATATACAGCACAGACACTCACAGCAGAGCGACATATTTAAAGATTTCGCACATTGTTTTCAGTGTCGTATTCTGCACCATCTCACAGCGACTCAATGTGGTGCGAGTGTAGCAGCATCTTCCCTGACCTCCCCTCCTCCTGAGTGATTTACAATGACATCAGATAAGTGAACGCCACGACTCCTCTACAGCAGCCACGCAGGGAGGGAGGGCATTGATTGGACACATTCTGAGGAGCGTTAAAGTGTTAAAGAGCCGCCAAACTCCATAAATCCAGGCCTCACTATCTACAGCTACTTCTCTTCAGTAAAATGAACAGACAGCTCTGTCAGCTTACTGCCTTTTTTTCTAATGCAAATGTTTGGGTGAGAACAAGATCAATGCCTGTGTAATAGCTTATTGAATTTTTGTGTAGATTGTGAGAGAGAGGTAGTTGGACAGAAATGAAGAGACGCAGGGGGAAAAAGGAAAAAAGAAAAACGGACAACCTGGAGACAGAACCTTATCGCCACACTAGAATCCACACACCCCGTCATGTGCACACACAGGCGTTCACGCACCAATATGCTGTGACTAAGGCCTCTCAAATTGGCAATTCATTTAGCCAATTTAGCTTTAATGATCATAGAGGTAATGTCAATGTCAGTGACGTCGCAGGAGTCTCTCTGTATTCCCTGCCTGCCTCCATCTTTGTGCTCTGAGATGGAACGAGGAGGGAAGGGGACAGGAGAGTGTGTGACATGCTGTCTAACAGAATGAAATCTGATGAGAGGCAGAAACACTGCGGGGTCCTACCAAAGAAGGACAGAAATGATGGTAGAAAAAAAAGAAATACCTGCAGCCACCTTTAGTTCTGGGCCCGTCAGTCCCTCACTTGAGAGGACCGGCTGGGCACACGATGCCAGCCGCGTCACATCTGCATCTAAATGGCCTGCTGTGCACAGACGACTTTGAAATGAGCGTCTGTGGTGGATTAGCCAGCCTCCCCTGACAAAAACCTGCTCACTGTCACTGCAGCAGAGAGAGGCAGCTCTGTGATGGTGGTGTTAAACAGCGAACCACTGGATCCACGCCGTTTTGCTTTGTCTCTCCCCAAAGCGGTGTGAAAAAGAGGTGATCCAACATTAAGCGGCAGAATGACACCGTTAGCATGATGATGATTTGTGATAGTTTCGTGGCAGGAATGCTGAGCTGTCAGTTGCCTTATTTTGGCAGAGTTGGCATTGTAACCAGCCTTGTGCAAAAATAAATGCTCTGAAATCATTTGTTACATCAGCTCTCTCCCCTTGCTCGGCGCAAATATAACGCAACTGTGTTTTGAAGCTCTAACCTTTACAGAACCATGGTTCTAACTTTGTCGTGATTGCAGGGGAAGATGGCTCTGTCTTAGTGTCGCATACTGCTACTGTGAAGGACTGAGCATGAAATCCAATTTACTGCAGCTCAGCTTACCCTCAAGTCAAAGGCAGCTATTTCAACCTAAGCGGGAGGACAGACGACACACACACACAGACATGCAGACACACACACACCAACCTTTGTAGTCCGAATGAATGATGCTCGAAAAAGAGTAACTTATAGGCTCAGTGCTGATTAATGTTGTGTTGGTCTGTGTGAGATCTGTACAGTGAGGGGAGGACACAGTGGAGAGGGGAGCCGAGTGCTGCTGAAGGAGAACACATTTGATTTCAGTCTGCACTTTGTTTTAATGATAGATGCTTTGCGCCCCAGTGGCCGCGCTTAAATGCCGCCTCCCAGAGAACTCTCAGAAGTCCTCTTTCTCTGGAAACGTGTGTGTGTGTGTGCTATGCAGTGCTCTTGAGATTAGCAAGTCCTTCTGCAGCTCCATGCTGTGATTTCATGCAGTATTTGTAATTAATGAAGACTTTTGTTTTCCCCCACAGATTTTTGCGCTGCTCTCATTAAAATTAAAATCATTATGTAATGATACAGTAGGACACTGCTTTGTTTGGACTTCTTCCTCCTGCTAACAATTTCTCATGAAAAATTCCGTCTGTCTTTCCGAAGTGTCTGAATCCGAAACATCATGAACAGGCTAAAAAAAGACCCTGATTAGCACGGAACTGGAAATGATAAGCGAAGAGGAGCTTGGTAAGAAGTAATGACCGTGGGTTGAGTGGATTGAGTCGATTGAGCGAGGAAAAGAGGTCTGGATGAGGAGTGGGGGGAGAAGGAAAGCACTGGAGGTGGGGGGAGGGAGCCGCATGTTTTGAGGTGAGTCCAAGGTGACCAGAGGAGGTAAAGAGAAACATTAACCTGCAGGTTAATGTACAGAATAGAGAGCATCTGTTAACTGAGGAAGGCTGTTAGACTCCATGCAGCTGGACCTCAACACGCTGCTTCAAAGGGTTAACCTCTGGCTGTCACATGCAAAATATCGTACATGCATGAATAATTTTGTGTTATTTTGCAGTTCTCCTCGTGTGTTCACTACATGTCACGTCGTGTTTTCAGCATAACTGCTGTCAGTTTGATTGTGAGTCGGAGCGCACCACCTTTAATACATGAACTTCTCTGGGTTGGCATCATATGAGACGAGCTCAAGTTTCCTACTTACAGTAAGATGTTTCAGCAAATTATCAACTTAGGATGTGGAAAGATTGCCACAAATGTTTTGTCACAGTGCCAGTAGAAACCAAAGAACCAGTATTTCTGCGTGAAGGGGATTTTCAGCATCTGTTATTTTCACCTTGTGTTACTGATGTAAAGGAGAAGTTAAGGTCATATAGAGGCCGACCTTTAGCAGGGGAGACTCCTGCTTGCTTTCTTTGCCTAACTGTTACCACAATTATCACTTAACCCAGTGTTTATTATTGGAATCATGATGACAAGCGCTGCCTAACCTTAACTATGCAGAGAAGTGACCACCAAACTACAAAATGTTTCTGTATGTCATTCTAATAGGTCTCAATAAATAACATTTTATATCGTTTAATGTGGGAAACTTATTAACTGTGCAGACGCACCTTTGCCTCAATTCCAACATTATAGACAAACTTCTCATCTATTCACCAGAGCTGCCTCCTGAAAGTTGATGCTTTGAAGCTGAAGTTGAAGATCACAGGCTCGACTGATTCTTCAGTTTGAATGTTAGTTTTTTCATGTGACATGTGCTGTGTTTGTATGTTAACTGATGGAAGAAGCAAAAGCTTGATGCGCAATCTGGTTACCCACTAAGTGTTTCCCTTTAAGGAACATGGCTGTGTGGGTAATCTGTGTGTGATGTAGATGTTCCTAAACCTTTCTACAAATGTCCAAATTTTACAAAAACAGCAAACCAAATGTTTGATACCGTGTTTGCTGAGTTCATGCAATGTTGTGATGGTGTGTCTCTTTGCCTCCCAGTCATCACTGTAGAGTTGGCCCAGACAGTGGCAATAATATGAATCCTAAACAATTTCATTGTTTATTTATTCAGTTACATTTATTACAAGTGATTAAATGTGTAAAATTTTAAGAAATACATGTGTGGTGTCTGGCACATTATTCCGATAAATTCAACTGAATTATTGTAGTGAACAGTCAAATCCAATTTGACTGACAAAGTCTGATTCAGACCTACAATTCACACCTGCTTGTTTTTTTGATTTATCTTTGGATGTAACCACGCCATTTCTTAATTTTGGTTCTGTCTGAAAACACCCCTCTGTTATGTATGTAAGGCTCTCAGAATTACTCTTTCTCTTAAAGAAAGGTCCAACAAGGTCGGCATGATGTAGTTTGTACAGCGCCCCCTATGGATGTCTGTGTGCAGCCCAGTCCACATAGTGGCTCCACAACAAGGGCAATAGCACGCATGCTCGGCAGTAGTGTGAATACACAAATACGACCTTCTGCTCACATACATAAAAAAGCAGTACAATCACAACAACTATCCATCTGTGAAGTCTGCAGCTGTCCATGTACACATTTCGCATGAGAGTATAATCAAGGCTAATTCTCCTAACCCCAATCAACAGCACTTTTGTTTTAGTCCAAGTTTTCCAAATTTCTAAAACAACATTGATGAGAAAAGAAAAGAAAAAACAGTAGAAATAACAAAATTACAAAGACAAAAATATGATGTTCAGTGCCTGCACTGCCAAATGTTGGAATTTGCCTTTAAGCTATTGAAAGATTTACCCATACCATAGCAATATAATATATATGAAACACAGTTGTGATGATGTAATCCATCTTTTATATATTGTGTAGGTGTGTGACTCCTCTTTTAAGTCAAGAGTTTTGTCTCATAAAAGAGGCTCGTGAACATCTGCCTCCTCTGTAGCTCCTCTCAGGCTTCAGCTCTTTAGGGAGATGCTGGAACATCCTGAATCCGGCTACCAACTTTCTTTCATTATATTGCAGACATGATGTTGCACAGTTTGAGGTAAACAGTGAGCTCTCCAGCACAAAGCCACGCACAGCACAGTGAGGGCCATTAAGAGATCCACCGTGTCAACATGACCGGCTGCTCTGCACCACATTATTATTCTTTCTTTCAAACCATTTACACACCTGCCGGGAGGTGGAGTAACACGCTACCGTAGACACGGACCCACAGAAACCTGAGAGTGTAAAGTACACAGGACACACAAGAGTGCACAAAAGCAAACCCATGTTCAAAAGAGCGAACACTCAGGTACACAATGATGGCATCAGACGAACAGGAGCCAAATGCAATATCATTCTATACAACAGAGAAAACACAAGGGCAATTAAAACCTAATCTTCAATATATAGACATGTTGAAAAAAGGACAAAAATAGGATCATACAGCTGAATTACATATAGCATATAGTTTTATTCCGCAGACGCAGAAATTACAGGTTGTATTTTGGGAAGTGATTGGAGTCTGAAGGGCAGAGTGTGGTTTTATGCTATAGCGCAGTCTTGAAGAAACACGCAAAGGTTATACAGGGTAAGAGTCACTCGGGTGGCTCAGCTGTGGTCTGCATAACTTCAGGACGATAAACAACAAACAACAAAGGGACTCTATGCTTGCCCTGTGTGCCCTCTTGCCACTTTTGGCATCCTTGAAACCAGTAAATGACAGACGTAAGTGTTTTATGCTGTAGGTTTTAAGGCCTTCTACTTTTATAATTATGATCAGCAAGATCTCCAAGCTAAATGACAAATCGGACATTGCCTTCCAAAATAACATATGAGCTTCCTGGATCTGACACCCACATCTGCATTCCAAAAACTGTTCCAAAACCAATAAATGCTGTATGAATGTTCTATAAAATCATTAATATGATCTTGTGCTGACCTGTCACCGCTATGGTTGCAGATAGGATTAGGCAGAGAAGCTACTCGGTTAATTCCAGGGTCAGACTACACAACATTTTTGTACCAGATGGTTAGTTTATAGCATGATTTTTAACAGTTTATACACTGACCCCTGGCCAATCATAGCCTTCTGCCTTTCACATCTTCATCATAGGTTACAGTAAAAGAAGGCTACAGGGACCAAAATCCCTCTCAGTCCCACCGACACTCCTCTTTCACTTTGCAGTCTTTACAGGTGTGTAAACAGGGCTCTCATAGGTCAGCGCTACATGACATGTCATCAGGACTCAGCAAGCAAAAAGAGTGTTGACAAGCATTTTTGCTGCTTCATCACAAAGCGTCCAAAATGCTGCTGTCTTTCACTATGAAACACTTCAATTTTGTGTCCAGTGGCCCATTTCTGTCAGGTTGAACTACCATCCAAGGGCGTAGGTTTGGTCCCAACAACTAAACTTGGTATTTAAACTTGGGATCCCATTCATTTCTGAGGGTCATTTTAAATATTGAGTAAATATTGTCTTATAAAACCATCTGAACTCCTAAATAAATACAGTATGTTGAAAATTATATTTACTGAACATCCTAAGACTAACATTAATTATTCACATGTAGTCTCACATAGCCTCATTATCTTGGGCAGTGCAAAGCCCAGGATGCAGAAACAATGTCCCCGCAAATTAGTGATGGGGGAATTGTTATAGGGGAATATTTGCATGCATGGAAACGAGTCCTGTCAATAAAATGGCTAATTCACTGAAAAAAGGCTTGACTTCTGTCTCGCATGTTCGAATGGGATGATAAGGCTTTGCCAAAACTGCAGGCTCATACCTGAAGTTAACATCAAGTGAGTCAGACTATCTCAACCGAAACCCTGAAGATGCATCTGTTTCCTGCTGCTGTGTTTCCTCCATACAAAGTAATTCACTGATAATGTCACTAATGAATCACTAATTCAGTAATAATGTGATCTATCCACCCGTCTTATGTTTACAACTGCAAACAACCTGACTGCTACTCCACAGATGACAGAATGTGTTGTACAGAATGTAAAGATCTTGTTATTTGTGCTGTGCAGGCAATAGAGAAAATTGCTGTAAGCCATCTGAAAGACTGCATTTTTGCCCATGTTTGACATATGGACTGACAGCCCTGATAATTTACTGTTATCAGCATGCCGATCAGCTCTCTGTCCATGGCTGGCAATACGTGACGTGAGCCTTCAGATAGCTTCTTCGCTTATAGACAATCACATACCAGAAAGATTAAATTGGTCGTCTTGGATACATAGCCTGTAGGACTGCAAATCGGAACAATCTAATATGACTTCACTCCAACAATAATGTAAATGAGTTCGCTCACATATTGGTAGGGGCAATTCTGTCATTCCAAAGTCTCTACTGTCCCCTGCAAACCTAGCCATGATCAGAAAGTTAGAGGCTTTGGTAAGCAAATAACTCGTGATTTGTTAAAACAATATTTTGCCTCTGAATCAAATCCAACCAGTTGTTAGGTTACTAGGTGAATGTAATCTGGAAAACAATAGCTGTTTATAAATGTTATTTCTAGGAGGGTTGGAGAGTCGATAAACTTGGCTGCTTGAAACCCTAGGATAAACTTTGGCTGTTTTTGTGCTCATTAGGGCAGTCTCTATACAGCGTATACTGTAAGTATACTGTACAGTCCATCTGTCTTATTCGACCTTCTCTCCTCTGCTTTCCATTCATGGCTTTGCAATAGTTTCAAGCTACGCAGACATGAAATGTGTGTCAGTTAGTCAAACACACAGAGTGACGGGCACATTTCTCCATTTTAAATGTCAATACTTTTCATCCTTCATTGCATCGCCCCGATTTAAAGGTCATGTTGTTTATCTTGGACAACATGCACCTGTTTTTCTTTTGGAGGACATTAATATGTGGGGATTTTGTGCATTTTGTGTGTGTGTGTGATGTGACGACTGCACACAGAGACACACATGCACATATCCTGCATGTATAAGTGTGTACGTGCCAGTGGTTGAGTGAACAGTGATGCAAGCAATGAACTTTCATATAGTGCTGAGTGAGGTCTTTGCATCAGACTGGAGGAAGCCTCGGCTCACTTTTAAATAAATAAAAACCTCTTGGGTCTGAAATATTCATCATAAAAATCACACAAGAGATACTAAACTGCGTTCCACGCTGCTCTGCATTGAGGGGGACGAGGCAGCATTAACACACTTCTCTCAGCCTCCACTGCTGATCGTGTCGACATGTTCGCATGTTTCCTTTCATTAAAACATATAAAACCTGTATTTAGATGGTGGTGATGGATGGAGGGAAACCAGAGGAGGGGAGACTTTCTGTGTTCATCCCTCCATCTTTTCTGGTCTACACTGAGACTGTCATCGCCTTTCATGGACGCTATTTTGGTATCTGGATCTACTTCTCAATCTGAAAGGAAACTAATACAGTTTATAAAATCCCATCAGCCCATGTTGTTGTGATCATGTGTCAGTGTGTTTAGTGTCTAATGCACGCAGAGTTAAAGCTTCTGCACCGGGAAAAGGATTACCACAAGCTCAAGCTCACACTCAGATCACAGGAAGACTCGAGCAGGGGAAAGAGCAAGCAAACAAAAATAAAGTAGTCAAATATTTAGTCAGCGAACACGTCCACGGAACAAGGTCACTGTAGTTAATCAAATCTACTGTAAGATCAGAAGTATGCTTTAATATTGGTAAACTGACAAGATGCTGAAAATTAAATCAAAATAGTAATGCCTAAAGTCTACTTTGTGTAACTATATATATTTAAATGTCAATGCTTTTGAGGGTGGATTTTTAAAGTCTTTAATTAGGGTCATTAATATATTATTGATGTGGACATTAATAACAAAGTATTATTATTAATGTCCACTTTGTGTAACTGCATCACACAGATTAAAAAGAATAGAATACAAAGAGCTTTATTTCTGCTCTTTTGTGTTTTTCCTATGAAATACTCTCATTAAGCAGCCACTGTGATATTCTGCAAAATACTAGACATCAGTGTAATTAAACCGGATACACAATGCTTTTTACAAAACATAATTAAAACCTAATTTACATATAAATACACAGAGATTGCAATCTCTGTCTCCCCTGAAGCCGTCAAAGTTAATTTTCTTGCATCATTTTACTTTATCATATTCCAACTAACAGAGCTTTTGAATCTGTTAAAGCGTTTATTGAAGGTCCACTGCGTAATTATATTGCCTTTTGACCTCTTGTGTATTTTTGCTCTTCTCTCTTGCTGCTTTGTTCACAAACAAATAATTAAACTGCAATTAAAGCTAGATGTGCGTATGAGTCAGCTCACGTCTCCTTTGAGCAAATGCAGTTTGTTCGAGCCACGTATGAACACAGGCACTGCAGGGACGCAGACTGGTTGGTGAAAACCAGCTCATGAAGCCTTTTGTAGACCTTGAACAAAATCAACAAATATACACTAAACAGGAAAACTGAGAGGTGTCAGATTTCTTGTTTCGGCTTCAAAATGAAGCTTGCTGGTGAAACAGGGATTGTGTTGATGGATGATATGGAGTCTGCGGTGAGGGCAGAAACTGAGATGACTGATCTTGTAATGTACTGGAGTTGGACTCTGAAGAAGTTGCTTGACTGAGGGTCAGGCTAGAGTACTTAAAATGAAATAGACCTCCTCTGGCCATATTTTCTTAGCAATCTGGCATATTTCCCAAAATGCCTGAATAACTGAATGGGATGAGTTTCAGAGTATAACACTGATTAGATCTTTCAACGGCAAAAGAAGGCTGTTAATCTTCTTTATGTGTCAATTTGTCCTCCTGTGTGGGTTGCAGAGTTAGAATTCACTACGCAATCTTGACATTATTTGCGAGATACTCTTTTCTTCTTTCTCAATATCATATTTATAAATACTTATTTTCTACTGAGCTGACTACAAACCTCAAACACAAATGACTGTAATGACTGTGAGAGTGAAGTTCTCTCAGGAACATCACATGAACTGGAACAAAGCAAGCTTTGCTCTCACCATCCTACAGATTTTCTATAGAGGGCAACCCTTTGATCATGCATACCAAAGCAAACAGATCCTCTCAGATACACATAAGTTGGAGGCAGCTGCACATGCAGACAAAAGTTTGTGACAGACATGAGTGATCATCTCGATAGAAGAGGAACGCAACTGTGAAAAGCTAAATCAGTCAGATCAATGAGAGAAAGGATGGGAAAAAGCCTTCTAATGCTGTCTTACCCAAGAGCATCCTGTATCCTTCCACTTCTCTTTCCCACGTTATCTTCCTGCTTGACTCCTCGATCAGCTACTGGGGCGACTCAAATCTGAAGCAGCCACCTCTCTGGTTCTCAGAACTCAATGTGGAAAAGACATCCAACATCACAACCTTCACTCTGCGTCTCTACACTTTATCTTTTGTCTTGCTCCGTTCCACCTCGTCCACCTAGAATGCTTCTTCAGATCTCGGCGCTCGGCTCAGACAGCTGTTGCCAGAGGGGAACCACAGCAGCCCTGACTGCAACACAACATGCACTCAATCTACTGCAATGAAGCCTCTAATTTATTCACTGTTATATATTCACTCCAGCTGGAGGAACACCAGAGAGATGGAGGCTTGCCTCACAGGAGGAACCTCTGCACTACAGCATGCCTCGCTCTCCCCCTCTCTCTGTCTCTCTCTCATATTTTGGGGTTGGGTATAACCTAAAGGCACCTTGCATTCCTGCACCATGATTGGCTGGAGGCTCGGCCAATGAGAGCAGCCAGAGCCTAGCATTTTCTTGGGGTGTTTGAATCAGGAGGCAGAGTGATAATGCTGCTGTCGATTCTGCTCTCCCTTTCTCTCCGTCACCCTTTCTCTGCTGTTTACTATTGACGATTTTTTCCTCCCATGTCTCTGCTCGTCTCACTCTATACTCCGCCTCGTTCTTCTCATCGACATGATCTGAAATATGTCCTGGGTACATTGATCCCTGCTCTGCCAATATCCTCCCCCTGTTCTGTGTGAGCGTGGATGTTTTCTCCGGTGTCCCTCTGTGCCTGTTTGCACAAATATCATTTTTAAAAAACACTGACCGAGTTCACAGTGCAGTTGCCATTGCAGACAACTGTGCGAAGGGAACAAAAAAGAAAGGCAGACACAGAGGTGCAACGGAGACTGACAGCTTGAGAGACTCGATGAAGCATCGTGGGCAGGGGAGGAGGGATTGAGGTTAATGCAGACTGACTTGGGGATGAAAGTGTAAGGTGAGGAAATGTGGAAGATATGGTGAAACAGCAGGATGAAGGAGGATGCTGACAACTGTTTGACAGGAAGAGGGAGAGAGTGCTGAATGAGCTCAAATAATAAGCTCACTGCACGCACATCAGGACCAACGTTTACCAGAATAATGTATTCAAAGTGAAACGCTGTGCTAATAGACGTAAGGCTTCATCAAACACTTTCCCATAGAATCAGCCTGTCATGTGACCTCCGGCTTTAGGCAACATGAAGTTATGTATTTCTACATGATTTAACAGCCTTAACAAGAATAAACACAAAAAGTAAATCAAATAATTCTGTGTGTGTTTAGGCTTGTGTGAACCCAGGACAGGGCTTGTGTGTGTGTGTGTGTGTGTGATAAGGTTTCCCCATTAGTAGAGTCGGCCTGAATAATGCAGGCAGGTGTATTGTTGTGGCCGATGAGCCAGGTGCTAATGTAGCTGTCTGAGGGTGGAGGGTCAGACACAGCATGACTTTAATGGATGTCACCACGGGAAAATGAAACCGGACCACTGGGCTCATGTGACAAACTATCCTCCATATGTGTGTGACTGTGTGTGTGTCCTTGGGGATTTATGGTAAGACTTTAAGTTGTTTACTCATTAAAACACTTTGCTGGATCTCAGAGAAAAGAACAAACTATTAGGGTTAGATGATGTTACTGCAGTATTGATGAATTATACGGGACACTTAATTATGGCCTTGAAAGAAACAGCTTTTATCAGTCAAATACATGCAAAATCAAATGTCGGAGCAATGTCAAGGTAATAATATGAGGGCTTTATTGTGAAATTCTGCAGTTAACTTCAAACATGGGTTTGATCCCAGTGTTGTCCAATCAGCTGCTCATATACAGTAATTTTAGGTGCAGTAAAGATTCAGACTTTTGTTTGAGTCTTATCTTAATGCAGCAGAAGTGTAAAATTCATGCACAAATCTGTAATTAAAGAGTAAATCAACTACAGGATCCATTGCTGTGACATTTTGTACAGATATTCATGGTTCCCAGATGATGTGTCGCCTTGACTGTGGTGATCCACTCACCTTCCCTCTGGGGACATTGCAATGCCTCATCTGTTTACCACTGGACCGATTGAAATGGAACTGATTATCTTATTCAATCTTATTAATTTTGGTGATCACCTGACTAAAACTTTGATTCAGGAAATCAAACCTGAAAAATCAACAGCATTCTGTCTCTCCTGTACTCCATCTGCAGTAGAAAATGGCAGCACACTTGCACACTCAACTATTGCACTTTAATTATATAGTGAGTTTTATGCCCGCTTAGAAAATAGCAGCACGCAAGCGCTGTCATTGCTAGCATGCCAATGTTAGCATTCAACTCAAAGCACTACTGTGCCAAAGAACAGCCCTGCAGAGCTTGTACAAGCACGGCGACTTATGTTGATTCTGATTTGGCAAAAAACAAGAAAACTCACAGTAAGATTTGAGATTTTATTAACAGGACTTTCGGCAATGATACAGAGTGATCTGTTACTGCTGTGTTTGAAATCATTGAGGATGTATCAGGCCGATTCGTGTTACAGTACAAATCTGTGGATCAAACCAACTATAACTATGAACTTTACTGCGTTCTTATTTGCAGTTAAATTAGTTGGATTAGTTGGATAGACACAGTGTCTTTTTTCATATCTTGATTTACACTGGGGCATTAATTATTATTACATACAATGCGTTTTTTAGCAACAGCAAATTTTGCTTTAAAATTTTGTATTAAAGTTAATTTATTTGTAAATAATATTTGACAAAAGATCTTTTGAACTTTGCCTCAAATACACTCATCTTTTTTTGTGTTTGTTGTTAAAATGTAGATCTGCAGCTTTTGTTGATGTTGTCAGTGAGCTAGATTTTTTTTTCTTCTTTATGGCTACGTTGTGGTTTGTTAATCAAAACTTCATAGTCAGAGTTTGTGACTCTGGTGCAATGTTGCTTAACAACCATGTAATCTGGTTTAAACATAAAATTCAAATAAATCTTAAAACTTATTTCCAGCATGCATAGAATTAGCGGTTAAAGTTTGAATCAGGGTTTAGTGGGTAAACATTGGCAGCATGCTGCATAGTTAGTAGTCCACCATATGTATGTGTGTGTGAATATGTGCATGTGACCTCTACCATCCTATCATTCCCTCATACCCCCCCAGGAGGCCATAACTGTGTCGACAGGCTTGTTAAATTCTAATTTTAGCCTCGATCGTTAACGGTGAGTCCTGAGGAGTCCTGCCAATGTTTAATGAAGTCTTCATTTGATGTGCAACACCAATGAAATGGCCGAAAGCATGTGTTAAGTCAAACACTTACAGGTTATAGTGGCAGACAAATGAAGACGAAGACTTGAGAGCAACTTATATCACACTGAACTTCTGTCACTTTCTACTATTTCTTATCCTGCACCCAAGAGTACTTTTTTTTTTTTTTTTAACCAGTTTTACTGTTTGCGTTGTGTGTTCAGACCCTTCAGATGTTCATAGTCTGAAACATACTGAAGCACAAACCAATTTAAAGTGTTTGGTTGTACATCTATTTGATGTGAGGTGACACACAGTGTGCTTCTACTCTGTGACAGAGCGAGGGCAGCTCAGACTGTTTACTGCAGCCCAAGGTTAAAATAAGTGTAGCTACGAGGAATGACCAACATACACTCTACATAAACACACACACACACACACACACACACACACACACACACACACACACAATGGACTAAATACATGTCTCTTTATAGAACATACATAAACTGTACTTTCCCAGCACATGTACTGTACATGATATGTCCTTTAATGGAGAACATGAACATGAGCTGTTATATACATTATACTGTATATGTTTGTGTACTGTGCATATCTTACTATATGTAGCACACAAAACACGAAATTTAGATGATGGTTTTTTGAGCTTGGAAAAATAGTTTGACAAATAAACAAATCAATATTAATTATTCAAGGGCCAGTTAATGACTTTTTTTCAGAGCTTTGAGTCACATCAGCGGACCCCAGGCAGACTTGAGTTAATGGGGATCCAAGTAAATAAACAAAGCAGGTACTGAAATTCCAGTAAACCCGTGAGCATCTGTATGTGAGTTTGATACTTCCCATGATATCAACTGAGAGTGACTTAGAGGAAAATGCAGTATACGTGGATCTTTTTGAATAGCAGCTTCCACATAAGTGACGTCCGTAAGGAGAAGTTTAATGTCTTGTGAAATGCACTGATGACTTATACATGCTATCTGATGGATTCCTTTGCAAAATTCAGATACTAATGACATGTTTCTTCATAGAATTGTTTGCTGTTTTGTTTTAATTTGAGATACATTTCAGCCAATTATCAGACAGAGGTTTAGCGTGCTCTAATCGAAGAACCTGGAAGTTATTGAAATGCAAAAACAACATTTTGTCATTTTAAGCTGCCACTCGGCAATCAGTTGAATTTTGCCATAAATGTGTCTGTAAGTGTTGGCATTGCACCCAACTACATGTCTACCTCAGGCAAAATGTGTTCCTTGTAATACAATTTTATAGATTTTTTTGCAGCATCTGAGACTTGGCGAATGTAATCAAACTTTTCTATCCTGCTGTGAAGCTGACGGAGGAGCAACTTAGTTGAGAATGTCTCTTCTTTTCCCTCCTTCTATCGTCTCTTCCCTGCGTCATACCAGTGATGTATATGAAAGTTTGGAGGTCAGATCAGGTCTGAATGCAACGTTTTTTGAGTGCTGATGTTAGCAGGACACTGCCACAACTTTCATCAAAGAGAGAAGCCTTCAAAGCTTTGTGTAACACTGTCACTTGCTCTTTATTTCTGCTCCGAATATTGCATTAATGAGGGGATCCCGGCTTATCCAGCTTCTCAGTTCTTTTTAGGGTGATCAAAGGAAGAAAACTCAGAGTTATGAGAGGTTTTGCATTGGTCAGTAGTCAGTTATGAGCTTACCTGAGCTCCACATGGGTTGCCTCGGTTCTTTACGAAGTGTTCCTTTGTCCAGTAGAGTTTCCAGAGGTCAGTGTGTCAGCCAGCATAAAGTAACATAGAGATACAGTCTCCTCTCTGAGTGGAATAAATAAATTCTCACGTTATTGTGGAGCGATAAATAAAGCAGCACTCAGCGA
Source organism: Dascyllus trimaculatus (assembly GCA_024666655.1). Lineage (NCBI taxonomy): Eukaryota > Metazoa > Chordata > Actinopteri > Pomacentridae > Dascyllus > Dascyllus trimaculatus. The sequence goes on from CM045450.1 coordinate 17,453,763, forward strand.
CATGAGTGCAAGACTCACACCAGTCAGCTGGAGAGTGGAGAGGGAAACACTCGGTGCAAGCAGCCACATGCCCACAGTGTAGCTGCATCAAACAGCAGGCATCTTGGTGTTCATCTTCTTCATCTTCCTTTATCTCTCTGTATCCACCTTTTCTCAGATTGCTTGTAATCTCCCGCTGTGTCTCTCTGTATTTCCTCTGTATTTCCCCTTCATGCCATCGCCTCCTTCCCGGGAGTGAAGGAAACAAGTGCACAAGATTCCAGAGGCTAATTCTGCTTCTTAGGACGAGGGAACCTAATATGTGAGGACAACTGTGGAAGGAGGGAGATACAGGCTGAGAGAGAGTGTAAGGAAAAGGAGGGGCAGGACAGAGGAGGGGAGACCCAGCGACGGATGGCAGATCAGAGGAAATAAGGGCTGGAGTGTGTGTTGTTGAGAAGGAGGAGGAGGAGGGTGGCAAATCACTGAAACTTGAAAGAAAATGTTGACATGGTGAAGCAAAGGGAAACATGATTGGTGGATAAAACAGATGGCTTACAGGCAGATATGTTGTGCATTTTTTTTTTGGATTTGTTTGATCTGGAAATGGGTTTCCACACAAATAGATTTGCCCAACAGCTTTCTCTTAGTCTCTCATATGGTAATTGGTTGGTGGCTCGAATAAATAATGAGCAAAGTGTGACTTACTTACAATATCATTGAAACCACTGCTGAAATAGTACGGGTCTCTGTTCACCTGCATTCTCCAGCGGTCTAGAAACCAGTTTGAGTCCTGTGCTCCTATAACTGTCTAATGTCATAATCATATTAATAATGCAATTGCTGGATAAAAGGCATATTAAAGTAATATCATGAACAGGCCTCAGTTACTTAGCAAAATGTCTGCTCTGAAATGTGAAAACTCTACTCCTGATCTGCCTTTTGTTTTTTTGACTTTGGAAATGTGTCAGAAACATCATCATCATCATCATCATCATCATCAAGTGAGGAAAACAGTGTGAGACCTTTAAATTAGTCTGACTCACCGGATGTAGCTTGAGGGTAAATACTTCGCCGTGTATTTCCTTTCTGCTTTCTACATGTTATCATTTTTGAAAAATCCCTGCCACTATGGGAAACAACAACCTCCAGGCAGTACCTTACCACATTAAAAATGTCGAGGTTTGCAGAGGCCTAGGATTGTGCAGTAAGATGTATTTTTTTCAGTGTTTCAGCCATTTTAATGACTGTTCTGTGTGCAAAAATTCTACCAAAACAATTCCTTTGTCATATTTTTGAGGGGACACCATTGCTGCTCCCAGTACGATCATGATTGGTTTAAAGAAACATAAACAAGGCGACCTTTTCTTTGCACTCTAACAGCATTATGAGGTGCAGCAAGTACATCAGGTAAATCTCTCTGGTTTTTGCAGTACACCAACTTAAAAAAAACACTGAAAGTCAAGCCTCTGTGGCAACATTCCAACCAACCAGTAGTGATGCCTTTTATATCAGTCTGCAATGACTGGTTTGCCAGAGCTGAAGAGAGGAGCAACTGTAGTGATGGAGATGAAGTATGTTATGTCAACAGCAGATGGAGTTTATGGTGGAAGATTCAATAAAACGTTCAAGAAAAGCTGTTGATGCTCAGATTTTTTTAAAAAACACTCACAATTGAGAGGACGGATTACATTTTACAGATTACAGAAAGCAATCAACTGCGAGCCATAAACACACAGTGGAAAATGTTTTTACTCTGTCACAGGAGAAGGACAAAAGTTTCATACCACAGGTTTAAGCTATCAAAGGATTCTTTTTCATTGTTGTCTTTGGTGTTTCTATGACTTTTTCCATGACGACACATAGCAAAAAAAACACATAAATTTGTTTGTACAAAGCTGACTGTGCTTTAATTTCTTTAGATGCCTTATGCCATGGTATAAATTCTGCAAAAACACAGAATCCCATTCGATATATTGTATCAGTCTGATGAATTATCTTAAAACAGACTTTTTTTTTTTAAATCCATAAACTGATTCCAGAAGTCTGAAAGCGGTCTGGCCACTTAGGTGGAACCACAATGAGCAGCAATATTTACACATAATTACAATGAAGTTATTGTGGCCCACATGTCATCAAATCGTTTGTTTACACATCCAGAGGACACTTTCATTCGTTCAATCATTTGGATTCATGTTTCTGTCCACCAGATAAATGCACGTCTATTACATTTGCAGTCTTTACCAATTCCTGAGTCACTAGCTGAGGTTTTATTAGAGCTCCTTGGCTAAAAACATCTGCGTGCTGCTGCTGGAAACAGTTCTGATGACAGCGGTGAAAGTTTAACTGCACAGTAAAGTTGTGGGCAGGAAAATCACCGTTTAGCTGAAAGATGCTAAAATGCTCCAGCTGTGATGAACTAAGGAGCTGAGTGATAATTCTCTGTGGGGTCATCGCTTCAAGCTTCTCCTGACACATTTTATTCAGTAATTTGACCTATTGATAATATAAAAATATAGGCTAGTGCAGCTTTTTAAAGGAGAGGTTTTGCATTTATTGCCCACTCAAAACTGACACCATAAAGTTCTGTTCTTTTATTTCCTGTTCTTAAGGTCTTCTCTCTGGGCTGCCATACTTCCCTCCAGACATTAACCAGGTGATCAAACAGATCTTTTAATCATGTGTTTTAATTTTTCTGTAGTAACTGGGATGTAGTGTTAATAAGAAGGCACTGATCATCTCCGCTTGTGCAGCTTTCCTTGCTTTTTTCCCCCCACTGACATCCCAAAGCATCAAACATCAGGAGGTCCATTTTACAGTAAGTGGCCTCCTTTAAAATGCTGATCCACTGCAAATCCAAAACACTCCCAACCTCTCAGTCAAACCATTGCGCAGTTCAACTTGTCACCCAGAGAAACATCCAAAGTGAAGTGCTGGGATAGCTGAGGTGATGAAATTAAATGTGGATGGCTGCGAGATGAACACAGTTGCACAAAATTTACAAACATGATACTGCAAGTCGCCTGTGTGCGAGCATGTTGATTCCTCCCCTCTGCCAGTTAAGGTGTAGATTCAGATCGGATGTCGTAAATGTGCTTGCAAGTGTCATTTTGGAGAGGTAGGGCAGGATTAAGTGGAGGAGCAGGAGGCAAGGGCTGAGGTGAGATTGACGCATGGCGCAATGTCGAGTAAATGTCAGTCTAATTCTGATATGCTAAACGGCCTGACCTCTATTCTGCCTCGTGCATTGCAAGTCATTTACAGGATATGGGGAATAAATGTGCAGTTAAGGGCAGTCTATCAAAGCAATATGAAGAGTTTAATGACACTCAAGTGTGTGAAGTGCACTTGTGTAAATGAGTCAGGCTGTTTTGAAACACCAAGTGTTTAATGCGAGCTGTAAAAGCAGCAACAGCACTGTCCTGTCGGGCTTGGCAGACTCCCATTGTGACATTTCTAGGGACGTGCCCAAGTAAACTCATATCCCAGTTTAATTTAAGGCACACATCTTCACTTTTATTTCATTTGCATAAACCGGACACATACATGCACACAAAAACAGACACAGCAACACCGTCTGGCAGCATGCCATATAGGGGTTAGGTTAAGGGACAGTGAGGAAGGACAGCAAACCGGAGCAGTAAGCACATTTCATCAGGGGATACAGTTACACACATACACACGCACACTCACTCACACACACACACACACACTCACAAAGTCATGTTACCATCACTTCAGAGGACATCACACAGACTTACATTAATTTCCTGGTGACTTACCCCAACCATAACCACCACTTGCCTAATCCTCACCCTCACTCTAACCTTAAACCAAGTAGTCCTACTATAATTTAATGATTTAGTTGCTTTGTTCACATTTGGGGTGTAAATTCCCAAAATTATGGCCACGTAAACAGTTTCATGTCCTCCCAATCTGAGCAACAGAAACACACACACTCTCTCTCTCTCTCTCTCTCTCTCTCTCTCCTGTCTCTTCACCATTCTCTCTCTCTGCCATAAAATGTTTACAAGAACGCTCACCGTTACATCCTGTGGAATAATGCAGGACGATGCATTCCCCTCTCCCTCTGATCTATATATGGCTCATCAATGTTTATGTACGTCTCCATTCCCCTTGATACATGGAGCAGTTTGGGCCGACGTAACAAATCCCTCAACCTGCAAACTAAACTACTGCTGGACACATTTTTAAACTCTCTGTTCACCTACTTTATTTATTTATTTATTTATTTGTGTAAGCTGGCAAATATTCTATGATAGTCACAGTGATTTATGTTCATGTTTCTGTCATCCGAGAGAGATCGTAGAAGACCAGCTGCTCAATACTTACTTTAGAAGGTCTTTAACTCACTCAGATACCAAAGTATACTGTCCCTAAATTGCTGACATTTCCTACTAAGAATATGAACTACAATGGATTTGCCTGAGAATACTCAAGAAAAATCTGTTTTCCCGGGCTTTTCTTTATAAAAATGTGCTGCTATGTTATTTCTGCTTTTTTGGACAATAAGGGGATGTATCTCAGATGCACTCCAAAGAGTCACTCATCTACTCTACAGCATCGTCATATGTTTTGTATATACTAGTAAGTAAGTACATATTTGTTTATATAGCACTTTTTAAAACACATGGTTACAAAGTGCTTCACAAAAGAAAAAAATATGAACAAATAGGTGTAAACAACAAGAACAAGGAAACAATTTTAACATGCAGATTGAAAACTTTATGACACAAGTGGCACACACAACACACATATATCAAAACAACCCCTTAGACAGACACATAACCAATACTTCATACACAATATAGACATAAACAGACAACCGTACACACACTACACATTCCTGGTTTAACAAAAGGCTTGTCTGTATAAGTGAGTTTTTATAAGCTGGGAGACTTTTCCAGTGGGTTGGAGCCAGGACAGTGAAGGCATGGTCACCTTTTGTTGAGAAGTTGGAGCGGGGGATGGATAGGAGGTTAAGATTTGATGAACAGAGTGGCTGTGAGGTTGAGTAGGGAACTAGGAGGTCAGAAATGTAACTGGGATTGAGGTTGTGCAGGGCTTTAAAAGTAATTAGAAGTATTTTGTAGTGAATGCGGAATTTTGTTGGAAGCCAATGCAGGGATGCGAGTACTGGTGTGATATGGGACCGGCGACTGGTTTGAGTTAATAATCTGGCGGCTGAATTTTGAACTAATTGTAGGTGATTAAGGGTGCACTGACTGAGGCAGGTGAAGAGTGAGTTACAGTGATCTAGACGGGAGAAGATGAAGGTTTGATTGAGGAGCTCGAGGTCAGAGGGGGAGAGGTTGTGTCTGATTTTGGCTAGTACCTATAACTGTCAGATAAATGCTTTAAATGTACAATATTTCATTCTGAAATGTAGAAGTGTATGAAGAAAAGGAAAATAGTCCCATTGCCTCAAGTACAAAACATAATTAAATGCACTTCCACAACTGGGACTGCCTAGCAGTTTTTTCCTCTTTCTTTCATTCTCCAAGAAGAAATCAATATATTTGACAGGGTTGTCAGTTAATGTCTCTGGTGCTGACTATGCCCTATGACCAAAACTTTCAATTACCTTGCAGACTGAGGGCTTTCCTTCATTATGCAGTTAATGCAATTTTGTGTTTGGTGCTACATTTAGCACCCACCTACATCAGAATCATTAGAACACATAATTTGCCTCATTATCTGTGCAGGGATTATTGCATAATACCAAATAGGAGTTTATCAAACAATAACAGTCAACCCAAATAAGACATTTCTCTCTAACTGTGCCAATTGTCTTGTTTTCTTCCTGCAGTGTTTTTTCTAGTCTTTCGTTTCACCCCAGTATGCCAGCAGTCCTGGAGAGCACTGTCTGCTTTTGTTCATTCATTTTTCCACCTCAAGGATAAAAGCACCGACCACATCCCTCTTCCCTATTAGCCCTTGCACTTCAGTGCTGCCTTTGAAGATTTAATCAGTCAGATTTCCTTGATTAATCCTTTTTCATGTCCTTTCACGGTAAATAATTACAGAGTCTGATATGATGGCTTGCGGGATGGAGAGGACAGCATGCAGATTTCTGATAAAGCGGAGTCCCCAGGTATCTTCATTAGCCTGATTATTCTGATCCAAACACACTCCATCAACCAGTTTACATGTAAATAGGTTAATTCTATTCCCACTCCTCACTCACTCTGCTGGTGCGTTGTGTTTAAACAGACAAGATCTCACCAAATGTTGTCTGTTTTGTTCTGCCTCTGCCTCCACAGTCATCATGCTGCAAATATGTGACACAATAATAACAAATATTTTGTTTGCACAGTGCGAATGCTGTGAGGATTCCCAGATGACTGAATCTCTGTTGCTCCGTATCTGCAGAAGAACCAAGCAGTAAAGGATCGTTCCACTCTGTTAGGACTACAGCATTTTCAGAAGGCTCCAGTCAGACACCACAGTTAAAGCAGGTTGTCTAACGTTGACACCTAGTGGCCAAATGCTCAGCACTCATCCAATTCATGATTTGATTTCAGCAAAACTCTTCCACCACTTGATGGCAGAGCAGCTCTTTTCTCTTCATTAAAAGCTTTAGTTCTGATAAATGCATCTCATGACAGCCAAAAAAGTGGGAAAATACAGTACAAGATGCTACTTTTTTCATGAATTTCTATGATTAAGATACTTTTATTGGTGCATCAGATGCTCTGTTGTTGCTGCGTAGCTGCATCATCCTGTTGTGCAGCTCAGGAGATGAGGAGCTGCTGCACTGACTGCCCCTCTCCCCTCAGGATTAGTGAATTAATGCAACTATTCAGACACTGAGCTCCGATCAGCTGCTTAGTACTGTTTTATCCCAAATAACACAGCCACCATGCATGCACGATGTGTGCACTTTCACAGACACACAGACTGCACAAACATAAAAACATGCATACTAAACCTAACACACACATGCTTTATCTATGATATGGTTAAAATAATATTCAGGTAGTAGGATGATGGTGGCAGATATAATTTCATATTGGAAAAAACATCTGCACAAGTAACTCAGGAGGGCTTTATTTTTGTGAGTCTGTAATTTCTTAATGATTTCCCTGAAAAATTCCCAGAAAAGTACGTGCAAAAATAAAAAACTTTATTCAAATCCAAGCAAATATTCATTTAATAATCATTTCATATTGCAGATGTTCAATATGTGGGACATGACTGTTGACAAATTTCCCATTTTTGTATGTAGGTCTGCTGTGCACTGACTACAAGACTCGATTTCTTGAGCAGTTGATCTTTATTTTCTGATTTTTAACAGCTGTCTCATTTTGTTTTTCACGTAACAGTATCAAATTTCATAAGTAAATCATGGAATTATTTAAAAATGACAGACCAGTGAAATAAGGCATTACCACAATGTTCCACTTTTATCTAAGAAAGTGCGTCATTGAGATTAAACGTCTGAAGGGTCAAGGGTCAAAGAGGGTGAATGCAGCGCTTTCTTTGTCGTGGGCACAGAAGTGTCCCTCTATTTTTACGAAGACACTGGTTTATCGACAGTGTATCATTTATCATGTGGACAAATACGAATTACCAAGCATTTCAGTGTCAGATGTCCTGCCTGTGTCTCCAGCGACCAGAGAGATGTCCTGTTTTTGTAGTTTCCTCCCCTTTTGCAAAGTTAGTAGCGCAAATGCATCACAAACACACATGCAGGCTTATACTAATCCTTGTGAAAACAAAGCGATATATGATGTTTCTCAGAGCGCAGGTCAAGCAGGGGCTGTTCATCAGCATGTTTATCTGGATTATGAGAGTTTCATCCATAATATAACCTCCAATGTCATACTTACCACTCTCTGCTCTGAATGGAGAGATGAACAGTGAGCTGAGGATGACCACTGAAGTGATGATGCAACCAGTGACCATTCCCACCAGTGAGCCATGACCCAGTGTGACCTTGTGACCCCTCTAACTGACCTCTCAGTGGGTGGCCTTTGCACTGACCAGCAAGGACTAAGAACCAACAGAAGTGGCTGCTCTCAGACCAGATCTGCGTATTATCTGTTTTTACTTATTCATCTTCCATATGTCATTAGATTTCCAGCTCAGTGGTTCTCCATTAGTCACTGATCTGTAGATCCTTACAGTTACAGCATAAAGTCAGGCTTCTATAACCCCACAGATTTGGAACTGGGTGTTACGATTTTGTCTGTTCTTGAATGTCAGTGTGTGTATATGATATATCAACAGCACAAATATACAAACATGTATTTGTTACATTTGTGAGTGTTTAGTTGTGGTCTGAGCTGATGTCAGGGTGGGATTATGTCAACCCAGTGTCAGTGAAGAAAGAAGTCTGCACAGACGGGCAGCCATGTTAATCATAAATCTTTATCTTACAATCCTGCCTCGCAGGTCCGCCCTTCATTAAGAGACGGCACAGGGATTAGTGCGACTAAACCACTGAGATCTGCAGAGAAAAATGAGGAATAAAGTAGTGAGTAAACAGGATCCGCTGCTGATTGTGGTGCTAAACTGATGAATTTGATGCAAGAATCTATCTATCTATCTATCTATCTATCTATCTATCTATCTATCTATCTATCTATCTATCTATCTATCTATCTATCTATCTATCTATCTATCTATCTATCTATCTATCTATCTACTTTTAACAAAAAGTAAACACAGTGACTTGATTGAAATTTTGAAAAATTTTAATAACATCCATTTTTCAAAAGAAACAAAAATCAAGACTAAGAAAAAAAAACATCGTATCCAATGCAAAGTTTTCACAATGTTAACCTGAGAAATATTATTTTTGCTTCTTTACCATCATCCCTCATGTAACCTCAATTATTTTTCACTTGGTTTTAATTTTTCCATAAATCAAAAGACATTTCTCTCTTCTTTCAACTCCTGCAAAAGTTCAGCTACATTGTGCCCACAAATCTACCTCTGAGTGTGTTTTCGAGTGCAAAAACGTGAAATATAATACAACAAAAGGTAAATGGACGCAAAAGTAGGATGAGAGGTTAACTGTCAGTCTAAAGAGCAAACAAAGAGATTCTTTGACTACAAATATATACAAAAGGAAAACCAGACACATCAGAAAAAACTCCAAATACACTGTATTAAATTAACGAATAAATAAAAAATACTTTATGAAGAATATCTGATGTTGCCAAAGCTAAATTAGAAGTGCTTGTCTTACAGTACCAGGGCAACTGGTCAAAATGGTCAAAGCAACATCTCCTGGCTAGGACCTGCAAGATCCTTTAATCATTTGGTTAATCAGTTTAGAAGAAAATGTATTGGTTTCAGTCAAGTATGTTCTAATATTAACAATATTGAGCAGTGCTAGTCTACTGTGCAAATGCACCACACATGTAAAAAAAAAAAAAAAGAAATTCTACAGTTCTTCTACTGGCAGTCTGTCTACTGAGAGAGATTGATCCTTGGTCCACAAGACATCACTCAGTGTTCAGGACGGATCAAAGCCTGGCCTCAGTCATTCAGGTCTCATTGATGGTTTGAGGCAGAATTGATTCTTCCGATCCTTTTTAGTCTCTGTAGACGGAGGTTATCTGTCGGGGGGGCATGTGTGGTGGATGGTACGAGTCATATGGCCCCTCTAAGTGTACGTCATAGCTGGTCTGAGTCTGATACAGGACCTGGTCCACAGAGGAGGGGGAGTAGTGGTGAGGAGGTGGGTAGTGAGGTGAAGGCTCCTGTTTGGGCACCAGGTTACTGCTGATGCTCAGAGGGGGTGTGGGGGGGCCGTCGTATGGAGGGGTTCCCACTCCACCAGCATTGTACTCATTTGGGGAGTGATTCTCGTACGGTCCTCCTTTCATGGCCCTCAGGTGAAGCAGGTGAGCCGAGTCGAAAGTACCGTATGGGGGGCTTGGCAGGCCTGGAGAGGAGTAGCTCACCATGCCGCCCAGAGGAGCAGGTGGAGGCCGGACTCCATGTCTGTCTTCAGGCCTCATCCCAGCACCTGAAGCTGGTCCCAGCTGTAAGCAGCCAGCCACCAGGTTGGTTGTGGGCTGTGAGAGGCCTTTACACAGCGTCTCCATGAAAGCCCTGCTCTCCGTGGACAGCCCCCCCTCCAGAGCCTCAGACAGAGCGCAGATGTAGTTGCGAGCCAGTCGAAGTGTCTCGATCTTGGACAGTTTCTGTGTTTTGGAGTGACAGGGCATGATGCTGCGCAGGTTCTCCAGCGCATCGTTGAGGCCATGCATACGTGAGCGCTCCCTGGCATTGGCTTTAACACGCCGTGCACGGAAACGCTCCTGTCGGGCCTTGGTCATCCGCTTTTTTTTAGGGCCTCTGCGTTTCGACTCATTTTCATCCTCCTGTTCTTCCTCTATGTCCTCTTCGTCTTCCTCTGCATCCTCGCTGCCCATTTCTCTGGTCTGCTGGATCACTCCTCCTGCTCGGTAGCGGTGTGGTGGGATGTCTCCGTCAGGTGAGCTCATGTCTCCATCCATCCACTGCAGAGGGCTGACGACCTCCTCTCCCTCCCCTTGTCTCACATAGGGCTTAATCATCATGGTAGTCTGAAGACGAAAACAAGACAACAAGAAAACATCTTTGTTACCACACATGTACTGTTGACAGGTTTACAGGTTATCTTGATACCTGTGTTCTAGAAAAAACTGTTAGCTTGCTCTCCTCACACAAACACACTTCTCAATCTCCTGCCATCTGGCAAAATGTATTGAAGTACTCGAGCCAAACTGTGCCATCAGACCCCTGAATAACCAGAGCCTAGTATGTCATCCCCCTTCCTCCCCACCTCCCTACTCCACCCATACAAAACATCAATCCATTCCTTTTGCATTTTTTTGTTTTGCTAAAACGTCATAAACCAAATCATACTGTTTACACTCCACACACCATAATGAATACATTGCATGTTGTGTTTACAATCATGCATTTTACTATTATATTGTTTTATCTTTTTGAACACTAAAATTAATTCACACTATAGCTTACTGTCCAGTTTTAACAGTGGTACATCTTTGCACAAATGCACTTTCTGTCATCCTGTGCAGGTCTTAGTTCTGTGTAGTCTCGTGTATTACTGTTTTATTCTATAGAGCATTGTGATCCTGAAGGTACACTGAGCTGCATATCGCTGAGATGACAATAAAACTACTACTTACTGCGTAATATACTTCCAGCGCTTCAATCAGAACAGAAAATCCTTCATATTGTTAATCTGTCTTTACTGCCGTTTGTGATCCCTGCATTTTGTTATTACTCCGGACATGATAAAAAATATCATGCTGCATATCTCACTGGAGCTTATCTTGGTTTCACATTGTGGTGGAAACACACCCAGTCTTGGGAAAAGCCGAATTGTGCGCTGCATTGTAATACTCTTAATGACTGATTGCCAGCTTCTTGCCATAAGTAGATTACGCAGGTTTTGTCCCAAACAAAACCTTTTCTTTAGCCGTTACTGCTCTTACAACCACAGAGGAAGAACAATGATGGTGGGCACTGTGCATTACACTTCGGTATTTCCATTTTGTGATACTTTACACAACATATGAGATATTAAAATATGATCTATTATCACTAATAATTTATTGAAATAACCTCACCAACTTAACCACCTTCAATTAAATATGCTGGATTAAATAGCAACATACATGTTAAAATATTACTAATAATTATCCAGTGTTAGAAAAGAGGCAATTCTGCATAATAAATGCTTTTGCTGCTGTATTTAACTAATAATACCTTTGTGCCTTCACAGTTTGATGACAGATTGTTTATTTATGGAGGTTTTGTTATTTTTACCTGACAGCCTTTGTTTGTAAGTTGCAGATTCGTGGTCTACTTCTGCTTGACGTTGTGTAGAAGTGATGCAGTCTAGTCAATATGTAATGATACTAAGATACTCCCCTAAATCACTGGTAGTAATCAGGTAACTATTCATACACCAGCGTAGAATGGTGGTTTACCTTCCCTTACTTGATATTGAGGTCTTAGTATCAGTATTTGATTAAGACAACCAAGTGAGGCCATTGTTTCCTGTGATTTGGCTGCTTTATCCACTCGTAGGAAGTTTTCTACAATTAAAAACAACACAAAGTTGCTGGATGCAGGTATTTTAAGACTCATTATGTTTTTATATGACAACTTTAAGACCAAGAGAATACTGAGGAGTCAGTGAAATAGCAACATTTAGATCATGTAGGACATTGAGATTTGATGGAAAGTGTTATTTACTTTTTAAAATTTTTTTTTTTTTTTCAATACAAAGCAAATTTTGTGATCTCTTCTGGTGCCCGAGGAGGTTAAGGGGTAAAATAAAGGGGCTTCATCACCACACTTTTCTAAATGCCTGCCCTGTAAAGGATCTAAGCTGCAGCCAGGTAATACAAGCATTCATTAAGCAGTTATAAACAACAATAACAACCTAAATATTTTGATTTAAAAAGTGCCTGTCAGGAGACTTTAAACGCTTTCAGCACCGGACAGTTCCCTCCTGACGCGCGCCTCAGCCACAAGTGCCTCCATTTGGCACCAAACCCGTGTTTTATTACATTTATCATGAACACTGTGATGGTTATGTTTTTTTTTTTTTCTTCTTCTCCTTTTTTAAATATAAACATTATCTGTACAGCCCATCTTCTCCCCCTCTCTATCTGGGTAATCCCGGTCAACTTGTGAACTGGTAATGCCTCGGCAAGATAAAGTCACTGTCAGGACTTCAATCTGGGGCATCGCAGGATTTACTCCGTGGATGAAGCGGCGACCATGGGATTAAATGAAAGATCGACATCCCCCAGATCAGTAGCCTAACAGAGGGCTCAGATTGAATTGAAATAGACATTTTCAAAGGCACCAAAAACTCATGTCTCGTTACGAATTGAGCAGTTTATTTTCCCCTGAATGCCACTAAAGGACACTTATACACATTTTACATTAGATATATGCAGTGTCTTTCTGTGTAGCTGTGTCAGAATCCAGGTCTGTCTATGCAAAACGAAAAAATAAGCATTCAAAATGAAAAATAAACCGATTGGCACACACATGTGCTCAGAACTGAATGGAGACATACCGGAGCTGGTGCGTCCCGGGACAGCCTGAAGAAGTTGGTCAGGTGGTTTTTGTTCTTTTCTCCACGGATCACAGTTTGGTGTCTTCAGTCCATCAAGCAGCGCTGGAGCTCCGTGCTGCCGCTCTGGTCCTTGGTGCCTCAGTGCGGGTCAGTGTACGGGACTCCGGGTTTTAACCTCCATCAGTGAAGCTCCTCCTCCGTCCGACTCCCTGGTGACGCGCTCCAGCTCCGCGCGTGGCCGGCCCGTGGCTCGAGCCCCCTGCAGCTCCACTCGTCGTGTGCGTGTGTGTGTTTGTGTGCGCGTGTGTGTGTGTGCGTGTGTGTGTGTGTGTCAGAGAGATGTGCATAAGCTCAGTCCAGACAGGCAGCAGAGGCCCCGGCTCTTTGTTGGCCGCCAAATCCGCAGCACGTTCGCATTGAGCGGTGGGGAGACGCGCTCAGTCGCCTGAGCCTAACTGTATGTGACAGCTTGAAGTTGCATGTGAGCAGGTGTTTGCGCCATCCCTCCTTCCAGCTATCCATCCCCTTCTCACCGCGGAGATATGCTGCTGAACAAGTTCATGTCACCCAGGAGGCCGCTCTGACCAGAAGGGGAAACTTTGGTCACATGAAGTGTGCAGTTAAACGTGCAGCAGGGACTCGTTCCTCCCCCTCCTCCCAGCAGGATGGAGGTGTTGGGCTTCTAGATTGTGATGTTAAGCATCCACAACCCATATATAATGTTTCTTGCGGGACTCCCTGAATGAATGTCTTTGCTTGTCAGCATTTTTTAATTGCTGTAGGTTTACTCTGACATAATAGCTGCTTCAGTAGAAGGCAGCTAGGTTTTTGGTTCTTGAAGACGTGTCACCTTCATCCAAGAGGCTTCTTCAGTTCTAACCGACTGATGGGGAGTCCCAGATATATATTATCTATCAGGATCAGAATCCAAAATACTTTATTGATCACTGAGGGGAAATTGCTCATTTACTTTCTACTTTCAATGAAGGAATCTCAAGATTGCATTATAAGTACCTGATAGGTCGTGTAGATTCCCTCATCTGTTTATAGATGGCTGTTTCAGTTTAACATTGATGTTGTCCTTCACTCCTCTCTTGAACATCTCTCTTCTCTTTTAAGAATGTGAACATTGTTTTCCTGAAATGATTAATAATCAACTATAATTATCCCATAATCAAGAGCTATTTATTATTAAAGTTTCTGATCATTTGGTTTCAGCAAAACACCACCTTTGAGGTTCACAATATCTCCTTTACAAACGAGATTTTAATGTTTCAGCAAGGACAACACTATATGATATTAAATATTGAACTTCGTTAGGCATAAAGGTTCAGTGTCAACCCTATACATGGTTATAAAAATTATTAGCAAAGTGTGCACTGACTTCAACCACTTCACGATATTTGATGATGTAGACCATGACATTTGACTGAAAGTTCTGAAGACATTCCAGTGAGTGCAAATTTTGCAATCTGTCTCTGTCTATCTATCTATCTATCTATCTATCTATCTATCTATCTATCTATCTATCTATCTATCTATCTATCTATCTATCTATCTATCTATCTATCTATCTATCTATCTATCTATGTGACAATGGTTTGAGTATGATTCATTATATTTCCCAAATACTGTATATAACATAAGAGAAAAAATTAGAAAGGTTGCCAAGAGGTCAAATGTTCCAAGAATAAGCATAAAAACTTATTTAGGTCAGATTATGAATTCATGTGTGTGTTGTTTTAATTACAGATTTGTATGCAGATGTTAGTGGAAATGTCCTCATAAGGTTCTCTAAAAGGTGAACAACAAGGAAATCTGCATAAAATTCAAACTGTCCTGTTGACACTGACCATTGCTAAACCAGGAACAGAGACAGAGAATATATGAGGTGCAGGAACAGAGCTCCACATGCTCTAACAGAGAGGCTTAAGGTAGGTTACAGGGTAAACTGCCAACCCAAGCTATGTGCTTCTCACTTCCTCCTCATTCCCAAGCCAACCACCTTGCCCACTGCTCCTCCCCCTACATCTTTTCCTGTCCTATTCCACACCTGCAGCCTGAGATGGGAATAGCAGAGTCGGGCCTCTTGCATCCCCAGAGTGGAACCAGCAGGGGAATATGATAGCTGTGGCCTTGTGTCCCCGTTGCATACACTCATAACAGTTTGTAACAATTAAATAGAATAAAATCCATTCATTATTCTGTTTTAGAGGTACGAGATGCGTCCCATGTTGCTAAATGACACAACCATCCTGACAAAACTGTTCTTTAGTTAAGCTCCTTCATAACATATTTTAAGTTTGACCTACTTACGGCATTTCATCCAGTCTTTATGTTCCACAAGTAGTGCTCAAGTGTAATACCGTATGTATGCCATGCCGTCCCCTGGTCCCTCCATGCTGGCCACACATGATGAAGTCCTACTGCAGATGGTCTTTGCTTAAACACATCTCTTATTTTAACAGTCTGTGGCTCAGATGCTCATCTATTCTCCACTGGCTGCTCAGCTCACTCAGCATGTTTACATGCTCAGAGGACAATCCCCTCCTTACCTTTTCTAGGAACATTTGTGAGACGGGAATTTAGTTTATTATAAAAAAAATAAAAATAAAAATGAAGGACAGATAAAACTTCACTCCACTACACACACAAACATGACCTTCCTCTGAATCCCTAGTGTTTCTGTGTGTGACAGTGGGGGAAAGTGGGTTTTGTCCATCTGTTATAGTGGAAGTCCTCGGAGAGATGCCAGCACCACGGCGTGATTATTGTGTGTTTGTGTGTGCGGTCATGTTTGCGGATGGGGATGTATTACATGTGCAGCAATCGGAAAGTTTTACTTCATATAAATGCAGCAGCCTCTGAAACAGATTTACTGCAGCGACAGTCTGAGGTCATTTCAGTGGACTAAGATTGCATCTCTTACTCTGCACATGTCTGCATCCACTTCAGAATCTATACCGCTGGTAAAAGCAACAGCAATACGGTCATCAAATTGCTCAAAAAGCATACAAAAAACACCAGAGAATGAACGTTGCTCTGTATTTCATGGTCCCCCATCAACTTTAGAAATGGCCGGCATCTAAGCCAAACTTGAACCTCCCTCCAGCCCAGCACCGACCCTGGGGAGACAGGGGTGATGTTGACCATGTGTCCTTCTACTAACCATCTCATTGATGGACCCCACTAGTGGGCAAAATAGACACCCCCCTCCGCCTGAACCCCTAAACCCCCTTAACCCTTTCCTAAACCCTCTGTTGGCCCCCTGTTGTGCGTGCTCATTGGCTGACCGCCTTCAGGCGTCCCTTTTCCACGGGTCCATTGTCTGGCCCCATAAGCAGCTTTGTTTCTGCATGTGCAGCTGGGCTAGCCCGCTCAGCCATTAGCCACAACACGCTAAAGGGAGAGCGGGATAATATAATTACAAAACAAAAGTCAGGTGGCTCATGAGATCTGCCAGGAGCAGCCCATTTGGGGGAGATGCGAGGACACGCTGGCGGGTGGCCAGCTATAATTTGATTATGAAGTTGTGTGAGTGACAAAAGAAACAATTGAATCTTTTTTTCCTTTTATTTGCCCCACTGTGATTTAATTTGATTCCATTGGGGCTTTAAAAAGAGGGCAGTGTGAAAAGAGAGAAGATTTACTCTTCTAATTTCTAGAATCAGCAGCTCAGAAAATGTAATATGGTCTGAAAAAGTAGCAGGAGAAATTCCTCCCTGGGCTAACTTCATTGTCATGTTGCTGCAACCCTTTTGGCTGCATGTGAGGCCCGAGTCAGATGAATCGCTTAAGGCTGGAGTTTTCCTGCGAACTGACTGGTCTTGTGCTCTTGTTTTGCATGAATGCACACAGACTGGCGGACAATGGGATCAGTGGCAGATCCATCTCCTGTAATACTTTCTTTAAACAGGGCAGCAAGTGTGTCCCCCTGTTCTGTCGGCAGACCCGAATTTATCCTGTTAGTCACCCTAGATGAGTGAAAGAGTAAAATCAACCCCCATCCCAGCTGGACACACACACACACACACACACACACACACACATAAGGATGCACCCATTCATACAAGCACACACACACACACACAGACACTTAACCCCACACTGGGGAGTTACACACACACACAGTTTTATGGACAGCTGATAAGAGCAGGTTTAGCTGGTGGCTACTGTTCAGAGCAGGTCAAGCAGAACAAGATCTGTTAATGTCTTTTTGTTTCTGTAGTTCATTCTGGAAAATAGTGCTGCATTTTGTTTTTGTTTTTATGTTTTGTTTTGCTGTTACATAAGACAATAAGTAATTGTGTCAAAGACACACATGCTCTTACGACTGAAGGGTTAGTGTCAGCATTGTGCCCGCTCGGGGTGTGTAAACGCCCATTTTTTGCCCCATTAGGCACAGCTTGATCGTGCCCCTGGGAGAGCACAGCATTCTCATGCTCTGCTCAGGAAGGTTTCAGTGCAGATTAATCAACAGCCTGGTTTACCGTTTTATTTATGTGACTGAAGGGCCAGAGAGTTCCTGTTTTGTAGCCCATCGGAAAAAATGAAAGTAAATCAGTTCCCCTGTTTGCTCTGGGCTGCTTTACTACAGCATTAAGGGAATAAAAAAGCTTGTGTGATACATTTATATCATCTTATACTTTTTATTTGACTGAAAAAGGTGCTTAAATTTAGGAGTACCTCTCATTCTGATAAGTGCTTCTGTTGGGAATCTGTTTAATTATTCTAAAATGTTTTTATATTGGAAGTGTAATGAAACAATAGCACACTTCTTATTGTTTAGCAGACAGCTTCAGGGGGTTGCAGGAAATGCAGAGGCAATGTACTTCTTCCCATTACCATAGGTAGTTTTATCCCACGTGTAAGTCTGGATCATGAGCTCCTCTCCTCCCAGGCTCAGATAACACCTGAGGATGAGGGACGTGAAAAATGAAAACAGAACAGATGCACATACAAGAAGGCATTACAGGACATGCAAGTATACTGACCGTTTTCCAGGTCGGGCGATGTAGCACAAACTGTAGAGGGCAAAGTCGAATTCAGGGCTGCAGCCAATGACTGCAGAGCCAACCTGCTTGAAGTAGCCGTCCCACATGAACTGCATCCCCATGACATCAGGATATGAGGTCCACTGAGAGCGAGAGACAGAAAAATGAAGGCAGTGCTGCACACATCGCATAATAAATCAGCATGTCGACGTTTGCTGTGGATGCATACAGGCCCGTTAAAGCTGTGGCTGTAGTAGTTCAACTGTCCCTTTTTCTCGAGAAGATAAAACTGGATCCAGTTGTGGAAGCCAGACACCTTTCCTCCCTTGATCTCTCCTGTTACAGAATGTAGGTATGAATAATCACAAAGGAAAAATCTTTGGTGTTTAAAAAAGAGATCTACTCTGTCCAAACCTGCAAAGATGTGTTCAAAGCCGCTGGAGTCCATCTTGTTGTTGTAGCGGGAGTACAGGCCGAACCACATCATCTTCAGATCCTGAAGAAACTCTGCCTCTGATGCATAAACCCCTTCAAATAAAGAATAACAAACACTGCAAACATAAGTGAAATGGCCTTTAGGTGAGTAGGATGTGTCATGAGGACCTATTGCAAAAGGACCTTGTTACCTTTAGTGTAGAGGAAAGAGAACAGCTCTCTTCCGACCTCGGTCTTGGACATAGTTTCTCTGATGAAAGTATCCTGCTCAGCCAGCTGCTGAGAGCTGAAGTCCTCATCCGTTCCAGTCATCCTGTGGTAGTTGTCCAGCACAGCCAGCAGAGCAGCGAAGGTGGGTCTGGAGAAGAGAGAGCCCTCATCCAAGTAGCTGAACAAGCTGGAAGCACAAACAAATGTGCAGAAAAATGGATAAATGCATTTAGATCAAGAATGAGGGTCAGGGAGAGTGGTGTGAAGATAAAATGGTCTCCTCACGGCCTAGAAGAGAGATCCTGCTTTGAGCCGGTCTGAGAGTCGGACACCAGAGCCTGAGAGTCGATTTTCAACTCTGAGGCTGAAGCCTTGTTTGAGTCCACAGCGTAAAGAACCTCAGAGAGAGACTTGATCTCAGAATCAGTGATCATACCACCGCTACCTCCACTGTCACCTGTAGAACATCACAAACACACACACAGATGTTGTCTTACATTACTGTTTATTTAGTGATTAATTTACTTCTGTAGGCTAAATGTTTCACCACCAGTCAAGTGTTTTTTTCCCATCTCCCCTATAGTTCAGAAAAAAAAGTGAACTTTACTTTATCCTTATATATTACAACTATTAGTTACTTAGTTATTTTCACAATTTAATTTCACATAAGTTGAAAACACATAACATCATAAAAAATAAAATGTGATGTGAAATACTGGGATATTAGACAACACTATAAGTTCTTATTTGTAGTTTTAAACATTATCACAGTTCATTAAATAGTTCAACTGAACCTATTTATCACATTCAATATGCTCTTTTCATCAGTATATAATCATATAAAACAGTAATGTTTCATTATGGACTATATATTTACATTGTAGTACTGCAATCTTCACTTAGATAAAGAATCTAAGCACTGAAATGGCTCAACATAGAGCAAACTGAATCCTTTTTTTCATGCTTTCAATATGTTACCTCACACAGCAGTGACACCTGCTGGTCATAAGATAAAAAAAGGTTTGACCTCGAGAGGCTGAGCCACACAAGCCAATAGTGGTGGAATAAGAAGCACTCAGATCTTTTGTTCTAGTAACAGTCCCAATGCCACATAAATATATATAACAACGTATAAAAACACTCCATTAAAAGTACAAGTCCTGCATTTTAAATCCCACATAAATAAAAGTGATCCAAAACAATTATTTTAAGTTTTAAAAGTTAAGTTTCTTGTTCAGCACAAAAATTGCCCCCTCTGATTAATTACTAGTTACTGTCACTATTAGTATGCTGTGACAAACTGCACCATTGATATTAATGTGTCAGTGTTTAAAAGGAATTTTACTGTTGTTTAGTAGGTGCATCTATTCTTAAATACTTCACTTACAGTGTGCCATCTTTCTTTCACAATGTTACAGTCATAGATCAAAGTAAAACTTGGTGTTCTATGTAGAAATAAAATGATCCATGTTTGATCATATTAATAAGGTTTACAGATCAGCTTGTAAAGGAACACATGGAAAGCTTGCTTCAGTTTGTCATTCTACTACTTAATTTGCTACAAAGTCACAACTCACCTCTGTCTTCTGCATTCTCCAATTAATGGCCCTCTCTTCTTACATGTCATGATATACGTTGGTTTAAATTGATTTACAGAGTGTTCTTGGATATTCACACACTTATTTAAATACTACTACAGTAAACACTTGTGGCTAAGGACAGTTTATCAGAGTAAAGGCCCCAAAATGCAGCACATCTTATGGTTTGTTGTTATTTCAGTCAGCTGCTGTTTATGATTGGAATTTGGTATGAGAAAACTAAATCTGGACACACCCAGAATCTCAATCATTGCTTTGAAGGTTCATCATTGATTGAACCTTCTGTTTGATTAATTAGTCAGTCTTTTAGTTTTGTTGGCTTTATGTTTAAGTTTCTTCCTGCCCCCCTTTCTCCCCTTCAAGTCTCGTCTAGCACTTCTGGCCAGACTGTCATTATCAGTAGGACATTATTCTTAATGTCTTCCAGTCAGAGGTGGGTCGCAAGATAAATCTGAGGGGTTTTAAGAGGCTAATGGGAAAAAATCTGAAAGCCTATTAGCATTTCTTGTGGACTCAAATCGTTGTCTTTCAGTGAAATATTGGGCTTCAAATAGTTAAATAAAACTTTAAACTATCTATTTTTATTTATTTATTTTATTTAACAACTTAGAGTTGTCTCAAAGGGTTGCAGAAGATAAAATGTTTGATTTGCTTTTGTCATATTCTAAAATCATATTTTTCTCACTACAATAGAAAGTAACTAGGAACTAAAGTTGTCAAATGAGTGTATTTGAGTTAAAACTACAATAGTTCCCTCTTAAATGTCCACCATAAAGTAGCATAGAATGAAAATACTAAGTATTCATGTTCCAAAAATTGCACTTAATCACCAAATCAAATCACAAATACATAAACTAAATGTTATTTTGAAAACACCACAGATGAAGAGTTAAAGCTTTTGCAGCACAGCACCAGAGTTCTTATAGTTCTGCTGCTGAATGCTTAGACAGGATGTCCAGCATGTGAAAGTGACCAGGTGTCATAGACAGAGGAGCTGTTAGTAGATGGAAAAACACTAACAGAAGCTGAGCGGCTGAGAGCAATGAGATACTGTGATGCACGTGAGTCAGCAGCAGCTAACACATGTTCAGTCTTACCGTCACAGAGATTTTTGTAGTCGCTGCAGCAGTTGTTGTACTGGGGACACTTGGAGTTGCAGTGGCACTCGTTCTGAGAGTTGTACTTCTCATTACACCTGTCTTTACAGGATAAGGCTGATGCTAGAAGAAAAGAAAATACACATGTCATTAGAGTGAAGTTACAATTTCCACATGAATCCAAACATACAATAATCTCTGTTTGTGTTTTGGCAGCTTTTCGGTCGCTTACCTTTACATTCTGCAACGTAGTCTGAACAACAGTCTCGGTAGCGCTCACAGGACGGGTTGCACTGGCAGGAGAAGCCACTGTCTGTTCCATAACCACAGCGACCTCGACAGGAGTCCAGGCTGTCTGGAAACCAACAGCACGGACTCAGTCAGGCAGCAATACATTTAGATTCTGGGCGTACCTGTGTTACAGTAAAGATGTAACGATTATTATGATGACAACAGAGTTGAAAAGCATCTTACTGCTGTAGCCCTGACAGAACAGGGTCACACAGAGTACAAGGACAGCAGCGGCATTCATTTTGGCTCAGCAGCAACCTGAAAAACTGACTGTTATCACAGTCTCTCCTTTTTATAGCAACTTTCACCTGACCAATCCAAATATCACACTCACACTGACCCGGCCCACGAGTCGGGTTTCAGTCACCTTCATCAACATCATATCTGCTGGAAAAAACACTCTAAAATGTGTGAAAAATGGTGTGGAAGCCCTGCTGGGTCTTTTTAGTCCTCATAAACAGGTGCTCTTTGGATTTGGCAGAGCTCCTTGCATGGGTGGAAAAAGGTCTGAACAGCAAAAAATGAAAAACAACTCTCTGACAAAAATGATCCACGGGAGATTTGTGCAAAATTAAAATGCCTTTATTTAACATGTCAGTGTATTTCTTCTTTATTTTGACTAATGTACACTGACAGAGAATTCTCCTTCATATGAGCTCATTCAGCAAAAGTATAAGTTACTACTGACAATGACCCTGCAACCAAAAATGAATTGGGCATTCTTAATACATACTGACGTGAAAAAAAGGCATTTTAAGTTTGCACAAACCCCACAATGTGGCTTGGAGAGTTTTTGTAGGAGTTTTGCATTTAAATTTTTGTTGTTGAGACCATTTTTGATTAACTTTTAATTTGATAATCATAAATTACTGTTGATTGAATTATTTATAGATCTATAAAACAGGCATGTTGTGTCGGACTGTGTTGATGACCTCTGAATAAAGCAGGAACTTTTAAACTTTTAATCTCTTCTCTGTGAAACTGCACACCTGCTTAGAACACAGGCGGCGCTTTAATGTAGCAAAATAAAACTGTATCATCTTATAAGGCGTGATGACGACTTCCATTTCAGGTTTTTTTTTTTACAACTTTCTTTAAAAAATAATGTAACTTCTAAAAAATTGAAATATCTATTTTATCATTGATTGTGTTCTGCAGTAAAGAAGTCAAATCCTGTGTAACAAAAAACATTTAAAATTCAGTCTTACATTTTTTTAGGACCCTTTCCTTTACCAGATGTCATATTTCGCAGGGTTGATGATAACCTAGATGACCCAGAATAGCTCACAAGCCTCAGTGTCCCTGTTCATGTTGAGGTCACATGTCCCCTGCAACTGCAAATAGTATTTAACAAAGTCAATGAAAGAGTGTAGAACAGCAAACTCATAATTTATTCACAGGTTTGTAGGCACGTGAAGAAAGACAGTTTTGAAATAATTAATGGTTTTAACCAAAACTATTCCTAAAAGAGACCTATTCATTTCACAAAACAATGGGTTCTGGCACTTTCTTGGGATTTGCTGTCTTTCTAAATACATAAATGTGACATATTTGTTGACCCCAAATTATGCAGTAGATTAATGAATGAAAAAAGAAAAGAAAAGCAAGACAGACAGAAAACATTTTTAGTTCAACTAGGTGGCTGTTGTTATGACATGAATTTGATTTCTAAAATCTCACAACACCAGTAACAGTTTAACTATAAACAACCATTTCTGTGTTTGTTCAATGCTCTTTTTAAGCTTGAATAGATTATTTAGCTGAAGATGATTAATACAATTTACAATAATTTTTTGGTGATGAATAAATATTTTTATGCTTTTCTTAAAAAAAAACTAAGTACTATAAATAGGACAAAGGTTGAGCAGTAAAGAAAAACTAGAACAATAAAAAATAAGAGCAATATAACACCCATAAGATGTCATTCACAGTTTTGAGAACAGAATCATAGAACCTATTGCAGAATATGAACATATGTGTAATTAGAATCAGAATGTTTTGTGAGCAGTATTTTAGTGTGTTTTTTTTTTTTTTTTACAAATATAATAATAATAATAATTGGATCTATTATTCTGTCATCGCAGTCAAGTGTTAAAACCGTTAAAACCCTTACAAATAACTCAGTACAACAAACTTTAGCATAATGTTCGCACAACTTTAGCCGTGTTAATCGTGAATCGATTATTCATGCCTAAATCTGTCGACGTGAACTGCGAATTTTTTGACGGCGAATTTTGAACATTTTTTAAAACTTTTTTTTTCATGTCGCTTTTGAAAAAGAAATTGACCTGTTGAATTTGGGCACCTTGAATTTTAATGCTTTTAATTTATACACTTGAAATTTTGACTCAAAAATTCAGATTTGAATCTGATTTGCTTCCATTTTATGCTACCAAAAGATGTTCTCGAGTTATGGTGCGGAGATAGCCACCCACACAACCAAATACATACAGACAGACAGACAGACAGATGGCAGTGACTGCTCTACCCACGGCTGACTCCGTCAATGCGGCTAACAAGTATTTTCAAGGAACACCTTAACATTCAGATTCAGATTCGTTTATTTGTCATAAGCAGGTGAACACATAGTCAACTGTGCAAAAAAGTGTTTGAACAAGAAGACCCAAACAACTCACTATTCGAAATACTAGAAAAAGTAAAAACACTAAAAACACTAGAGAAGCAGTAAATGCAAAATATTGCTAAAAAATATTAAAATAGGAAAAATATATTTACATATGATCATAGCTGTAAATAATCATAAATAGGAAAAAAATAAAGATAAATAATTTAAAAGCCACTGGTCTAACTAGCCTACATTTACTGTGAGATACAATATATACATATAATATAATATATAATATTATACATGGAACATAGGCTGACCATAAAAAGAGAGTGTGATGACCTCACTACTTTTATTCATTTTATGCTGAAATAACTTGAAAAAGGTTCAGTTATCAAGTTCAAATCAGGTTCAAGCCCCGTGGGCTTACCTGTGTCAAAATCACAACAGTGTCTTTATGTGTAAGTATTGCTTTAATTTTTTTTACTAGAGAATAATATACAAAACTTCAGGTCAACAGCTGCATCACATACAAATGAAATGTAACTGATAAAGAAATATACTGTAAGATAGCATACTGTAGCTTTAATTGCTAAGTCAATGCAGTTATGTGTTAAGATGTAGCAGATGCAATTGTCCTCCTGCACTGCAGACGGCGCTCAACTTTAATAAATACTTCGCGTAAACAGTTCGACTCTGCGCGGCTTCCGTCCACAGCGTGGATTTCAATGACATTCTGAGCTTTCGTAAGACACTTCACTTCTCCGGCGTGCAAATATGTCGTTAACCTTTTTATTCAGAGCAGTTAGTAGAGACGTAGCAAAGGTGAGCAAATGAAGCTTCGTTTTTATTCGACATTTAACCCAAAGCCTGAGTTGTCATGAGTTGGTTTGATTGTTAGCTGTTAGCCTCCTCAATTATGATGTACTGTCCAGTGTTAATGTTCTAGATTCAATGAGTTACCTTGTTAATTTGTTCTTATTTAATGTTAAATAGTTATCATAGAAGTTGTATATCTCTGTGGGATATTTTGCTTGAAAATGGCATTTGTTGGGGCAAATGTTTGGTAAATCTGAGAAGCTGAAGACAGAAGTATTGTGCTCCACTGTAGGTTTAAAGTTATACTCTGTCTACCATCTGTCACCCTCAGGTCAGCTTCTGCCAGCATGTACAGTCTTTACACACAGGGTGTCAGCTCCTGGCAGCAGAGAAAGCCCTGCTGATGAAACTACGGAAAAGCACTGGCTACACTTTCATTAACTGCAAGAAAGCTCTGGAGAAGTTTGATAATGACATAGCTCAGGTAACTGTCTCTCCTGAGCTCATAATATGTGCTCTCAGGTGTGGTACAACACTGCATCTATAGCTTTGGGAGCTCTGTGGCTGTAGTATTGATGTAATTCTTCAAATATGCAGGCAGAGTCGTGGCTACATGAGCAGGCCCAGAAGGAGGGCTGGAACAAAGCAAACAAGCTGGAGGGTCGCAAAGCCAAAGAGGGTCTGATCGGCCTGTTTGTAGGAGATAAAGCTGCAGTAATGGTGGAGGTGAGGCCATCAGCACAGGAATTTATTAGAAGCATCGTCATTCCCATTGATTGATCTCCAGTTTGTTGGACATGTTGGCCTTCACTGATATCACCTGCCTTTATTCTTGTCTGTCTGATGTAGGTCAACTGTGAGACAGACTTTGTTGCTCGCAATGAGAAGTTCCAGCAGCTGGTTAAGGATGTAACTTTTGCCACCTTGGCTCACCATCGGAATAAAACTCAAAACCCGGGAGGATATGTGAAGGTAAAGATGCACATTGAGGACAGAAGGTAGAAACTAATCTGTTTTTTTTATATCTTATTCAAAAATGTAAGTAGACAGATAAAGTGACAAGGTATTGTAGATCTTTTGTCTGAACAGTCATTTTCTTTTCCAGTAAAGCCAATTTTATTTTTATTAATTAATCCAAACCATTCATTGTTTTTAATTATTATGAGCATGCAATGTTCATAAAACTGCATTATGAAGAGGTGTTGTTGTGATTATTTTATCAGTGGTATGCATTTGTTTTCACACTTTCAAATCAGTGATGCAGTTATTTGCTAATGGAATTCAGGTAGTGTGATAATAAACCTCAGGACAGGCAGAAAAAGCACAAATGGAATGAATATCGTTTAAGAGTGACTCTGCTGCAGCAATTATTGCAGTGCAGCAGTTTGAAGTGTTTGGCAGGTTAAAACTGCTGTACAACGCCAACACTTAAAGTCTTTTTGTTTTAGCTTACACGTTACACAAAACTACAGGTTTTTCTCACTAATAAAGTATTCATTTACGCTCACATTGTGATTATATTTGCTAAATTGAGGTGGGGTGATGCAAGTAAAGTGTTGCTCATTCCACAGTTACTGTATAAGATAAACATTGTAGGACAAGAGTGCTGATGGAGATCAAATGAAGCCAAAAGTTAGGTTCAAGGATATATTAAAGACTCTTAAAGTACTACAAAATGAAGCTGTACACAACTTGCAGCGTGTGATGCCACGTTCATGTTTCATTAAATAACTGTGCGATGGATTTCATACAACTGCCAGAAAACCTGCAAACAAACTCTGTAGGAGATCTGACATCTCGTAAATGCAGCATCTGTAAAGGTGTCTGCTGATGGGAAATAATTCACAACTGTTAACTCAGGATGTCAGACTGCACCAACCCTTTCTCCTTCTTCCTCTACTTTGACTTTGCTAACATACTTATCTTGGTTTTCAGAGTGTCCTGGTAGGTGATGAGTTAAGCAAACTCAGTGTGGGTGAAGGAGCTTCACTAGCTGACCAGGTGGCTCTCACAATAGGTCAGTAAGAAAAATTGTTTTTTCCCTTTCAGTTTAAGTGCTCAGTTTTCCTCTAAAACACTGCTGTCAGTCATTCGTATATAGAGTGTACACATTCTGCATGTATTCCACATACTGATCAACAAGCATTTATAAAGTTAGCTGTTGGCTGCATCATTGAAGTTTATTTAAACTATGTCCTCAAACCTCCAGTTTTTTTCTGCCACCAATGCAGAGGTATTATGTCTTTGTGTTTTTCTTCTGTTTGTTTCATGAACGTAGTATCTCTTGAATGCTGTTACTGGCTTTCTTCAAATTTGACACAGATGGTGACTTGGACTCAATGATGAACTGATCATATTTTGTTTATCAGAGTTCAAGATCTCTCTGGCCTAGCTATAACTGTAGAAGTCATACACTAATCATGGCAAATGTCTAATAGGATAAAATAATGAAGGTATGCAGTTTTATATCCAAGGCCATCTTCACTGTTGGATCATAATGTGCTGCAAAAACACTTTTCAGGCCATTATTCAACACCACAAGATTGGGGAGATTGTGACCATATTTCACATTTGGCTGGATAAAGATGTAATGACAGTAATCATGTGTGCCACCAATAAAATTCCTTCAAAGTCTGAATTACCTTTATTATATGAGTCTGGACAGACATGAATGTAAACTGCAAATTCACTGGGTGTTGTTCACTGGGAGTCCAGTGTTTTATTAATACACCAAAAATGGCATAACAACCCATTATTATGGCCCTGCTGGAGTTAAACATTCTGTACAGAAGACCTGTTAATTTCACATCGATCTTCGATCTTTATCTACTATAAGATGCTTATGCTCACATGTTCACAGGGATACTGACTCACTGAATAAATAGAAACAACTTAAAGGATCTTGACTGAGGAGAGGATTTTATTTACTTTTGCATTTACTATCTTTTTTTCCGTAAAGTGTCTAAAATCAGTATTTTTACAGCAGTCAAAACCTGAAAAAGCTGCTATGAACACACAGCAGACAGTCACAGTAAGTAGCTGGTAGAGTTAGTGCAGCATTTAGCTGCTAAACAGTCAAATATTGACAGATACATGTTGGCGGAGTTGGACTTATCAGGCAACCAGATACACCACATGAAAGATTTTCATGTGTAAATAAGCAACTGTTTGCTGACAAGTTTAGATATTAACTTACATGTAAGTTCTAATCAAACATGATATAATTTAAATGTGTATAAATGTGAAGTTATCACTCAACAGCAAAAAAAGAAAGAACATAAACAAAAATATCTTTAAATATACTAGGGACTGTAAATACTTATTTTAAAAGAGGGTTAAAATGAATCATGACGACTTGACACTACTTATTTACCATCTAAGGATTAAAGCAGCAGTCAATGTTTAAACAGGTTTCTGTCCGTCTCCTCAGGGCGTCTTGGTGAAAACATGTCGGTGAAGCGGGCGGTGACGGTCGGGGTTCCTGCTGAGTGGCACATCGGCTCGTACGTTCACGGAGGTGTGAGCGGTCAGACTGAGGTGTCCATGGGCCGGTACGGTGCCCTGGTGGTATTTCAGGGTGGAAAGGAGGAAGAGAAGGAAACCTTGGGCCGTAAGCTGGGACAGCATATAGTGGGAGAGGCTCCGATGTCTGTGGGCAACATGGACGACCTGCCCTGCGGTGAAAGCGAGACACGCCTGCTGCCTCAGACGTTCCTGGCAGACCCCAGCAGGACGGTGGCTCAGTTCCTCAGGGGTAAACAGGCTCGAGTGCTGGACTTTGTCCGATTTCAGTGTGGTGAAGAAGCTAGCCAAGAGTCAGAATGAAGGAAGAGAAATATTTTATCTAATGGAAGTCATTAAGTGTCTTTTTTCATATGAGGATGAAATGCAAGTAGTTGTTTATTATCTCACACTCAGACAGTCACACAGCGTCATCATGAATTTGAAGCAGAGTAAGCTGATCTTCCAGCACTGGTGCCTGATGAAATTACCAGTCCAACAATAAAATGTTTGTCCTGAAAATCTTTTTTCTCAGTTTGTATTGATTTGTATTTACTACTGTGTGATATAGATTATACGATTCACTCTTTTAAATGATACTTCTCTTTGTAAATAAGAAAATTATGCTGTCATCATAGTGTTAAAGTGCATTTACATACGAATCTGAATAGAAGAAATTGTTCATATCTCGATGGGGCTTGACATTTGGCCAGCTTGCGAGGGAGGATTAACGTAACTAATTTAAATATTAAGGAGAGTATTACCTGTTACTGAAACTAACCTGACCAATTTAGAAATCACACATGAAAACAAAACAAATCTAAGGATTCCCTGGATTTCCTATGAGCAAGCTGTAGTTTTATAGTTATTTTTATTTGTATTATTATTATTTGTTATTATTACTACTGATATTATGAAGAAAGAAAAAGCTGGATGAACTTAATGTGCAATCTCAACTAGCTGGTTGTCCTGGCCAACACAAGAACACTTGTGTTTTGACTAAAGTGTTTTACTTCTACATGTGTTGTTTTAATTAAAAAATATATTATGTGCTTTGTCAACTATAAAAAAGCATAATTTAAGCAACCATTCCAGATTTCAATCAATTTAGGGTTGCATAAGAAGGCTTATATTGCATATGAGCTCTAATGTACCTCTTAATGGCAGTTTTGCCTGCACAAATTATAACAGTAACCATAAAACAACTCTTTTTGCCTACAGTGATTTACAGGGACAAAAGTGTAATAAATTAAAAAAAAAGAGAGAGACATTGTGTCACCCCAGTATGAGTAATGCTCTCAGTCTGTCCTCTATAAAACCTGGGTGACTCCTGCTCTGCCCTGAAGCGCTTGCAAAATATGCCAGTAATGCGGATCTGAAATAGAGGCCTGTGATTGGCTGTTGTTAATAATCTGCGGTGACATCATCACTAACAAACCGGAAGTAACTGGCGTCGTCACAGCTCAAAGAAGATTCAAGCGTCTCAGCCGTCTGTCATCTAAACGCCAAAACCAGACATGGTAAGTCAGCATATTCTGCCACATTGCTTTATTAAAACAGCTACGTTTTATATAATTACGGTACATTCCTTCATTGTAAGGTTTTAAAAATATCTAACTCGGGTAACGTTAAGCTAACAGTCGCTTTGTATCTGTGCTGGCCTGCTTCTCTCATTCCAGCTTTAACGTCGTGCCTTTAGCTACAAGCCTTTTCTTGACTGTCATTACGTTAGCTCTAATGAAGCAGACGCAATTTATTAATCACACTGACAAACTACTCCTTTTTTTCTGCTGCTTCGTCTAACTGTTACTCCCTCTTCCTTTGCTCTGCCTCATCCAGTCTGACTTCTCAGAGGACCAGATAATGGGTGAGTTAACGCTGATATCTAACTAGAAGGAATTTTAGTGGTTATTGGCTTTAGTAATTCTTACCATAATCATCACAGCAATGTAACTAGCACATATTTGAAAATAGCTTTATGAATTCTGATCCTGTAGCCCGACAGTTGTCCCTCCAAACCCCAGGATCCCTGCAGGTAAATGAACACAGTGATCAAAGACTGAGCTTAATTCACTTAATGTTTTCGACCAGTGTGAAAGTCACGACTAAAACCGGACAAATAAAAAACCCTGAATGCATCACTAGTGCTACAGAGTGAGATACTAACCTGCAAAGCAGTAATTTGGAAAAGCATGTTGGTGTGTTTGCATGCTGATGGCAAACTATATATTGTAATAGGGCTGAACAATTTAGGGGAAAATATGTAAAGGCGATTGGTTCTCACAGACATTGTGATTGATTGATTTGTGTTAATTTTTTAAAGTCAAGCTTCAGTTCAATATTCTCTGTGATAAATTTAATAAATGATGGAGCATTACCACATGAGATACCATCCAAAGTGTGACTATTGCACAAAAGACGGCATGAATTTGTAAAATGACTGACATGACCGTTTAAACCTTGCCTCAGTTCTGCATAACATCCTAAATTGCAGCCTTTGCAATTTACTAATTGCAGTCTTTCAAATTTAATTTTTAAAGTCAATTAATTGTTCAGCCCTACATTTTAAATGTGTGAAAGTCAGCAGTGATAATAATGAATGTTTGTGTTCAGCATTGCAGTGTGTGGACCAGGTTGTGGCCCAGACTTGCTTACAGGCCAAGTCAAGTCACGTTATTTATATTCCACAATTAAAACAGCTGTTGAACCAAAGTGTTTTCCAGTAGAAGGATAACAAAGGTGTTACAGGTTTACCTAACAAGTTGCCTTATTGAGGTTAAGACCCTACTGTGTTATTTATGTTGTAAATTTACCTGAGTAGTTGAAATATTAATGATTAAAACCTTACAAAAGTTATATAAAATGCAACCTTACCTGACTATAACAAATGTTAAGGCAAAGACTCTACAGTATTATTAATTTTGAAGATTAACCTGACTAATTTTGAACTAAAGTTGTTGTAAAAGTTGTAACTTTTAGGACTAAAGTTACAACCCGACAAAAACACATACATGTCTGCAAGCGTGGAAAAAAGCACTGAAGTTACAGCTGTTTAGTGGTATTGGTTAACATGAAAAAAGTCTTGCCAACAGTGACTCACTCTTGCAGCTGACAATGACGATAGTAGACTGAGCAAATTAGGAGTTTGGTAGATTATGTCTTGAAACACAGTACAGTATATTTCACTGTGTCTGTTTTCCAATCTGATGGCAATAACACAAGTACCAGCATTTTTACATAGTTTGAAGTCATGCGTTGAGCTGAAAGCATCATTAATTGGTTCTAATGCTTCAGACAAGTAGTGTGTCTATGTTTTATCACATCGATCTGCCTAGAACTAGATCAAATGTGAGATGGGTCCATTTTTTTTGGTTCTAATCTTATTTATGCTGTTATTGATATTCAAAACTGCTGCTATTGATCTACCAGCCCCTAACTCCAGAGCAAGATGTTTACCTCTGGAGCTCATCCCCAGATCTGCTTCTGCAGACCTACCATTTAAGGAATACTTTTACCTTTCAGTTACAGTGCATGTATGTAAACTTGCAGG
The DNA here is from genome assembly GCA_024666655.1 of Dascyllus trimaculatus. Lineage (NCBI taxonomy): Eukaryota > Metazoa > Chordata > Actinopteri > Pomacentridae > Dascyllus > Dascyllus trimaculatus. Next base: position 17,485,887 of record CM045450.1, read on the forward strand.
TTCAATTAGTAGCTTTGCAAATAGTTCTTATAAGGAAATTTCATCCGTGCAGTTGCAACCAACTCATTTGGTTCTGGCTTCTGATATGTTATCATGAAAGGATACCTACCACTGCAGCAGTGTCAGGAACTGCTCCTGCCTTGCTGCTGTGTTAACTGCATGTGTTTACTGTAAAATGACTTATGACAGATCTACTGTTCTACCACACAAATAAGCTTGTTAAATAAATATTACAATAGTACAGTCATTTAGATTCAAAATTATTACAGTAAAAATTTGTCTGTAATGTTTATTAACCTGATATACTGTGCAGCTGAATCTGAGTTCTGCTTCTCTGTCTCCATATCAGAGTTCAAGGAGGCCTTCCTTCTGTTCGACCGGACAGGTGAGGGGAAGATCACCTACAGCCAGTGTGGTGATGTGATGCGAGCCCTGGGGCAGAACCCAGTCAATGCTGAAGTGCTCAAAGTCCTGGGAAACCCCAAGCTAGAAGGCAAGTCTCTGATTCAGTCGTCATACTAAACTGTTTTGGTTCACACTTTGGTTGATTGGTGTAAGTGTGTGATTATAATCCCTTCTTAAAACCTTCAGAAAGTAGCACATCTGCTGAACTCTTGATTTGTTATTTGCTTTATTAGAAGTGAAGCTTTTCAAATATGAGAATTGTACAGCAGTTTTTTGTAGTAATTATCACGACTGACAAATACTGCAAATCTACTCCACAGATAAGGTCCTCTGAGATGTGAAAGTGTTGACATAAACTGGTGTGTGAAAATATTACCATTCGTGGAACAATGCAAGACTTTTTTCTCATTTACTCATTTTTCCAACAAAGTAGCAGTACGTATTTGTGTGAAGGGTGTGAGGGTAAATGTAGATAAAGACGGATCACACCTGAACCAAAATGTAAGAACAGGTGTGTTTATCTGCAAACAATCTGTTATCAGCTTATGTTTGGTGTAGTATCTGTTCTGTAAGAGGATAATTTAACATTGGCAAATGTATCCTGATGTCCCAGATTACTGAATGGGCCTGGAAAAGCTCTGCTATACTAAAAACTGCATTTTATTTTATTTTGTTTTATTGGGGGGTGGGTTTAAATCTGGTACAAGCTTCCTGAAGCCCAGGCACATCTCTTACATGTGATTTCTGGTGGATCATAAAATAAACTAACTTCCGTCTCATGTTCTCATTTGTTCCCTGCAGAAATGAACTACAAGATGCTGGATTTTGAACAGTTCCTGCCAATGCTTCAGGCCATTGCTAAGAACAAGGACCAGGGCTCCTTTGAAGATATCGTAGAAGGCCTGCGTGTCTTTGACAAGGAGGGAAATGGCACAGTGATGGGAGCGGAGCTGCGTCATGTCCTCACCACACTAGGTGAGAACTGCAAAATGCAAAGACTGTCATCATCTGGCAATCACAGCTTATCTGTCTGTTAGCTCACTGTGCTGCAGGCACCAACAAGTCTGCTCTCTTCTTTGTTAGATCATCTGTCTGTCTTTATTGTATTTTAAAATGCTTTGTTTTCCTTTGTGTTCCAGGTGAGAAGATGACAGAAGAAGAGGTGGAGACTCTTTTAGCAGGACATGAAGACGCCAATGGCTGCATTAACTATGAAGGTAAATCAGTATATAGAAAGGAACGACTAAGAAACAAAACCAGATTGTATCTTGCATTTAACAGTGTCGCATGAAAATATGTGGAAAACAACACTACTGCTGGTGATGATTAAAACAACAAGCATCCTTGTGTGTTCATGTCATATGCCCACTGACTCAGTGTTCCTGTCTCACAGCTTTTGTTCATCACATCATATCTGGTTGAGCAGAGGGTATGAGCAAATCTTTTAAAAAACGGCCCTCCCCAATGCTGATATCCTGCCTAAGTGCTGAGGCATCTTTCAGCCACCTTGAGGACAAACAGTTCAGAAAGTCACCACTGCACAGAGGCTCTTTATATCCAGACAGTGAATGAAGAACACAAAGTTTAGCAGTGTAGCAGTTGTATGTGCTTTCCTGTGCCAGAGTTGTTTGGTTCACTCCCAACAACTGTTTAGATCCAGAAACAAATATCCAAAACAAACATCCAACCAAATTAATACATTTGCAAACCTATTCAATTAGAAAGGATAAAAAGATTAACTGTAGGTTATTTCTTGGCCTCTGAGCACTGGTGATGTTCTGTTAATTCTTCGACTGTCAACCATCCCCTTTAATTCCTGCCCTGCTCCTTTGTCTCCCCTGACTGTATCCTGCATGTAGCATCTGTGCATGCTTCTAGGCAGTAAAAATATAACACTTTTATTTTAAAAAATTTAAGGTCATAAAATCTCTTAAAAAGCCTTATTTTTACTTGTGGGACGTCTAGACTAACTGAGACATGTCTAAGTACAACAAAGTAGAACATATGGAGGAGATGCTGCAAGGAGAAGAGAGGAGTTGGAGGGAAGGAGGGAAAGTTGAACAGGGAAAATGAAAAAAGGCTACTGAGCTACAGTGAGGACTTTTCTTTTAAAAAACAAACTATGTACTCAGCCAGGGGGTAAAGAATATCCCCCGTAGTGTTGAAACAGTTGACAAGAAATGGATTATTGAAATAATCAAGACAACAAAAGGAAACTTGCAGTTTTTCCAGAGTGTGGATATGATAGGATGGGTCACCGATTAATCTGTTTAGCTTGTTTAGGTATTTGTACTGTTGGTAAAAAGTAGTTTGAAGACAGAAGTTTAGGTGCTAATTCAGATATGATATCTCTGTACTGCGCGCTAAGATGTCATATCTGCATTGACCATTTTATGTGAATAAAAATGGTTATGTTCTGCTGTAGAAATGTTATTAATATTTCTCTTTTTAGGTTTAAAGTCGTAATTATGCTTTCAGAAAGCGTATGTTGCTGCACAGTGGTTTCAAAAGAAAATGGCTTCCTGGACACTGGGTGCAAAAAAAGTGAAAATACAATCAACAATCTTTTTTTTTTTTTTTAAATATTACCTACATTCAGTCCCCTTACACTGCTGTCAGCTCTGTTACCATGCTATACATTGGTATTTCCAGATCTGTGACCTCCTCTTCTGTCTTTTTGTTCTGTAGATTTTCATTTTTTGTATATAATCTTTTGATAATTGTAACACATTCCAAGTTTTTCTTCCCTTTTTGCTGTCAGGGCTGTTTATGTCATGGCTGCTAACAGATGTTGTGTCTCTACTTATCTGACAAGCTTCACACTTCACGCTGATGTTGTTTTTCTCCGTCTCCTTACAGAACTCGTCCGGATGGTGATGAGCGGTTGAGGGTTCCACAAACACACTTCCAGCTTTAAATTTATTCCTGAATATTTTTTGTATTGCTTGTTTTGTTTTTGCCCTTCCATCCATGTCATCCTACCTCCAACCAGTCTGTGTTTTGTTACTGTAGACCTCCTTTTTTTTAAAGTGCCTTTTCTGTCTAATGTGAAGAGACCTTTTCATCTCATTCTCCAAACGTTCTTCAACCTCGCAGGCACAATCGGCAGTAGTTCTCCCTGTCAGTCAACCCCTGTCAGTCTTGTTGTCAACAGCTTGTTTTTCTTTTGGATGGATATGATAATGTGACATGTTACACTGAATAATATTGAATAAAAATCCTGGTTTACAAAGTGTCATTTAACCTTCGAGTCTGTGGTGAAATATCTCTGAACTGGTTATTAGCGTCATACTTATTCAGTCACATTACAGCATGTTATAAAAAAAATACAATTGTGAACATACTAGCAACATGTAAAAGAAATATTAGAGAAATTACATTAAAATATTCAGGAAAAAGAAAAAATACCTCTTGCCAAACTCCATTAAAATATGGGAGCGATGTACTTTAGTAAAATATCGGAAAAAATTTTAACTGAAATGTGCAATATGTAAAAACATGACATTTTAGGTATAATAGTTAGTGCACGGTGTTGGCATCATTATTAGCATTAGCCCAAAATGAAAACTGAGAGGCAGATAAAGCTTGTCAGTTTAAAAGTCTCCGGTTTTGTTTGGAAATGTTTTATTGAGATAAATATGAAATGTTTTACATACATAGGTTGAAGCAGTTTTTCTAATTTATTTCCAGTGGATGTGTATATTTGAACAGTTTTATGCTTTGCTCAGCCGCCATATTGTTGTAGAGGCTCAGGCTTGGCGTGATCCAGACCATCTGCCCGGCTGTCGGTTGAATGTTCCAAAAGAAATTAGTTCAGATTATGCCAGCTGGTGACACCAAGGTCAATTTAAGAAGAGATTTGTATTTTTTTCATGCATTTGTTTTTTTTAAGTTGCTGCTCTAATCATAACTTAGACTTCAGAAGGTTGTGGACCGTATTTACAGACAGGGGACAGATTAGTATTCTTCACAGTCACTAGATCTGAATCCAGTTGGGAGATTATGAACCAAATGTTATAGAACTTTCTCCACTATTAACATCAAAACACCAGTTGCGGGAATGCTCTTGGAAGGATGGTGCATCTCTCAAGAGTTTAAAGACTTGGAGAATCAATGCCAATGTACACCGAAGCTGTTCTGGGTTATAATTACTAATTAACTCTCTGTTGATTTTTTTTTTTAATCTGTCATTTGTCTCTACATGTAGTTGTTAATGTTATGTCTAATACTCAAGCTTTTCCTGCACTGTAAAAAAAAAAATCAGGAACTTTACAGAATTTTTTTCTTTAAATTTTATAGATTTTTCCCCCATATTTTTTAACATGAAAACATCTCTAAAATGTAAACAAAAAGACAGACTAGGGATTTACATGTCTATGTAAAATAACATTAAAAACTTGTAACTTTGAAGAACCCCAAAATTTCAATTTTTTAAACAAGATAAGTCAATTTTTGACATAAGAAGACTTACATTTAGACAAATATTTCCTTTTTATGTACTAGATAAATCTGTTAAATTCAAACTTGAATTTACAGATATATCTGTCTATATTAGATATTGTTAGTGACATTTTTCTAAAAAGTATTTTAAGTAATTTTACAGACTTGCTTTTTGAAAGACAGTTAACTTCCATAATAAGAGACATCTACGAAATAAAAATGTTCAATGAATGTGTTTTGTTCTGTGTATAACAACAACAAAGCTGGAAAATGTATTTTAATTAAGGAAAATGTTCGTTAGTTCTTTGTGTTATTTGATACTATACTTTTGCTGCACAGGGTTCACTGACAGGTCAAGATCCAGTTGACTTCATGTGTGTTTCATTTGTGTTGCCATTCAAAAGAAAACGCTAAACACACTGACTCCTCTTCACATCTTTTATTTTTTCCCCAAACATTTTGTAATTAAAACCTGTTTTGTTTTGACATTTTTTTTAATACAAACTGCCAGAATAACTGTCAGCACTAATGTGATGATTTACTGAGGAAAAAATTGATTTCTACTGTATAATGATCAACGCAATTGCTGCTACCTTCAGCATAGTGAAAAACATACAGAAACTGAACAGACACTTATTTCATTATCACAAAATCCACACAATGTAATAATAACACAGATAAAAGAAGTCCATTTAGGCTCACAACTGTGGTGAGGACTGCAATACTGGCTTGACGGACATTAACTGTAAAGTTTCACCATCTGACTGGAGTATATTTCATGACACCGACGTGACGTGCTGTGTGCAGAATGAAGCATGTTTTGTCTTTTTTTTAATTCTTCAAACTTGGTGAACACACAACAGATGGCACTGAAAAGAAAACTGAAGGGTAATATGGTTTACAGATCTTAATGGCATGCGTTCACATACACACATGCTCACAGTCACATCTCGGACGGATCCAGCAGAAATGTCCGAATCATACACAACGGTGGAGAGGGTAAATATAGGCTACAAAGGTAATAATATACAGTTACAATGTTGACATATCAAAGAAAGAGGATGGAAAAACAGACAGTAAAAAATATAAAAATTGATAGGATAAAAAGTGAGGATATTGTTGCAGATATTAAGGACACAATTCTCCATTGTCAGCTGTTTAAGGTGCTCCCTTGTTTTTTTTGACAGCGTAAAACATTTCTTCCATCTCTAACATGAAATGCACCGGCGGAAAAAACAAGCTGCTAAAAATCCTCTTCAATTCCCAAGCAACCATAACAAAACTCACCGAATAAATGTGAGATAAACATGACTATAAAAACATTTTGGTTTGGCAATCAACACAAAGTCAAATTCTGAATAAACACTTATGTGGTCGCTAACAGAAGTACAGTATTATTCCCAGACTTTTCTTTTCAGTCATTCCTTTCGAGCAAAAACTACATTCCTCACAAAATTGCAGCTCGGATGCTTTGAGCTCATCCGCGCTTGCAAAACAAGAAGCTCCACAACAATGAGAGTTTCAATAAGTGCTGTTGAAAAGTGTGGGACACAAACTTATTAAGACATTTAAAAAGAGGTCTTTTCAGGACCTCAGGCTGTCAGTACTTTCAAATAGTTCTCATATTATCATTACAGGGCAACACATGGTGTGTTTGTAACAGAAAATCCTGTTTACAGTACGTTTTCTCAAACTGCATCCAAGCTAAGTTCATGTAATTTCAAACTGGCTTCAATAACTTCCATCTTTTTCATTCATTACAGACTCTTCATTGGTTTTAGACATGTGACCTTCAGGCCAGACCCTGTAGAGTGACCGTTTGTCCATGTAACACAAATAAAAATAGACAAAAAATTAGATTCCCAATCAAGTTTTCAAAACCTTCAGTATGAAAAAGTATTTAAGACAACATAAGGACGATATTATAAGTGCTAAAGTTCAATTTCATGGATGCTTCAAGTCTTTCAATGAGACCTTGGGAAACATACTAAAAGTGCTTTTTTTTCTTACATATATTTTAGTACCTGGAGTACAACAGGGGGACTGGAGAGATTATGAAGCACGCGACTTCACAAGCTGCGACAAACTGTTGCAGGAAAATAAATGCAACAATTTCCAAAACACTGAAAACACAAGATGAGTCTTTTCTCTTCTTCTCCTTGAGTGCCAGCATGTTGGTAAGACCTTCTAAGTTTACCAGTTTTCTGGTGTTAAGCTTAAAATGATGAGCTGAGATGTTGCTGTCCAGTCGACCACACAGGATGAACTCTTTCAATAGTCGATGAAATTTGAAAAGGACTTCTCTTCATAACGGATAGTCAGCGTAGAGGTGGACTGATTTGGATGTTATTTTTTCTTTCTCACATCAAATTGTTCAGTTGGGGGGAAAAAATACTGAAAATGTAAAATGTGTTCTCTTCCTTCAATTGATGACTTCTTCATTTCAGATGATACAGGCAGGATTCAAAGTGGTCAGAGTCATTCGGATTCTCAGGCAATTTCTTTTTTTCTCACTGTGGAGGAGGAACTGGAGCTGAGGGGTGGAGCGTCTCCGCGGGGAGAGGGGCGCTGGGTTCTGTGAGGGGTGAAACGGGAGAAAAATGTTAAAAATCTCAACAATTTGGAGCTGCCATGTTTTTACAATATAACACTCACTTCCCAGCCACAGGCAAAGCCCCCTTTGGTGTGGAGCGAAGAACAACCAACACATAAGAAGCGTAGTATCAAGGGCAAAAAGATCATCAGTTGCATTACATGAGACCTCTCAGTAGACCTGGACAAGAGCTCAGCAGCTGAAATTAATTTAAATTAAATTGATTGTTATTTTCATTAAATTATTAATTTAATAAATTATTAATAGCATATATTAAGTAAGTTAAGTACTATACTTTTAATATTCTAATTGCTTTACAGACTTTGTGACAAATGAATGAGTAATAATTAGGAATGTGGCCTTAAGGGTAATCTGGGAGTGAGGCAGGTCCAGTGTGCCCTTGTTTTGGGAAACATGCAACTGTCTCTCTTGTGGGTGTTTTATCAGCAACATTATCAGCAGTAGCAGCAACCACTGCGCAGTAAATGCTGACATAAGTGATGAGGTTACTGTTATTAGCCATAAAGCATCCAGACAGACCGATATTTCATTCTCATATGTATTTTCATGCTCACTGCTGCAGAAATTAAGTGTGGGTTTAGTTTATGCAGTGTTATGATGAAGCTTCTCCACCTCTCCTCATCACTGAATATCTGGTTCAATGTAATACAAAGTTTTGACTGCATGCCTGTTGCAAGACCGTGCACAGCTAAAGGTGAAACTACTGCACATTGTAATGATATCTAAGGCAAAGCACTGCTTAAAAACAATATGATATTCTTTGTTGGCTTCATCATTATAACTAATCATTCAAAGTCCATTGTTTATGAATGCAAAGAGTTTTTACTGAGAACTATTTTTTGATACACTGCATTTATACATTTCTGAATTTTCGTTCTTTATGAAGCGGCAGGAGGCAAAGTGTGGTTGCCACTGTTGAGGTAATTAATAGGAAACACAGGAATAATAATAATCTGAATGACATGAAATCAAATCATGAATTATTATCTCAATCTGATTCTGTGATACCTAAATTTAGATTCAGTCCTCAGGTGGAAAAGTGTTGGCCCAGGAAATAGCGCCTAGTCAAAAGTGAGACCAATATTTTTCACCCAAGCCAAGTCAGCTTTGCCTTATCAGAATTCAGCTGTAGACAATTTGCATATAGATAGTCGAGTAAAATAGACAGTTTTGTCCTATGAAAAGAAGTACAGTATAATTGGATCATTTCTATAAGAGTGACAAGCTATACCTTAAACTCCCTATTATGTGGCCAAGGAGATGCATCTGCAAGGTAAACAAGACGGGACCCTGACAAAAGCTATGTGGCACAGCACACATTTGATGTGCAGAGGAGGAGGTGTGTTTATGACAGGAAGTCCTATCAAAGGGCTGCAGGGTGAACACAGTCAGCCACATAATATCTAAGTCTGTCAGTCAGGATCCTGAGGCCAGGCTGACATCCAACACAGAGCTTCCTCCTGCATCACCATCCATTAGTTTGACTACAATCAGACTGCAATTTAACATAACTATTAGGGGCAGTTAAAGCACCTGTGAGCAAGCACTTGTTCTACAATTTTAGCTGTTTGTGACACAATAGACAGAATCTCCTCAGTAAATTTCGTTAAGGTGAATATTTCCAAACATTCTCTCTCTCTCTCTCTCTCTCTCTGTTGGTCCTTCTCACCTAGCATTAGCTTCAGCACAGCTACCTGCTCTTTTCACGACAGAGCAACAGCACCTTCAAATCCTGTTTACTGTCTGGTTTCATCTTCAGAAAAGACACTAAATTGCTGGATAAAATTAATACGTCCAACAGTATCTCTAGAGGACGACTTTCATTGAACCAGAAACTTATTCTTCCTTCTGACAGCAACATAAAAGATAAATACTGAAGTAATGTTAACATTGCAGCCACATCAACTGTGTTCCATTAGTAGTGTTAGATTAATATTAGGTCACCTTTAATAAATGTTTTGTTATTTGCTCTTTATTTTTGTTTGTTTGTTGTCAAGATGTCTGGTCCGGTGACATTTCCGCTAACAATGATAGCAAAAAGTATACATAAATTTCATAAAGCAACTACGACAAAGGAGGAACTGACTGCAAAAAATTCTGTCTGTATGTCATCAATAACTACGATTAAAGCTGATATTTGTGCTTAAATGTTGAACTCACCATGGAGTACAGGTGTAGTGCTGGAGCTGGAGTGAGCAGCTGGGGCCTGGTTTGGGGGGCAGGGGGGTGAGGTGTGAGCGCCTGGGGGAGGCTGGGACTCAGAGGTCGGGGCAGAAGAGGCTGGTGGTGCGGGGCTGGGGGCCGGCTGCGGTGCTGGTGTGCTGGGAGCTGGCTGACTTGCAGCTACCGCTTGGGGTGGCGGGCCTGAGGCTGCCTGGTTGGAATGAGGACCCCCGGCCTGGCTGTGCTGCTGGTGCTGAATCTGCTGGAAGTGCTGCTGGCGAGCCCTCATCTCAGCGTATTTCAGCTGCTCCATGTGGAAGGACTGCCGGTCAGCCAGCAGCTGCTGCCGCTGATACTCCAACTGCACACACAGACAAACAGACACATGTCCAGTGATTTGACGAAACTATATACTACCCACACTGCATATAATGTACCCCCAAACCCCCTCACTCACAGCCTCCCGCTCTCTGTCCATGATGGTTTCCAGTTCTTCAAAGTGTCGCAGTTTAATCTCAAGCTTCTTCATTTGGGTCTCCACCAGCAGAGCCACCAGAGATTTGATCTTCCTCTCTTCCACTGCAGCCAGATGCTGTACAGAAAATGAAGAAAATATTTTTTAAAAACAGGTAATTAAAGATACAGAAACTTTAGATTTTAATATAATTAACTCCACCTTGGCTTTGACAGCAGCAGCTGCTAGAGCGGAGGCAGCAGCCGTTGCCAGGTTTCCTTCTCCCACATCTCGCTCCACCTTAGCCTTCCTTTCTCCCTCACTCTCTCCCTCTCTTTGTCCATCCTCTGCTCCCTCTTTTCCATCCTTCTCCTTCTCTCCATCACCTAACAGAAGGAAAAGTTTAATTTATTTCACATTTGACCCCAACTTTATGTTTCAATATCTCAGACAGACCCTTTCGTACCCATTTCAGACTCTGTTTTGTCTGCCTCTCTCTCTCCTTCAGGTTCTCTTCCTCTTTCCTCTTCCTTCTTTCCATTCTCCGCCTGCTTCTCGTCTTCCTCAATTGCTCCATCTTTGTTGTCCTGTGTGGGGAAAAAGAGCACAATAATATGTAGAACAGTTCATCAGCAAAACTCACAATTAAGAAATATAAATGAAAACGACAGTGTATAATAGTGAACCTGCATCATACCTTGGCCTCTCTCTTCTCCTCACTTGATTGGCTGTCACTCTTACTTTCATCACTGCTTTCATCTACAGAGAAGACAAGTCAGATTCTTTTATTTCTTTCTTTTCCTTTTCTTGTTCAATTCTCCCTAGAAAGATATTTCCTTGACTGTAATTGTTCATGTTTAATGTATATGTATGTATGTGTTTGTCCTACCAGGCCTTTCTCCCTCCTCCAGACCTGTGCCTGCAATGCCGCTACCCTCCAGGCCATACAGTGGGTCCTGTCTGCCGCTGACCCTCGCTGCTTCCTCCACTCGTCTCACATGAGCCTCAACAAGTGCTGCAGGAACCTCCTCCTTCATACGAGAAAATTCCTCTGGGAGGGACAAATAGATCATGTTATTAACGTGAGGCAAAAAAATCAGGATTGGGGTTTAATAAAAATAATATCCCTGTAATAAGATCAATAATAATAATTGCTTTGAAGACAGTAGGGTATGCTTCATTTTTGTCATAAATACAGGCATTCGTAGGTACTACCCCTTTCACTGATACAAGACAGTAAAGTCTAACATGCCTTGTAGTACTGATTAAATTTTGTGAAATCATTGCACTCTGTAGGATTTCCACTTTCAAGTGATAAATGTTTAACCATTTGATCCTAAAAAAACGGTCTGCAGGTTTGAAAGACTATCTTTAAAACGTATGGCCTAAAATTACATCATTTATCAGACCCAAGGATTGTAAAAACAGATTCTTTAAATCTTTTAACTTTCTGCCAGTCAGTAAACTAATCAAATGTGACCTGCAGTTATGTCAGAAAAAATTGTCAAATCTAAGCTGAAAATAGTATTATTATAAAATAAACATTCCTAGTATGTCCTGTAAGACAATATCAAGTTTACCTGAAACGACACACTTGACATGAGCTCACTGTGCTATAGTTTTTCAGGTGGCTCTAAATGACCTGATGAGAATGTTTTCTTTCTCTGCACTGCAGGAAAACTTCAAAATAAGCTACTTCTTACCAAGCGCAGATTTAGCTGCAGCTGAAGCCACACGTGGGTCGACTACAGAGGCGAGGAAGGCCACAGTGCTCATGACAGGGTTTCCTGCTTGACTGAAAGGTATTGGCTGGTAGGCCAGTGGGCCCAGAGACGAAGAAGTGTCTTCCAAGTATGGGTCTTCAATGGGCAACCGCAGAAAGTGTAGGATGCACTCATCCTGTGTACGGCTGCCCACATGTTCTGACACCTTGTTCCAGTCATCCTTGTACATCTCCAAGCCCTAAGGGGAGTTAAAGAAACACTTGTTACTTCCCAGTACAATGTTATTATGGTTGGTTTTTAGTTTATGTTGGCTGTTTTATTGTCACAGTGGTGATTTTAAAGACTGACTGTACCTCAAGTAGTAGTAGTGTTTCTTGCTCCGTCCAGTCCCTCATGGAGCTTGCTGTATTCTTGCTCTGCACGCAGAAATATCAACACCGCTTTGTTAATATAACATAACGTCACTGACAATTCCAGATCACAGCAAAGGATCATTCTGTCACCATCCTCTTGGACTTTTTTACCTTTGCAGACCCAGTCTTCTTGCTGTACATGTCAGTCCGCAGCCCAAAGTTTTGCAGATCTGCTGGCTTATCCTTCACTTTATCTGGGAATGACATCATCTGCTGGGTGGCAGGGGTCTGCAGGCCACAGTGACAGAGGGGCAAATGTAAAACAACCTCAGATCTGTGTGCATGTTTCTATGTGTGTATTTATGTGAGTGCTTATGAACCTGGGACGTCTTGGGCTGTAGGGGCACCAGACTGGATGGAGTGTCTGCCAGAACATGGAAGTGAGAGGTAGGTGGGGGACCCATGGGTGTGGGCCGGCTCTCAGAGTCCACCTGGTAGTTGATGAGTCCCCATTGCTCCAGAAAGGCATGGACTCTGCAGCACAGGAAGTGTAAAGTATTTCTTACTAACAGCAGGTTTTCTAAAATAAGTGATTGTGTACATACAGACAGTTACAACTCTGGACTGGTTAGAAATACTCACATTAGTCCTCCACCTACCTCATGATTGCACACACATCTCCTGCCAGGTTCCTGCGGCAGGCAGTGGAGGTCAGATACTCCTGAGGGTTCAGTCTGTAGGTGTCAATCATGAAGTTCCTGTAGGCCAGATAACTGAAGAGAAAAGAAATATAGAAACAACTAAGATATTACAACGCTTTCTGTTCATATGTGATTTTCCATTTAAAATGCTTGATAGGCTGATCTTCAGACAAAAGCTTGTAATAAAGTCATCTAGCATTGTGTTGTTTACTGAGAAATTACTTACATCTCAGGTGTTTTGGATTTGTTCTTCCCATTAAAGAACTCTGGCAGGGCTCTGCGTTCAATGGCATGGACACTGGAGAGAAAACACAAATATTAATGAGAACTCTCTTCACTTTTGATATTCTGCGTCTCCACAAAAATCTTCAATCATGTGCAATGCAGAGCTGAGCCTATGCCAACAATAATACGTTCACATTATAAAAATTGTGCTACAAAATGAAAATGATTTCCATCCAGAATTGCTTTTAGCACTTTTTCATAAACAATCTCCAAAAAGTTGAGGACACATAGTGACGGCTAAGATGTAATCAGAAACAAATGTGTGTCCTTGTCATTGTTCCTGAAAGCCTCCATTTTTGCCCGTCCAGACAAATGCAACCTTAAACTAAACGGTGTGAGCAAGTCTCTCTTTTAGGGGTCCCATACACCAGAAAAGTCAGGGCGCTTGGTGTAAATGTTAGCAAAGGCTTTGATTTTAAATTAAAAATGTATTTGTGTAGACTGGTCATGTCAAACAAAACTGACCATCAAAAGTTTGTTCATTCTTTGAAATTTACAAATACACAGACATCTCTGAAAATCAAATTGCCACCAAAAGACTAAATAAGTTTTATTCTTACCTGTTATAGTCAAACCAAGCAGCGTAGCTCGGTATAATGATGTGGTGGGTTTGCTCAGTGACATTGTCCTCATGAAGGTCTGAACCTTTCACTGGTTCACCTTTTACACTCGGAGATCCTTCCTCCTCTTCCTGAATTAACACACACATTTAAGCCCACAATCACAATTACATCCATCATTTTGTTATGTGTCTTAGCACTTCTGAAGACTGCTTTACCTTTCCAGTTGTTTCCATGGACTCATCTTCTTGCTCATCTGTTTAAATCACACACAGGAAAGGTAAGTGAATACAATTTAAACTGACAATAGATTTATAAACAGCTGATCCATAATAGAGTAATAGACTGACGTCTCATTGCTGGATCTTGTTAAAAACTCACACTGGAATATCAGTAGCCTTTCCAATGTTTTAGCAGCTTTGGCAGTTTATTCTTGAAAAAGGTTTGCAGTGGTCACAGGTGGTAATGTAGGTAAAAACAAACATATCAAGAGGCTCACCCATATCTGTCCCTCCCTTCACCGGGGTTGAATCAGAGTCTTTCTTAGTGTTATCTACAGGGAGACAGAAGGAAATAGTTCAGTGTAAAGTCAGTTAGTAATGCAGATAACTTAATGCCTCAAGAAGGATATAATTTATAAATGAACCTAGGTTGTGCTCTGTTTATTTTATTCATATTTTGCATTTACTTGTCTTTGCTGGGTTTCCTTCTTCAGATGCTGCAACAGGTGATGCTTCATCCAGGTCCTTGGACAGATCCTCCTGTTCCTCCTCCCTCTGGCCCCGTTTAGACTTGGTGTACGGGGTTGTTGGCCTATCAGGACACACACACACAGGACACAGTTTTGTATTGCATTATTTCTCTGATACAACTGCTTTTGCTGATTCCACAACAGAGTCTTTTTACAGTATGGTATCATGCATCAAGTCACGTCTTGTCACATACCCTTTTTTGGTGTTCTTCTTCTTGCTCTCCTGAGGCGGAGGGGTGGGGGAAGGTGACGGCGAGCGCTTCCTCTTCTTGGCACTGCCGGGCTTCTTGTCCCTCCTCTCGTCAGGTGTGGTCACCTCATCTGTCAGGGTTTTGGCAGAGATCCTCTTCCTCTTAGGGCAGCCCTCTCCCACCTCATAATCCTCCTCGTTCATCCACTCGTTGTACTGGTCCAGGTCTAAAATCCACTTTGCATGGACCTGTCAACAAAAAACAATGTTTTTTCAGTAAGCATGTCAACCACAAGAAAAAAGCCATCTTCTTATATCACAGTTTAACCAGGCAGAGACTAGAAACTATAGAGCTCCAACTACAGATCACTGTTCAGTGTCAGCGTATTACAATTTCCTCTCATGTATGACTAAAAATGTTGTATTGTATAATATACAGTATTGTATAATATTTATAACCCTGCTACCAGTGATATCAGGGTTATAAAAAACACAAGTGCATTTGAGGTTAACAGATAATCTTAATGATCAATATAAAAGATATCCATCTTAAAGTGACTTAAATACAGTATGTCATCTACACAAGTCTATGTTTTTTGTACTGTAGAGAATCCAGCAGATGCACATTTGACAAATACACTCACAAGAAAAGACTTTCTTGTAGTGAAGTCAGCACAGAATAAAGACAGACTGACAGAAATATGTCATGACAAGTCTGAAGTTGTGGCCTTAGAGAGAGACATGATAATAAGCCAGTTTACTAATTACTGTGTGATTGCGGCTCTAAATATCTGAATGCTTCACTGCTCTTTCTGTGATGTCCTAGACAGCAGTGAATGCCTCGAGCGAGTAACGCTCAGAATATACAATAAGAGATACTGACACTGCTTTGAATTTATGGCTCAGCTAAGTGCCAGAGGAGGCTCTGTGCTCAAAGTGCCAATTTGCCACAGCACGCCATTACTGGAGTTTTGCAGTGAGAGAAAAATATAAAAAGAGTAACAATGCCCAACTAGAGAGCTACCAGCTCAGTGTACGCAGTCCCATGACAGACTGAGACACATCAAATTAACTTCAGTCATTAAAGACTCGCACTGTGCATACAAACACAACCTTTATTTGAAATTATAGTCAAAATCGAGAAGATTAAAAACTACACAGGCACAAGGCATTCATAATTTCTCATCTGAGGTAAAGTCGCAGTGAGCAAAAGAGCCACTTTGTATTTTCATATTTTTGTCGTTGCAAGTTTCATGTAGCCTCAGGAAAGAACTGGAGTGCACAGATACAAGACATGCATATGATGTAGTTGAACAATGTGTAATGTGCTTAATTAAACTTAGGAGGTTTGATACAGAATATAAAAAATATTTTACATTGGTTAAATTAAGATTAATTAAGATTAAAATTCACACACATCTTTAAAAAGTAAAAGTAGACGCCTGGTGTATTTAGACACACAAAGAACAAGAAACAGCAAATACCTTTCTGGGCTTTTCTGGGCTGGGAGGATCCTCCACTGCAGCCTCGATTTCACTGGCTGGGATCCAGGTGTCATAGCTAAACAGGGAGCAGAAGGTCAAAGGTCAAGCCATGAACAAAATTACATGTTCGGGCTTGAGAAGCCAAAGCAGAACGAGCAGTTTATAGTTTCAACCTTTAAACCCCAAAACCCACTGCAGGATTGAAACGTTTTTTTTTAAAATGCCAAAATGACAGCATTTATTAGAGTCAAAAATTGTAAAAACAAAAACATTTTTAACATTCTGACAGTCCTTGAACTACTCATGTGACGTGCCATTCTGTTGAGATAATTGATGTAATCAAAATCACACTCTTCTACATGTCTCATGTAGAAAAATTGCCAAAAATAAACCACTAAAAAACAAAAAATTCCGAGCTCCTTGATGCAACTGAGAAGCCATTAGTGACTCTGCTGTGACCAACAGTCACGTGACAAAAATTCAAGGACTATTTAGCTGAAGAGGACTGAACTGAAGGTTGTGCTTACACAGAGCAGACAGGAGACAAGTATAGAAACAAACTGAAAATGGAAGTAGTAATATATCTATAGCATGCAGAGCCATCATTTCTTTTCAATATTGGTAACGTCTGTAAGTACTTGGAATAATGTTGTACATGTTGATTGCAGGGTTTTTCAATTTTTAGAAAAAAATATTCAAAGGAATTAAATGTTTTGGTTCATAGTTCACGGTATTATAACTGTTAAACTGCAACTAAAGACATTTTAGAGTTCTCTCGACTTCTAGGCATCAAGAACAAGGAGGCAGATGTACTGAACAGTGTGGGAACTGTATTGTACTTTCACAATAAGATGAGGCAACAGTTTTCAGCATAATGTGAAATGCTGAATGTTGTTCATATCTACATGTTGCTGTTGAGTATTTGAGCATCAAGTCAGAACAAACCTGTCAGGAAAATATCCCCAGTGAAGTAGCACTTGCTTATCTCTCTTCATCACAGGACGCACCCACTCCTCTGGACCAGAGAAATTGTTTTATATTAGCACAGATCCTGCTCATTCAGCACAATCCATAACAAATATAACAGGTAACAAGATGAGGCCTCACCTTCCTCCAGACTGGTGGGAATGGGCACAACAACATGGGAGCTTGAGGCCTTGTCTTCAGTCACTGAGCCCTGCAACAGATGAATTCCACAGAAATGATATATACATTCTAAAAATAATCACTCATTTTATTTCAGCAAGGCAACACAAGCAAACAGGCCTTAAAACATAATTACTATTTTTGTAATGTAACTGAGAAGTACATGGAGTAACATGTGTGTCTCTATTCCTGACAGCACACCTGATGTCTTTTGATGATGTCTTTCAGTTTCCCGAGCAGTTTTGGCTCTATGTCAGGGCTCAGGTAGATGACAGGTCTAGTCAGGCAGTTATTCTGGAAGAAATGCAGCAGATGTATGAATTGATTAAAGTAATATATTTCAGATATGCAGGGAAAAGTATAAAAATAACTACATTTCATTTCATTTCATATGAGCTCCATTAAAACAAGAACTCTGTATGACTGTGCAGATGAGGAGATCTGGATGATCTTGTAAAACTGCAGGACTGATTAAGGAGGATTACTGTGGTCACATGACTGGGACTCCTTCATTAATTCTATTTGTAAAGCTCAGGCAGCCTGTTTTTGAGATTCTTTACAAATTCAGTGTGACCAGAGTATACCTGTAACCTCTTAAACATAGTGTTTTCTTTGCAAACATTTAGATATAATGCCTGCAGCAGGAAGAAGCAACAAAAAGTACTTAAGCTTAAAGTTCATTCCTCAACAAACAACACATATTATAACAAAACTGTGCAAACATCCATAACGAAACACGTATAAATAAAAGCACTAAAGTAACTCACCTGCACTAAGGACTTCTCAATCGTCATGAACATCTCCACATTTCGGTCCATCCTCGAAGGATTCTGGAAGTCAAACCTGCGCCTACCAGGAAATTAGACTGGAGTTACACATGAAACAGCAACATAGCCAAAATCCAACTAAGCACTGTAACTTTAGGCACTAACACTATACTTATGATTATAAATACTGCACTCCTGTAGCCTGAAGTCAGCTAGAAAGAAAGCCTTACCATCCTTGGTCACTCTTGAACTTGTAGGCAGCAGCCAGGATGTGGCAGAGAGCCCCTCCTGACTTGAAGTCCAGAAAACATTTCATCTGCAGATATGAAACACAGCAGTTTGAGAGTGTCTCTCAGGGGTTAAAGTGAAATATATGTTTGTGAAATAAAGAGATAGATAGAGATAAAAGAGACGTACAGGTAACTTGGTAAGTGGAGGGTTGCTGACATGTCGACCAAACACTTCCTCCTGGAACTGGAGCAGCTGGACCACCAGGCTGGACAGAGACTTGTTGGTGGGGGGCTCGGCCTGAATGTACTGAGAGGAGAACAGAGGGATGGTCAGAGCGGGTAAATTTAAAAGACATACAGTGAGCTGTTAGCTGCTGTGAGTAGTTATGTCAAAGACTGAAATTTTAATGCTTTTATTTGTGTCACTGATATTTTTACAGCGCCGTATTACGATATGTGATGAAGGGATTAATTCACAAATATCGTCCATTTCATCATTATTATTGGTATTTTTTTTTCAGAAATCATATTTTTAGTTAAATCTACGTGCCTTAACGACAGCCCACTGATCACCGTTATTTAACACCGGCCATGGCTTCAGTCAGCGCGGCGCGCCACAGAGCCAACATCTGGATCTGAGCTGTTACCGTTAGCTGATTAGCTAACTAGCTAGCTAGCAGGCTGGCCGGCTAAAGTCACCCCTTTTACAAAAACCCACCAGCTCAGGTCGGACTATGTGCTGCTTTTGCATCGGTTTACCTAAAATAACGTACAGGGACACCGCCATTAGCGGCTGCATCTGGTGCAGCTGTTGGCTCAGCATCCTTTTGTATCCCGGCTCGGGTGAATCAAACAGCTGGACGCTGAGCGGCACCCTCCCTCCTCTCTTTGTCAATGCCGCTGCCCAATACGTAAGAGCCCGCGTTACCGGCGGAACACGGGAGCTCAGGCTTTATGGATACAAAACATGCGCTCAGTACCTTTTTGTAATTCTTTCCCAGCCAGACGCGGACATTATCAAACTGAGAAACGGTATCAGACGCTTCGAAATATTTTACATTCGGGCCGCCGTCTTTCTTCCGCACCGCCATCTTTGCCTGCAGACAACTAGTCGACGCTGCCTGCCGCCCAGCGGTCACACACTGGTACTGCATCTGCTGTAATGACAGGCAGCGGCCAGCAGGGGGCGGAGTGTTGCAGCTAATGTTTCCATCCTGCAGCAGAGGCCTGCAACACATTTGTCATTCACACTGTTTAATTAAAGGTAAACAATAATAATAACTTTATCTTCATAGCAACTTTTAAAAAACAAACAAAAAAAACAAGGTTTACAAAGTGCTTTACAGACAGGAAATAAAAAGACTCTTAGGAGGACTATAAAACAGCAACAGAAAGAAAAGAGACCAGAGGAAGAAATGAAAAAGAAGTGAGGAAGTAAAGTTAAACATGGTAATCGATTGACAAAATGCAAGATAAGGAATTTAAATATAAGTTACTCAATACAGCAAACACGAGCTGATACAAATAAAATAGCAAAAGCACCAGAAATGCCATATAACATTAAGAGTAAATACAATATAAGAAAATATAGGGTTTTAAAAGAACAAGAAATAATAACACATGAGAATGTAAATGAGACGTAAACTAAATGACATCACCATCATCATCAAAATAAGGGTATAAAAATGAATTTTAAGAAATGATTTTGAAGAAGACACTGGTTCCGTGAGCCTTATCTTCAGAAGAAAAATCCAAGGGGCCTTTATGGCAAAAGCTCAGTTACCCTCAGATTTACGCATCAACTTTGGAACAGGCAGAAAGGCCCCAGCCGAGGATCTAAGGCAGCAAACAGGCTCACATGGGATTCGCATCTCTGATACATTGCTTGGGGCCAGACCTCGACGAGGTTTAAATGTGATCAAGAAAATCTTAAAATCAATTCTAAAATGAACAGCGACCTAGAGGAGGGAAGCCAGGATCGGTGTGATGTGATGTCGTCTGTTAGAACCAGTCAGAAGCTGAGCTGCTGAGGTCTGAACCAGATGGAGGTGAGAGAGAGACATATGGGTGATACCTGAGAGGAGCGAGTCACAGGAGGCAAGTTGTGAGAAAATTAGTGCTTGAATGAGTTTTTCTAGAGTCTGGAGATGGTTCTTTTGTGAATAAAGCAGGACTGGACAACTTTTTTAATGTGTGGTTTAAATTCTTAAACTAGAATTTAAATTAAAAAACTCAAAGATTTCTAGTTCATTTTTATGTTACTTGACAGTGGATCAAGGATATTATCGCTTGCGACAATTTTTGTGTTTGTGGGACTGAACAATATGATTTTTATGTACGTTAAATTTGACTGAAAACCCCAAAACATACAGTCAATTTTACTATTTACATGAGAGCAATTTGAAGGGGGATTCTTTCATTTGAACAAAAAACAACAAATACTGTCAAATTGTACTGAAAATGTCAGAGTAGAACTGTTGAGGGAACACGATCTCCCTGTTATGGGCAAGAACTTCCCTCATGGACATAAATGATTTTCAATATTCTAACAGTCCAAAAACATGCTGAGGTTAATTGATTATTCTAAATTGTCCGTAGGTGTAAATGTGAGTGTGCTTGTTTGTCTCTGTGTGTAGCCCTGTGATAGGCTGGCGACCTGTCCAGGATGAACCCTGCCTTCGCCCTGAGTCGACTGGGATAGACTCCAGGCCCTCCAGCGACCCTACATAGGATTAAGCGGTGTATAGATAATGGATGGATCATCTAATACAGTAACATAACAACTAACCAGCAGTAAAAACTAAGCATTTTTATGAATCTAAAAGGCAAATTAGCAAACTATATACACAGAAAAATATTTTCTCTGTATCTATAAATTGGATGCATGCGCTATGCTGCAGTTAAAGTTAGAGCAACATTTTAAAAAATGAAAATAAAGTTAATGTTATGCATTAAGTGACAAATCTGTATTGATCAAATGACTCCGGAGGTAAGACTCCTCCTGGGGTCACGGGGGAAATGCCCCCTTTTTTAAGTTAAGTTTTATAATAGCAAAGTTTCATCCTGTTATGATTAAATACAACTTCAACATACTTCCTGTGTACATATTTCATATATATTTTAGAAGATAAAGGACATTGTTCTTAAAGGAGGCGTCTTACACCAGTTTTCCATACTCAGTGTGCAGAATGATGCCTGTAAGTGTTGTTTTATTATATTATTGAATCATTACTGATGCTTTAACTTGTAAGCAGTGTTTTAATATTGCAGTCGGTCGATGATTTTAAGTGCTCTATATACTGATGACTCACCTTAATGAGTGTCTTTGCATGTAAAATCTATAGTGAATAGTAGACTGAAATGAATAATTATCATGTAAAGGACAAATACCCCAAACTGTAGTTAGATATTCTACAGCACTTGAGCATACAGTATGTATTTGGGTGCTTTTTGCTGTTCACCACACATTTTCATTAGGAAAAACAAGAAGCGAGGGCTTACAGAGTTCACGTGTTGTATATAATAATGCAACTGTAAATGAAACTTCTCCTCCAAAGACACTTTGTACAATTAAAATGGAAAAGCGCTTTTTTACCCAAGTCTTTATTTTATTTTATTTTTTGACTCAGGAATGGAGTTGAAACCAAATAATGAACAACACATTCAGTGTTGATCTGTCACCACTATTTAAACCAACTGTTCTCCTTGTATTTGTTGGGAATTAGGTGGTGAGCGCACACAAAATCTTTCTTAGTGTTTTTAATTTAAAAATCACTCAGTTGAGTTAAATTTTTAGTATGCATTATTACAGACAATCAGACCTTGTAACACAAGAATAGAGTTCTGTCATGTAGACTGCAGAGATCATTTACTAAAGACTCACTTAGACAGAGTTATGAATTAAACTGTAATAAAAAGGCAGCCTGTGTTCCTTCATTTGGAAATAAAATTCAGCTTACTGTGAGCACAATCTATAGAGGCCAAAGTAATTACATTCTGGACCACACTAATACAAAACAATCCTCAATGTGTCTGTGGTAGTTCAGTGTTATAAATATACACTCATCTGACAATTTATTAGGAACCATGAACTGAAATGAACACAGTCTAAACTTTAGCTTCATGAAAGCTTTAATACTCAGTTTGTGTTTAATCTACAGAGCAACTGATTGAGTGTTCTCCTTTTGAATTCTGCTGCTAAATTGCACTGTGTTGTACTGATATGTGCTTCTATTATTTTGACCATCCCCTTATAATTTAGCGTGGCCAAGATAAACATCTTTGTGTTTAGTTCAGTACAGTTTAACAGCCAAACCACATCCACCATGGATGTCACGTTGTAACATTCTAAGTGTGCCTGTTGCACGACACTGTGTTACTTTTCACTAAATGTGCGTAATAAACTGGAAACTGAGTGTACACGTGTAAAAGTCTTCTGTCTGTTATTACAGTTTTTCTCAGTCGCTTTGGTTCATTTCTCTGATCAGAATTAAAATTCTCATAACTGTTAGTTCAACCTCCACAACATTTAGTCATTTGTGCACATCATAGTACCAGTTTCTCACTCCTTCCATCAAATTGCAAATGCTTTTAGACATGCATCAGTTGCTTTCATACAATTCTCTGCTGTTTTATAATATTATCATTTGCTTATGTCATGTCAGTCAAAATGAACTGTACTTATGAATGCTGAATAGTCATTCCCTACAAAATTAGTAGTCCTCATTTCATTGCTTGAGTCATTACGTACAAAAATGTTGAACTAGTTGTCAGAATCTGTCAAGCTCCTTCTTGCTGCATTGCAAGGGATGATATTCGCTGTGATGTAGATGAAAATATGTGGCCAGACAGACAAGAACGTCTGGATGAATGATTTACAGCACTGTGTATGTTGTATGTTCAGTTCCAATATGTACTGTAAAATAGTTTACAGTTGTGCACAGCTCTAACCAAAGGGTGTTTCTTATGGTTTTTGTAAATAAGTGTGTGTTTTTCTTTTGCACAAAGCTGTGAACAAATTAGAATCGGAAAGAACATATTCAGTAAAATGTGAAACATGCATATTCAGTGTCTTGTACTCGGTTACCTCACTAAATACAGTAATGTGCAACTTTACTGTAGTTTTCAAATGGCTGTGCAAATAGTGCTGACCTCTACTATGATGTGCACAAATGACTAAATGTTGTGGAGGCTGAACTAACAGTTATGAGAATTTTAATTCTGATCAGAGAAATGAACCAAAGCGACTGAGAAAAACTGTAAGAGTTTGATTACGCCAAACAGCTTGACCAGGCTACACGAGGAGGCAGAAAGTAAAATCACCAAAATGAAACCCTTGCCTGTAAATTTGTAGGAAAAAGTGAACTGAGAAAAATAATAGCAATTAATGTTTTAATTGGAAGTGAATGACCTCCTTAGCAATTAAATGCCTCCTGCAGCAGAACCTGAGTGAGAAGTGAGAAGGCAGGAAATGCACAAGTGAATGGAATAAGATCCATATAATGAGAAAACATTTTAATGAACTAATTTTTGATTCGGTGACAGTGAGCAGGCACGTTGCATTTACCAAAAATGTGTTTTTTCTAAAGTGCTTGACAATCATTCACATGAATCATCAGGTATTGTCCACTAGGCCCTCTATCGGTCCATTATTTTGATGCTAACTGTGAAAGCACTTGATTGCACAGTTTGCGCAGTATTTCTTATAATTTTAGTTTGATTGATTCAGAGCCAAGTTGTTTAAGACCTCTGGATCTAAGTGTCATTTATTATGTGTTCTTGGCTAAATTAAACTAATTTCCCTTCCTCAGTCTGGTGATAAATACAGCTGGCATGTAAGGGGGAAAAGGGTATTTACCATCATTAAGAGTTGTTGGTTTTTTAACTAAAATGTTGCTGTTTAAAACAATATTTCTTAACTTAAGGATTGGGATCTCTCTAAGGGGTCTTAACCTAAATCTACACAGGAATATAATGTGTTTTTTGGACTATTTGATGTCTGCTTTTTTGCTGTTTGCATGTGTCTGTACTGTTAGATTTTTCCTCAGGACTCCTAAAATACTCAAATGAAACGGTCTAAAGAGTAAAATCACTCTCTGGCCCCAGTTAATTGGTACAACATAGCATAGAGACTCACAATTGCACAGTACTTTATTTCAAAAAGGTTATATGGGGGAAAAGTTGAGAAGCATTAGAAAGTTCAAGTCAGATATTGCCTACTGTTCTCTATTGTGCAAAATGCTTCTAGTCATCGTCTGACTTCTGCTTGTTTTCATATAAATGTATGTAACTAATGTATTTAATTAATTTGCAGTGAGTGCAGTAGATTAAGGGAATGACAGACTTGACTAATAAATGCTTCTTCACAGATGTTTGATGTTTAAATAAAAAGATAAGATAATCCTGCAATGTTATATGAGCGTTGCAGCAAAAATCAAAGTTCCCATGCTGTAAATGTGGATAAAATATGAATGACAGAAAGATACACAGACAGAAAACAGCTATCTGAGCATGAACAACCCCTGGTTAGCATGACTTTTAATTTGATAAACTATAGGGTAACAGAGCTATGTCTTAGTTGGCCATATCCTCATATTAAGTGGATCCAGAAGAGCCTTTGAACAAACACAGACTTTAGTCTAAAAGTCACAGGAAATTCAGCAGATATGAAAGTACAGAAATAACTGAGCAAAAGATACATCAGACTGTTATCATGTCTCTGACCTTTTTACTGGTTAGACGGGGGCTGAAATTAACCTTCATTAACAAAGAATACGTGTGTGTGTGTGTCTGTGAGAGAGAGAGAGAGAGAGAGAGAGAGAGAGAGAGAGAGAGAGACAGTGTGTGTCTTACATGACCCAGACTAATTTGTGAAAGTCCAGAGACAACACTGGGAAGAGTAGTGCTCCTTGAACTAGTATTCCTCAGACTCTTGGTGTGTTTGTATTTGCTCATGAGCGTGTGTGTGCATATCTGTGTGACGGCCGTGTGCGTGTGCATGTGTGTGTGCGTGTGCATGTGTGTGTGCGCGTGCGTGTGCGTGTGTGTGTGTGTGTGTGCCGCACCCGTCTGTGTTGAAGGAGAGAGAGTGAAGCCTATTGATTATTTTAATCCTCCTATTTGTGAGTCTGTGATCCTCTCGGCTCAGCCTTCCACTGGGGGATTGCTAATGGGGCTGAACGCTTCCCTCCTCAGCCCTCTCTCCCTGTCCAATTAACTTAACGCTGGAATGTGCAAGGAGGGAGCACCGGGACTCAGAGGGGGGGGAGACACTGCTGAGATACAACCCTGCCGACTCCCCTCCTCACCTCACCCCTCTGTCCAGCATCTCTCAAACCTCTCATCTGCACCGCGTTTGGCAAGAACCTCCTCTTCCAGAGCAGTATTACCTCTCACCTTTAATTAAAGAGCCATCTCCTTGTTTTTATTCTTGGGAGGTGAGAACTCCCTTTCATATTTCGATGTTTCATTTTCACAGGGTGGCTTTGCAGAGGGTAGAAGCAGCAGCAAGTGAAGCAGCAAGTCTTATAATGGGAGCGCCACCTTCAAACAGGTTGCCGTGGCTGTAATCCTGTCAGATCTCAGACATTTCAATAAGCATTTGTCCCATTAGTATGTGTGTTCAGCTCTCGGCAGAGGAGAGCCAAACTTTTAATTATAAATCTGAAACAAAGAGACAGTGCCAGTGTGCACAGACGTTTAAAATTACACACAGGCTCCAATTTCCCAAAGCTACAGCAGATCTATTCCACGTACTTGTTTACGCTTTTCTGTCTTGCTTTATTTTCGCACATATTTTTGTTGTTTCCTGTCTTGTAGGATTTATAGCTCTCAACTCCAGTTGTTGCAGAAAAGTGCCATATTAAACAAACACATGATTCGATTTTACACTCTGATATGTGCAGTTGAGGCAACGTTTGCCACAGATAAAGTATGTGCTGATGTATTTAATCTCCGAGATGTTACTTAAAGAAATTATTAGTGCATCTTGGAAACTCTACACACTTATATGATCATTATTATTATTTTACCAAGGTTTTATGGCTAAAAACCTGCAAAAAGAATGAGTGCAGTAAAGGGTTGTGCATGACCACAGGCAAAAATGTGGTCTAAAACAAATATAAATTAATATAATTTATGTAAGGAAAATAAAAAAGTTTGCTGATACTATTGCGCTTACCTTCATTACTACTATTCATAGATTTTTGTTGCTTCCACTATCATTGTTAAGGACTGATAAAAAAAAAATTTACATGGTGGAGGATTGAGAGCTTTTTGAGATTCTGGAGGGAGGTATTAAATAAAAACCCAAAACAAAACAAAACAATAGTGCGAAGATGGTAAATAAACATCAAACTTGCAAAACGTCAGCACATCAGCATTGTACGCCTGTTTGGGTGGTAAAGTTAGCATTTAGCTCAAAGCACTACAGTGAGTATAAACTCACAGAGCTGCTTAAGTGGCTGTAGACTGTCTCATTAGGGCAAGAATAAAAAGTCTGTCAATGATACGGAAACTAAAAAAGAACATTAACTATTAAGACAAGGCTCTCAAATAGGGTTGAACCTAAGTTTTCTAGAAAGGTCACACTCAAATCTGAGTTATTTTAGCAAGGTTATGTGGTTCATTTGACTGTTCCGCTTTATTTTGCCAGCACTCTCCGGTTGACATAAAACACAAAAAGCTTCCAGAAATCAGAAAAGCATTTGTTGTTTCTGCATTGGCTTTATGTTGTCTATCTGTCATCTAATCTTATCCACACATGTACTGTATATAGATTTGACACGATTTGAAAGAGAATTAGCTGAAGTCTCTTCTTTCTTTTCTATTTATCATTTAACTTTTTCCTTTTCTTTTTGCTTTGTTGCACTTTTGTACTCAGTTTGCAAGTCAATTCAACTAGCTCTTTCATACGCTAATAAAAACACGCAATTTCAAATATCCATGAAGTCATGTTCTAACTCAGTGGTTGTACACTTGTACAGTCTAACACAATTTGACCTTTATAAAGCTTAAAATGTTCACTTTCACCTGCATTAGCATGTATTTCACATATAGTTTTATCATCAAAGTTATGGTATTCCTATTTATTTTGTCCTTGCCATTTACATGACTGAAAGGGACATACACCGATCAGGCATAACATTATGACCACCTGCCTAATATTGTGTTGGTCCCCCTTATGTGCTCAAAAATGCTCTGACAAGAGGACCTCTCAGGGTGTCCTATGGGGTCTGAAACCAGGACTTTGACAGTGGATCCTTTGGGTACTCTGGCTTGTGCAGTGGGGCCTCTGTCAATCAAACATGTTCCACTGCATCCTGTTGATGCTTGATCACAATGGGGTGTAGGAAGTTTGGAGGTCAAATCAACATGTTGGGTGATTGTCATGTTCCTCAACATGTTCCTGATTGTTTGATGTTTTTTCCATGTGGTGGGGTGCATTTTCCTGTGGGGGTAGACCAGTGACATTTGGGATTTCCATTTGCATGAGGGAGTGTGCTTGTTGTGGAACAATGTTTATTTGGGTGTCTAAGTCTCATCAACACGGATGGCAAAATCCAAGGTTTTCCATCAGAACACCACATAGTACCAATATGATCAATGTTATTCACTTCACCTGTCAGTGGTCATGATGTTGTGGCTAATTGGTGCATCTTATCAATGCAGTCCAATACAACACCATCACTAATTATGAAAAAAAAAACACCTAAAACTGGGCATCATAAAAGTGGATGTTATGAAAGAACTGTTGAATTTGATAGCAACAAACCGTATGGGTGTTATTGTATTATTCTTTAGAGCAAGACCAAGGTTTGACAAGGAGGATATTATTGTCTCTTGTTTTTAACATTGAAAGACAAATGTACATCTTAAAGCAGCTGTTATAACTTTTTTCAATGAATATCTGAACCTGATTCGAGGATAAATTAGAGTTTGGCATTAATACCACTGAAATCTTAATTTCTCTGTAGTAGAAAACACAAACAATTTCACATCTGCTTCTTAAGTTTCCTGTAATGTTACAAGGAGAGGATAAGGAACAAAAGGAACACAGAATAGAGGAAACACTGGTTTTACTCGACTCAGTGACGGCAAAATAATCCTGAATTTTCTTTTTTATTATATTTCATGGTCTTCAAGATCGGAGAAAAATCTATGATTTCATACATAACAAATACACACAACTCAGCTTGCAAAGTACAGTGACAGCGATGAATTCATACTGCTCGCAAACAAAGGTAACAGCGCCAGAAAACACACACAGTAGGATGCAGCATGGCACGGAGGTTATGTAAAGCCACTCAGGTGGGGGAGGAGGCAAATGTCTGTGTACAATATACAGCGTCAGAATGGTTTTTCAAATACAGCACAAGAATGGAGAGTTGATCAGAATAATTCACATCCAAATATCATCTGGGTACAGTCATGCTACCCAGCTTGGTGGGACAATAAAGTTTCTGCCACACGTTGTTAAATGTTATCAGGCCAATATGAAGCTCTCTTCTTGTGTGGCACTAAACCTACAATAGATGATATCAAAGGAATTTTTTCTATTGGACCCGTCTAAGCATAATATGAAAAATAAAACAGTTGTTAAATGCAATAATTTGCTCACATGAACATATTTATATATATTTTTTGAATGCAGAATTTAAATTACACAGCGTCATGCTTCTTTTGTTTCCACCAGGAGTGAGTTACATCCAGCTACATACAAAGTTTCAAAGTCACTGTCTGCAGTTAGCGTCTGCATTTCATAAAGTGAGTATGCATTAACATGTCGGAGGACCGCTGCCCGCGTTGGAAATAGGAAATCCCTGTCAGGTCGCTGTGTGTGTTACGTGGATCAGCTTCTTCGTATAGCTTGGATTCAACGAGGGAAACCATCTCATGCATAAAAAATAAAAAATAAATCGATATCATAAGGCACAGAGAACCTATAGGTATGGCATATGGCAGTAAAACATCGACAACAATCACCTGCGCTCCAAAAACATCGTCACATGTGTACATTCACAGTGAAATTAAAGAAATAGTTTCACATTTTGGGAAAAAAACATTTCTTGCAAACCATCATTTTAACTTGGCCTGCAGTGCAGAGGTAAGGAAAGATGGTTTGAGCCTCTTTCTGTTTTTAATTCATTACTTTTCATGCAAACTAGGGAGTGCAGCCCTTCAAAGAGAGGAGGATGTGTTTAAACTTTCTATGACACCACCTACCAGTGTGGACGATTACAACGACTATAAATACTTCTGATTTACAACATGTTTGACTTCTTTTCCCGCATAAACCGGCTACATAACCCACTGCAGGCCACAATCTCCTCACTGAACTCTCTGCAAGAAAGCAAATGAGCATATTTCCTAAAGTGTCAAACTATTTCAGTAACACAGCACACTCCGGGGAGGCGAGGCTATAGGAGGAGCCTCAGCTTGTTAGCAGGATATGATGAGGCTCTGTCAGGAGCCAGGAAAACTCTCATAGCTAAACCTCAGTATTGATATACTGTGTGTGTTAAAGGACTGTTACCAACAGCTTGACACCTTTCCTCCCTGCTGCAGGAGTGATGCTTTTTACACCTCAACACAAACTGAAGGGGCAAACACACACGTATACGCTCACACATGGGCATGAAGACACAGACATACAACACACTGGATTATGATCATGAAGTTGGCTGCATTATCAGCCGTGATCAATATATTCATGACTTTTCTTGTTTGGTGTCTGGGGCCATATTGAAAATCCATCTCACAGTGAAGGTGAGCGGCTGCAGCCAAATACTCTCACTGCAACTGACAGTCTACATTCAGATATCACTTCAGTCGAGTTCAGGCCGGTGGCTGAAATCATGTCTCAGAGTAACAACTGGAGCTCAGTTAGTGTGTCGACACCTGTGTTAATGTGTGTACAGACAAATATGAAGGAGGTGTGAATGGTATGTTTTAGCCATGTTGACTTGTTGACATACTGTACATGGCACAGAATGAGGATCCCACAGGTGTGTGTATCAGAAGTAAATGTTATCTGGTCATATATATAATACTATATTCATTTTTACACAAATTCTCTTCAAACTCTATTAACTGTGGTCATGTTATCATGTGCTGGACAGCAACGTAATGACAAATGACATCATGGAGGGACGGTGTGTTACATGGAGAAGGGAGAGGGAGACTTTTTGCTTGATTACAGAGAGAAATGAGAGTGTAATGTCAGTCGGGGTAGATGAGGAAGCCAGAGAAGGTGCTGTATTTGTTAGTGTTTCCCCCGTGAACTTTGCCCCCGTCCAGCTGCACACACACTTCGTCCCCGACGTCCAGGTGCAGGATGACACTGTTGGAGGCGTAGTCATAGTTCTGATCTGCATCTTGAGCGATCGCACTGGCCCTCACCTGAGACACAGACAAGAAAGGTGATGATGGGTTCCCAAAATGAAAGGCTACATTTAAATCAAGAAGAAAATGTCACAGGAAAGGAAGATAATATGCGTCATGAGAGGCGAGTTATTGGTCTGAGGTGATGTAAATATGTTGCAGATTTTTTTATAAACTTTCGGGGGATTTTTAATTAGAGGCAGAGAAATACAGATGCAACAAATGTCCCTGCATGCCTAGCAAATTTAGTTGGAGCCTCTGCATATTTGCAAGACAAGGGAGCATTTCTGATAGAAGAGGAAAGAATTTTAAACTCAAAATCACGTTTTAACCCCTTAACGCTGATTGTCGTGAATTCGTAACATACTGCTGCAGCCGAGATAATGTATGCACTCCCCCAATGCTGGTTCATGCATATTCAATACATACCTAGGAATCTTTTGCAAGCACTGGTTTCTCTTAGGACCAGTCGGAGTGGCATTTGTTGGCATCAATAAATTATTTATTTATTTATTTATTTTACCATTAATGCCTGTTGCATCACACCTTTATAACTATTATATGTGCTATAGACAAATTAACAATCACCACTTAGTTTAACATCAGCTTGAAAGCAAAAACACAAATAATTATTTTGTACAATTTATAACAAAAAAACTAAATGCACTAAATCATTTCACTCAACTCAAATAATTTCTAATTATTAATAATTATATTTTTTTAGTATAGTACAATAGCTCATACAATATTCATTCTCCACTACACATCATAAATGCATCATTAATCCCTTATACCTGCAATTTGTGTTTTATAAGTTTTTCTGTCTATTGTACCTCCTTTTTATTGTTCTGGAACTTTCTTGTAAATAAATCTTTTTTTTTTAAATACAAGTAAAAAACATTTTAATACAGTTCTTAAAAAAGCATTCATGTATGTGATCATACATTTATACGATTGTTAATTTATCGAGGAGATTAATGATATTCACTGGTTAGTTTTCAATATTTCATCATGAGAAATCAATCCATCAGTCTCACCTACATGCTCCTACAAATCCTGTTCTTCTCTAAAACTAATCATCACCTGCAGAGGAGGCATGTTCCCTACTGCCATCTAAATGTTAATTACCAATGAGCACGACAGCAATATGGATTTGCGTTCCACTTGAAGAAAGCCAGTGTCATGCAATCCACTAGTCTAATGTAACATATTACAGAGAGAGGACGGCAAGAATTAAGAAGCAGTTTATTTCATTTCCTTTAAATCAGAGAACATCAAAAGGCTGATCATTTCGTTGGATTTATCTTTTTCGTCTTATCACTGTGTCCCACCCAGAACCAGTTTGTTCACTTCATCCGATTGGGATTGGTGCCATATTCTTTCCTGTTTCTCTCTGTGATCTTGGTCTAATGTCATCAGTGCTGATGCCTTCCTGTCCACTGGGTAGATAAATGAGATGTGCAGTGATCTTTGGCCTCAAACCTCCATCTGAGAGCACAACCTTTCTTAGGCACTATCAATTTTTTCCAGGGGATTGTTGCTCTCACAGCTGATCCACCTGTTGCAGAAGGAGAATCTGATGGGGGATTGAGAAGGACGGTATCAGGGAACACATCAGCTCATCTGTCAGGCAGTTACAGAAAACACAATTAACCTTCACACACACAGATTCTGATCGCTGATGTAGACTGACATGTGCTTGTTACTGCTCATCTACAACAAGTGTTCATCAGTGTCATTAGCTTCTCGTCAGCTTGGAGGAGTGTTGCAAGTGGTCTGTGTTTGACTTGTATAAAGGAGAATTCTGTACCAAAAACTGTGAATACCATATGGGCTTAATGTCACCTTTTAATCTAATGGTCTGTAGTTGCACATTTAAACATCCAACAGTTGTAGAGCATTCATTTTCTTTAAAGTCATACTTCTGCCCATCTGATGCATGTAAGTCCTCTTTAAGCACTGTTTTTGGTGTCTAAAAAATATTTGTCCTATGCTCCACTATAGGTCCTTTCAGACAGGCACCCCTTTCCATTAATGTGACGGCATTTGAATGTGTCGCCCTCATGTCTGAATGAGCACCCTGGTCTCTTTTCCACGAAAGTCACAACTGCAATCTTACTAGGTCGGACCAAGTAACATTTTCAACGTTGCACAGGGGTAAACTGCATGCAGCAGAAAGGCACGCAGATTTAACAAGCACAGAAGTCCCAGAGGAACATGAAGAAAATATTACCATCATTAAAATAGCATTATAGAGCAGCCTGCGAGTGAAAATGTTATTTGCCAATGTTGATTTTGCGCTGTCCACAGTTATTTTGACAGTTTCTTAAGTCTATTATTAGTTTATATTTAGTTTTTTGTTCATCAGCAGCCCCTTTAACCCTGATTTCATGTCTAATCTCATATTAATGACAAATATCTACTGTGGCTCTCTCCCTCGCCAGTGTTTGAATGAAACCGTGAGGCACATTAGCTTAAAGATGAGGGCAGCGAGGTTACATATTACAGGTCTGAAAAGGGCTCAAGTTTATTAACCTAGTCACTAACTGTGTCCTTCTGCTGTTTGGTGACCTGTAGATAGAGTCAGTTAATATAGGTTGGCTGAAAACAGCACAAGTAGTAAAACTGTGGGACAAAAAAGGCAAAATAAAAGAGCTGAAAGTCAGCAAAACGCTTTGAATGAGGGAGAACAACAGCAAATTTACATCTGAAGCAACTGAATTCTAATTGGCACTGAAACACTAACAAGAGGAAACACGAACAAACTACAAAGTTTTCAAAGATCTGAAAAAAAAGTGGCAAAAATAACATGTACATTTTGCAGTAAATGTGAATAAAATGCACAGGCAAGGACAGAGACAGTTGAGCATCACCATACTGTAACCTTTTATCAACACTCCGGTGACACAGTTACAATAACACATTATGATCTCCATAAAACAGGCACTAATTCTGCCACCCAGTAACTGCTGGTATTCAAAGCTAACACACTAAAATGCATTATGTGTGAAGACCACAGGACTTGGAGCCATGCACAGTTTTTAAAAATAATATAAGCCGATGACACATTCTTCACCCTTTTATCTTCCTGTGGACAGCTTTATGTTTGAAGAAGAGAATGTCATCCACATGATGCTGGCTGTTTAACGGTATGACCGTCCATTCAGGAGCAAGTTGTTACATCTGACGATTACTGCACATGTTTGCACAGCAGTTAACACTAATATGATACCACTTAACAGTGATCCAGTGATGCCCCCATATTCCAGAATGATAATGATCCCATACATGTTGCTAAATAAACTCCACAGAATCAATTCAACCCCCATAGAGAAGCCAGTACAATAACTATGCATGATGTCCCCTACCTCCAGCATCCTGCGATTAAGTCAAACACATTTCAATGTTGTAAAACAGCTTTTCTGTGCATCTTTATTCATTATTCTGCTAAATGTTTCTGTTATTCCATCCGTTCTCAGTACAACCTGAGTTGTTTTCGCACTCAGTAAGCAAATCTCCTTATAATAAATGGTGGTATCACTGCGTATTCAAGCAGACAATCCATTTAATAGTGGATAATAAAGTACACATGTGCATACATATTAATGAATGCAAATACGATACCCTAACTCCATCCTTGTCTCCTCCTCTGGGTCTGGGTCTGACTAAGGATATGGTCTGTCATCTCCACCAGTCATCAAGCTTCCCTGATCCCTTGTTATCACAAATACAAATCACAAAAGACTAAACTGCCCATTTCTCCTCTTCTTCTATCAACAATGAGATTTTTTTCACCCATTTCATCACTTTAGCCAAATATATTTCTCTGTACGAGCAATTCTTTCGTGTCGAGAAGGTGAACATTTTTATTCCCCTCCTTACGACAGAAATTAATCGATACGTTTCCTTTGTTTTAATTCAACTCACATCACTCCATTAATTGTTGTCTCTGCCTCCACACCTCACGCCCCTTCCATCATCCCTCTCCCATTCGCCACACCATTGCTATCTCTTCATTCTGGACCCATCTATCCATCTTTTTGTGTCCACACGGCGGAATAAGATGCAGGTCACGCACACATTCTCTCTCCCCCGCCATGGCAGTGTTGGCGGGAGCAACGACTAAGTGTGTCCCTGTCCGGTCTAAATCGGATTGATTAACGACGTGCTGCTGTGGCAGGTCTCCTGAGAACCCCCTCACCCGACCCCCAACAACCCCCTCCCATCCTCAGTGCCTCCTCTCCCACCCCCACCCCCTTTACAACACCCCTCACCCTTCCCTTACCTCCAGATGCATCAGGGCAGGCTATACATGGCTACAGGCTACAGTAATTGGTAGTCAGACAGCCGTGGCAGCTCCCCGCCTAATAGGTCCAACTCCTCAATAACTCCATACAATCACAATAAATGGGGGCACAGGATAGGCTACAGTGGTCAAATGGGCCCATGAAATACTAGCAGGAGGTCAGGATTAGATGCTGCACACACACACACCAACCTACTCTCTCTATACGCCTGGATAAGAGGAGCTCTCCTTCCTTTTTGTTTTTATGAATCTCAAGTGAACACCTGAGATAAGAACACATGCGGCACACAAGACATTATGTTACTTGAAAGTGTTCAACTGCTTTACTCTGAAGGGACTGAACAGCTCCCCTGAGGAGACCTAATAGGTTTCAGGAAAAATATAACAGCAAAGAGATTCTGACATCTTGTACTTCCAACATCTGTCTACATGGTTGAGCGGCAGGATTCCCCTGACAGTACTGTCAGCTGAGTTAGAGGCTGACAGGCTGCTGTAACTAGCTATGAGTACAGTACACCAATGAGCCAAAAACATTACGATCAAGTGAGCAACGCTGATTATCTCATAACAGCGAAGCATGTCAAGGTCAGGGATATATTAGATGGCACAAGAACTGTCGGTTTCTTTTCAAGGTGTTGGATTAGGGAGGAATGAGCAGTTTGTAACGACCTGGGAAACGTTGACAACTTTGACTTGTTATAGCCAAAGGCTGAGCCAAAGCATCTCTCAAGCAACATGGACTGTGAGGTGCTAACGGTTACCAATGGTGGGTCTCTTCTATGGTCTATCCAAGGAGGAAACATCCGACTTTTAAGGATTTGCCAGAGTAAAGACCATGAATATAAGCCTGCCATCATCATACATTTCACATGGCTTTCCCCTTCCTTCCCGCTATCTACCTGTTACCATTTTTTTAAAAATCCCCATCACAATAGGAAACAACAACCTCCATGCAGCAACCTATCACGCTGAAAATTTCAAGTTTGTTGAAGATTTGGCTTGTGCAATAAGGCAGCCCTGCTAGTTTTGTTTTTTTCAGTGAATTCGTTATTTTAATGTCAGTGCTCGCTACTGTTCCAACAAAACAATTACACCATCACTATTTTGATTGAACACCATCACAGCATCCTGTTCTTAGGCCCGCCCAGAACCACTGCAATTGGTTTAAACAAATACAAATAAGCCCAAGCGTTTATCCTTCTATAGCAGAATGATAATGAGGTGCAGTCAGACCATTCTGAAAAGCGCTGCGTCATTGCCAAAGAATGGTCTGACTATGCAAGAAAGCTGTGGAGGATCTGCTGCTGTTGTCTCAAAGCTCTTGTGTTAAATGTTAAAGACCAACAGCATTTTTGACAGCAGTGATCATAATGTTTTGGCTAATCAGTGTCTGAGTGTAGTTAATTCTATTCTCTATGTGTACATGGACAAAAACATTATAAGCCTTCTTAAAATATCCTTAAATAACACCCTGTTTACCTGAATCAACCACATTTAAGGGTCACAGCAAAAGTAGCAGCAGTGATATTCACACCACCCCACCAAAATGGCCTTTTAAACATGAACATCAGTTAATTATATTTGCCAGCCAAAAGGACACAGTTTTATTTATGGCTTTTTTACGGTTGACTTCCTTATGAGGCACGCAAGTTTACTTAGCCTCTACTCCGACAGTGGAGAGAGATGCTGACATTTATTGTGCTATGTTTATGATTAATTCATAACTACAGTCTCCTCCTATATATACAGTAAACTCAGAGAACCAGCTCTCTTTTTATACATTTTATGCACATATTTAAGAGTGTGACATTTAAAATATTATCACAGTCATCATCCATTTTATTGACACACTGGAAAATGAGTAAATCATTAATTAAATGTCATATACATATAAACAAAAATAGAGATAAAATCTGCTTATTTTAAAGGAACATGGTGTTCAAAGTCAAGTTAATTGTTTGAGTTGACATCAGATGAAATGTTAGTGAAATATATATTTAAAATCTGTTATTTGAGTATTGCAAAATTTTACATTAAGTACAATTTTGAAGTACATTCTTCAGGATTTGAATTTTATGCTACATTATATCTACATCCTACTGCATTTATCTGACAGCTGCAGTTAGAAGAACATTGTCAGATCTAATAGTGTAAAATATAATAACATATCATTCACTGGGGCCATGTCAGGCTTTAAGGTATTAACTAAAACCTTGGTAAGCTGTCGAAGCTTGTTTAATAATGCATATTTCGTTGCGTGCTTGCTCATAGGGGATCCAAAAGCAACTTTGGGTTTTTGGGTTCTCTGTTCTCTGTTTATAATTCGTAAGGTCTGTACCTTACTATAACTGTGTTATGATGTACAACAGATGTTTTCAGTATATCTCAAAAATTGCTGACACCTCTCCTTCTCCTCTGTGATATTCTTCAGTTTCTGTGCCGCCCCAACTTTCTTTAAGCCCAAGCAAAGATTTTCAAAGGTATTCAAATCCAGAGACTGAGACGATCACTCCAGAACATTCATGGAATGACTCCTGAATGAAAGACTTGGACATATGTTTGGGATCACTGACTCTCAGTGATTGTCTCACATTCTTCTTTAAAATCCATCTAACCTTTGATCAGCTACACCAACTTCATCTTGTAGAGGGTTATGGGGGCTGGAGCCTCTTCCGGCTGAAACTGGTCGACAGTCCATCTAAGTCTTCAAAATAGTATTTTAAAACTTCCAAGATGCCAGTCACACAATGAAGTTTACCATTTCCTGCAATAGCAATTTCACTTAAGACTTTTGCCAAGGTGAAGATCTATATCTGTCCCCAAGACAGAAAGTTATTCATGCTTTTATTGTCATGTGGTTAGACTATTGTTATTCACTGTACGTGCATATAGGATCTGCCATCTCCTCGGCGTCTGCAGCTGTTACAAAATGCAGCTGCTCATCCTTTAACAGTTACACAAAACCATGATCACATACCACCGGCTTGGGACTGTCTTCACTCGTTTCCTGTCTATTTTAGGATTGGTTTTGAGATTTTATTATTGTTTTTTAAGATTTTCAATAGGTTGGTTCCACCTTATTTAGCAGAAATCTTGCAGTGTCATACCCCAGTTAGGTCAACCAACCAGATTTTGTGGGATATTTTAAGATCTGTAAACAAAAATATACATGATTGAACCTTCACAGTACTGCTCCAGCTGTCTGGAACAGTTTACCTTTACTTTGGAGAACAGCTTAGACTTTAGAAACCTTTAAATCACTGCTAAAGACCCACCTCTTCTCTTTCAAGAAGCTCAGCATCCTGACTTCGTCCCTTTATTTTTATCATACCATATATCTTTCATCATTATTTTGTTGTCTTTTAATTTGTCTTTCAGTCACACGTGTTATCGTTTGCTATTAGATTTTTACAGCATGTTGGTTCAACTCTTGTAGTTTTTCAGTTTCCTAGTTGACTTGACTAGCGAAAGACAAACCTGTCTCTATGTACCATATACTTTATGGTATCTTGTCATATAGACATAAAGGTGATCCATGTAGTCAAACAGCTCCAGCTCCATAAAACAGACTTGCAGTGGTTCTATTCAACTCTTTTCATGCATCATACAAGTATTTGGCATTAAATCTTTTTTTTTTCAGCAGCAAAATATTCCTCTTTCTTCCACACCCAGAAAGTTTTGCTGTTGTACAATTAATTTGTAATGTATATTATTCTGCCAACTATGTATCCTGGACTTAATAAACCATTGCTTTAGTGTATAATTTCCATTCTTAGGTTTTAAAAAACCTCTCCTCTAACTTTGATCTGTATCACAGCTGAAACAAATCTAGTGTTGCAATAAAATTTGGATAGATTAAGTGACACAGTGATAATAAATTGTGTTACTTAACCTCCATAGTTTTTTGTAAACCCTTGCATACTCAGCAGGATTGACTGCAACTATGACAGAGTAGTTTTACATTGCTGTATTGTTATTTTCCCTTATTGCACGTATCTCAAAACTACTCTGAATTCCACCACTGTATAACGTATTCTAATTTTTTTAGACCCGGCCCACAATGATCACATCAAATAGTGTTGTAACACTGAAACCAGCACAGATGAGTCTGCAGGTTCAGCTGTCAGTAACAATCAGAGTGAAACCTTGTTTTCTTAAAGTGGGCAGGAGGCACTGGGGCTTTGGGAGTGAAAACAAGAGGGAAAGGCAAATCAGGATTATTGTCAACAGCGGCGGAGATTGATAGCGACAAGGGAGTGAATTTCTGTCTGTTGGGCCAACGCTGTTCTGACTTGATCTGCTGCTGTTGGAAAGAAGGGAGACCCAGGGGACAATAGATAAGATTACACTGCCTACACTTTTCATTAGGGGGGCAGCATTAAACGGGGTAAGAGAGACACAGAGCGGTGGAAGGAAGAGAAAGACGGGGAGAGGAAATTGACAGCACAGAAATAATTCACTGACGGTGCTGAATGCTCAATAAAATCTACATTTTCATCCATGTGCCACTGATTTGTGTGACATATTTAAGGGCTGACATACTGTATTTCAAATTTATTTAGCCATACAATATTCACCACTTTTATGTGTGGGTGTACATAAAATGTCTGAGCTTTGTCTTTGAGGAAATTGATGAAATGAGGGCAAGGAGAAAAGAAGCATGCATAGTGAGAAGCAGAAATTTGGTTTAGGTCACACAGACGAGCGAGCAGCTGCATGCACTTTAGCAGTCTAAGCACAGGATTCGAGTAAAGGAAGCCAAAGTTGAGAGAGGCCTTGAGTGATGGAGAGGGAGCCTGTTGGATAACAAACTGATCAAGCATGCCTGTTTCAGAGGAGGAGAGGGGTATAAATGAGGTTGGGGAGGTGGGCTGTCCATGTAGTGTGTTATTTTTTCAGTTTTGTTTTGTTTCGCAGTGGTGCCTTGATCCTCTGGTAATAAAACTGACAGGATTCATTCACTGTGATGTACAGACCTCTCAGAGCGGAGCGCGCGATTGAGACAGGGTCTCTTAAACTTACCTGAGGGACCTCTGAGGGTGAACTGGGAGAGCGGAGAAGGGCAATTGAAATGGCCTTTTTTGTAAAAGCTGCTGTGTTCTCGCTGCTTCCATCCGTGTGTACCAGCCTGAGGTATCCTGTTTCTATTATGCAGGTCGACATGTAACCCTTCTCCTGCACTGCAGACTCACACACTAATTGGCATACTAAATGCTAATATTTTTCCATGACACTCAAGACCCAAGGTGTCAAGATGTTGATTAAAAAGTCTCTAATTGGCTCTAGACTGAAACCTTTGAGGGTAGAGGAGATGGCTTAATTGGATATAAATGGGTTCTCTGGATGGCTTACCTGCAGAGCTTCAGCTTCAGCAGAGCAACTTAAATTCCTTTACAACATAATGTTTACTGCTTTGTATGAACAAAGGCTTGCACACGCACCAGTACACACAAGCTATGTGTTGACACACACACAGCACATAGAGAAAACAGTCATACATATCCAGAAGTTAGTAAAAGTCACTCATTCATCATATAAAAGCTGTCACAGTTCAGAAGTTAATGTCCCTCTAATTCTGCTAAACCTGCTCCACTCTGCTAAAAATGCTAATAGCCCAGGGATTATTTACAATTGCTCATGTTAGGTGTGAAAGTACCTCTATCAAACACTGTGGCACACTGCTGTTGATGAAAGAGACAAAATACTGTTTCCTTGATGAGGAGGAATAATGATATAATGGGGAGGCAAAAAAAACACAACAAAGGCATGGCAAAACGCAGTAACGACCAACCGAGCCCTTTTAGGCTTCAGAATATAATGGCCTCAGCCATTATAACGGGAACACATCGTCAAATAATGGTTGTGTGCATGAACATGCGCATAAATGTGTGTGGTCTCGGAGAAAAGACAAGAAGGAGAAAAAAAACAAAACAAGAAAAGCTGCAGGGCATATGAGAGGATTCTTTTTGTTTGCTCTGCTGTGTGAAAGGATCGACTTTTATCCTTTATCACAAAATGTTCCCCATTATACCGTTATGCCATTGTGACACTGAAGCAATGCAGCACACGGAAAATTAGTTTATGAATTATTCTATCGAGACATGTACTACTACTGGGAATAAAAGCAGCTCCAAATGTGGCAAAATAAAATAAGTTTAAAACAGTCTAATGAAGTGCTGCATGAGATCGATATTGACACCTTGTCTGACTTTCTGTAATTAGCAGCTTCCACCTCTTACAGCAGCAGCATCACACCTACCTGCTGGAGACAAATCACTCCTTCTAAATGAGTCCAAACCTGTCATCACCACAACTTTAAAGGGTGCATTTAATGATCTAATTAGCTCATAGACTCGTTAGTTATTCCTTGTACATGCTTAAATCTTGCATTTTAGTTAAAGATAGATTTTTTTTTAAAAAAAGATGTTTGACAGATGTTTATGGTAATCACAATGGAAATTAGAAGTTTGTACAATGTTATCTTTGATACTTCACGCTTGAGAGCCTAAAAGTCTTAATTCAAGCCCTCATTTATTAGTGTGCCAAAATGAACGCATATTTAATAATAACCAATGCACTCATAAGAATCAACATTCTGCACCTTTTTAAGAACTTACACTATTTTTTCAGCCTTTACATCTTTAATGTTCCTTTAATCCAATAATGAACTGTCAACTTTTAATTAATTTCTCTTCCAACCTTTACAACTCACATTATTAAGGCTGAGCCACATGTCAGAGCATTTTGGTGAACTTAATAAAGCCCAGATTGTCCACCGGTCTCATCCTCCAGTAGGTCCAAATAATGCTACTGCCAGAGCAAGGTGTCCAATGCCGAGATGCTACCAACACACACGTAATCCAAACTACATACTGACCAACTGACCAAGTAAAATTCAGCTATATAGGACCAACTATAAATATTCATACTCCCACTCCATGCTCATCACTGTAAAGGGCAAAGTACATATTGGTGGTGAATTATATATCCATTGAAAAGGTCATCTACCTCAACACCAATCTTTTGATGAGTTATGGGACGCGGCGATGGGAAGATTCCTTCCACGGGGGGCTTAATTTCCGAAAGCGTG
Organism: Dascyllus trimaculatus; assembly: GCA_024666655.1. Classification (NCBI taxonomy): domain Eukaryota; kingdom Metazoa; phylum Chordata; class Actinopteri; family Pomacentridae; genus Dascyllus; species Dascyllus trimaculatus. The sequence continues at coordinate 17,527,931 of CM045450.1, forward strand.
GTGTAAACTTGTACATCTGCTGCACATTTAATTATCTGGTGTTTCAGATCATCAGCTGGCAACACAAGAGCCTAACATGTCGGATCTTTTTTCTTTGTTTTTTTTTTTTTACAAGTGTCTGACTAAATTGCTTTCTCCGTAATCCTCAACACCTCTCCTCATTGGAGAAGCTCTGTCCATTCTCCTGTGAATATCCATCCATCTCTCCCTCTGTCAGCCCACTTGTCTGCGCCCCGCCTGTCTCTGCAGTGATCTCTCCCCAGGATGTGTCTTATTCTCAGCTCCCTTTGACAAGACATTGATCAGCACTGTGCATATCAGTCTGACAATTGTTGCAGACCTATACATGCATGTGCACGCACATCCACCCCTGCTGAGAAACACGCTGGAGACAGACGTTGCAAGCTTTAAAGGAATAGGTGGAAATTCTGGGATTTTATTAATCTGGACAGTGAACATGAAGCTGGATCCAGCAGCCAATTAGCATAACTTTTATTTACCATTATCTTCTTTAATTGTAGTTTTCCAATAAGAACTAAGTAATATAAATACAGGATAAAATGCATATATTAAAACATAAAACTAATTAAATATACACACTGCCCCAAGTCACTATAGTGATTTTGTCCCTTCTGTGTTTGTAGTAACTACTATTTAAACTAATGATTTACTAAGTGGGTTTGCACCATCAAAACTTCCAGAGAAATTAGCTAGTAAAGATCGTAAAATGTAAACTGGTTGCTAGGAAACGTCTCTCCAGCTCAATCAGGAGCAATTAACTTCCAAATGGTATAATTTCATTCCAGGTACATGTTACAGCTGCCCTTAAAAGTTGGTACTGTTTCACGCAGCATGCACACAACTGGGACATGAAACGCCATAAAGCTTGCCCATCACAGTGTGTAATGTTAAATGAGTTGTCATCTGTCTGCACTCTCATGGTGGCCTATGCTTGTACACAACACGAGAAACTATCTGTGGTGACACAAAATAGTGCTGCAGGCAGTTTTTAAAATGTATGTCTAATCTATTTACATTCGAAATATTAGCTTTTATTCAGTTTTAATGGATTAATTGGTATTGGCTTCATTATATGAGGTATGTTGTGTTATTTTTGAAAAGTGTAATCTTAAATCTTAAAGTTTCACCTTTGCTAATAAACAGCACTTAAAAAAATATCAGGTCAAATATGTCGACTGTACACCATATTCATGCAATCTGTTACATGTGGCAGCTACGGGGTAGAAATATTTGTTGTGTGTTAACCAATTTTTATGTAAGAAGTAGTTTTAACACATTTTAGTTTAGTCACATGTTAAGATCTACTTAGTGGTAACTTAATGTTTTAGATATCTAAGGTGTTGACTTGTGCTGATATGAGATAGTCAGCAGCTCTTCTTATATATTTTACTGTACAGAAAAGACCGTGTGTTATCAATGCTCTTATGTAACTGCTGGAAGAAAGTGAATAGGGGTATTTCCCAAAATGTCAAAGTGTTCCCTTTTCCCCACATTCTTACTCATAGTCTCTAAGTAGGATATTGTCGCTATAAAAGCTGTAGACGATTTTAGGGGGGATGCTTTGTTAACAAAATGACCAAAGTGCATCCCCCTTGTTAACCTTTCAACATGGATATGTGTGTGTAAGTTGGTGGTGAGGGAGCAGAGAAGTAACAAATTGCCTAATGCTTATAAGTGAATGCAATCAAATCTGCACTGCACAAGGACATAATATCTCACGGTGATTGTTAGAGCAGTACATAATATATACCTAATGTGCTACACCAGTTTCTCAACTGACCATTTCTGTATTAAACTTTTCTCATTGACCTGCCTGCTACCCTGTACTTGTCTATTCACTGAAAAAGCAGCAGGTGCAATGAAACTGTGAGGGCAAGATCAGCGTTGAATTGGGTTAAATAATTTAGTTGATGGAAAAGATAATTAATGGGGAAAGAGTCAATAGCCAGTGTGGACGGGAAAAGTGTAAAGTGTGTGCGTTTGTGTGTGTGTGTGTGTGTGTGTATGTGTGTGTGTGTGCGTAAAGGAGGGGCACAGGTGAAGGGGAGAAGATCTCATCTAAAGGCTATGAAAGATTTAACAGCAGGAGAAGACAGGAATGACAATGTCTGTGAAGGCACGCAACAAACCAAGTCCCCCCAATTATATCTGGCATTTAGCTTTCTGTCCTCTTTATCCTGCACCTTATACACGTCCTGTCAAATTGATAAACTGGGGAATAAATATCTTTATGGACTTGATCAGTCACATAAAAGCTACTAAAGAATGACTTACGTATTTCTTCAGCCTATAAAACAAAAGCAGGATTTTAAAAAGCTGACAACATACCTATTTATTGTACGTTAGTAAAGCTGACCTAAAACTACAGATTCCCAAAGAGGCCATAGCATTTTTTGCAATGGGACATTTTGATTGATTTTCCCCATTACCTCATGATTTTTCATTTAAAAATCTGGCACATCTGTATAATACTGTATTCGTGCTTGCAGATTCAGACAACAATTTATAGATTATTATTATTAATTTGGTGGATTGTGTAGCCTTGGTTGAAGTATGCATTCCAAATGTATTTTAGTAACTAATTAATCATTTAAGTCATTGTTGTTTGCATCTCATCAAATATAAAGATTTGCTGCTTTTTTCTGGATTCTATCATCATGAATTCAGTATCTTTGGGTTTTGTACTGTTGGTCAAGCAAAACAATCATTTGGAAGATGGATTCATAATTTATCAGTATTTAACAGATTAAAATATTCAGTTTACTGGGAAAAAACAAAACAAAACAGCAGAATAATTAATAATGAAGAGAATCGTTAGTTTTAAAGCACCAATCTGCAAACTGCAATCCAGGTTCAGATCTGCACAAAAATACATACCGCAACAGACAATCAGCAGATGCCAGATGTTAAAATAAAAAGCGCCTTTGCAGTCTTGCTGTGCTAAAAATAAAGCCAAACCTGTATCTGCACCAAAAGTTTACATGTTATTTCTTGACCGATAAACTTTACTTCACCATGTTTTCGAGATATCCAGTTAAGCAACAAACAAAAGGAGATGAGAACTGGTTTAGTGATGGAGTTTCAGTCCAACACTGAAGCCTCCCTTGATTTGTTTCTGCTGGTACTTGATTGTATCAGTTCTACACTAACTTTAACTACCAATCACAGCAGAGTATTCATTCCTCTGCAGCCTTAAGATTCATACAATCTCACATCGTCGATTTGATTCCTGGTAGTGTGGTCTGGTGATATCATATGTAGTTCTGTTACACTGAAGTGAATGAGGTCTTTGTTGCTGCACTACCGATTCCTACTGTTTCGCCTGAAGGCAGCTCGAACTTCACTGTGAAGTTCAGACAGGTGATAAGAGGCGAATGGGAACGCGGTTATCCTTATGTAGGTCTGCTGCACTCTATTTGTCAAAAGTAGCATTAGTATGAGCCACTAATAAAGACCACATTGGATAAGGCATTACACTTTTCAAGAAAACTAGTACTGTAATTCATTTAGCTGAATAAAATGCTGTCTTATGTGTTGCTTATCTGTTTACTACCCTGCTATCCCTACTCCAACCCCTCCTGCTATGCTATCCCCCACACCTCTCATCCCCACTCTCACCCCAATGGGTCAAGGCAGATGGCTGCCTTCCCTGAGCCTGGTTGTGTCTGAGTTTTTTCCCCCATTTTTTTTTCCATTAAAGGGTATTTCTTTGGTCCTTCCCACTGTCCCCGATTGCTTGCTCACAGGGAATCCAAAGGAAACTTTGGATTGTGGGTTCTCTGTTCAAAGTTTGTAAGGTCTTCACCTTAAGTGCTCACTGTGTTAAGTGCTATGAAATGGCATATGTTGTGAATTGGTGCTACATAAATATAATGGAATGGGATTGAATTGAACTGAAGTAACTGTTAAGACTCTTGAGGCCAAATTCCTACATTCCGCATCTGCATCCACAAGGGTATAGATGATGTAAATTTCGTCATCCGCGAAAAATTTTTGAGGTCTATGCTGACGTTTGCATGCAGCCCAAAACTTGTGACCACGTGGACGGACAAAATGCGGCCTACTGCACATGTACCAGGAAAACAAGCGGTGCTTAAAACTAATGTTTGGTATGAGTAGACTGTGCAAGGTCATCCACTCCTTTGTGATTCATCATGACAAGAGTTGTAATTGTAGTAGTCGCTGCAGGAATGTGGAGGCGCTTTGACTTGTATGTGCTTCTCCAGAAACCCTGTGCTATGTCCGTCCACTGTGCTTATTAACATGGTGGTACAGCATCATCTGTAACCAGCTGCTATATCCCTGTGTGTTTTCCGTGTTCGTTCTATGCCACCGTCTGCTTTCTACTTTCAAAAGCTGCATTGGTCAGCAGTTATGGATACAGAAAACATGAATTGGTCCTTAACATGCAGATACTTTTGTTGCATCTGCATCTATCTTGCTTTACTGTGTCAAATGAAAACTAACCTCTGTTCTCCTGTCAATTTTCCTACCAGCCCACTTATTTTAAATCTTTAAAGATGTAGATTCACTAAAGCAAATCAGTGAACAGCAGCCCTGCACGGCGAGGGTCTGCAGGAGCATATTGCTGTCAGTTCATGTACCGTGTAAAATATGTGTAGAGGAAACTGTGGTACCATCAAAGCCTTGTAACAACGCAAACTGTGTTTTTTCCTTCTTTTGGTAATCCCCAGGACATCACTCTTCTGTTCTGCAGCACACATGTCAGAATCAGAGCTCCTCAACAGAGTGAGGGCTTAGTACTTCAAGCTTGTCACGGTTCTCCAGATGGAAGCATTCAAGGCTTTTTCCAGGCATTTGTACTTGTTTATTTATTAGTGTTAAAGTCAGAGTTCCTCAGAGGACAGTAGCCAGCTGTTGCATTTTGGCTTTGTTCCACCGAGACGTGGAGGATTGTTATCCTGTTGATCGCTTGGCTGTCACTCTCTCTCTGTTTGCAAGCTGTATACAAATAATTACTTTCCATGTAAAGCAGTCCTTTACCCACCTCTGTTCCTACTTTCATCCTGTCTTTGTTTCTTCCTCTTTGTCCTCCAAAGTAAATCACTGACTTTTGGGGTGTTTTCAGATTAAATTGTGTTTTTTAACAGAGCGTTACTAGTTCTCAGCGTGAGTCATTCTACTTTCATTTTCCTCTAAGAAAAACAGAATTTGGATTCTTTCTTGGTGAACTATGTGGACCCTTTGCTTTAGAGTTCTTTGTCTAAAACATCACTATGATGTTCTCAATGCTTTACTGTTAGAAATTATGTTTTGACTGTGGCAGTCAACACCTGTACAGAACAATCCATTCCTCTTCAATAGCCCCGTAGTACCTTTGTAACTCCAGTTATTTTAACTTTGTGACTACAATGATTCTGACATTAATGAAATCAGCATTTTAACCAGAATCTCACCTTTTCATTAGCCCTTAGTTATTAGTGCCTCAATATAACAAAATCATTGTGATGTTTTATGTCTCCAACTGTTTTGTAATGGTTTTTTGAAGGCAAATCATGTTGCTGAGCCAACATGGGACGAAAACAGTTGTATGGGTCATTACTGAGGGTATTTTGCTATTCAATAATTTGAAGAACTCATTTTATATTGTACCTGCTTGCATTGGGGATACTGTATCAAACTCTGCCCATGACTGTACGAAAGATATTCAGTGATGTTTTTAGTTGGTTGTTTTGCAGACGGAGGGTTTGTGTCAAAATGTAGTTCATTCAAGTTTAGAGAAACACTTGAGAACACGTCACCCATACTCACCTGCCCGTTCTTCTTCAGGTCGGCCCACATGCTCGTCCCGTCACCGCCTCTCATCAGGACATGGTAGGTGAAGTAGTAGATGCCAGGCAGAGGGCAGGTGAACTTGCCGGTACTTGGCTCATAGTAGTTCCCTACGTTGGTCACCACGTCATCAAACTTCAGTATTTCACTCCCTTCGTGTTGTTTCCGGAGGCCGGCGTAGAAGGCTATTTTAGGACTGTAGAAGGAAGGACCATAGCCGCCGGGTCCAGGCCCTGGTGGACCAGGTGGGCCGGGCTTACCGGGCTCTCCGGGGGGCCCCTTAGGACCTGGAGGACCAGGAAGTCCGGGGCTCCCTCTGAAGCCCTGTTTGCCCCTGCGGTTGGATAAGTCTGGGGGTTGAGGGGAGACGGCTGTCAGCTCTCCCTGTGGGGGGGTGAAAGTGTCACACACCATCTTGCAGCTCCCAAGCATCTCGTAATGCGTGCCCCCTCCCCCTGACCCTCCCCCCTTGGTGGTGTGGACCAATAGGGGAATGGCGACCAGCAGGACCAGGACCATGGCCACGCCAACTCCAGCCCCGATGACGCGTTTCTTGCGGCTGAGCCGTGAGGCGGCCAGCGTGAGGAAGTCCTCCTCTCCTTTAGCTGGAATGGTTGTGCCGGCCAGGCTGAAGTCTGGGTAGAAAGTAACTACTGAATTGAGAGGATGGAGGAGGAAAATTTGTGATTTTGTGGGGATAGACGAATGAAACGCGGGGCTACTGAAGGACTGGGAAAGTCTCAGACAGGAGCAGGAGAATATCAGAAGTCAGGGGGAGAATGACAGATAGGTTTTTCCATTTCTTGGTGTTTAGCACATTTGTATCCTTTTATTTGTCACTCTCCTCGGGTTCACAATGTCTCACTCTATCTAAAAACAGTACATCATATAGTGTAAATATTTCTTCTTTCTTTGTTAAACAACGAACATAACCGTTGACATGTTGGACTTCAAGCAACCTGCCTTTTAATTTAATCCAGCTCCGTGGTTGTGGAAGCTCCAGCGGAAATCCTTCAGTTGCTCAGGCAGAGAGCTGTCAGGTGGGGTCTACAGTATTCCCACTGGAGTTCATCTCACCCACCACATACAGGGGAAGGGCGCTTTACTTGTCTGTCCAGGAGTGAGAAGAGAAAGTACAAGGAAACTGTTAAACGTCTGCTCTTTTCTTGTCTTTTCTTTTCTTTCTTCCTCCCCTGCTTGTGTTTTGTTGATGACATCTATTACTGGGAATTCGTCATAAATAGGAAAATTCTGAGAAAAGGGGGCATTGAATGTGGAAACTCTAAAATATTTTATCAAAGCAAATCAGTGAATTTCATGCAACACACACACACACACACACACTGTAATATAACACAATAAATCCCTTTGCTATATCACATATTTAATTTAAAATAAAGAAGACATTTAACAAATTTGAAACTTCATTTTGCAATTAATTGATATTTAAATGTGTACTGGGCCAATTTAACACATAGAAAAAATCTAGCAGGCAACAGATGGATTATTCATATTATTTATATGCAGTGCCTCCAATCTATTTAAATGGCTTTTACATTATTCATGGAAGTAAAGAGGAGGGAGGCAGCAGGAATACAATAGACAAACTGATGTCATGGGTACGTGCTGATATTATCACAGGCCTGCAAGTTTTTACCAGTTAAATTATTTCATATCCATGCATTTCCTTTTAATTCACTTTAATTTTAAAAATCTGAAATAATGATTTCTAAGGAAAACTTTTGGTAAAGTCAAGAAAAAAAAATAGATCAGCTTACCCAGATTTTTACTCAGTGTCTTTTCATGCTGCGGGTTTCAGATGGAAACGTCGCAGGAAAAAAAACAAACAAAAACCAAACAAACAAAAAATAAATAAAGCTGTTCCAGAACCGGATTGAAATCCTTCACAGACGGAGCTTCTTCGGCTGAAGTTGCGCTGCGGTCCCAAGTCAGCTCGGCTCAGACACGCTCATAATAACAGGCTCGCTTCAAACTTACAGCGTCTCATCCAGAAGTCCTGCTGTCCGGAGCGCAGCGTCCTGAAGGCAGTCCGAGGCAGACACGGAGGAAAGAGAGCGAAGAAACAAAAAGAGTGATGGTAGCGCGATTTAGATTCTCTTCTTCCAAAAAAAAATAAAAAATAAAATCACATATTCTGACGAGTTACTTTTGCAGACTTTCGCCTCTTTTTTTTTTGCAATAAAAATCCAGGCGCGCAGCGACTTTATCTGCAGAGCAACAGTTCACTCACTTGTTGTATTTTTCTGTCCTGCTTCTCTCTCTCCTCAGCATCTGCCTACTACAGCAGCCTCCCCCCGCCCTCTGCCTCACACACACACACACACACACACACACACACACACACACACACACACACACACACATGCACTCACCCATCGTCCCATCCTGCATGTGACCTTTTTCACAAATCAAACGACTACATCTGTTTAATAGTTTAATCAAAGCTTGTCGTTTGCAGTTCAAATATTGGCAATTTGTTTGCACCACAATTGTAGCTGAACTACAATGAACGATACAAACCCCCCAAATAATTTCCATAATATTAACTGTGTGTCTGTGATTTTTATTTGACAGTACACACATGTCAATTACATTATTTTATTTTTTATTTTTTGCAATTTTCCCTCATATCTTCTTGGATTTCCAGCCGTACAGGAGCAGATGATTAGGAGAGCCGCAGCCCCACTTTAGCTAAATAAAGACTTTCAAGCAGAGTAAGATGTGGCTACTTGTGGAGCTGTGTTTGAGAGAACAGCAGGTGTGAGAAGACTGAAGTGTAAGCTACAAAAGGTGGGCTTACAGACGTGAGACTGAGACGCATCATGCGGGCGGGCCAAGTGAAAAGATAAAATGAAAGGAGGAGAGTGCTGTTTTCAGGGTGCTGTTGTCAATGTCTGTGTTTTTGTAGCTTTCAGACCTCGTTAGAGATGAAAGATGTATCGCCGCTGACATCTCCCCCTCTACTCCTCCTCCTCCTCCTCCTCCATCTCCCCCTGCTCTCTTTCTTTCTCTCTCCCTCATTTTACATTTTTAGCATCCACAAATTAATTAATTCTCAGATTGGACATTTTCAGTTTTTGCAAAAGCGTGCTGTTGGGCAGCTGTTGCACTAGCTGTTCTGTTTTCACCTGAAACCTACGTCTGTCCTGCTATTCCACATGGCCGCTGTTGTTAATCTCACTTAAGCTGTAGTAAAAAAAAAAAAAAAAAATGTTGATTTGAGTGCATTTACACATACACACACAAAAAACGGCCAAGTGAAAGCCTTTAGACGCTCCTGGTCCTAGTGTACTCGTATGCACTGTCAGTTCTGCTCCTTATTTATTCATCTCCCAACTTTACTGAGCTGGAGAGTGTAGCAGATATTGAATATGGATCAATAGATCACTCCCCAGGATGCATACTGTCAGCCGACTGAGCCCTCAGGCAGATGCCAAGCCTCTGGTCACATTTGCATTTGGAGATGGAAAATAACTACTGCTTGTCAGAAAGTGGGAAACTGTGCGGTCTCTACGTGTTTACAAAATTGGGGAATTAAAAGTATACAGGCTGGAGAACTTTCACCATCCGTGGACGTAAGATTTAGCAGTATACCCTCGGCTTTTATCCAAGTGAGCCTCGGTGTGCTTCTTTATGTGCCTTTATGGCGGCTGTCAGAGCACCTACATGCATACATATGTGCGCGCATACACATATAATTTACATGTGGGCTCCACCACACCGGTGAAGCCCTCAGTGGCTCCCTGCATTTAAATTATTATTGCCGAGAAGGAGCGACAATTTAGAGAGAATGAGGTTTTTAGAGCCCTATAAAATATTAACTAAGCCGATGAATGTATAAGCTGTGAAGCGATAATATCTCTCCCTGACTCTGGTTCCTTGTGATATATGCTGTCGTGTTCATGTCTGCATTATATCATCCCCTCCTGTGCTTAATTAAGCCACAGGTTTACAAAAAGAACATGCTGGATGTTTTGTTTTGCACTCTGAATTTTAGCTGATAAAATATGACTCCATCATTGGTTATTAACTCAGTTACAGGTCACATCTTTTACATCTGTCGCCGTTCACTCTAATATCTTGCAGTTTGACCTCCAGGTGTCTGAGCTGCTGAAATGTGATTGATGTAAAGGCTGTACATAAGACTATAAGCTCTGAAGTCCAGAGCGTTACAGGATTAAGTCTCAGTTCGGACATGGCAGTTGTTTGTTAACACATTGGTCTGCTGACCCCAAACCCGTCAATAAGCCACAATGGGATTCTCTGAGAAAAACTGAAGTCAAGCATGTCCATAGTAGCTGCTTGGAATAAAAACATTTTTTCTAGATGAGAAAAATAGTATCTTTGTATATTATTGTTTCATTAAAATCACATGTGAAATCTAGTTGCACGAAATCTCAGATTTGCTTTTAATAGCTTTACCAGCTGTACAGGATATAGTATATGTTCAATCCTGAAACTTAAAGTAACCTGAAGCAGAGCATCAGAGGAAAGCTTCTTCTTCCAGGATACACAGACATGCAAGAGACATACAACAGATGTCACATACAGGCAGTAAATAGAAGCTACTATGTGAATTTGAATGACAACACTTTGTAACCACCACTAGACATGCAAGACCCAAAGCCAAGGATATCGCCCACATGCTGGGAAAGAAACGAGATATTTAACTTACGAACAGCTGCATGTAAAGATTTATCCTCAGATTGAAGATGATCAGCCACAACATTAAAACCACCTGCCTAATACAATGTAGGCCTCCTTTGTGCTGCCAAAACAGATCTGATCGATCAGGCCATAAACGAAGGAGCTTGATCAGATCGGGATTTGGGAAGCCGAGGAGCCATTGCTGTTCCCATGATGTAATGTACCTCATGTCGCAGTTTTAATGTTGTGGCTGATAAGTGCACATCAATGTTATTAAAATGTGCATACAACATTTTGAAAGGATTGAATTATACACCGATCAGGTGTAACATTATGACCACCTGCCTTATATTGTGTTGGTCCCCTTATGTGCTCAAAAATGCTCTGAACCATTGGGCATGGACAAGAGGACCTCTCAGGGTGTCCTATGGGGTCTGGAACCAGGATGTTGGCACTGGATCCTTTGGGTACTCTGGCTTGTGCAGTGGGGCCTCCGTCAATCAAACTTATTCACTGCATCCTGTTGATGCTTGATCACAATGGGGTGTAGGAAGTTTGGAGGTCAAATCAACATGTTGGGCCATTGTCATGTTCCTCAACATGTTCCTGATTGTTTGATGTTTTTACCATGTGGTGGGGTGTATTTTCCTGCAGGGGTTGGCCAGTGACATTTGGGATTTCCATTAGTGTGCTTGTTGTGGACAATGTTTATTTGGATGTCTAAGTCTCATCAACATGGATGTTAAAATCCAATGTTTTCCATCAGAACACCACATAGTACCAATATGATCAATGTTATTTACTTCACCTGTCAGTGGTCAGAATGTTGTGGCTGATCGGTGTATGAAAATACAAGAAACTCAGAAGACACTGTAAGGGAAATGTGACATTGTTTCATTTAAATGCTATTCATACAAAAGTTCACTTGTAAGCTTTCAGATATATCTCACAGTCTTCATAAGCAGGTGATATAACTCAGCTATCATCCCAAAACACATATGAAACTTTGGTCACATGATGATTTAATAATAGTTTATTTATGTCAGTTGTTCTACACAGAAAATATTATGATACACATCTGTTCTTTAGGTAAAAAGTTTTTTAAAAAAAACGACTAGATATATTAAATAAATCCTAAATATCATATCTTTAAATGAAATTAACATGTAAAGTAGAACCTGTCAGGTGAAATAGTCTTCAGTTATGTAACAGCACCTCAGGATCTGGTGGGAATTCTTCGTATTGCTGTAGTTTGAACTCAGGTCTCTGCAAGTCAATAGGTTCTTCCCCTGGATTTATAAAAAAAAGAGAGAGAACAGGCTCAACATGCTGGAATGACTCATTGCGGTTGATTCGGCCAGGTCTCCCAGAAACCGGCACAGTGAGTCAGATAAGGTGGGACAGAGGTAATTTACCAGCAGGACAGACACTCTGTCTGTTTAGAACAATCAGTAAAACCAATCAGGGCATGAACACGGAGTCAGCATGTGATCACAGAGGTTACCATGGTATTAACCAGCTCATTCAAGGTGGAGCTACTATCAACACAGTGGGACTCAAATACAAGCCAAGTAAGTGGCAGTGGAAAGGGCTTAACCTGACCTGCAATCTCACAGGTCAGACAGTGAGCAGGAAGGCGAGAGTGAGGGGAAAAGGATAGAGGAGCCGGCACGGGTAATGAAAACGTAGGGGTCACAGCCTTACATCGGCACTGACATGCAGCTGTTGAACGTGTGTGTTGTATTTCTACTCAGTGGAAACTGTAATTTAAATTTTTCTGCATGGAATGGAGACACTGGCCTCACCGGAAAAGTGATAACATTGGCCTTTTTTTGGAATGCAACATATGTTTACATTTGCCTGACAAGGACCTCTTGGGGCTACCAGGAACTGTATTTAAAGTGTAAATAAAGTGACAATGTAAACTCCCTTGTGGTGAAGATCCACTCTGAGAGAACAAATGTTACCTCCTACACTTTTCACTGAGAGTACATCAATGTTGGCAAAACTGTGCAAATAAATGACCTTCAATGCTCTCCAACAATTTACACACGTAGACAAAATTGTTGGTGCTCTTCGGTTAAAGAAAGAAAAAACTGCAATTGTCACTGAAATAACTTGAAACTGACAAAAGTAATAATAAATAAAAAAAAATTTACTGAAAATTTAAAAATGAAAATCAGACATTGATTTTGAATTGTGATTCAACAGAAGCATTACAAAAAGAAAAGACAAATGAAATTGACCTGGACAAAAATGATGGTACCCCTTGCAAAGATTAAAAATAATTTGGCCATAGGTTTCAAGTTATTTCATGACCACTGTGGGTTTTTCTTTCTTTAGTGGAAGGGTACCAAAAATGTTGTCCTTGGCATTGTGAAAGAACTCATCCAGATAAAAACAAAAATAAACAATAAAATAAACAGATCAGGCATAACATTATGACCACCTGCCTAATATTGTGTTGGTCCCCTTATGTGGTTAAACATGCTCTGAACCATTGGACATGGACAAGAGGACCTCTCAGGGTGTCCTATGGGGTCTGGAACCAGGATGTTGGCACTGGATCCTTTGGGTACTCTGACTTGTGCAGTGGAGCCTCTGTCAATCAAACTTGTTCCACTGCATCCTGTTGATGCTTGATCACAATGGGGTTTAGGAAGTTTGGAGGTCAAATCAGCATGTTGGGCCATTGTCATGTTCCTCAACATGTTCCTGATTGTTTGATGTTTTTTCCATGTGTTGGGGTGCGTTTTCCTGCAGGGGTAGGCCAGTGACATTTAGGATTTCCATTTGCATGAGGGAGTGTGCTTGTTCTGGGATTGTGTTTATTTGGGCGTCTAAATTCCATCAACATGAATGGCAAAATCCAAGGTTTTCCATCAGAACACCACATAGTACCAATATGATCAATGTTATTCACTTCACCTGTCAGTGGTCATAATGTTGTGGCTGATCGGTGTATATTGTCTGTCCATTCTCCACTTAGAGTATTTACTGATCTAAGCTCTTCATCAGGTTAACGTCAGTAAACTCAAAAAATTGTTGCTGCTCAGAAATATTCAGTTTTATGATCTGATCACTGTCACAAACTTATTCAGACAACACGAAGGGGAGTTTTGCTTAAAACAAAGTAGGAAAAAACAGTTGGAAAATCAGCAATGCAGGCTGAATGTAAGTGAAAGAGAGTGAGCACATGGGCCAGATTATTCAGCCTGGAAAGGATCATGCGATCAGCTGACGCCCCTCACTGTCAGACAGTAGTCCTCTGATGTTGGTCAGGACACCCTCTAAGACAACTGAGAGAAATCACATAACGCCATGGTTTGATGCTGCACTCCATTTATGACGGAACTGGAAATGACGCCAGAGCTGACTGTGTTCCAGTGCAACAAGCTGGAAAACAAAATTCCCACCTCCAGGAAAACACAGGTTGTTTTCAGGTTAGCCAATGTCTGAAATTCCAGATAATAACAACACAATGCACGGCTTTTTGTGCACACAAACACAGTAGCAGCATGACCACAGATAGAAGTTGGACACTGCTGTGTGCATGATTGTTTTTAATGAGACACAAACCAGACAGAACTGCGTATACATGGCACATTAAATCAGCTTTCTCTGTTGTTGATGTGCTGACCAGCCATCTTGGGTTTTGATGATTTAGGGCTGGTAAGAATTGGAGTTGGAAGTCCAATTACAGGTGGTGTTCTGGTTGAAATTTCTGACTGGAAACTCGGAAATTCCATCTAACCCTGAATGCACCTTGAGAACAAAATAAATGTGGTTAAGTTTTGAGAAGTGTGGTTTGGCCTAATATTACCACTTTGTTAAGCTTAGCTGACCTCTGTTGTCATGATAATAAACTCAGTGATGAAAAAACAAAGCTTGACTGAACACAAACAGTACTTAAAATCTGACTTTTTATTGATCTATCTATCAACCCCAGTCTTGATAAGCTCTACAACACCGGCCTTCCTCTTATGCTCATGCAATCGTAAGAACTGCTATGTTTGAGTGACAAAACTTCTGGAGAGCTTTTATTTTAAGAGTTGGTCAGTTTTTTTCAGTCAGTATCTAGTGGACGTTACAGGACATGAATCTTAAGGCTCTTTCTGCTCATCTTCAGCATTCTGCAGTGTTGGTTTGAGATGTTCTACTGAGGACATTTCTGCTAAGAGAGAACATTCTGGGACTCCTCGCTACTCCCTTAAAGCCCCAGTTTAGTGATGTGAATTCAGTACAGGGTTAAGAGGAGAATAATGATAAGGTTGCGGTCAGGGTTAAATGTTCAGGATCGCGAATGCAGCAGCGAACATTCCTCGTAAGTGTCGGGGGGGAAAAAAACGTGTAGCCGGCTGCTGCTGTACATCCACCTCTGTCTGTGTGCACATCTGATTATGGTCCTTGATTGCGAGTGACAGTGTGCAGATTGAGTTGCACAGCCTCTCTAATTCTCTCTATTAATGAGTTGCGCTCCACACTGCTGCCCCGGACCCCATCTATTAATCACAATTTGTCATCTGTCTTGTGCTCGCCACACCCATCCTCCTCCCCTCGCCTCCCCCTTCTCACCTCCCCCTCCTGTCCAAACCACATTATCCCTCTTCTACCTGTCTCCTTCCTCCCTTTCCTGATTCCATCTCATCCCTTTATCTCCTCCTGACTTACTTCTCAATTGATTACCAGCACAACACTCGTCTCTCCATGCTGCTGTATCTATGTACATCCTCCCTGCTCTGTTCCTTGCACCTGTTTCCTTTCCTACCGTTTACTTGCATCTCCATCTTCAGCTCTTGTGCTCCTCTTTCCCCCTTTGCACTCGTGTCTTGCTCTCCTTCCATGGTATGGCCAAGCATACAGAGTGGCTTTCCTCCCCTGAAATCCACATTTTAATTCTGCCAGCACTCCAAGGTTAAGTAAGCCCTCTTACATTGGTAAATAATGATTTATCACTCCGATTCATATCCATATTGCTGGGCTGTAATTAGACATGTTCTAATACTACTAAAAAGCTCATTTGAAAGTAAACTTTCCTCCTTTTTCTCTTTTTTCAGACACATTAGTTATGCTTGTTAGGATATAAACTGTGAAAAGCTTGTAGATTTAACAATATTTATGGCTAAACAGTGTGATAAAACTGCTGTACAGTGTCACTGGAGCCATGACTGACTTTCTGTGTGGATAGAATTCGAGCACCACAGAGTAAAGTTCATTACCTGTGGATCAAATGTAGCAACTGAATCCCTACAGAGCGACTGTGTAAGAAATCCTCCCACCTCACACTGAACCTTAATTAAAGCTCTTGCCTGTCCCAACAACCTGCTGCTCCCACCAGGAAATCTCTGTTCTGAATCTCTGCAACATGAGAAACACAGAGTGAGACCACACCAGGAGACACACAAACCTGGAACAGATGCGAAGCATCAGTCTGGAAATGTTGTGTGATGAAAGTAATTCACTGTATACAAACTAAAGTCATGTTGGGTAGGACGTAGACTTTACTGGAACTACAGCAGATTTTTTTTTTTGCAAGAAAGCATCTTAGCAGGTCTGCACTTAGAAGATCCACTTGCTATTATTCACTTAAAACTGAGATGGATCTCGTAATCTAATAATCTCTACATGAGCTAAAAGAACGATGAGCTAAAAGAAGACAATGACACGATGCATGAAACCTCGGACCTTTTGGTTTTTCACCTTTTGCTCTTTTCTGTTTTCAAATTAGAGTCTTAATTAGAGAAATAAGATGAATGAGGTCCTAACACAAGGTTCAATCTAACAGACCTTTTGCATTGTTACACAGAGTTGAGCAGGTCTGGGTGTGGTCAGTTTCCTACATTGCTAAGAGACAGTCTCCCGGTTATTTTTTGGAGAGTTTGGACATGTTTTTGTGGAGATCTTTGGTGGCATGCAAGAAAATTGCTTCATCATACTTGTTTTTCAGTTAATTAGCTTTGTGATTAAGGTTCAGTAATCCAACAGCTAATTTATCTAAACAACCACCTTGATGCCTAAAAAATAACATGCTCTAGAAACATGTGACCACCTCATAGAATGTGTTCGGTAAACTCCTCACAACTCTTGAGCATATTTTTAATTCATAACTACCCTGGTACCTTGTGGACCAAAATAATCATTTGTCAGCGTCTCACACAGGTTCTCCTGAATATTCATATATATTTTGACATATGGATCTATTGTGAAAATACTCCGTCTATCTACATCCATCTGTGCACCCATGTAAATATTCATCAGTGATAGACCCGTAGATGATGGATAAATACACCTGTATGGATGCCTATCCATGCATCCATGATATAAATGGAAAGACACAAACCTATTTATCCATTATCGATCGAGGAAGGAAAGTGATCGATAGATAGATAATCTCCATATACATCTACCCATCTATGCATCGATCTTTCCACCCATGATAAATGGGTGGTTAGAGGAGGGATGGATGGATGGTAGATATGTTGATATCAATTAATCATATATAGATCCACAAACAGTATCTACTTAGGGTATACAGGTAGATTCATATTAAATAAATTGCATTAAAACAGACTTTTCTAGCAAATTTGACAACTGACCATCCATATGGTAAGCTGTAGCATTTCACTTGTGTCATTTTTTGTTGGAACAAACACAAAAGATCCTAGAAACAAACAAAGGTATGTATGCTACTTGTCTAAAAACATGATTAATTGAACTGAAATATCTTTTCATTATTTAGCACAAACCCAAATGTGTTAAATATTAAAGCCATCGTGACATACTTAAAAAATTAATTACTGTCTGGCAGTTATTACTGTAAAACAAGTAATGACAGCAATTACAACAGAAACTGTACGCTAATTTGTTACAGTAAGTGTTCCTCTGACAAGTATCAAAGGTAACTACCGTTGATCAGACACATGAAAATTAGAAAGACTCAGTGCTCGCTGCATGTTGACAAGTGTGTGCACATTGTGTATGAGCAGGTTTGACACTTTGGTTGTTGAGAGACACTGTGAGAGGAATATGGGACAGGAAGTGTTTGCTTCTTATTGCAATTATCTGAAAACATAAGGTCTGTTCGGGGGGGGATGATAGTGCATTATTGTGTGTTTATTTTCAAGTTTTTGTTTTTACAACCTCGATACCAAAGAAAATTAAACTACATTAGCACAAGAAGGTGATGAGCTGTGAAAAATGACGCCCAGATACTGGCAGCTGATAGCAAAGTGATGGCAGGATGTGAAAAGGAAACAATGACGAAATTATTACTTTATTTGTCTTTTATTATCAAAAGTACAAGAGTAAGTTATTTTCTCTCTTTACATATATATTAACAGATTAAAACAGAAACACATAAAGAATTACGGTTTAGCGATGACCAGAGCCAGCTGGCCCATTAGGCAATACAGGCAATAGCTAAGGGTGCGGTGGCCTCCAGGGGGCGCCACAAAATCAGAAAACAAGTTCACCTTCAACATAATTATTAGTGCTGTCAATCGATTAAAGTATTTAATCACATGAATGTCATAGTTACCTCACGATTAATCGCAAATTAATCGCACATCTTTTATCTATTTTAAATGTCCCTTGAATTATCATTTTAATTGTCTTATCACCATTGTTGCCTGGTTTTGACGAGGAGGAGGCGGAGAATTCGCATCACCTGTGTGTATGGCCATCAAGTGGTATTTCAGATTGGATGTGCTACGATGATAACTCAGTTCACACTGACAATACACACAGATAACTTCGGTCTTGTCAATCGTCGGGCTGGACCCGAATATCTGAGTATCCCAATATTCGGTCATTGTGGTGGTATCCCAATAATAACTTTGAGACTAGAATAGTCGTTACGTTACTACTATACAGTGTTCTCATGTATAGTTTTAACAGGTTACAGAACAACTTCCGTTGATTAACGATGTTGTTTTTTATACAGTGCAAAATTACGGTTTTGATTCGGTTCCAGTTACATTCTTTTCTTTTTCTGTCTAACCCCCAAAAAACTAGACCCAATTCCACTTGTCATCGAAGCCCATATCATAAATTCACAAGTATTTCCTAGCTATGGACAGATATTTTGTCAATTTAGCCAAGATGGTGAACATAGTAATCTTATGCTGTATCTAAAACTACCCACTACATACTACAGACAAACGTAACATTTGCACTGTGTATTGGATACTACGCTTCATAGTAGAAAAATACAGAGCTTCCCTCAATGCTCTAAAAATCCTGGAGAAACTAAAATGTGGATGTTAATGATTTGTTAATTAGTAAGTTAGTTTTAATGTGGATTTTCCCTGATGACTGGAAGGGACCAGATTCACCAGCATTTTGTCGCATAATTTCACTACAAATCTAACATGAGTATAAACTTGTTCCCCTGATATTAATTTGGAAGCGTAAAGTTCACTGTGCTTCGATGCCTTTTCATTAAAGCTTCTGACTGATCTTATTTTTATTTTCATTTTAATGCACATGCTGAAAAGCCAGAATTTCAATAAAATATCTAAAAAATGATCCATGTCCTATCTCCTGAGGGGCTGCACGGTGGCTCGGTTGTTAGCACCGTCGCCTCACAGCTAGAAAATCCCCATTCGCATCCTGGTTAGGACGCCTGGGATATTTCTGTGTGGAGTTTTCTATTGTTAATAATGTTAACTGATGATTCTAAATTTTCTGTATGTGTGAATGTGAATGTGAATGTGAATGTGCGTGGTTGTCTGTCTTTATGAGTAGGGTTAGTGTCCCCTGCCTTCGCCCAAGTTGGCTGGGATAGACTCCAGCGCCCCCACAACCCTACAGAGGATTAAGTGGTGTATAGATGATGGATGGATGGATGTATGTCTCCTGTGTCATTTCACTCAAAGAGTACCATAAGTTGCAATGACAAGTATAGCCTTTTAAATGTAATGGAATTAAATAAATGTAACAAAAATGTTTATTTATCCTCCTTCTCCAGCAGTAATGCAGAGGTGATGCTGTTCGCCATTTCCATAGTTGGTATGAATGTCCCAGTTGATTATACTGTGGAAAACAGTAGTCAAGACAGACAAGTTTGATCCATACTGGACATTTTTTCACAAATAACTGCAACATCTGTGAGTTTTGCAATTTTTTTGATGAATCAGTAGACTGTGTATTTACTTTATTCTCATGCTGACTTTTCTTTATTCAAAAACTGCATCATTTCAGTAAAATGTGTCAAAAATTATCCCTCTCATGTCTCCTGTGTCATTTAACTCAAACAGTAACTTACATTGCAAAGCATAGTCTTATAAAATGTAGTAAAACATAACTGAATTAATGTAACATAAACATTTAATTATCTTCTTTCTCCACTACAGATGCAGATGTGTTGCTGTCCACCATTTCCTCGGTTGTTGTGAACACCCGCGCCTGTTGCATTGTGGGAAAGATTATACTGGTCTGATCCATAGTGGTGATTTTTTCTCAAATCAATACGACAACCAAGATATTTTTTTTTTGCAAACTGCAGATTGTGCTTTTTTTTTTTGCACATACTGATTATTACATGCTATATTTTTTGCTGACTCAGTAGATGATGCCCTGCTAGTATAATAGCAGAGTTTCCACATTAATATTAGCGTTTTGCTCATATCACTGTTCTGTTCAACCGACCGCACGGCTCTAGACTCTTGTTTAAGGTCGAACAGTTACAGGGTTACATTCGTTTAAGGTGCATTGACTTCCCAGGTTATTTCAGATAAGACACCTGCACACCCAATCTTATACTCCATCACATCCAGCTACAACATATAGATGTAGATATTTGTACAAAGATGACCAGAGGTGATACAGTGGATTTAATCTGATATTAATTTGTGAGAACCTGTGAGGAGATGCAACCTTCAGACACCTAAGATAGAGGCGGTGGAAACAGTCAGCGGTTCATTTAAACCCACCAGATTGCCACCAAATCCAAAATTATACATCCTGGTCCCACAAAACACGCTGAAATAATTTAGCAGCTGTGTAAGCTGGTCACGGTTCACTCTGTGATGAGAGGAGATAGATCTTGCAGCCCAATCTGGTGGCTCCAAGCAGGTTTTTATTCCACAGTGACACAACTTGCTGTGTTCCAGGGCCCCTGTCTTTCTCTGCACTGTAGCTACCTCACACTTCTTCTTTCACAGTTTACAAATACTTTTTTCCAATGGAGTGTGAATGTAACAAAAATAAAAATCAGTTCAGAGGAGTGGAGTTCAACACAGAGCAGGATGCAGAGGAAAAAAAAGACAAAGAAATGGAACACAGCAACCCGTGACGAAGGACAGAAAGACAGCTGGGTTGGAAGAGAGCACGAGGGATCATCCAGTAGGGATGACAGGGGCAACAGAGAGAGGAGAGAAAAGGAGGGAGAGATAGTGAAGCGAGACATCGATGACCTTCTTTTAGCTCTTAAACCATGCTGTTCATGCCATCGCATCACTCAGAGACAAGAACACCTCCTATACCCTGCTGCTGCGACATGAACATGACAGGGCTGTCTGATATACTGGACAATGCTCTCTAATACACACAACCGCTCGCACAGACGCACACACAATCTTCCTTTCCGAGGCTCCGTGTGATTACATCTACAGTAAAACATCCAATTTTCATGTATTCCTAATTCGACTTGCCTCATTAGAACAGGTTCATGGATGCTGCAACATGGTGCATAGAGGCTCTAAACCATCCTACAAACAGCCTTATCTTGCTTTAATTGGCCACTACATGTTGCACACCCTCAGAAATACACATGCAGGCTGTGTGGCAGCTTTTAAACCGATGTTTTCATTTGGGTTTTGTAATAACAGGCATTCAAGCACAGGCATTCAAGCACAGCCATGCAGAAAAATACATGTCAAAGAGCATTTGTGCCACATATTGTTTCAATATCACATCTTTTCAGAATGGTTGCGAGGTTTCCCTTTATTGCAATTTGTAATTTTGCCACATGTAGAGTCACTGTCTGAGAGTTGGACTTGGTAGGTTTTCCCAGAACTCTGCAACAGAGAGCCAAGAGTCATGACATTTAGCCTCTTCGACACTCCTGCACTAGCATTTGTAACTCTCTCATTCAGCATTTCTCTCACTGGTCTTTCTGGGGGAAAAAAAGAAACATAATTCTGGGGTTTACTTTCCATGTTCTTACACAAATCAGCTCCCACTGCAAGGAAACTGAACCTTTTGTGATTTCACAAGGATTCAAAATGATGATTAATTTGTGGGCACAGGAAAAACACGTATGCATCCATTAAATAAACATAATGTACAATATCATAACCTAGCATTACCTTTTCAACTATCAAGATTATTTTGGAAATTGCACTTTAAAAAACAACCATTCTTGTCCAGAACGAACGAATCACCCAATCTGGACAACATCAGCATGTTAAATGTCTGTTATCAAAGCACATCATTCTGATACATTGTGACCAGTAGGAACCTCCTCCACCTTCTAGAGGGCTCAGTAGGTGCGCTGTCATTTTGTTCAGATGAATTGTAAGCAGAGAGTAACTCCAATAAAGTTGGCAAACTCTTTCAACTGTATGAAAAGATGCATGTAAAATATCCGGTGCAGTCATCGCCCTGGATACGTTTGAAATGGAGCTTTGTAACTTGGTAAACATAGACTCAGGGTTTATTTTAACTCAAACAATGATTCTTTTCTAAATCTAACCAAGTAGTTTATGTACCTAAACCTAACCAAACCACAAGTAAGCAAGTGAAACCTGAAGTCAAAATCAGATTTAAGCTGGAAAATAGTACTGTACTGATGAGGGACTTAGACTCGGGTCTCCTTGGTGAAAGTCCACTGATTGTAACTTGTAAATGCAAAATTGCTGCTGCACTACCATTAAATGGGCATCCACAGACTGAGCCTACTAGAAAGTGAAGGAAGCTCTACTTTCTGTGATGTATGGAAATTATATACAATGATAATAGCATTTTAATAGGCTAGTAGCATCCAAAGGACACAATATCAGGGCTTAAATAAGTGACTGTCCTATCTGTGTTGCTTGTCCTTGTGAGGTTTTCTTTTGTAAGCTGATAGACTTTATATAAAAGATAGGCGTAATCTCTGGGCCTGAAAGCAAAAGCCAGTGTGAAAGTCCCTAAACCTGCATTCTATCGAACAACCAGCAGGGGGCGACTCTTCCGTTTAAAAAAGTCAAATTCTACAGAAGTCTATGAGAAAATGAATTCATTTCTCACTTGATTTGTTACTTCAGTAAACATTTTCCTATTAAGTTTATGGTCTCAGTGCCTGGTTTCAAGTCTCCTTAAATAAAGCATGATGTTCTTATTGTAAATTATGGTCCCCTTTAGAGTAAAATAGTTGATAAAATAGTGTGGCTTTAGTGCGTGGCTACCTTGTGATGGACAAGTTGATACTGAATGTATCTGCATGCATTGTGTCTGTGTGTTTTCAATCAAATTCACTACTCATTTGTCGCATCCAGTTTCAAATGAAGCACCAAATGCCAAACACGAGGATTTAAAACAGTAGCCCTCAACCCAATGGTTGGTGTCATGGTGAGAAAATGAGAAAGTTATGAGTAAGCTGCCAGACAAGGTTATTCCAACAAAATGCACATCGGCTGGTTGCCAAAATGGGGAAACTTACCACAAACTAATATGAAATAAACAGCATTACCACTGCAAAATGGAGAACTGAATAGGCATAACCACACTGACTAAGACGAACAGGTCCTAATAAATGCTCTTTACATTATGCACATTAAGAATCATAACAAAAATTAAAATACAATGTCTCACTTCTAAAAAAACTTTTATTTTGTAATTCTCATTAAACCGGAGATGACTACATGTAAACAAACAATCTCCAACTATTTTTGTTGTTGTTTGTTTGTTTGTTTGTTTGTTTGTTCTCCATAAGAACCAATATGGTGAGGCTAACTGGTCATCCATCTTCCTTCATCTGGCCTAAATGTGCAATCTAGCAGTGAAAAGTCATCCATTCCATAATCTGTCTCTCTCACACTGATCTATCCATCTGTGTCTTTAATCTGAAGCCTCTACCTGTCTTCGCTGTGGGGTAAACAAGTGCTCTGGACACAATTACAGTAACAAATCTCCCTCCTCCTGCACTGTTTCTATTTTCCTCCCACACAGTCTCAATCGTTCTCCCTGTTTTCGAGCTGCACCTCCAGCTCTCACTCTCTGACTCTTGATCTCTCCACAGACCACAAGTGCAGTGGCCTCATTTGTTTTTATCTTGTGGTTAACAATGTTTCATTTAGCATGCCCTTGGTTGGGCTGGTAAACCAAAACTCTCCGTTTTTCTCTGTCAGATGAAGAAATAAACTTGGGCAGAAAATGGTCACTGCTTCAGCTTTAGTCATTCACATTTTCTTGCTAAGAAGGGTAGTTTAATCACGCTCGTTTGTCTCCAAACTGTATGACTAATGATTGGTTCATGATTTCAGCTGATCAGTGTGTAATTATAATTCTTGATCAGATGTGTTCATTACCTGTCTAATGCTACATTTTACTGTAAATAAGGCACATTTAATGGACTGACTGACTCTAATTTAAGAAGCTGGACAAACAGATGATGCTTCACTTAAAGAGATCTTAATAAGAACAGAAAAGAAAGAAAGGAGCCTATTTTTGTCACCATTAACAGCCTCTCCTCTGGTCCTCTAAATGTTTAAATATCCAGATAAGGTTTAATGACTCTCTCTTCCCTCCTCAGCATCCAATTCAGTCTTCCAGTTTCAAAATGTGTCACAAAATTTTACATAATCTGTTACGCCTCACTTCTCTGCTAATCACACTCTGTTTTCTGCTTGTTCCCTGCATCTGATTAATAACCTGCTTGTACACCTGCCCCGCTATTAGCCATTAACCCTGGCATATAAATACACGTAGTTCCGAGGGTGCATTATTTCTTCTGTTTTATCTATGCTGCTATTTTACCTCGGCTTTCCCGACACTGTTGGTAAATACCCCCAGGGCATAGTGTCTCGTTGTTTCTGCACATAATAAATACAGAAGATGCAATGTGCGGTTATGAGACCTTGGATTGTTTAAAAGGTACATTTGCTGAGTAACAAAAGTGAAGTACAACTTTTGTCAAGCCACTTTAATGAGAGACTCATGGGGCTCAACAAAAACACTCCCGCAGAAAGGTGTTTTCTCCTCTACTGACCAATTAGCCAGGTTTTGCTGCTTTTGGTAACATTTTATTGGAGCTGAAACCGGCAGTGACAGAAAGGACTTTGACCAGAGCGTGACAGCTTGCTTGAAGTTTTTCTTGGAAAGTGGCCTGCAAGGACTTCACTTTTTCTTGGCACACCTCCACTGATGGAACATGACTTAAGTCTGGATACAGAGAAGTCTACAGAGTTAGCTGGGAACACAGGATAAACACTGGACCCAGAGGAGATGATGCTGGTCAAAGATAGGGTACAATATTACCTGTGACAACAATAAAGTGTGCAGCAATTAGAAGAAACAGCCCTAAGAGCAAAGTTAGCAGTTGAATTAGTTATTTCCCGGTGTGCTCTGCGTAGAGTTCTGTACCACACTCATAGACTGGCATTTTAGTGTTACTTTACCCAATCTCTGACTTTACATCCACCACTGTACCTCACCATGCCTTATAGCATCCAATAATGTAATAATTTACTTGCTAAAAATTAGAATAAAATCATATCTTGGAATCTTGTCTAAGAGTGATGGGAAAATGTAGCGTGAGAGATTGAAGGAATTTAATTCCTTTAATCTCTCACATTATGTGGGTGTTGATCATTGTGGTGAAAAGGGAACTAAGCCAGAGAGTGAAGCTCTCAGTTTACCAGTTGATCTGCATCCCAACCCTAAACCACGGTCATGAGCTCTGGGCAAAGACTGAGGTCGGGGATAAAAGAAATGGGTTACCTTCAAATGGTGACTGGGCTCAGCCTTAGAGATATGGTGAGGAGCTTGGACAGCCGTAGGGAGCTTGATCACGTTGACCCAGTTAAGGTGGTTCAGGAATCTGATTAGGATGGCTCCTGGGTGCCTTCTTGGGTGCCTTCCTGTGGAGGCTTTCCAGGCAACTGGGAGAAGACCCTGTGGTAGACCCAGAACTCACTGAAGGGATTATGTATCTCATCTGGCCTGGGAACACCTTGGGATCCCTCAGAAGGAAGTGGAAAACATAAGACGCCTGGAATGCCCTGCTTGGCCTGTTGCCTCAGTGACCTGACCCCAGATAAATGGATGGATTTAAGGTAATACACTTCAGATGGATATTTCCTTTTTCCTCAAAACAGTTAATGTAATAATTTTGATGGATATTGTAACACTAATGGACCTATTTTCAGTCCAGAGTTCTACATGTTGTGTTTTAAGGATTTTATATACAGTGGTTTTGAAATGAAAGAATGACTATTAGGTTAAAATGCAGACTTTGCGGACCATACCACCATAT
Source organism: Dascyllus trimaculatus (assembly GCA_024666655.1). NCBI lineage: Eukaryota > Metazoa > Chordata > Actinopteri > Pomacentridae > Dascyllus > Dascyllus trimaculatus. Next base: position 17,553,870 of record CM045450.1, read on the forward strand.
GCAAATGGACGGAAACTCACAGACCTAAACTTACTGATTTTTGTTACTCTTACTACTTTCTACTTACTCTCTATATCACAGATTTTCAATAAAACACTGCCTCATGAAAACAACTGCAATCCAACACAACAACTTTAAGTAACATTCAATTTGAAGGGGGTAACACCTGACATAAACATGCATAACCAGTTAAATACTTGTTCCACCTCATGAAAAAGACTTATTGTGTCACTCTTAATGCCAATTTGAAATAATTGCTGACATTTTATAATTGGTCAGGTTATTACATTGTTGGTTTTATTGCGTTTTCATTAATTTATTATGTTATTAATTGCTACATGCCTTCATATAAAGCTGATACCTTCCTGTGAACTAAAGCTCTGTTTGTCTTCGGGGTGAGGTTGAATGATGTGTTGAAATAGCAAAGACAAGACAGCCATGGATTTTAAGAATATATCGGCGCTGCTTAGTCGGTGACTTATTATTTCCTGCATTCACAGCCGAGACAGTAAATCTCAGCTGACCAAACTTACTCCCTCTCTCCGATTCTGTTCATCTATCTTTTTCCGCAGCAGTCTTCCAGCAATTCTCTTTGTCTCTAGTGTTGTCTTCTTCTCCTTTTGCTGAATAATAACTGTACATCACAACCGCTTCATATTAGGAAACTGCTGTGTCATCATCTCTTTAACCCTTCTGTCCAACTTTGCTATCTGCTGCAGAATTGCGATGCAAAGATTGGGTACTCTTTATCAACATGCCAGCTAGATGCTCACTGGCTGAAATTCAACTCTGTCTTTGCTCAGTGTGTGAGTGAAATGTGGCGCTGGGTACCACAGGACCTGAATAATTCATGGCTGCTCTGCCTTTGTCCATGTGTTTTAAATACTGGTTATAGACCAGGAAGCTATGAATCATTCATCAGAGGCGATTAAAGTCTGCTGTTAATTAACCCTTATCCTTTCGCAGTAGTGTGGAGGGGGTCAGTGACTGATCCCTGCCCTGACCTCTCAGACCACCTGCTCGCTGCCTCCATCTCTCACTCCTGAATTCAACTATTTGTTCTGCTGGTGTGTGAGGCAGTGTGTGATTGTTTGCCTTTTCTTGGAGGTTGATCCAATTGAGATACAAGCAGTTTTTCCCCCCATCATGAATCACCCCCAAAATGCATTATTTTTTGTGTTGAAGTGATTTGACTTCTGAGAATATACTGTATTGTCCAATACAAAAGACACTTTGCAACGCGTTTGGAGTGTACTGAGTATGTTAAATGTGTGTATGTGTGTGAGTGTGTGTGTAATTGCCGTGACGAGACAAGATGTTGAGAACCCAGCCGTGCATGTCGTCAGAGCGCTTGAACGCTCCACGGATGGCCCACAGAGAGGAGGAATGAAGGAGAGACAGAAGGGGGTAGAGGGATGAGAGGGAAAGTGAGGGGAGACGGATATATATGAATAAACAATGTTTATTGTTTAAACAACAGAGAACTTCCCAGAGATATCAGAGCGAGCAGCTGCTCTGTGTGACTTGGGCTTTGCAGTTTTCCAAAAAAAAAACAAAAAAACCAAAACTGTGTATGTCAGGACCGAGGTCAGATTAGCTTAATTACACTCGGTCCAAAATGTCATTTACTGGCTAATTATAAAACCAAAGCAGTTTCGTTCTACTGTACATATAAACTGGGTGCTATGTGTGTAAACTGCTTCAGATTTACAAAGCTGTGTCCAAGTACCGTTGGAGTTATTGGCCCATGTATGTGGAAATGGCATTTATACTGTTTAATTCTTCTTTTATTTCCTCTGATCTCCTTATGTTTCCTTGCAGGAGTACAGCAGACACAAGGATGTGAAACTAAAAACTAGCACAAAAAAAAAAAAAATGCAAAGGGAGAAAAAAGGTGACTAAAATAAAACACAGCTATTCTTCTATTAAAGGACCTGTGTGTAGGATTTATTGGAAGGACGTCAAGCAGAGAGGCTGAAACATAAAACATGAAAGGCCCAAACTAAAGCTAGTGTTTTGTCTGTTCGTTCAGGGTGCGAATGAAAACACAAAAAAATCTTGTTGACAGGTGAATATACACAAAACATAAATCTTAATACTCTATTCCACGCACTGGTCTTTTAAACAGTTTACAGAGGAGGGGCAGTTAACACGATAATGGTCAAACAGGTGGTTAAGTTGTTGTAAAGGCTGCGTATACAGTGATACAATACGATAATGTTTTACTGCAACAAATCAATGCAATCCAATGGGATTCATGTCAATAATGTGCCTATTCTGGACTTCCTCCATGACTAATTTTGTAGTCTTATATTTACTAATACAGATATTTTGCAAAATTAACTTTTTGCTCCATGTTTAAGCATCTCATCCACATGCAAAGAGTGTTTTAGATTGCTCAAATGAAGGTTTTTTCAAATGGCTGTGGATCAGTGTGGATGTATTAAAAAGGCAGTTTGCGAAAAGATGATGTTAAATTTCAGTATGTCGTACTGTTGCTTAGTGTAATGCCTGAAGCAGCAACAATGGCTGGTATACACCGATCAGGCATAACATTATGACCACCTGCCTGATACTATGTTGGTCACCATCATGTCATCAATAATGCTCTGAGCCATTGGACATGGACAAGAGGACCTCTCAGGGTGTCCTATGGGGTCTGGAACCAGGACGTTGACACTGGATCCTTTGGGTGCTCTGGCTTGTGCAGTGGGGCCTCTGTCAGTCAAACTTGTTCCACTGCATCCTGTTGATTCTTGATCACAATGGGGTGTAGGAAGTTTGGAGGTCAAATCAACATGTTGGGCCATTGTCATGTTCCTCAACATGTTCCTGATTGTTTGATGTTTTTCCATGTGGTGGGGTGCATTTTCCTGCGGGGGTAGGCCAGTTACATTTGTGATTGTCATTTGCATGAGGGAGTGTGCTTGTTCTGGTACAATGTTTATTTGGGTGTCTAAATTTCATCAACATGGATGTCAAAATCCAAGGTTTTCCAGCAGAACAGCACATAATACCAATATGATCAACGTTATTCACTTCACCTGTCACCACCGGCATGCACATGCATCTGCAGAGATGCCAAGATGACAGAATGGTCTTCTCTATTATTACTGTCTTATATTGGTATCGTTGATGTAGTCTGGCCTGCGGTGCTTATTGCAGCGTTTGTAGTCATTTTTTGCGTTCTCATGTGCACAATAATATTTTGTAAGGTATCTTGTCAACTAAGGGGGGAGATATCTCCCTAGAAAAATATCAGTATTAGTGTGAACAAGGCCTTCGTCACTCTTGTCATATTTAGTAAAAAAATATGTGTTACTCATTTGAAGCCTCTGTAGGTTTGTATGATACGGTTGTTTTGTTTAAAAAAAAAACTGGTCAAATAACCTCAGATATCAACTGTAAAAATATACAGAGTTTTGGTGAGAATAAAATAATGAAACTTGAAGCTGTGTGAGAATGCCCAGTGTGAGAAACTAGCAATTCCAGGTTCTGCTCCTGATGTAGGAAGTGACTCAACCTTCCACTGACATCTTTGACTACGCTAATACCTAAAATTGAGCATTTCTCAGCAGCATGTCATGTGTTTCATTCCACATGTAGCACAAGTATAAAAACAATCCAGTGTCCTTGAGCGAGTTAAGGGGAGACAGCTACTTTAGGTAGTACAGAGAGGAACAAATGGTGTAATGGTTTTTAAAGATGTGGATGAAGCTGGTTAAGTTACAGTGAAATGTCACACTATTGTTTCATCTGTGCTTATTCTTTACAGAAATAACATGGAAAGTAAAACCCTGGAAACATGCCTCATGTTTTCAGAAAGTCAAATAAAAGACATGCTGAATGAGAGACTGTGTAATGCCATAGCTTTAACTCTGTAAGAGAGGCTCCGACATTGTTAGAAATGTCTTCAGTACTGGACTACAATCCAAACATGTTATTAAAACTATCAGTCTTGCAATCTGGTTTAGTTCACACCGTTATTGCAAAGCGATGTTCCTCTGCTTTCCTTGAACACCTTCTTCAGCTAATTTTTGCAGAGGATTCGTCTTTTAGAAAGACGAAGAGGCAGTAATGTCGGGAGCTGGAAGAGGAAGATGCCTCCGAGGACCTTGTTGATTTCTGTCAAGTGAGCAGCATTTTAATTCTATGTGCCAAGGCCAGCAGACTGCAGATGAAAACACACACACACACACAACCATATTTTTATATGCACATTCCTCCTCTCTCTCTGTGGAGTGTGTCCATCGCACACTTTTAATACACTAACAAACACACTTCACCAGAGCTGTTAAACAGGCTTTCCGACTCCACAACGTCCTCTTTGCAAAGGCAAACAGTAGGCAGGCTGCTGATTCGACGGACAGTATTTCGTTGACAGGGCCTGGGACTGATGGAGCGTGTGCATGTGAGTGTGTGTGTAAGTGTGTGTGTGTGTGTGTGTGGTGGTAGTGGTGGGGGAGTGACAGGCAGTGACGGTGGGTACACAGCGTAACCTTTAGAGTGGAGCCACAGGAGCATGACGGCCAGACTCCAAGGTAACAGAGAGGGAGACAGGGAGAGGTGTTGCGGGGGTTGTTGGGAGGAGAAGGAGAAAGTCGACAGGTAGGGGAGATAGAAACTTCAATGTATCTGTGTCATCTGCTCTTCTGTCTGTTTGCTTTGCTGCGTCCCACTGAAAGACTCCTGGCCCGTCAAGAGGTTGTGATAAATAAATGAAAAAAGTTCAACATTTTAGAAAACACGCTTGTCTGTTTTGTTTGTGATCACTTACCACATTGCATTTTTTAATTCTTTCATGCATATATGCACAACGAGAGATACATGTCACTGTAATCATTCTTTTTCTCCACACTGTCCATGAAGTAACGCCTTCTTAACACTACAACATGATCCACAGTTCTCAATGTGTACAAAAAGACTCAGCAGAAGCTAAAATCAGACTTAAGTAATAAGAATTTTACAAATGAAATTGATATCTTTCAAACCAACAGGTCTATTTAGTATGATATTCCCTCTGGTATTAGTTTGTTGCTGAGACATGATGGTGCAAATAAATCCACACACAACTACCAGGATAAAAATATCCACTCAGTTTTTTGCTTTAGAAGCTGAACACTTTATATGTGTTTTTGCACTTGTCCGCTATTTTATTCACATTATTCAAATTAAGACGGGAGGAGTTCATGCCGAGATGTTATCCGACAGTTAACTGTAATCATAACTATCTCTCTCTCATTGCATGTATAGCATTTGAGTACTCGAGCAAAAAAAAAAAAATCCAACCCTATTTTTAAGGTATGGAACTGGAACATTTATTTGTCTATGTTGGTCTCTACAAACTTTACAGTAGCTCTCCAGCCACTGATTAATCCCTAAAAACTCATCTCTGTGTGTCAGAGTCTTATATTTAGAAGTTTGTTTCCATGAAATAAATCCTTTTCTGCCTTAAAATAGTGAAGATGTTACTCTACACTGTTGCCTCCTCTACAATGTGCAGATTTATAAAGATGCCGACTCTTGCCACTCACTGCAGCCCGAGCACACCAACTCACCCACAACCCTAGTCAAACACTGTAAAACTGCTCTACGTTACACAGTGTAAAGTTGCTCAATTTAAGCAATTCACTGGAACTGCAAACGGATTCTGAAGGTGATTAATGATGCAGAAAGCCTCACCCTGCAAGTTGACATGATTGGTTCCTTTGGTTTGTTACATATGAAACCCTGGAAGTCTAAATCCATGTTTCTGAGACTCTAATTGGTGCACTGCCATTGACTGCTCATTTTACTCATAATGTGATTTCTAACAAGGTGAAAAGAAAAAAAGAAGAAAAAAAAGGACGTTTTAGCAGAGAGCTTCCCGAAAACTATGCAGAGTCTGCCGTGTTATCTAAATGTAGGTGTTTGCATCTGTAAAATTAAAGTTCCACACTAAGATTTGTCACTTATGGCCTGATTAAACCTATTTTCATGACAGTGTGGATGCATTTAAAAATGTGCTAATTTCTCTAGCCCGGATAGTTTCACTTTAATCATGATGGTGTGTCCAGTTTGTTGACCTTGAGTAACACACAGTAGCTCTGCTCAGCCTCAGCCTGTTGTGTGGGCATGCAGAGCTTTAACAGGAATGTTAAAACAACAATCTGTGAATTTAGATGGAGGCGCCACTTCTTCTTGATGAAGTGGTTGTAACTTCAACAAGACGAGGTATTTCGTTGCAGGTTGAGGTTGCCAGAAACATTGTGTGAGTGAACATTTTGAAAAGGTGTCTTTACTGTAAATATCAAACCTTGCAACTCTTCTCTTTGCTGTGCACAGTCTCTTGGGTTTTGGCCAAAAAAGCAGCTGCCCCACTTAAGTCCTACTAAATCCACACACTTTTGCTTGTTTGCCGCCTCTCATGTATCAGTGTGATCTACCATGTTAATGACCGTCAGTGCTTAAGATCTGAGTGAATTTCTTTTTTTCCCACCATGACTTAATTAAACAAAGGGACTTAATCATTCCTCTTGTCCGGCAGCAGGGATGCTGCTAATTAGTTTCCACGTACACACCCCACGCGTGTACATTCGAGCACACACCCTCTACATATGCAAAGGCCCGGTGCCTATTTACACGTTACACATGCTCACGTTCGTGCAATGACACGGCTGAGTGTCTCCCTGCAACATTTTTCTCATTAGGATCCCTGTCCTGTCAATCGAGGCTTGGTGAATAATTTATAGATATTGGAGGGAGGATAGTTGATAGAGGATGTGTGCGTCCAGCCAAAGTCCCTTGTGTGACTTTTTAAGCTTCCACAAGTCACTGGAGTTCTTCTGTCAATACTGTCTACGAGCTAAGATCTGCCGTTTATTCACAGTGACAGGCCACGTACACACACACACTGTACACATGATGGCACACACACACTCACATACATGTAACACATACCCACGGGATGAAGACACACTCAAACAAGCATATACTTAGATACACGTTTACATTTATTTACCAACTGGCTCTCCTTTTGAAATTATAGTAAATACACTACTTTTGAGATAAATAGAAAATAAAAGTATATGCTTTTAGTAGCATATTACTGAAGTAAATACATCACAATTGACTTTTTCAGTGTTTAAACAAGAGGATAAACACTGGCTTAAACGTCAATCGTGCTGTAGTTGCTCAAATCGATATTGTATATTCATTTGTAGCCGACTGGTGTATACTTTGAATGCTGCAAGTGTATTAGTGACATTGTAAGACTGGGTACTGCAAGAAAAACAGATGCGATACAGTCATGTGAAAAACGTATTTGTTTTGTTTCCCACACATTTATATCACATATTTTTTACAAACAAACAGTTGGTCCTCTTTGAAACAGTGATGTGATGTAGATAAAAGTAACAAAACACACATAGCTTTGACTTTTTGTAGCAAATTTTCAAGATTTAAATAGTTTAAAAAATCAATCATTCACATGGAAAGGGTAAGTACATTTATTTAACATACCTTCAAATCCATAAAATAGAATTAGTGGTTCCAGATTAGGTGCAAATGTTTTAATTGCAGTTTATAAAGCATTACTCTGTGTAAAATATAAAGTGTCCCCAAGTCAAGTCCACGCAGTGTGCAAACAATTAGGAAATAAAAGAAAATATTCAAGCATATTTCCTTACATACTGCAAGATACAGGACATCAACATGCTGCATTACGTTTTGGGACATTTATCTGGCATAATAAACAGCATGGTATTGGCATGCAATAGGCAGACAGTAGCCTTAGCAGAAGCCACTCAAGTGTAATGGCGGATTGGGTGGCAGCTGCTCATTTTTTTGTTTCACGGCGTGCCAGACTAGGTGCTAGCCAGGCAATATGCGACCGTTTTACATAGTAGCATAGACAACTAATGGTAGAAAAGCCTGGACTTCAAACCAGACATTTCAGACGGTTAAGGAGCAGTGTTTTCTGTGAGAGAGGGGAACCTTTTGGTGTGGACTTTGGGATTTGTAAGTTCACATACATGCACAAAAAAGCAGCAACACTCACAGAAGGAGAAAAGAAAACCCCAAATAGAACTAAAAGGGCTCTTGGAGGCAAATTATTTTGACAAGACTAGGTTTTAGTCAGCTAGTGTGGTCAGTTATGATGTAATATTTAAAATACACATTCCCGTAATGAACTAAAGTATGAATTACCCATGAGATCTGCTTTCATGCAGGCCATGCAGAGACAAATTAGGCCCATTACACATATTATTACAAATTAACTTCACACACTCGCTTACAGTACAGACTCAGACGGACCTACAACCACTGGACACATACACACACACACACACACAGCCACACACACACAGCCACACTCACTGCTTGGACCTGGGCCTGTGACTATGACAAGCCCTGCTGTCTGCTTCGGTCCTCTCCCAGGCTTTGGGAGAGGATGGGGAGGAATGCTAAAGAAACCAGGAGAAGCCAAGCATACAGTTTCACTGTGGGGGTAGAGGGAGGTGGAGGTTTGAAGAGAAGGAGGAGGGGTGGATGCTGCTCACCACACAACTCTCTTTCTCTCTTTCCCTTCCCCTCCTAACATCCTCTCAGTCTGCAGAGACCCCATGTGTGTCAGCCAAGCAGTGGAGCATCCCTTCTGTCTATTTTACCTATTTTTGTTGTTCCTCCTGCTGTCTTTCTCCCACCCCTCTTCTCCTGTTGTCTCCGTTATGCTTTTTCCGAGATTGTCTTTAATTTAAATCTCCTTGAAACATATGTTATGTGTGGTGCAGCGAGAGCCATTTGAAGCAGGGAGAAATTAGAATACAAAATGTGCAGAGTTAAATGTATGGACATATTGGGAGGAGGTGTATAGGAGATGTGGCTGTTGTTTTAAAATCCACACTAAGTTAAATCAGAAAGGGGCTAAATTGCAAAGAATGGCTAAGCGGTCCAAGAGAGGCAGCTCTAGTCAGTGTGTGTGTGTGTGTCGATTTGTATCCTGTTAAACTTCTCCACAGCAGGTGTCAGCTGAAGAAGGAGGCTTGGAGGCGGAGACACGGAGGAAGAAGGCAATTACTGTTGTGGAGCGTTTTGTTTTGTTTGTGGAAGCAGCATTGTGTGGCCTTCTGCTAATGAGGCCCAGAAAGCTCGTTAATAATGAATTGGGAAAAAGGTGACACGGGGACTTTGTGTGTATGTGTGTGTGTGTGTGTGTGTGTGTGTGTGTGTGTGTGTGTGTGTGTGTGTGTGGGGTCATCTCACCAGAGGGTGTTGACATTCTCTCTGATAGGCCCCCAGGCTGAATATGGTGTCACACCGCTGTTTGATATTGATCTGGACGCATACACACGCACACACACAATCTCTTTTTTCCACCTCAACCTTTTAGCTATTTTAACTATGTCCATGTCAACTGTGTTCTGATTCCCCTTTTATATTGACTCAATTTTCAAAAAATGAGCATTTTTAAAGACCAGTGCAACTATTCTTTAACCCATTTGTGTGGTCTCTTTCTACACCGTGGTTTGTGTGACCCTGAAATGATGTAAAGAAATGTCCTCACTGCACAACATTTTTAATAAAAAAAATCAACAGTATTTCTTGACCTCTAATTGTGTCCTCTTTTCAGCAACTTTGCGTAGCTCTCGGGTTGTTCGGCAATTCCGGGTTACTGTGAAGAGCGGAGGGATTTAGGGCTGGATCTCACTTCAGAGCTGACCACCATGGAAACAACACTCGCCGTTACACACTCACCTGCGCTGTGTTGACACTTCTGCCTATGGGTGGCTTTATGTGTGTGTGTGTGGGGGGGTGTGTGTGTTTTGGCTGGATGGGTGGGTGTGTCTGTGTTGAGTGTAAAGCGGGGGAGAGAGAGAGAGAGAATTATTACTCCCCTCGCTTTGGTGTCCAAACGAAGCCCCTTAGATTTCTCCAGACTAACACCTCCCTGAGGAGAGAGGATCAGACAGTCTGCAAGAGGAATGAATTTGTGTGTTTCCGTGTGTGTCTGCTTGTGTGAATGTGTGTGTGTCTGTGTGTGTGTCTGTGTGTGTGTGGGTGACCAGCAGCCACGTTATAAGGTTTTAGGGTAGCATGGACCAAAGGACCAAAGACCACTGACAGCTTCTCCTCCATTACATTTCCTTGCCTCTCTTTGCACTTTGCTGCTCTTTGTCGCTTTCCATCTTCATTGTGAATACAGTCTGATCCTTCCATTTCTCCTTTTAGTCTTTCAGTGTACCATCTGACTGTTAATAGCCTCTGTCAACGCCAGTGGTCTTTTCTCTGACTGTTTTTTTTTCTCCCCCCTCCCCACCTTTAAAAAGGTGAATACTTTCAGCATCCTGCTTTTGTCTATGTAGCTGTCTGTTTTTGACACTTTCTCCCGGTGCTTCATAAACCCTCTCCCCCTCCTCGTCTCTCCTCGGGTGACCAAAATATACAGTCTTATTTAAAAAAGCACACGTGTATGCTTCCCTCCAGCCATTTAGCTTTTCTCTCGTCTCATGTCTCCTTTCATTTCTCTCTCTTTCTTTTACTCGTTTTGTATCCAGCAGGCAAGAGCAGGGACGTGAGATGCATTCTCCTTCCAACATAATTTGTCTGTTCCTATCATCTTCTTCTTCTCCCCTCCTCATCTTCATCCTCTACAGATCAGACTGATGGACAGACAGATATTTTAGACATACTTAAGTCTGAATTTTCTCATGTCATGCGTCTATACTGAGCCCAAGCGGTGTCTTGTCAAACAGCTTTACATGGCCTGGAGGCTTCTCATTCTCTCTCTCCCGCCTCCTGACCAGCCTGTCCCCCAGGGGTGGGGCAGAGGAGGCCCAGCAGACCTCGTCTATTTCCATCCCCCTCCTCTCACCCGGTTCGTGGCTGACGACACGGGCGGTCCCCTGGTACCACGACTGACCCCTTCAGTCAGCTCTCATCAGCCGGATTGACAGCTGTCGATCAAAATGCCTGGGCTGCGGTGTGACAGGGGAAACCTCTGATAGACAGTCGGTATGTTTTGTGTGCGCCTCCACTCATCATCAATGCGCTTCTTTAATATCAGAGCTGTCCAAGCCTAAGCTGATCAAAATTTTGATGCGGGGCTCATTATTGGAGGGACTTAGCATCTTGAAATGTTTGCTGAAACAAACCAAATGTTAATTTTCAGTTGTGTACAGTGTAGAAAAAAACACTTCACTGAATCTGTGTTTTTTTTAGATCAATATACTAATGAGTAGACAGTCATTAAAGTCAATGAGGGGAGATTAAGCTCAGTAGTTAATTTAAAACATGCCTTCTGTGTTGTGTTACCGAATAAGGTGAACATTTACAGACACTGAAATGTTTTGTGGCCGCTAGCTGGAGCACTGAGGATTTCTCAGCTCGCCTCTCTTTGCGTGGGAGACACATCCATTGTTTATCTGCATTATTATTCTCCACCGGCACCAAACCGCTAATGACATAGCATCCAGATCAAAACCTCCCCTATTTATGGCAGCCAGGTCGGATCTCGAATCATATTCTGCAACTGTGTGGACGAGGTAATGGCTGAACTCTGCGACCCTGTAATGTATAGCGAGGGGAGGAAAAATCTGCCATATCTCACTATTTCTCTGTATTGGAGTGTCGCAGGAAAATTGCAACACTTGACATGTGTCTCTTTAAATTAGGCCGGTGGGAAAGAAAGATGCCACTGACCTAAAGTATTAAAAAAAGTAGAAGTGGTACAGAGATCTTATATTGAAGTAGAAGTATGCATCAGCGAAAAAACATTCATGTGTACTCATTCAAAAACTTACACTGTGAATATTTTTACAGAAAATAAAGCTTTTCTGTAAAAATATTAAAGAAAAATCTGTAAAATTACAGATGTTGTTTGTAAACAACTTAACAGTTATTCTTAGTATTATGCCAATACTGCCAACATTTATTTCTCAAACTAGGTATTTATTTAAGATATTGATTTATTGAATTAAATCTCTTATTTTTATAAACTCGAGTGCTAAACCAGATTGTAACACAGAGAAAGACCTTTTTAATTGTTCTGATTCCTTCTGGGGACTTTTTGTGAATAATTGGTTGATATGTAGTTTTGGAATTAGTAGTGGTGTGTATTTTATTTGTCCTCCAAAATAAGCTGTTATTATGTTACCTAATATTCCTGAGTGGGTGTCAACATTTTAGCGAAAGCATTTCATTGCAATAATTCAGGGAGATTCTGTAAAATAATGGTTGTTTATTACATAACATATACTGAAAATGTCTGTAAATGTATTGTTCTTGCACATTTTTTGATTTTGGATATTTTACATTTTTCTGCTGGCCATTACTGCGACTCATTCGACCCTTTATACGTTGTGTTTTTGCGGTGTATTCAAGTATTATCAGTAGATTATTTTGAAAATATCACGAGTAAAAGTGCTCATAACGAGGAATGATCCCTTTACAAGTGCTGTGATTACCAAAAACATGTCATTGAGATATTAGCTTTAGTTTTAACACCACCAAGGTGAAGCTAAATTTTACAACTATATACACTTTTCTGTTGTTTAATCTGGATGAACGCATGTTTTGTGAACTGATAATATATTTTATATATAAAATCTGAAAAGTAACTAACAAGGAACTGAGAAATTAATGTTGTGAAGTCAAAAACATATTAGTTTTTTTTTATAAATTATAGTAGAAAATGAAGAACCTCTAATGAATTAAACAGCACAATATAATGTAGGTTAATGTTTTTTGGGGCTGAAAAACCTTTTACAGGATCTAAGAATGCCCTAAATGGCAGCTACTCACCTACAGTGTAGCAAATTGCATTAAATCTGACTTTATAAGTTACAGTAGTAAAGTCACTGGCATGCACCACATTGCAGAGGATTGTAAAATATGCTCTTATGAGTTTAATCTAGCATATTTTATGCATACATTACTAACACATCTGTCATCCTCATTCCATTGACCACCTGTGACTGTTCTAACAGCTGTAGTGGGAAAGTTCCTATTTTGATTTACCAGAACATCTGGGAAAGTTAGAATGGAAGTCATGTTGCCCTCCTGTCCTCCTAACAGCTACTGTGGAGATGTGCTTGAACCAGAAACACCAGAAGCAGAAACTGTGTTTATACTGGGAAACACCCATGGCTGAATACATGTGAAGGGGAATGCTCGACTATTCCTAGATTTCAACTTTTTAAAAAATCATCCTGTATAGTTGCAGTTTTTTCTGTAAAGCCAATATTTCAGGGTAAATCCACAATTCAGCTGGCTGAACAATTCATCATTATACGTAATGAAAATCTTATTATCTGAAGGCAGCACAATTAAGACTGTGATTTATATGACTGCAAATTAACATATCAATAAGCCTTATAGGAAATGTCTCATTAATTAGTCATCCCTTAATTGGCCCTGAATGCCATTAGCGTGCTGGGTGTGTTAACCATGCGTTCATTAATAACATCACTTTGCGACCCAGATCTGCATGGCCAAACCAAGATTAGTTTAACTGTTGTCTCCTCAGCTGTTGCACGACACTGTGTGTGTGTGTGTGTGTGTGTGTGTGTGTGTGTGTGTGTGTGTGAGAATGATATGACATCCATGCCCACGCTGATGCACAGGCTGGTTCTGCTTTGACCAATGGCGCCTGGCATTGGGAGGGGGTGGGGGTGGCGTCTCAAGGTGCGCTGGGGGGTGAGGACAGGGTTTGAACCTCCCACTGGTGCTGATGAAGACGAATGAGCTAACAAGACATGACGGAATTGCTTTTGCAGGGGGGGGGGGCTGAATGCCGTGTAGTGATATTGTGTTGAGGGCGGCTAAAGGGGCAGGTTGATTTATTGTTTCAGCAGCAGATAGCCACCGTTTTACCTCCCCTCCCTACTTATTCAGCGAGACCCCTCAGTCTTTAATTACAGCCCCCAGCCTCCTCCATTCTCTCATCCATGTCCTTATTAGAAGAGTCATACCACACACCATACATCCATGCTCGCAGAGGACAACAGTATGTATGTGACAGCACCTGAGGGGGGAGAACTGCTGCCCAAAATGTCACGACCATGTTGATTTTGCATTCCATTACCAGCTTATGGTCGGGAAAACAGGGAAGAAATATAGGAATGGGAGACAGCACTGGAACAAGGGAACTGAAGGTCAAAGGAAGAACGAGAAAGAAAAACAGGGAATGGATGAAACCAAGAGGAGGGAAATGGACTGATTAAGATATGTGCATAATGGGAAAGAGGGATTGGGGATAACAAATGCAGAAATAGAGCAATCCACAGAGAGGGGAGGAGGGGTAAAGACATGTTAAATGGTGTGGGAGGCCTGCGAGTAAGGTGGAGCCCAGTGGCCCAACCTGATGAATTCATAAAACCCCTTTGGATGAAATAGGAGGAAACGACAAAAACATAAGGAAATGCGGGCATAAAAGTGGAAAGTTTGAGAAGAAATCACGAGAAAAGGCTGGAGCAGCAGTTTACCTGTAAGCAAAACACACATTTATAGCCTTATGTGTCAGTTACACACTAGTCTGTTCTAAAACATGAATAATCTAACACGAGACTCCCCTGCACCAACAAATGGACAAATAGCTGTGCATTTCTACATTAGCCATTCTCTGCAGTAAGAGAGGAGAGGGGTGAGGTAAGGAGGGTGAGTGTTTGTGTGTGAGTGGGGGGGGGTCACCCTGCACAATTTATCACTGCATTTCTGTTCACTTCTGAAATATCAGCCTATTAAAACATTCATTGAGCTGATTAAACTGCAATAAAATCTAACAAAATTTCCACTGACACTTTCAGTGCATGATTCATTAGGCTGAGGCTCTGCATGAGGCTCTGTGGCACTGATAAACAGGAGGACGGGAAAGATCAGATGCTGCTGCCACCTATTGGCTGACTGCGAGCTGAACAGGAAGTCAGTTGGGGTTTTTTGCTGCTTTTAAAGGCCAGAGGAAGCAAGAAAGTGCAGAATTTATGTTGAAATATGCTCAGTAGCTCTTCATGGCACAGATTTTTTTTAACACATTGTTTTAACAATATCAGGTCAGATTTTACACTATAGGCCATTTCACAAACCATTTCATATAGCAGACTTTTATTTTGTGTTACTCTTACAGGATTTAATACTATCAATAACAGACTGTGTTTTTCTATTATAACTATTTTCAATACATTTTCTTTATTATGTACTTCATCATAGAGAAAAACAGCACAAAGAAGGGCTGTGACTAACAATTACTTTATTAATTAATCAATCTATTTTTTTCTCGTTAACTGATTCATGATTAGTTTTACAAAATTACTGAAACAAGTCTATCTCAACAACATGTTTTTTTGATGATTTTAAATGATCTGTTGATTGGCAAATCAATTTGTGGGTGTTCTGGCACAGACATTTCAGATGGCCAGCCCAGCATAGTCATCAGTACTTCTTATTATAGAAATCAAAAGCCTCAGTAGCAACTATGTGTTGCAAGGTTGCCTTACTCTAGTGTGGCAGTATGTGGAATGAAACATAAAGTGGAATCCATGATCAATGAAAAGAGCAAAATTTTATGATTGATAAAAAATGGCAGCAACATGTTATTCCATAGATCAAAGACAGACATCAGAGAGTCACAGAAGAAGTAATTCAAAGATGGAAATGTAACAGAAAAAAAGGAAAAGGTTGTGTAATGTAATGTTTAATATACAGCTGCTTATTTCTAAATGTCAGAGCAGTTTCTGTATGCAAATTTAATTATATACAACCGTATGGAAACCATTTGGCAAACTCTGGCAACTGTCTTGCTATATTACACGTCATTATCTAACAATTATATTCTCTTAAACACAGCATGATCTAATTACTCACATAATATGTGAGATAATTGGAGATGGTCAGGGGTCAGACTGTAGCAATATCCAGTCCACATTTCACTGCATTAGTTGAGGTGGAAGTGTTTTGTGTTGAACTGCTGTTGTATTGATCCATATGGTTTATTACAGGCAGTGCGAGTGTTAACAGTGTCCGGGAAGACAGGAGCGGGGATTACCTGGAAATGGTGTTATTGATCGGGTTCGCCTCAGGAGAGAGCTGCATGTCACTCAACCCACCAGGGGCACACAATATTCGAAAGATGGCGCACAAAGAGGCAGAGCACGGACACCACCTGAGACGTGTGTTTATGACAAGACGCCTTTTGTGCACAGTGATGTATCTGCTTTTACAGGTCCTTTCTGCTGGTGGGAAGGTGTGGTGGGGAAGACGGAGCTGAGCAGTCATGACCTTCACAGAAGACAGGAGCTGATGAATGACAGCAACAGGAAAACATTTAATTTGAAGACTTTTTAACTGTCGTGATGCATGCATGTTTGTGTGGCCTGAATCGATCTCTGTAAGAACCCACTTTTAAAATACATTTTGTTACAGCTCAGATTAAGGTTAGGATAAGACTTGGATTGAAGCATGTTGTTCAGAGTAAAGCCTGAGGTGTCGATTATGTCAGTGAAGGTCCTCAAAAATAGATACTGTAAATGTGTGTGTAATGAGTGTGTGTGCTTGTGTTTCACTGTTGCACTTTCAATCCGTTCTGGTATGAGAGTCAGCCCAATGTCACATATCTCGCTGTCTGCTGGCTGCAAACTCAGAACACTGATCCCATTTTACATGACACCACAGCTACACTACTGTCCTACTGTACCCAGAGACAGACAGTAGAGGAGTTCAGCAACTTTTTAAATAAAGTTTGCTAACCCTCTGTATCCCAAGCAGTTTCTATGTTTTTTCTGCTCGCATCACAGTTTGACTCACTGTGGGCTCATTTTTCACTGCAATATAAAGTCCTGCACCTTGTAGAGAGAGAGATCAAAAAATTCTTTTGTGCTGTTTGACTCACCCTGTAAAACAATAATAAGAGTTTTTAACAGTAATTTTAGAAACAACTTATGCTTTATTTTTTTAAATGATTCTCCCTGTGTTGTTAAATTACATGTGATAAATGGGACCACAGAGAAAATATTTGCTCATTTAAAAGTTAATCACGAAAAAACAGGTCAAAACTGTAAATATGGTCCACACTCACAAAAAAATCTGTATTTTGACAAATGATAATTCAATATTTAACGATATTTGAAAGTAAAATTATACTACTTTTACTGTATTCAAATCAGCAAAACAAATAATATTGTTTAGAAAAACTGTATATTAAGGATTTAAAAATTGTAATAATTCTTTAAAATGTTATTTTACAGATTTTTCAGTAAAAATCATAGAAAACATATTAATTTTCATGCCAGCTGCAGAAAGAAATTCATTCTTTTACGACGTTTGACAATGAAATTAAACTAGCAGGACTGTTTACTGCTAATTAGCAATTGTTTGCGTGTGATAAACATTATATCTGCCCAAACATCACACCATAACAAAAGATGTGGCTTGTATTATTACTGCTCCAGCGTCAGCATAAATATTAGACGACTACATCTTTATGCATGCAGCAAACTGTAGGGCCATTCTTACTAAAGCATGTTTAACTTACCAGTCCATCCTGCGCCCTACAAAGTTGTTCCTTTTCCCAATCACAGACTGTTGCTTCTGTCTGGGTTCACTTCTGGTGGACTCAGTCGGTCATCCTTACATAACTGCTGGAGCTGTATCTCGTCTCTTCCTGCACTGGTCTCCTCTTTTCAGTTGTCTTTTCATTTTGGGTCCTGGAGTCATCAAAAGTCACTCCTAAAAGATACCATACAGCTGCGATTATTCCTCTCAGTGAGCCAATCATGTAAAATGTGAGGATGTGGCACTCTTACCTGTCTTACTCGTTACCAGAAAAGGGACCCTGGTCTCCCGATTTCAGGCAAGGTGTTGCCATTTTGTGAACCGTTCTTAGTCTGGTCCTTCTCCAAGGACTAGTTTGCTTTGGGAGACCCTACCTTGATGGGCTGTTGTCTCCAGAGGCCTGATGGGGGACTTTGGAATGGCTGCTGCTGCTGGTGCTGCAACCTCTGAAACCCACTCTCAGAAATGTCCCAGGCTGTCACACAGCTCCTGGCTAGGAAGGCGGATGGCAGTGCAAGGTCTCTGTGAAAGCAGGAACAGTAACAAACCTAACATATAAACTTTCTGCTCATCACATCAGTTAATTTATATGACTACAGCAGTACAACAGTATTCAAAGTAAAAGGGGATGGTCCAATAACTTTCAAGCTAAGACAGTCCATTGTTGAAGCTGGTCAGACAATGTTGCTGGTGTCATGTAAAGGATAGACACTGTGCTTCCATTAACATTACCAAACATCTCAAATGAATAAGCGAGGTCAGTTCTGATGAAAACTAAATGTAAGAAATTATTGTTATAATCGCACTGCCATCCGCCTTCCTAGCCCCAGTTTCCATCCAGGGGGAGGAAGTGGAGAGGGTGGACTCATACAAGTACCTTGGGGTCCAAATCAACAACAAACTGGACTGGTCCCATAACACCGAAGCCATCTTCAGGAAGGGTCAGAGCAGGCTGTTCTTCCTGAGGAGACTGAGGTCCTTCAATGTCTGCAGCAGACTCCTGAAGGCCTTCTACCAGTCTGTTGTGGCCAGCACATTGTTCTTTGCTGTGGTGTGCTGGTGGGGCGGTATCAAGACTGGTGAGGCCAACAGGATAAACAAACTGGTGAGGAAGGCCTGTTCTGTGGTCGGCCTTGAACTGGACACTCTGGAGTCAGTGGCTGAGAGGAGGGTGAAGGACAAAATTAATGCCATCTTGGACAATCCCTCTCACCCCCTCCACGAGGAGCTGTGGCAGATGGGCAGCTCATTCAGCCAGCGCCTCATCCCACCCAGGTGCAGAACGGAGCGGTTCAGGCGCTCCTTTGTGCCCACTGCCATCAGACTCTTTAACAACAGTGAGAGCCACTGACTACCATCACACTGACCAGGGACTTGTTATTCTTACAGCATTCCACACTGCACCTTATGTTAATTTCTTTAATTTTAATTTTTCGATTTTCTTTTTACCTTATGTCACTTATCCAATTTTGTCACTTTACTGGACACTTATATGGACACTTTATTTGTATATAGTAGTGTTGTATTTTTGCTTTTACTGTGTTATCTATTTTTCATTTTCTGTTTGTTTCACTGACTGTACTACTGCGACACCAGAATTTCCCCTCTGGGGATCAATAAAGGAGTATCTTATCTTATCTTATCTTAAATTATTAAGAAATGTGCGCTGTGTGTGCTAGATGATGTCACATACTCCATCAATTCTGTAAATCACTGATACAGCCAACCAGCAGCAGTGCACAAAACTTGAACTTTGGGTATCTTGACTAAATCATGTAGAACCAACAACAGGCCTTCTGAGAAATAACCACAGAAATGTGCGAGCTCCTGTGACACCACAGTCGCTATTATTCTCCGGGTTTGAAGTTGTAAATCGAAGCACATACAGTCACTCACAGGGTTATGTAATAAAACAGCAGAACAGCCCTCTGTTGACTCGGAGGGAAAACACATGTCAGAGTGATGAAATAACAACATGTGGAGCTTAAGGCTCCTCAATGATGAAAAAAGACAGATTCCACACAGTTTGTGAGTTCAGTTCAGCTCTGAGTTAAGAACAACACAAATCTGACGGTGTGTGAAAAGGACCTGATGCTGAACAACATCTTAAACCAGCTAAACAGCTGCTTTGTTTACATCTGCACGTTCTGATGTGGTGACGTTTCCTGCAAATGTTTCTCCTAATAGCTTCATTGTCTCCATGGTGACCAGAAATATGTTTATGTTTTGAGCATTTAATGAAAAATGGCTCTGTCGCCATGTTGTTTCTGAAACTTTCTCCATGGTTAACAAATATCAATGTTTTGGAACATTATATTTTAAAAAATGGCTCCGTCTTGTTTCTAAAACTTTCAACGCCAATTTTGACATTCAAAGCCTTTAAAACAAACGTTGTTTTTTTTGGTTTGTTTGTTTTTTTTTTTTATTGTGAAACAGGGTGACAAAAACAGAGCAAACAAAAAAAAGAAAAACAGCGGAAAAAAAAAAACAAACAAACAAGAAAAACAAACAAAAAACAAAACAACAATGACACAGGGCATAAACAGACATATGGATAACAGACAGAATAGACAGAATTCAGGGTTCTTCTTGAATATGGGGCGTTTTGCAATATTTGATTTGGGGGGTAAATGTCCAGATTATTGACTTTAACAGGAAGAGGTATGGCTTGTATGAGGATAAAATAAGTAGGTATAAAAAAAGAAAAGAAAAAAAAAGAAAATATATAAACAACAAATAAATAGATAAATAGTACTTATGACAAAGCCTAATGTAACATAATGTGGCACTACATAATATGAAACACTATAAAGCAATATATTATATATTATATATTATATTAACAAACGTTGTTTTCTAAAACAACACTGTTAACATGTATTCATCACGTTTTCCAGGACTTCTCATACAATTAAACTAAGAAATAAGTAACAAGCAGCAAGAAAATGTCAGTAGCACCCAAACTGTGTTTTCAAACAGGGACCCAAAACATTTTGTTACTTGACAAACCTTGAACTCAACAAGTTACTTTCACAGATGAACTGAAAACGCTTTCAAAGTGTTTAGGAGGGTCAGTTAATGAATTAAGCGCAGAAAAGACATGTATTCAATTTTCTTGCCTACATACTGACAGTCGGCTGTGAAAGACCTCTACACAGAAGGTGTTTCTCTCCGAATGCTTGTTTCACCGGCAGGTTTGTCTTCTTCTTCTTCTTCTTCTTCTTCTTCTTCTTCTTCTTCTTCTTCTTCTTCTTCTTCTTCTTCTTCTTCTTCTTCTTTTTCTTCTTCTTCTTCTTCTTCTTCTTCTTTTCTGTTGTAGTTGCTCGGCTGCTTGTCACCTTCTGTTGCCATGACTTCAAAAGACGCACGCACATGCATGAGGAATGTTGCCTTGCAGTTAAATGGATGATAGGTGTAAAGAGGTTTTTCCTGTATGTGCAGGAGTTCAGTCACCTCTGTCAGAAATGTATGAACATTATGTCGACTTTTTCTCACAACATCTGGCCTCTGATTGAAAAATAATAGTGGGAACAAGATAATGAAAAGGAAATTACTGAGCTGAAATGATCTTCCAGTCCTGCAGCAGCTAATGCATCCACACACAGCATCACTGTGGCCCATATCGTGCTGAGTCAGAGCACAAGTACAAGTAGCATCAGCAGCTCAACCATATTAACACATCACAGTATTACAACCAGTTGTTGTCTTTACATTTATGCAACAATTTAATTTTTTCTGTGATATTAGTCCTACAACATATTTAAAAAGGCAACAGCACATGACTCACATCATTTCCATTTAACAGTGAAGGAAGAGACCACTCCCATCACCACAGAAATGCTTCACCGTGTGATAAAGGTGATCACTCAGAACAACTTTGTATTGATTTGCAGAGACTGTTCTTTCTAAGGTTACAAGTGAGCCCAAATCATGTCAG
This sequence comes from Dascyllus trimaculatus, assembly GCA_024666655.1. Taxonomy (NCBI): domain Eukaryota; kingdom Metazoa; phylum Chordata; class Actinopteri; family Pomacentridae; genus Dascyllus; species Dascyllus trimaculatus. The sequence goes on from CM045450.1 coordinate 17,575,330, forward strand.
GAAAATTCCTCCCACAGCATTACAGAGTTTCTTTCTTTGATTTGTCATCCACTTGTTGCCCATCAAGTTGAACTTTAAATGAAGTCTATAGGCTATAATTTTAACTAACATCTCTCTTATAGTTTTTGACTCACAGTGCAATGTAAATGCATCATCACAGTATCAAAATGTATGTGTAAATATGTGTATTCTGCCAAATAACTATGTTCATGTCCACGGAAAGTAGACTTCAGTGTATGACAGCAATATATTTTAAATATGCCATCCAATTCCAAGCAGAAATGTCATCCAAAGCTTTTAATCATAAAGGTATATTTCATTTTTCATGTGATTTACAGCATCTGTAGTTTGGCATGTGGTTCTATAAAGCTGCACTTGAAGAGATTAAGGTGTCTTCTATGCAACATGTATTTTTGTATATTATTAAAGGCTGCAGTTTTTTTCTTCCCCTACATTCATTGTTATATTGCACTGTTGCAATATTACAACTTCTGCAAGTAATCCCTGTGCTCCCAACCACACTGGAAGGCGAAAAATATTACCTGTCTTATTTTAACTGATTTTGTCATCAGCTATTGGCAACTTTAATGCAATTAAACGACCAATATAGTTCGACTGTATTAACATTTTAACATACATAACATCCCATATTTTCTCTTTTTTTTGACCAGAGAAATACTGCTCTCAGGGACACTGGCAGTTTGTATCTGATTACCCAGCATGCTTTAACGATAAAGGTCATTACTCCACAATGGAGAAGTGATATCAAAGCTATTAATACAGATCAGATCCAGAAGGGTTTCCCAGGAAGAGAGGTGCTGCGAGGATGTGGTACGCTGGAGTCCTCTCAGCTCTGTGGCTTGTCGGTGCTGCACTGTTGGCCTGTCTGCTGCTGTGGCTCAGAGAGAAAGGTCGAGGTAGGCATAGATGTGGATATTTGTTTCTCTGTGTGTCTGTGACGGGCTTATTCTAGCTATCTCTGTTTCAGCCTGTGCTGCATTTAAATGTTGGCACACTATATCTGCCTGGTTTTAGGAACATTTGTCTTGTTTTTTATTCCAGTTGCCATGTCTTACCATGTAGTAAATACACATGACATGGTTTCACATGTTCAGCTGAGGGGATGACTCTGCAGTTTCACAGTGATGGTGGTAAAGAAGGGGAGGGGTCTCTGTGAGTTTTATAGATAGCCTCTGCTATCTATTAAAAGGCAACTCCATTGAGCTGCCTGCAACAGTCCAAACTCTCACTGTTGTCCCATTGATTGATTCTTTGTATAGTTAATCAGTTTACATATGCATCAGTGACAATAACTGACATCTCCCACATTGTGCTTTTGTTTAAATTTTAACTCATATTGAACCTTGATTGCTTTATGGCTCACTTGCCATATAATACACTGTGATATACTTAATTCAGCGTTTATATTAATAGACAGAAAATGGAGTGTTTAGTCCTGTATTGCTGGTTGTTCGATGAATTCCTTGACAGCGATTGAACAAACGGCTATAACAGTCACAGGGACACACACACAGGCCCGAACCCACATCCAGTTGTAGTCCCGTGCTATTGCTAATTACTCATCCGATTCATAATTCAGGACATGAATAGCAGACTAACAAGATATAATGCGTTCGCTGGTGGGAGAGAAGTCGATTAAAAAGAGAAAGAAGCTGACAGTTTTGTCATGGGGGTGCTGGAGGTTAAATTTCCCTGCGTACACCAATTACAAACAAGCACAGACTGGTGTGTGAATTATTGACTTTGTGAGCGGGAGCCATCAATTTAGAATACTCAGTGGTCTTGTTGGTGCTGTATTGAACTGGACATATGGGCCTTGCTGAAGTCAGAGGAGACTTTTTTTCTAATTAAAAAAAAAACATTCACAGGCTTTGTTTTATTAGTATTCATTCCTAAGCAGTCATCCTATCAACTACAGCTCGTCGCAAAAGACAAGATAAAGCCGATGGGAGTGAACTAACCTGCAATGTACAGATAGAGGATGTTACTGGGCTACTACAAATGCTTTAAGTATACAAAACAGGAGAGAAAATGCTGAGGAATAATGCTTGAAGAGCTTTTCTTTTGTAGAGATGGTCTATCATGTGAGTGAGATACCACTTCCACTTTAGAGTGAGTTATTTAGAGTGTTGATTTTTTTATAATAAATGCTGATACTTCAGCTGTACAGTTAAGTCAAATACACTTGAATGCGAGACTGCAGTTTCTTGGATTTGTGTTTGGATTGTTTGGATTACGTTGGTATCGTTCTCCCTCCTCAGGTGGTGAGGACCTCCCTGCATCTGAATGTGAAAGTACAACGACCTTGAGTTTTGATTCAGCAGGAGATGCTGGTAGGCCAGACTGCAATTACATTACAGGAGTATCACTAGTTTCTATATGTAGAGTGTTCTTAATACAACGCCAGATGATTAAACTCAGCTTCAGAGATCAGTCTCATCAAACTGTACTCAAAAAGCACTTGGATTACATATTTGCTGCTGTTCAAATATTAATTGATACCAGATCAAAGCAGATTATTAATTTAATATCCTACGACAGTGATTGAAATAATTAGAATTTTTCAGATAAAAACAGCTTAAACATTAATAATTAAACAAATTGGTCTGAGTTACTTACAGTTGAAAAAATACTTAAACTCACTATTTTTCCCTTTTACCAATGACACCTCTAAATAATATATGTGACAGTAGTTTTTAAATTACATTACTGTGGGACCCCTGAATTACCAAGAGTAATGTTCTTTGCTCCAAAACAGCATCAGATTTTACTGTTTAAAGTGTATTTTTATAAAAACAGTACACTACTGTTAGATATCAACTCTATTTTTATAGTGATTTATTACAGTGTAAAACACTTCATATTTTTGAGGTAAAGAAACAGGATTAAAAAACAAAACAATAGTAGGTGTATAGTAGGCATCATTTTTTATGCATAATTATGAATAGTTGTAATAGGTTTAAAATTGCATCTAAACACAGAGAAGCTGCAGTCATATTCAAGCAAGTTTAAGCCTCGTGTATCTATGTTAGAAACTTAAAGTTGCCGCTGATCACACCGAGAGATGAATTAAAAACAAAAAATATCGATACATTTTATTATTAATATTGTCCTTGAGAAGTCAGACTTAATTCCAATCAAGAACTTGCAGTAAAACCTGAAACTAATAAAAAAATAAAGATACATAAGGCAAATACAATATATTATTGACTATTTTATATTTTATCCACATTATTGTGATATTTTACACTAATTTATTAAAGAGCAGGGTTTTCTGATTTCTGATTTGATGTGAAATAATATGTACCCACTGTGATTCAGAGTTTTGAAACAATAGAATAAGAGCAGTGAAAAAGGGGATAGAGCTGAGAGGGGCTGAATACTTTTAGTAGGCACTATGCATGTGTGTGTGTGTGTGTCTAAATGTGTAAGCACAACTATGTGTGCGTCGGTGTCCTGTCTGCCAAGAGGATAGTTGAGCCGTCTCCTTTTGCAACTGCGATTAGTTTCCATAACAGGCGGGCTGAGTTAGAGGCTGCTTGTACTCCACACAGTACAACATAGTCTAAGGGATTTAGTCATTCAAGGCCTCTTTCTCTCAGCCAGCTCCAGCTCCAGCTCCAGCACCAGCTCGTGCTCCAGGACCATGGCACAACCGGCTGCCATTGACCCCACTAAGATGGGAGTGGGTCGGGCGATCGCCGTACTGACCTCCGGAGGCGATGCCCAGGGTGAGTGGACAGTGTCCAGGATAATGTGGGAGTGTGTTGTGCCAAGGAGTGCATAACTACAGTTTGTTTGCCTCAGCAGGGGGTTTAGAGAATCTGGTGTGTGGGAAGTCAGTATTTAGTGACTCAACAGCAGTGTTTAATGTCAAATAAAGAGATATTTGAGCTGTAAAGTGAATCAGAAACCAATTAGTCCAGAGTTAAACTCTTGATGTCTTTGGAATTGTCACTGGTGACCAAAGACAAGTAGACTTACATGCTGTGCGTACTGGATTAGATTTCACAATATTAAGAATTTGAATCATTTGCTGGCTATAATAAAGTCTTGCAGAAATGTCTTCAGATAAAGCACTAGAAATGACATTGCATTTTGAAAAGCAAAGACCCCAGTCACTTCTTTACGACCATATTCAATCATGATTGCAGCTCCTCTTTATATCAAATCTAACTACTCGTAATTTTTTTTTTATTGATTATCATCTTTAATGATTTCTCTGTTAGAACAGAGTTATCTTAGCTATCTACTCATAAAACTAACTTATGTAAAAGGGCATTAATTACTTCACCCAGCATTACCAGAACTACAGTGTGAGACAGACGGTCCTCTGACCTTTAACTTGATGAGGAATATCTTCACTGTGACCTTTGAAGGTGTGTCGTGACCCCACAAAACACTGTAGTGTGAACATGTGAGACATTGAGCTGTCCATCTGCTGTTTTGCTGTATGTAACTGTAAGGTCTTAGGATATGTGTAAATACAAAAAGAGCAACCCCTTACCTTTTTTGTTTTTCACTTTCAAAATACATAATCGTCATTAGAGTGTCCAAGTTTCTTCCTGCATGTGACTGTCTAGAACTACATCTGCTGTGGAGACTAATTTTAGATGCATGACCTTTCTGTCATGTGTATGTAAAGCTGTGCAGTGGAGCAAGAGAGCAGTCCTACTCTTCCATTTCTCTTCTCAACTCCTTAAAATGTAAGTGGAGATGCTCTTGGCACCCGTAAAGTTAAACTATCCACATCTTGTCCTTTGGGTAACCCCTTGAAAGAGCAGGCAGGGGCCGGCCTCGTTTTCTTCCCATCAGCATGTTTACTCCTATCCCTGGCAGTTGAACTGTTACCAACAATAAAATTAGGGTCAGATAACATGGTCTGTAACTATTGTATTGTTTTATCACCTTTCTTGTTATGCTTGTTGCTCCCATTTGATGTTTCCCAGTTGCAGAAGTCTAAATAAAGAATTGCTAATATCATTCCATGAATGAGTTGTGCATCATCTGTGCAGTTTATTATGAAGAAAATCGGTAGCTTGGAAGGACTATCAAAATAGTTCACTCACAAGTTACCATGCTAACTTACAGAAAACAACATGGATACTGGTTTAAGACTGAAAATTATGTACCCAAAAAGCTAATCATTTAAAATTTCTTGTGATTTCATACAGTGTACATTTAAGAGAAATGAAAAAATAAAAGCGAGCTGTCACAAGGTCCTTAATATATTTATAATGGCTAATTTGCACAATCCCACATACATTATTCCTGCAGGTATGAATGCAGCTGTGAGGGCCACAGTTCGAGTGGGACTTTACACCGGAGCCAAAGTGTATTTTGTCCATGAGGTAAATACTGCTTTTATTTTTTTTAATCTTTTGATTTGTATAATGTTAAAGCAAACACAATAAAGGAAAAAAACTGAGCCTCCAGAGTACCTGTCACTATCTTTAGTTTGCATTTTGCCTGTTCAGCTAAACCCAGATGCTATTCAGTTAACAATATTATAAACAGCAACAGCTAGGAATCTGCAGCGAGTGCATGTCTGCTGTTTTTGCTTGTGAAAGGATCTAAACAATTACCGGTAATCAGTTACAAGATTTGCTTTTGATCGACTAATAGTTTCAGCACTGTTGAAATGCACTGCCAGCAAAATAAACAAAGCACTTGTTGGACTGAAATAGCTTCTCATGTTTGTATGGTTAAGCATGAAGTTTCTTCACAGCAATGACCCCTTTTCAAGGAGGTGACATTGTGTTGCGCTTGTTGACAGGGTTACCAGGGTCTGGTGGATGGAGGAGACAACATCTGCCCTGCTACTTGGGAGAGCGTGTCAATGATGCTACAGCTGGTGAGAATAAATGCAAAATCCTGTTTATCTGTGTGCGTTATCATCTCTACTGTTTTTAACTTGGAATAAATGGGTCACAGTAAATTGCTGTGCTGTAGGTCAGATGGCCAGTTAAATGCCATGATTCATTAAAAAGCAAGACTTAATGAACATGACATTAGTTCTTAGGTTTCAGATAATCCTACCTCCCTTGTGATCCCTATTTTGGACTGAAACCCCCTCTCCTGGTTTGACACCAGGGAGGGACTGTAATTGGTAGTGCCCGCTGTCAGGATTTCCGCACCAAAGAGGGACGCACTAAAGCTGCCTATAACTTGGTCAAGCTGGGCATCACCAATCTGTGTGTGATTGGAGGCGACGGCAGTCTGACAGGTGCTAACCAGTTCAGAACAGAGTGGAGGGAGCTGCTGGCAGACCTGGTTAAAGCTGGTGAGAGGCATGACCCCACAATTCATGGTTCTAAGTAACACAATATATAGGTGTGAAAGTCAGCATGTTGGTTGATGGTTTACCTGAGAGTTGTTGTTTTAATCTTTGCTCAGGGAAGATCACGGCAAATGAGGCCAAGGGTTCCTCCCACCTCAATATTGTTGGTATGGTGGGCTCCATTGACAATGACTTCTGTGGAACTGACATGACCATTGGCACTGACTCTGCCTTGCACCGCATTATCGAGATAGTAGATGCCATCACCACCACAGCACAGAGGTATGTATGCAGGCGTTTGTACTTCTGAAAGACGGATAGAGCGGAAAATTGATAGTCGGAGCTTTGACCAAAATTGTGTCATTCTGCAGCCACCAGAGGACCTTCATCCTGGAAGTAATGGGCAGGCACTGTGGGTGAGTACAGATTATGTGGGTGCTGTGTAAATGTGGGTTCAGTGGTTGCAAAGCTGCATTTATAGAATGCATATGGAGTCATAAAGTATGATTTGGTAACCAGGTGGTTGCAAAACTGGATGAAAAATGAAGGGACCATGTTTTTACAGTTATAGAAAGAATGCGTTAAGAGAAACTGACCCCACACGCCCACCCTAGCACAAAGACCAAGTGCTAAATCGAGAGCTTCACCTTTCAGCTGAACTCGAATCATCATAATGGTCTGTGGACATTGCACCAGTCCATCTGTCCATCTCACATTCCATTTTCCATTTACATTTTCCCATCACTTGTGAACAAGATCCCAAAATACATAAACGCTTTTGCTTGGGGGAGCAACTCACCCCAAACTCAGAGGGAGAAGTCCATCGGTTTCTGGTAAAGAGTGCAGAAGGAAACTTGGAGTAAAGTTGCTGCTCCTTTTCACATTTGGAAACATTTCTTTGGAGGTTTACCAGGCACGTCTAACTGAAAGGAGACCCCGGTGTAGACCCAAAACTCATGGACGGATTAGATATCTCATCCAGCCTGCACACCTTGGGATCCTTTAGGAATAACTGTAAGATGTTGGTACGGAGTGGGAGGTTTGGAATGCCCTACTTAGCCTGCTGTTACTATAATCTCACTCCAGATAAGCTAAAGAAAATGGATAGACGTATGGACCTGACAGGCCCCTCTTAAAGGTGCTATATGTAAGTACTATTTGTAAGCCCCGCCACCAGTTCAACCCGTTTTATGATTCCCTACCTGCCAGTTAGCCAGTTAATTCTTTGGTAGATCTGCTGCGAGATGGAGGGTCACTCCAACCAGAAAGCGTGTCAGGTGGAGAACTGGTTCCTGTGCCTATGCCAAGCTCACTGAGGTTTCAGAGCTAAACAAGGACACCCCTGTGATGAGAGAGTCGACTACCATTACTAGATGCAGTCCAAGATGGTGAAATTGGAGTCCATCTATGGGATGAGACTCAAAAATGGAGCTACCACAACAACAATCTGATCAGCCTGCTTTTGTGGCGTTCCCTCAAGGTCGAGGATGAAGGTCTTCTTCATAGCTGAAAATCTGCAGGGAGACACGAGAAGAAACAGAATGGGGCTAGATGGTTAGCAGCAACCGAACTTTCAAAATAGTTAAATATAGTATCTTTCAAAAAAGTTCTTGATATTCATCTTTAAAATGATGTATAAGTATGTGATGTAATGCAGTTTGTTTGATAAATGTTTACTATGTTCTATGTTCATCTCTTGGGTTTTCCATCATGCTGGCAATCAGTTTTATGACAAAAGTCACTTTCCATGAAATATTAGTTCCAGTTACTAAGAAAAGGTTAGACCCCACTGTCAGTTTTGCAAACTCTACTTACCCACTATGACTCTTTGTCTACAGATACCTGGCTCTGGTTACAGCTCTGGCCTGTGGCGCTGACTGGGTGTTCATCCCAGAGATGCCCCCAGATGATGGATGGGAGGAGCATCTGTGCAGGAGACTAATCGATGTAAGTTTTTTGTTCTGTATCATCACATTCAGGACCAGTTTGACTCCATCCGACTTTACAAGCTTAGTGAAAAGTTAATGCTGATGGTAAATCTCTACTCTGTCCCTCCTTAGCAAAGAGGCCGTGGCTCTCGGTTGAATATTATCATCGTTGCAGAGGGAGCAATTGACCGCAAGGGTAAACCTATCACCTGTGAGGATGTCAAACAGGTCTGTAATGGCAGCACTCTAATATATCAGCATATACAGGCTCAAGTCATAATAGGCAGACTGCTCATATATTCTCTGTCTGTTCAGCTGGTATCAAAGAAACTTGGCTTCGACACTCGTACTACCATCTTGGGCCATGTACAGAGAGGAGGAACCCCCTCTGCATTTGATAGAATCCTGGTAGTACCTCAATAAAACAATTTTATTTATTTACCTGCCAGTCTTAATTCTGTTTTAAAAAATAAGATGAATAATGTGGAAAAAAACATTTTACCTGTTTTTCTGAATGCCTGTCCTGTTGTCTCATTGCTATGATTCAGGCAAGCAGGATGGGTGTGGAGGCTGTTATGGCTCTACTGGAAGCCACACCAGACACTCCTGCTTGTGTGGTCAGCTTGTCTGGAAACATGGCTGTCCGGCTGCCTCTCATGGAGTGTGTGCAAGTGGTGAGTCAGGTCCTATTCACACAAAGCAAATTCTGCACACAAGTTCTACAGTGCTTACAAGATATTGTAAACAAATCTTATATCATTGGGTGGACATGATATTAATGGTATAAGGTTTGTGGGGCACTCCAAATAATACACTAGATAACCACTGACTGGCGTTGCAATTTTGTGTGTTATTATAATTCATTTCCCACTTTTATGTGTTTTTCTCTCATCTTCTGCTATACCAGACTAAAGATGTCACGATAGCCATGGCTGAAGGTCGGTTTGACGATGCAGTGAAGCTCAGGGGAAAGTGAGACATGCACCGCGTTGCTGTTCATTTAAAATTCTCATATGTTGTGCTCACTTTCAAATGTCTGTTTTTTGCACATTTTCACCCACAGGAGCTTTGAAAACAACTGGAACACTTACAAAATGCTGGCTCATGTGCACATCCCAGATACAAAGGTCAGGAACTGCATTTCTTCTTTATTGTGACCAATCAGCCGACCTTAGTCGTTAAGTCTCGGTGAAAAACATCTGCACTGACAACTGTGTCTGTGAAATTGCCTTTACCAGAGTAATATCAACATCGCCATATTGAACGTTGGAGCCCCATGTGCAGGAATGAATGCTGCAGTGCGTTCAACTGTCAGGACCGGGCTCCTCCAGGGTCACCACATGCTGGCAGTGCACGATGGCTTCGATGGTTTGGCTCATGGAATGGTATTTACACTCACAAAACCAAGCAATGGGGGCTTTCACTGTTCCAGCTTTATCATGACAATGCAAAACCTACTGTATATATACTATAGCGCACATGTTATGCCCCTGCATAGATTGAGCCCATTGGTTGGTCTGGAGTGGCAGGATGGACTGGAAAAGGAGGTTCCAATCTTGGCACAAAGAGGTGACTCATTTCGATAGACCTCTTTCTTGACCTGTACAGTAATGACAGTGTATGTTGGCACATGTCAGTTGACTTGCGTGAACCCACATGGCTAATTTTAACTTAAAACTGACTTAATCTACAATGTTGTATGCTTTTCCTGTTGTGAAGGTCACTGCCACAAGAGTGGATGGAGGAGATCAGTCTGAACATCACTAAGTTCAACATTCATGCAATTATTATTATTGGAGGCTTTGAGGTAAGAAGCACCATAGAGCCTCTGATAATACTGCCGGTGGACTATTGTATTATTTATCTTCCAACAACACAGCATTCATGTTGTTGCTAGTGAAAGTCACCCATTGCAGTTTCATTACTTTTCTTCTACCAGGCATTCAAAGGTGGTCTGCAGATGGTTCAAGCTAGAGAGAAGTATGAGGAACTGTGTATTCCACTTGTTGTTGTTCCAGCAACTGTTTCCAACAATGTTCCTGGATCTGACTTCAGCATTGGCGCTGACACTGCCCTCAACACCATCACCATGGTAAAGTTTTTTACTGAACACTCACATAAACGCAAGGCAGTGAAGTCCAGTTCATTATATTATTTTCCTGTCCCACTTTGCAGACATGTGACAGGATCAAGCAATCTGCTGCTGGCACGAAGAGAAGAGTGTTCATTGTTGAGACTATGGGAGGATACTGCGGTTACCTGGCGACCATGGCTGGGTTAGCATCTGGAGCAGATGCTGCCTACATTTATGAGGAACATTTCAACATTCATGACCTTGAGGTCCGTCTGTCTTCTCACAAAAAAGAGGAATGGCATACAGTAGTGAGGGGTATTTGTCAAAGTCAGTGATCTAATTGTTTTTTGTAGGTGAATGTAGAACATCTGGTGGAGAAGATGAAGACCACAGTGAAGAGAGGACTCATTCTGAGGTTTGAGGGAATTGGCATTATCCTTATCAACATGATCCACTTTACACTGTGCACTGCGGCTCATATCTGATTTATTGTTCTACTTTTTTTTTTTAGAAATGAGAAATGCAATGCAAACTATACAACTGACTTCATCTTCAACCTGTACTCAGAGGAAGGCAAGGGTGTGTTTGACTGCAGAAAGAACGTACTTGGACATATGCAGCAGGTATGCTACTCAGTGCAGATCTGTTTGTCATGCACAGACTCATTAACTGCCACCCAGTTTAATATCAGAAATATGAGATGACCTGTTCTTTGATTTTAGGGTGGAACCCCCAGTCCATTTGACAGGAATTTTGGCACAAAGATGGGAATCAAGTCTGTCCTTTGGTTGACTGACAAGCTGAAGGAATGCTACAGACATGGTGAGGGCTTGACGTCACTCAAAGCACAAAGCTTTGTATTGACTTTTACTGTGCTCGCCGTGTTAATGGTGTTCTGTTTTTAACCCCAAACCTCCAGGTCGCATCTTTGCCAATTCTCCAGATTCTGCCTGTGTGTTGGGAATGAAAAAGAGATCTTTGGTTTTCCAGCCTTTAGCAGAACTTTCAGACCAGACTGACTTTGAGTAAGGCTTCATTTCTATCCTTTCTCACTTAACATGAAAAGACTCTTGGTAGAGTCAATAGGCTGCTAGTGCCACTTTTTCTGCTGAATAATCAACATTCCCACTTTGCAAGTTGCTTTCGGTTCATGGTTTTTGTTTCCTAGACATGATAACCAAAGCCAAACCAGTTATTACATTTGTATATTTGTGTACAGGACATTGTATGAAAAATGATGAGGTCATGAATAAAATCACTGAATGATAAAGCAAATTTACATGTATTGCTAGTCTTAAAACATGAGTAAATATTGCACTCCAACTATTTTTCTCGTGTTAGTCTGATTGTTCTGGAAACATGCCCATATACAGTTATTTGTTACCATGTTAGCTGTAAAGCTTAATGGTCATAAATGGAAGATTTAGAGTCTTTCTGCCCCCTGGTGGTCAAAAATGGCTTAATGCAGCTTTAACTAAAACATCATATAAATCCTTTTTTCATTAATGAATTTTTCCCTCTGCAGGCATCGTATTCCAAAGGTACAGTGGTGGTTAAGGCTGAGGCCCATCCTGAAAATCCTGGCCAAGTACAAGACCACCCTGGACACCTCTGAGAAGGCTGCAATGGAACACGTCATCAAGACGAGGGGCTTAGTTTCTCAGTAGTCTTTCTATGTGACTATTCAGGACCGGACATGACCTGACTGTCTTATTTTAAAGCACTTTGTAAACTCTGTGCAATATAAATAAAGCTACTAAGAAAAAAAAACAAACAGAAAGTCTCATATTAAAAACTCTCAAATCACATATCATTTTTTATGGTGAACGTTAAACTGTGTTGCGAGGTTAGAACTGGTGCTGTTTTTCTATGCCTTAGAAATATCTCAATTCACTGAGCCTCCTATTGCTGCTTTTAATTGTGCAGCACTTAGAGTTTGTGGTTTTGGTCATTTATGTAAACCCTTACTCTTTTTCTTACACTGTATTTTCATTTAAAATCAAAATTAAGAGCTCTTATTCACTCATTTATAATCCTTTCTTTTCATGATTCTCATTAGTGCCTATATGTAGAATTTTAGGTTGTTGTATCAGAATTATTTAGTTAGGAAAACACCTTGGGTCCAAATGTATATCCTCTCAGGCTCTGGCTGTGAAAATTATTGCAAGCAGATGTGAATCTGAATAATGATTTGATTGTTTGAGGTTTCTTACAATTCGATCAAAACAGCAATATAAATTAAGGTTTTCAGGGTAACTAGATTACTGTCAAGGCATTTTTAAGGTGTGTGTGATACTTTGAATAGGTTGCAAGCCACAGAGCTAGGAAGTGAAAGAGCTGCAAATAAATACGGAGGCAGTAGTTAATACAATGCATGCATGTATCTGCCAGGTATAGCAATCAGTTCTCTTGTTCTCTTCTTGCCCTTTGCCCTAATGTCTTATTTTTATTGCTTCACTTTCTCTACCTGTTCCTCATATATTTCATGAGCCTGGCATTTATTAGTATGAATGATTAAAACTACTGGAAAAGTGATGAATACTTACCTATAATACCTATCAAAAAATTAAATCAGAAAATCAAGCTAATTTTAGAGTCAATGTGGGCTTTGAAGTGGGATTGTGCAAGTGAAAACAGTGAGTGCATTTTGATTATTACTTGTAATTATAATGATTAAATGCAACAGAGGGAGCACAGTAGAAAGTATGACTCTAAACCCAAGTCAAAAGCACAATATAATAGGTATTATTTTTCATGTACAGAGATAATAATGCATTTAATCATTGTTTCTGATAGGTAACTGTGTATGGCTATGGTGTGATAAGATTAAATGCACCTTACTGCATGGAATACTTATTAAATTAATGGTTTGATTATATTTTGTCAAAGTGAATTCTTCAAGTTCTAAACTGAGAATCAGCTTTGACCACGGATTTGAGTGTGTTGATAAAACTACATTACCCAGAAGTCCGTGTGTCGCCGGGTGAAAGCGGATATGTGGCCTGATTGGTCAGTACAGGTTTTAAACAGTGCGCGGTTGTATCTTTCCCGTGTTTGGACATTGAGTCTTTTAACTTATAAATTTAACATAAACTGCACAGCTGTTGCTATTATGGACGACAAAATAAGTGTTTTTGTTCCGTAAAGAAAACTTTTTCGTCAAACGTCCACCGCTTCATGTAAGTAGCAGGTAACGCTCGTAGTTCACTCACTAAACGTTAACGTTGGCTGAACAACGTCGTATCGCCGTTGACGTTAACGACGGCTAAGCTAACCAACTTTATCAAAGTTTAAATTTAACATGATTTACCTTAACCAACGTGTCTTCTACAGCTGCCAACATGAAGTGTTTGAAAGTGGAAGAATATATCAAGAGGACTGCCTCTGTGAAAGAGACGCGGCTTTTATATCAAGAACTAGAGGTTAGCATAAACACATAGTTGTAACACGATGAAACACTTACATATCCAGTAACGTTTATATTATTTTACTAGTCTGAAACAACCCGAAGAAAGCGTTGCCTTCATTTGAGCCCAGCTTCATTTTCTGTGTTAGATATTAGATGTGTTTTGGGAATAAAATACAAAAATGCTGCTGTTAACTTCACATTAATTATTTTGCGCTGGAAATCATTTAAATCTGTTTTGCAGAATTATGTGAAGAACCAACCTGGGCTTCAGGGTCGCACGCTGTGTGACAGAGTCATCAGAGCCTGTAACCATCAGCTTGGAGAAAGATCCCCTGACTCCGACCATATCAGTCATCTGGTAAAGCTGGTTGAACTGTCCCTTCAGGGCTATGATATTTCGGCAGCACTTATTGCTCAGAGCAGTCCGCTGTACATGGAAAAGATCATTTTCCATATTGTTAAGAAGCTCAGCTCGCTAGAAGTTCACATTCTTTGCAGCCATGTAGCTGGGTTGCTTTACAGCCGGCTTGCCACAGTCCAACAGGTATGTATCACTGTTCAGAAGAGTTCATATACATGAATTGCACAGTGTAACCAGCAGCCACACTGCAAATTCACCAATAACAAGCTTTGTATGCTCTGTAGGGTGAGGAAGAGTACTGTGTCCTTGTGAAGAACTGCTTCTCTGTCCTCTGGAATGGACTATCTGCAACCAAAGACATTAAAATCCTTAATCCATGGGACAAGCTTCACTGCCAGATGCAAGCTTTAAGCTTCCGTCTGTTGTTGGATACAGAAAATGCAACTCCTTCTACCTCTAAAGCTCCCATATACACAGAAGATGCCATTACTGCCTTTGAGAGTAGCTGTGGAACAATGACAAAAGAGGACGCCTCCTTTCTTATCAAGGAAATACACACACTTTTTAACAGATGTTGGTCTGGTGGTCGAAGCTCTGAGGAAAACGGGTCCAAGCAGCATGTGGAGACCTCAAGTTTTTATTCACTTTCTGAAATGGTGCTTATTATAGTGAAGGTGCTTTGTAAGGCCAGCCACTACAGTCTGGCTTCTACCTTACTGGATGAAATTGAGAGCAAGGTCTCCAACTGTGTTAACTGTCAGTGTACAGTGCTGGTGCTTGGCAAGTGGGGAGTAAAAATTCATTCAACACTAATGGCTGGTGAAAGTGGTCAGGCTTTCACAGAGTGTGCAAGGGCCTTGAGGTGTCTCCCAGCTGACCTGGGCAACAGAGAAGCTCATGCTGTTCTGGAGGGGTGCAGTCTAGTAGTATGGGCTGTCGAAAGTGGGCACAACAAAGGATTAAGTGGACCAGTGCTTTTGGCATTGTTCTCTTTCCTTGAGGAGCACCAAGAGCAAATATTGAACGTACTAAAGAAGGTTAGTGTGGACACTGACCATGAAAAGAGCTTTTATTTGTCTGTTTGTTTGCTAGAAATAAGTATTTACTGACTTAACTTTTTCTTCTCTCCAGAAATCGACACACCAGGCTGAGTGCAGCAGACTGCAGCAGGCCCTTTGCTTCAGTATTTACCAAGGCTTTGCATTTGCTTATGAGAGCATGCTTGCGTCACAGGTGAGGATGCTTCTGTACCATCCAGTTTCATGATGATGATAATGACAGAGTTGACAAAACTAATAAAATGATAGATGAATCTCGTTGATGCTGTAGCTGTTATTGTACTTGGATTTAGGTTTCTTTTTACTAATTGTGATTTGTTATATTTAGCTAGAGGACAGTGACACACTGGACAGAGTGCTGCTCTACTGCAAAGCTACAGCTGGACTCTTGATGACAGAACTGCGCAAGTTGTCTAATGAAAACCTTGTTGTCAAAGCAGGTGATTACATTCTATATTGGTAATGCTGTTAGATCACATATTTCTGAAATGCTTCTTTAAACTGTGGTATATTCACATCTAATATTTTATTCAAACATTTTTCTTTTCGTTTTCCCTGTGCCTTCTAGTGATTGCTGTGAGCAACTTGGCCTGTGGTTTATACAACCGCCGTCTCTATGACCAGGCCTTCACTCTTGTTGAGACCCTCTGCAGGGATCTATGCAAGAATTGTCCCGTCTCGCTCTCTGTTGATAGGGTAAGCTCTTTGAGACTGCTTAGTTCTATTGCAGTAATGCATTGTCTTATACTTTCTATAAAGGGAAAGGGGAGTGAAATTTTGTTATAACATTGACTATTATTTACATTTGTCGTTACAACTGTTGCATTTGGGAGGTAGACGGTATGCAAAAATATTTTACTGTAATTATGTTTGATAGATATTGTGATATGAGTCACAATTTTTAGTGGGATTTCTTTTCCACCCAAAAACACTTTTTTTGCTGTGGTCTGTACCAAACAAACATATTCTGTTGTGTCTTGAGATTATGATTTATAGTCCGAGGCGTTGCTGTTGCACCACAATACTTCATGTAAAATAGCATATTATGACACATTTTACTTTAATTTAAAAAAGTCAGCTCTCCACTTGTCCATATTGCAGTTTTCGATTATATTTTTGATGGATTCTTCAGACCTACTAGTGTGCAGCAGTTAGGAGAGAGCAGGGATTGATGTATGCTCCAGTTGTAAACCCCAACTATTCTAAAGTAGAAATGTGTTATGTTTACTACTTTTTGCACTTGTTATCTTAAGAACTATTTAATAGTTTGTAGTTCATAATGTTGTTTATAACATAATCACCCAGTTGAATCGACTCTTCATGCTGGCTGTGCAAACTTCACGGCGATCTGGACATTTTGAGCGAGCTTTGGACTGGGTGATCCTGTGGCTGAAGGCTCTGGGGGACAAGATCACGACTCACATGGCTGAACCTGTCTCTCTCTGGGTAAAAACAAAGACTGATGCAGCACGTAACTCTGAGGAGGACATAAGACTCAGGTACAGAACAGTCCTAATAAAGTGGCTTCTGTAGTCTGTTTCATGTAGGAGGAGTATGTTATATATTGAAAATGAAAGCTATATCTGTTTGTCTTGTGCTCATGTCTTGGAACAGGACATTACGTGATGGTTTTGGTCCTGATGTCCCTGATGAGCAAGTGATGCTTTGCCTTTTGGAGGAAGAGTTGCATGCCTATAAGGAGGTAGCAGCAGACATGGCCCAGGAACGTTACAACACTCTCTGTGATCTGTTGGAAATCTGCCATGAGGAGAGTTCCCACACACATCTACGTGCTATCTACCTCTGTGAAATGGCCCAAGTTGTGTGCTTCCAGGATTTCAGTGAACAGACTGACTGGTAAGAAGTTTAATTTGTATAACTTCCAGTGAACTGTGGGCTGCAGTAGACTCAAAAAGACAGTTTTAGAGGGTTGAAAAGGTTACTACCAGGTTATACAACAGAAGTTGGTCTGGGGCCCTGCTGGTCCAACATGGAGAGCAGCTCTTTGTCTCTGAGTTAACTGTGCTATTTGTGATTACACAGCGCAGCGGTTGATTTCACCCATGAAGCTTTACGGCTTCTTGAAGAAGAAGCAGAGACTCCAGAGAACGCTGACAAATTAAAGGATGACAAAGCTCATGCATTCCTTTGGCTTTATATCTGCACTCTAGAGAAGAATCTTCAGGAGGTGAGCTCTGTTTGATCATTCAGGATATCATGTGCATGCTTTTGTATGGTACTGTTTTATTCTGTTGTATTAATACTATATTAGTTGAAGTGAGTAAATGTTTAGAATTTCCTTTTCTGTCATACAATGAAAATGAGTGAAAAAGAAATTTGTAGTAGCATGGTGGTATTCATGGTCTCAAAAATGTGCTTTCATAGAACTGCTTGAGGAGTTGGTTTTAGACTGTCCAGCTGTTCATTAGCTAGTATTTACAATTAAGTCTTGGTTTAATACTTTTTAATGTTGGGAATAATTAATGATGGTATGTCTTTTTGGTCAGGCAATTGAGAATGACAGAAAACGGAGAGAACTGCGTGAGCAGACACAATGTGTGGCCAATCCCATAGGCAACAATGATTTTGATTATGAAGACAAGCAGAAGACCCAGGACAGTATTCTGGTCTATGAAGGCCTGCATTTCAACCTGGCTGCAGAAAACAGTAGGGGTTGTTTATTCATCTATCAGTTTTCCTGCTGTAGACACCTAGATTATTTGCCTAATATAAATGATACCGTAAGCTCTTGTTCTGCTTTGGAATGCATCTCACCATTTGCTGGTGAAAAATAATTGCTATGAGAGATTGTTTACCACTTTTTGTATTTGCAAGAGATTTACACACAGGTTTTTCTTTTTCTTTTGAAGAGTTGTGTCAGCCTTTGGAGAGTGCTCTAGATGGGTGGTCCACTCTTTGTCAGAGTCCAGCCCTGCCTTCTGTCAGGAACCCCAAACAGACCTGCAGCTCCATTGCTTTGACTGCAGCTCTCTTCAGGCTCATGGGGAAGGTAAAATGGAGAATGTGTCAAAACGTTTGGTCTGTTTTTTTGTTTTTTTTAGCTTTTCCCCTTAATTGCAAATGATTTTTTAGCCTCTAATAAGTAACCACCTCACACATGATTCATGAAGCGTTTTATGCATTATGGGTTTTTTTCTTTCCTGTAGTTTGCTCTACAGTTTGGGGTTTTTTTGTCCATGTAAAATCTCTGTAAACCCATTGGCAAATGTAATCTTTTTTTATTATTTTCTTACGCTAGATGGGGTTACAACAATACACAACAAAATCATAACATTTTAGGAATTTTGGGAAAGAAATATTGTAATTTGAAGATGCACTGTAGGTAACAGTTTTCATGCATTATGATATACCCTGGGATTAGGATCTTTAGAACATTTGTATTTATTTGTTTATCTCCTTATTCTTGTCTTTAGCCCCTAAAGGCTTTGGAAGCATACCAACTTGTGATTGGACTTTCACGTCAACTTGGTGATACTCAGGGTTGTGCCAGTGCTCTCTGTCAGTCCGCCAGGCTCCTCTTGGATGTGGGCAGTCCTGAAGTGGCTCTGGTAATGTAGTTTTGTAAAGATTATTCTGTGCAAAGAGAGTGTATCTTGTTCCATATCAATAATTGCACTGTGGTATGTTTTTTGAGCCATTTTTTGATTATGAGAAATTATTTCCTAATGTAACTTACTATTTTAGGCCCAGTTGGAGCAAGTAGAAAAAACTCATACTTCAGATACCACTGCGGACAACAGACCTTCTTCCCTCTCCATGTTGGCTGTCTTGTTGAAAGCTAAGTACTACTACAGCACAGGACAGGTATGTAACATGTCTGCTAGCAGCATTTCTGACATTGTCACAATGATATTATTTTTGCTTAAACAAGTGATTTAAAAAAAATTATCGAATACTTTTGTTTTCTCAAATTGCCCCTCTCCCGTTTTGCCATATATCAGGTGGATTGTGGAGTGCCTTATCTGTGTGAGGTGCTCAAAGAAGTTAATGAGCAGAGACAGTCAAAGGCCTGGTACCTTCTCCGTGTGCAAACCCTCCAGACCTGCAGCTCTTATCTGAATTTAGACACGGCTCAATTGCCACAAACCCAGCGAAGCCGCATCGCACAGCACGGTTAGCAGAAGCATTTGCAGCACTTCATATAACCTGATGCCTTTGTATTTTATCTAGAACTGATGTTTACTACTACAACCAACTATGGCTCAATGTTTTTATAATTCAGGTGTAAATACACCGGATGCTGCCCTGTATGAGAGTTTGAAACTTCTCTGCAGCCTGCTATACACTTTAGTGGGAACGGGCCTATATGGGACTGACAACAGTAGCTCAGATGTGCGCTTCACTGACCAAGGTATGTTCATTCAAATACATTAAGTATACTATTGGTGCGTATTTTAGTGCTTTTTGTCAAGGTGATTCCCTCTTTGGTCTATGAACAGGTGATAACTTGGTGTGGAAGTGGCAGCTGCTCTCAGAGGTGTTAAACAGCTCGATGATGTTGGTAGCTGTGAGGAGCAGTTGTGGGGCCATCAATGACGCCAGACTTCAATGTCTAGAAGCCCTGAAACTCACCATCAAGCTGCAAGCACTTAGCCAGTAAGTTAATGACGCAGGGGCAAAAGATAACTGGATAAGTAAGGCCATAAATCTTAATTGTATGAAGCCTATGGATGAGTTTTATTTGACAGGGGGAGAGGTGATGTTAGCTTCTTTTATGGTGGTGTGGATGAGTTGCGTTATGCGCAAAAATGTTTTTAGTATTCTGCAGGATTGTTTTGTTTTGTAGCATTCAGCTTCTACAGATGTACCACTTAAAGCTGGTAAAATTTCACCAAATTTACATTATTTGTATTAGTTTTGTTTAATACTGAACACAATACAATATTTTATATATATATATATATATATATATATATATATATATATACATATATTAGATTACACAAGATGAATGTACTATGCTCATATGATCATGTTGCAAATGCTGGTTAACATCATGAAGAAATTCAATCTTTTCTTTTTGCTTTTGTCTTTGTTTTAGGTGTGCTGAGCTGCTTGTAATGAAAGCTGAGTTGGAGTTAATGCAGGGGGAGAGAGAGGAAAGTAAAATGGATTTAGACAAAGTCAGAAACCTTCTGGAGCTATGCACAGGTCTGTTAATGCACAACTCCACCATTTTAAATAGGGCTGGGAGGTAATTTAATATTTTTTTTCTGTAAAGCCATATTATGATAATGTAATCACAATTGAGCTGTTGCTTTTCATGTTAGTGATTTTCAGTAAATTATACTCAAAAACAATGAAAATTATTTTTTACAGTTTGTGTTTTATAAGTGTTGGGAGTTTTGAGTAACAAAATGTTCAAAAATCGAAACTTATTTCATTGCACTGACCATTGATTTCATCTTCTTCACTTTCGAGAAATCTTTTTTATGTCTTGATATTAATTTAACTCGTATCAAACCTAACCCAAAGTTTGAAATTGTTTTTCTCGAATGTCATTTTTCTTGAGCAACAAAACAATCTTTTTCTTTTTTGTTTTCTCTAAGATTTTTCTGGTCAGGTGAAGAGAGCAGACGTGAAAATCAAACCAAGGAAAGGTCGTCCTGTGCAGAAGCCTCAGTCTCCTCTTTCGACCATGGAGGATGATCTGAAGGACATCCTAAGCACCAGGTGGATTGCCAAAGAACCTGTAGTGAAGGATCAGGCCAGCTCCCCACCGCTTAAAGTACAGCCTCGCCGCTGGCTCTCATGCCTGGCACATGAACCTGACTGTCAGTGCCCCTGCTGCTCTGAACCATGTCTGGGTCGTGCCACTGCTCGCTGGGCAGCTACACAGGCTGATCTGGTTCTTCAGCTGGATCCCAATGAAGCTAATGTCAGCTCAAAGCTTCAGTGGGCAACATTATCCCGGTGTAAGAATCTTACTAGCAAACTTAGGGCAAAATTGGCTCAACTCTTCCCTGCTAGTGTCCCTGCTAAAGGCAGCGCCAGACCCTCCCTAATGCAGGATGTGGTGGGCCGTGTTTATCTGCGTATGGCTCTGTCTGGGCTGGAGCCAAGGCCAAACAAGGCCTGTGGCGTTTGGAAAATATTAGAAGCTGGCTTAGCATTTGTGGACTCAACTCCCTCTCCAGTGCTAACACCTGTGAGAGCAGGCCTAATGGCAACCAAAGCAATTGCATCGTTGATGCTCTTAGCTGCCAAAAAGAGCTGCACCCCAGAGGAGCTCTTCTCAAATGCTTGGACTTGGAATCCACCAAAAGAAGATAAAGAGCTAAGATCACTTGCTCCTTCATCCACACTTAAGAAGCCTAAAGATGTAATTAAAAACCCAGATATTCCTGATAAAAAGGAGGCAAAGAAGGTCAAGATTCAAGGAACAAGTTCCTCAACCAAAGGAAAGGGTTTAGTTCCCATGACACCAGTAATGCCAAAGTCTAGGTCCTCTGTTCGAGTGCTTGACTCTTTTGACTTCAACACAGTGGTACCTACTTTAGCTTGCACTCCTGTTCAGAATGTAAAAGGCCCTGCCTCAGTGCAGAAAGCACCAAGAACTGCCTCTAAGCTACAGTTTCATGTGTATGAAGAGTTGTCGCCAGTTCAAGAGAAAGCCCCAGCTGTGCCTGCTGCCCCCAAACGCACAAAGAAATCCCGTTTCAAGGTAGGCATCCAGTCTAAGATGATTTTTTTTGTTACAAAAATATAGTTTGTTGTTGTTGTTTTTGTTCTAAAACGCATCTTTTTTAATATTTGAATACAGGTGGAATTTAGTGATGAAAGTGACTCAGAGGCCAGTACCCAAGCAGAATCCAAAGAAAAGGCAGATGTCTTTAAAAAGCGAACAACTACTAGAAGAGCTGGCCAGAACGCTAAAAAAGCCTCGGATCCGCCTGCAGAGAAGGTCCAACCAAAGAGGCAGGTTAAGGGGAAAAGAAGCACTGTAGTGCCTCGTCCTGCCTCTTCTGAAGATGATGAGATTTTGGTCTCAACAAGAAGAGGAAGAACCAGACGGCAGCTGTCCCAGACAGACACAGACTCAATGGAGGGGCCAGACAAAATGAGAAGCATAGAAGAGGAAACTAATGAAGTCTTGGACATGAGCATTGAGCAACTCAGGACATCAGACGCTGAGGCAGACGACAATGCTGCTTCAAGTAAAGGTACCAGTATGTATTTTGTGCACGCATTGGAAAAGAAACCTGCATGCCAGGCATTCACACAAAATAAAAAAAATGAATAAATAATAGGTTTAGTTTTTAATAAATCATACAAGATTTGACAATGAAACATTACAGGTGGTTGTAGTACCTCTGAAACACCAAATCTGTTCCCATCTCACTATTAGGAATTTCAAACTCACCATAATACTTACTTTCAGTCTCAGAACATCAAAAATAGGTCTGAGGAAAATCTGAGGATTTGTGGGTGCTATATATGTAAGATTGCGAGGAAGACAAATGGAAATCCATCCCGTAGTCATCACAGAATCTTACAAAATGTCTTCCTTTTCCTCTCTAGACATAGATTTTGAGGTGTTGCGGAGGGATATGTGTTTGGAGAGAGAAGAGTTGTCTGAACTGAAGCGCAGAGGTCATCTAAGAGAAGGCCTGCAAACCCCCCTCACTCATTCAGACAGCAGGACGGGTGAGTCTAACTCCCAATCATATAATATGTAATATGTGTTAACAATTGTATTACAAGTGGATGATTTATGCATCATATGATCTCTTACAACCTCCATGTATGTGTGCCAGAAATAACATAATAAAGCAGAAACTGTATTTAGCTTTTTCTTTCCTTTTTTTTAGCATAATATTGTTGTTGTTTTTTTTTGTCTTTTTTAAAAACAAAATCTAAAGTGGCAGAGAAGAGCCTTAGAAAATGTGAAGTTCCCCATGTAGTTTCCTGTGTAATTTCTTCTTTCTTCCAGACAACCTCTCGCTGGAGGATGTTCAGTCATTGCTTCGCTCAGCCTGGCTGTCTCTTCAGCACTTCCCCCCTCCCACTATCTATCCCACCCTCTGTGCTCTTCTGGCCTTGACCATGGGACAGCAAGACCCCAATACTACAGCAATGCTGCATGCCCAGTCCTTGGGCATCACAAGTCGCCATCGTACAATCAGGCATTTAGCCAGATGTCTCAAGTAAGCACATGTGTAAATTGCACAGTGTCACACATCTTGTCTGTGTCAAGATGTGTCAGAAACTCACTAAAAATGCATTTACATCTCACTGCTCCATAATTTTCTGTATTTAAATTATTACCAGTTGTTTTAAATTGACCACTTTCCTTGCTTTGTGTTTTTATATTAGAAAGCTGAAAAAAGCTTCCAATGACCTGACAGACAAGATGGACGCTCTGAGTCTGAATGAGCTCGGCGGGACTGTGTCCAATACTTCTACTGAACAGAGGCTGTCCCAGATGGAGAACATCTTTTCCTTCCCGACTGTCGACTCCTCGATGTTCCCTCAGAACCACTGTCAAGAGTTTATCCAGCAAATTCAACACATCCCTCCAGGTAGGAAAATAGTGTTTTGACCTTACCAGTAAAATGGCTATATTTTCATGTTTGATTGTATCACAGTGTGGTTTGCACTTTTTTTTTTTTTTACAAGGGCCTGAATCTGATAATTTAGTTTCATAGAAAGTTATAAATATTTGTTTGTTTTGTGTGCCTTTCCGCTTGCTGCTGTAACTATACTAAACGGTGGCTGATTTAGTGAGCATTTTTGGTAGAATGTTGGATACTCAAGTTAAGCAAAAGCAGAACCTGATTTACATTATACTTGAGTAATATGTCCTTTCTCCCTGTGTCTCCATCTTTTCTGTTCAGGGGTTACAGTGTGTTTGATGTCTGTGCTTGGAGTAAAACCAGGGGAAATGGGCAACAGCATTATGCTGTCTCGTCTTGAAAAGGGTTCTGCTCCTGTCACTGTTCACATCCCCACGTCAAAACAGCAGGTGAGTGTGATCATTTGCATTTTAAGGTGAGCGATGTTATCTTTCATACACTGTTCAAAATCTTGACAGCATAACAGCCACAATCTGAAACTAGATAACGGGGTAAATGGTTATAGGTTGAGCAATATTATCACTTTAAAATCTTGCCATGTTAACAGTTTTCCATCCTTTACCACCAGTAACAAGTACCTTAGCTGAATGAGAAACTCCACTGAAGATGTACTTCAACCTAACTGAAGTAAAAATATTTCAGCAAATAATATAAGCTTGTCATAATATGGCCTCCATTTAAACAGGTGATCTTTGAACTATGTCCTAAAACATTATTAGTAGGAGCTCCTAGTCATGTAAGGTTAAGATAGACAATTGTGAAGTTGTGATTTCACTGAGGTTTTATCTGAGATAATGGCTTTTCTCGTCTCTGTGTTGTGCAGCACCCTGTTAGTTGGATGGTGGAAGAGATGGATAGTATTCTGATGGAACAGCAGGTTGTGAGCTGTGAGTCTGAGAAAGCCAAATGGTGGAAGGGCCGCAAGACTCTTGACTTTCGAGTTGAGGTGAGTGACGGGAAATGGCTGTGCTAGGGCTTTTTGATACCTTGATTGTTCACTTGCTTTTCTTAAAGATTTACACTTGGATAGTTCGCAGAAAAAGGACAAAAATGTAAATGAACTGTTACTTAAAAGTTGACAAGTCGCAAGTCATTGGCATCTTTCTCTACAGCAAATGCTGAAGGAGATGGAGGGATTACTTGGATGCTGGAGGAGCTTGCTTCTTCCCCTTTCACTGGACTCTGAGCTCTCTAAACAGGCCCATCAACTTTGCAAGACCTTATCAGCAAAGGAAGTGATAGTCAGCGAGGAGCTATTGAAGGTGTGTTGTTTTTTTGTTTGTCTATCTGCTTCTACTTTATAATATTTTTCAACAATTTGTTATAGTCCAAAGAGCAGCTGGAAAATTCAGCAGCAAAGCAACAACCACTAACACTTCTGACTTGTGTCATAGGTTGTGCTCTCTGCATCTCCTGTGCTTTCTGAGGAAGATCTCAAAAGATTTGCACTTGGAGTTTCTCCACAGTGGAACACTGAGTGTGATCAGCTTCTCCATAGAGCTGTTTCCCAGCTGTCAGAGAGAGATGAGCCCCAAGGCCACGTGGTTCTAATCCTGGACAAGGTTGGTTTCATAATCTACATGAAATACTAAGTTCTACTGTAGACTGACAGACAGACAGAGATAGGCGTGTGTGTTGTAAAGACCTGAAAAGCATCATTCCAATGTATCATTTGTGAGGACAGAAAATATTTGATACTTATCTGCTGTTGTCTTGTTTGATGCAGTACCTTCAGAAGTTGCCATGGGAGAGCATCTCCCTTTTGAAGTCTCGCTCTGTAAGCAGGATGCCTTCTCTGCACTCACTGCTTGGACTGAGCTTTCAAAAAGAGGTACGAGTAAGCTGCATAAATGCAACATTATAGCCTGTGGTACTGATGTGATTTACTTCATGACAGGTTCAGTAGTAGATATGGATATCATTTTTTAAAATCTACCCTTTTAGACTGACTCTCAGTCCATCCTGAGGCTTGGGGTGGATACAAAGAAAGTGTTTTATGTGCTAGACCCTGACGCCAATCTAGAAAACACCCAGGACCGATTCAGGGAATGGTTTGCCAGGTGAGACCAAAATTCTTAACTTGCATGACAATATTAGATTTGTGTGTCTGTATTCCAGTGGTTCATTTCTGTCCCATTTACTAAATAATCATTCTCCTCTAAGTAAACTGGACTGGCAAGGTGTGGTTGGAGTTTCTCCTGACTCAAGTCAACTACAAGAAGCTGTTGCGACCAAGGACCTATACATGTGAGTTTGAAATTATCTTAGGTCACTTGTAAGGGAGAAGGAACAATAATTAGAGCTCACAAGAATGATGGATAAAGAACTACATTATCTGGAAAGTTTTCAAAGCCCTTTACGTTTTTTTTTTACACATTTACTGCATTGCAGATTTTATTTTAAAGGGATGATTTTTCCCCACCAGTCCATACAAATTCAAATTCTGTTATCAGTTTCAATTATTTTTTGTATATTCATGCTCTGAGTTCCACCTTCTATATCTTTGTCCCTTCTTTAGTTACGTGGGCCATGGTGCCGGTGCACGGTTCCTAGACAGCCAGGCGGTCCTCAAACAGCAGATGAGAGCAGCCTCTCTGCTGTTTGGTTGCAGTAGTGCTGCTCTGGCAGTACGAGGGGATCAGGAGGGACAAGGCGTCATTCTCAACTACCTCATCGCAGGCTGGTGAGTTATCTGTTCATATAGATTGATTCACCTGTAGCTGAATAAAGATAGTTTAATATTATAATTTTTAATACACATCTTTACTGTAAAATGAAGACATTTGGATTGTTTTTGATTTAGATGTTGCAGACCCTCAAAAATTACACCACTATTGCTGTTTTACTCTGATATTTTAAAGTTATGCGTGATTAGTTAATTGACAACTTTATAAACTATGCTTACCACAAATGATTCATTTCACAATACGAAGAATATTTGTGGATTTCAGAAATATTCTGTGGAATGGCCATAGTTGTACTCAATGATCCAGAGGTTATTTATTCAGTTTCCTGTGATGTCTGTGTCAAGTATCTTTTTTCCTTTATTTGTTTTTTAGTCCCCTTGTTTTGGGAAACTTGTGGAATGTGACGGATCGGGATATTGATCGCTTCACCAAAGCCTTGCTGGAGTCCTGGTTGTCTGCTGAATCTGGAGCGTCCCTCCTGGATCATATCGGTCCAGCACGTCAGGCCACACAGCTGAAACACATCATAGGAGCTGCGCCTGTGGTCTACGGCTTACCAGTCCACCTGCAGTAGGACACAAAGGCTGAAACTCTTATAAAATCAGGATGTAAACATTCTATGCAGTACTCAGATTTTATTGTTTCAGCGCGCATGCTTGTAACTTGAAGTTAATTTCTTGTTTTTCAAGTTGTTTTAATTTTCAGGCTTAAAGTACTACTTTATCTTTATTTAAACTTAAATATTGAACCAGTGTTTCTATAATGTTGATGATTTTAAATGCCTTGTAATTTTTTGAAGTGTTTAAATGAGTTTTTAATATGTTGAATGAACAACAATTTGAATTAAA
Source organism: Dascyllus trimaculatus (assembly GCA_024666655.1). Lineage (NCBI taxonomy): Eukaryota > Metazoa > Chordata > Actinopteri > Pomacentridae > Dascyllus > Dascyllus trimaculatus. Next base: position 17,602,593 of record CM045450.1, read on the forward strand.
GTATTTTCACATACAATCTGTGTTTGTGCTGTGGGAATTAATTTGTAATTAATCACAATTATGCTGGGAGGTAGAGCCCAAAGCTCTAAATGTATTTATTATCTTGTGGGAACAAGAAATGGGTTATGAAATATAAACAAGTTATTGTCTCAGTTTATACTTTGGGCACAAGTAAGATTGAAATTATAGAGGTTGGAGATCTGTTGACTACATTAAAATGCTGCACCTGCAGGGCTTAAATAATAACATTTAATGCTCATAATTTTAAAATAATCATCACAGAACAACAATTACTCTTTGAGAAAACAGAAGAGTAATTGTCCTATGATAATTATTTTTAGGTTCTTCATAATATATGCATAAAATGTACATTTTAATGTTAGTTGGATTAAATTATATATGTCCTGACCTTCCATATGATATGAGCCTATGTCCAGCAGTCTGATTCAGACCTGTTACATTTCCATCAGCAGTGTAAATGCAGATTATTTATCCAAACCTCAAAGAGAGGATCAGTTAATTTGTTAGGAAGATCATTAGGAGAAACTTCCTTGTTTGTGTTTCACCTGCAGGCGGCGATGCTTCACACTAATAACCGTCCATCTCTATAACCCGGAACTAGCCGCCGTAAAGGTCGCTTAGCATCACGCTACCAACATGGCGGTGAACCTCACAGACCTCTCCCTTCCCCAATTAGAGGGGCTCAAAACCCAGTTAGACCAGGTAATATACACAACTTTACTACATATCTGCTATCAATGTGTTTTTATAAACTGACTGTATGCCAGCGAGGCTCTAGGTAACAGCGACAAGGTGTGTTAGCTAGCTAGCTAACTAGCACTAGTGAAGCTCACGGTACAGACGTTAGCTGCTCCAGCCACCGGGTGTGTCATGTTGTCGGCAACTCTCGACTGTATGAAGCAATGTTTCCTTTATTATGTGTATGTGTCTGACCTCAGCTGTTTTCTACACTTGTTTTTCAGGAGATTGAGTTCTTGACGTCTTCAATAGGTCAGCTCAAAGTGGTCCAAACCAAGTATGTTGAAGCTAAAGATAGTTTGAATGTCCTGAACAAAAACAATGAAGGTGCGTAAACAATGTTTTTTGTTCTTCACTTGCCATGTTAATAACATTGTCCTCTTTAAGATGTTGAAAGAGTGAAGTATGTTGCACTGAAAATAGGTATTTTTTTGCCAATCTGTAGTTTCTTTATTTTGATAGCATCTCTGAATCTGCAGGTTTAAAGTAGTTTATTTCTCATTTGATTGGGACGATACAGTGTAACGTATATTAATTACAGAACATGAACTGATAGGCCGGTTAGTTTAGAACTATTGCTCATTTTTCATTCTTGCTCCTTATTGGGTCCTTACACAAACAATAGAGTTTAAATAAACAACTTTCTTTCTCATAAAACCACAATACACTGTAAACAAGAAAGTGCAATGAAATACTCATAACTAAATACAATATTTTTGATGTGTAATTGAGAAAAATAACTCCAATCAGTTAAAAATGACCACAGCTCTATGATTTTCCCTTAACCGACCCTTAATTTTTGTTGTGAATGATTTTCTACATGTAAATAATTTGATTTCAGTTGGTGGTTTATACCAGAGTTGACAACTCTTTACAGAGAAAGTTGATTATCTAAATTGGGTTTTACAAATTTAGAGTTGCCATTCACTGTGCTCTCTAGCTGTTGAGTTGATATTTTTGTTACCATCTCCTTTCTCTCCTTTCATATACAGGAAAAGAATTGCTTGTGCCCCTTACCAGTTCTGTATCCTTTTTTGCAGTAGTACACGAAATATATTTTGCTGTGTTGTGTGATGTGCTTTAAATAAATGCGTCACTACATACACAGTCTGTACTTGTCCTTAACACTGCTCCTTCTCAGATGTATGTCCCTGGAACGTTAAATGATGTGGAGCATGTTTTAGTGGATGTGGGAACAGGATACTATGTTGAAAAGGTAAATGCATAAATGTATTGCATTTGAATGCCAGAAATGTACTATAAACTAAGAATTTATTTAAATGTGTTCATACCATGTAGGACATTCTCCTGTGTATTTTATATCTACTCTTGTATTTTTCTCCATAGAATGTGGAAGACTCAAAGGCTTTCTTCAAACGTAAAGTAGACTTTCTCACAAAGCAGATAGAGAAAATTCAGCCGGCCCTTCAAGAAAAGCATGCCATGAAACAAGGTAACCCTAGTTACATTTTTCACAAAAAACCTGCATTTCCTTCTTATTTTCTTCTTTATGTCATAATATTCTTTTAATTTAAAGCGATATATTTTAATTATTTTATCGTTCTACTCATCAATATACCACACATTCATTGTACCACATAATCAGTGACACAAAAAGGTTACAGCTTTGTCTCATACTTTGTGAGATAAACAGATGTTTTATGTATAGAGCAACATACACCGATCAGGCATAACATTATGACCAGCTGCCTAATATTATGTTGGTCCCCTTATGTGCTCAAAAATGCTCTGAACCATTGGACATGGACAAGAGGACCTCTCAGAGTGTCCTATGGGGTCTGGAACCAGGATGTTGGCAGTGGATCCTTTGGGTACTCTGGCTTGTGCAGTGGGGCCTCTGCCAACAAACATCCTGTTAATGCTTGATCAGAATGGGGTGTAGGAAGTTTTCCTGCAGGGGTAGGCCAGTGACATTTGGGATTTCTATTTGCATGAGCGAGTGTGCTTGTTCTGGGACATTGTTTATTTGGGTGTTTAAATCTCATCAACAAGGATGTTAAAATCCAAGATTTTCCATCAGAACACCACATAGTACCAATATGATCAATGTTATTCACTTCACCTGTCAGTGGTCATACTTTTGTGGCTGATCAGTGTATAAGCACATTGCATAATTATAAATAGAATGAATAAACCAGGGCAAAGTATGAGGAAATGTGAATGTTATGGTCTAAATGGCAACACAGAAGCATAAAGACCAGCTGTCAGACTTATTAGAGCATATTAATGTGATCAGTCAGACCTATGGTTACATGGGATGTTTGGATTAGACATACTGCATGTCAGATGGTCAGATAGTGATACATACAAACAGTTTATGAAATCTGAGAGAGGCATTGTACTAACCCTGTCAATGTCCTCCCGCAGAGATTGTTTGAAAGTGTATGCCTGGTTTTAAACAATGAAATCAGTTTTTTTTTTTCATACAGTGGTGTAGGTCAATGTTTGTTTATTGATGGAATCATAAACGCCAAAGTGTACAGAGGAATTTTGAATGCAAACTTTAAAAAAACAGAATATTTTGCCCAGGAGAAAATCAAAGTCTCTGAATGATCCTGACTTAAAACCTGGAGAGCACCTACAGCATGCCATGGGAAAAAAAATGTCCGCTCAACATACTGTAGTGTTGTTTAGCTGTAAACTTTGCTGGCTAAATTGTGTATTAATCTTTCTTACACTGTGTTCTTCTTGTAGCTGTGATCGAAGTAATGAACGTGAAGATCCAGCAGTTACAACAGAGCCAGCAAGCGTCACAGATGGTTGGACCCACTAAGGCCTAATGAGAACAACTGGTTGAGCTCTTCATGATTGGGGCATTTTTAAGTTTGTGCTGTTGTAGGACGAGAATCTGAAGTGCACGAACCCTGTTGCAAGTTTAGCTAAGCTATTGTCACAGTAAAGCAGTCATGTGTACCAATTTTAAATTAATTAAATTGGCTGTTCAGTTATGTTGATAAATAAAAGAGGTCACTGTGGATTTAAGGACGAGTGAAGTGTTTCATTGTTGTGTTTTCATTAATAGGATCCACTTAACTGTCAAACAATTGACAACTCAGTCCTCTTAAGTGCAACTTGCGCTCTCACACAGATGTTTTCATTAATTTTTTTATTTATCTGCGATGTTGTCCCGACACATCATCAGACTAACTTAGCTGTGGTTTAGAAGGAGTCCATCAAAACTGTAACTTGTGATGGTTTCCTGCACTCTGGTGAATTTTTATGCACCAATTTGAGTCTTTTCTTCTTCCGCTTATGGTGGAGATGTATGCCGTAGTAAAGAAAAAAACTAAAGGAATCAGGTGACAATTCTAAGTATAACATAATATAATGCAGTAAGGCTCATGAGTTCTATATTGCTTTCAAATATTCACAACTCCTGCACATCATCTTTTCTCATTTAATATCACGGATGAGTTCAGATGCATGTAGTACCTTTTCAACCAATGATAAATTAATTCATTTTAAATCATTTATAAACCCAGAGACTTTAATAGCTCATGTTCAACACTTTCTGCACATTCACAAAATGTTTGACATGCTGAAGAAGCCTTGTCAGAGGTATAGTTGCCTGTGAGAAAAATGATGGCATTTTTTTAAGGAAAATGCCCTTTGTTTCTTTTATGCTTTTCATTGTAACAATACAGTCCTTTACTTGGCCAGTTTTTATAGTGCTGCTTTCTAAAGAACATGCATGGTAATCTATTTAAAACTTCTATAGTACATAAAATGGCACGAGCTGTAGAAATCTGACCTTAAAATGAACTTAAACTCTCCTTGAACCCACATGTCCGCTGAAGGCTTAACTTAAACCTCTGAAACAGTGACCTCTACAGGACACAACTGGTCTACATTAACCTGCAGCTTCCAGTGATACACTCAGTGGGTTTAAGTGATCATGAACCTTTGACCTAGACAGCTCTCAGGTTAGAAGTGGACAAAGCTACACTGTAATTACATGAGGTCACCGAACCCCATGAAGTGAATAAATATCCACAGAATTTAGCTGATAGACCTGATTGGACTAAAGTGAAATCCCCTGTGTGGATTCACTACAGGCGTTTAAGAACTCTGAAGTGACGGCATAATGCAGAGTAGAGTCGAGACCCCTATAAACCTCAATTCCAGCAGAAACACACAGGTCTAATACATGTCAAAGTAGGTTCAATGCACAGTTATATTAGTGAAATCAAACCTCTGCATCTTTAACATTTCACTCCTTTTTTCTAACATGACTTTTTATTGGCATTTCGGCCCCATTCAATTTGCTTTTAATGGATTACATTGTTCATTGAAAAACCGACACAGCATTTGTGCAAGTGAGTATTTTTTGAGCCTTGAATGCTTCTGCTAAACAAACCCCTGTATCCTTCTCACTTTATTTTGTCAGTTCACTTCCAAACCTGATCATGTCCTGTTCACGCCCAGATGAGGAGTTGTGAGTCATCCTTTGCTTTGCAGTGTGCAGCTGATTCTCACTCAGTTTGTTGGTTGTCACATAGACCAACTAGGGTTTTTTTTTGCATCGAAATAAACTTTTATCACAACAGACATTTGGATATGACAGGTGTTAACTGCTAAAATCCACTTAGGTGAGCTAGTTGTAGCATCCTTGTGCTGGAATGCTGGTTCATGGTCATAGATTTTTTACTGCAATAGTCAAATTGGCTGCTGTGGAAACGTCTGTTAGAATCTAATGGCAGCTTTTGCAGGGAAGCACAGACTATATCCATGAAGTTGCCCTTTTATCTGAACCCAGCTGCTGTATCCTGTAGAGACCACTTTAAGAGTTTCAACTTAAATATTCAGCAGACAAATTTTAGGTGGAGTTAAAGTTCATTTCAAGGTCACATTACTACAGTTAACATCATTCTATTAACTGATTAAGTTTTTAATATGTTAACATGCATGTTCATTTAAAAGTCATCCGACAAACTAGCAATTTCAGTGGCTGCAAGATGGATTGTGGCGAGAAATGTGTAAAATACGGAAACAAACATAGGTGTAGATTTCCAGGAGGAAACAAAGGATTTACATGTAACAACAGCGTGTTTTTCTTACTTAAGAACAGAGGCTTTTTTAATCAAAAAAAATATTACGAGCTCAGACAACCACTAAATCTCTAGTGGAAATGGAATTAGATCCTTTGAACTAGATTATTTAATGCAGATAAAACCAAACACATTATCTTCACCAGAACCATAAGCATCGCTTACAAAAACCTCTCTACTATGAAATATTGAAAGAGTCAAGACTCCTAAATTGCTTCAGTTACAACGGAAAGTTAGTTTCTTTTACAGGAATAAATCATGTTTCCCAGTGCATTATAGAAAAACATTTATTGAGGCAACTTTTCAGCTCTAGATTATGGTGACATTTTATACCACAATGCATCGGTGGCTACTTTTAAACCCTTGGACACTGCTTTATTACTCTGCATTAAGATTTAGTACTGTTGATAATGACTATAATCATCACTGTGAGCTGTATGCTGACGTTGGGTGGCCTTTGCCCTCTGCATCGCCTAAATAGACAGTGTTTCATTCATTTATAAGGTCTTACTGTTTTTCTAACCTCCTTATGTTACCTCTTCACTATCTTTTAATGTGCGTCCCTCCCACAACACAGTCAACTGATTGGATTACACAGCAGATACCTGCAACCTGGACTAACCTGCAGAACAATGTAAAGCCGGGCTCATTTTTATCCTTTGGATAACTGAGGTTTAAAATTTATTCTTAATTTACTTTCATTTGCACTTATATTGGTTAATTTATTTGTATTTATTTGTGTTTAATGCTCAATTATTGCTATTTATTATTTACTAACTTTGCTTTTTCATATGTCTATTGTTATCCAAGTTTGATAACTAGTTAGATATTTTGTCCTTTAAAAAGTTGCTGTACAATATTAGTTTTTTCTACATGTACATGAATGTGTGCAAAATTTGTGTGTTCTACTCATTGAAGAGTCAGTGCAATATAGGTATTTTCTTATATATACTAGTGCATCTCAGAAAATGAGAACTTTGTGAAAATGTTTTTATATTTTCCATCAGTAATTCAAGAAAAAGTAATATGTTCAAGATTCATTACACATAATGTAAAAATATTTTTGCCTTTTTTGGTTGTTGTAATTTTGATGATTATGGCTTATAGCTTTGTGAATATAGAACATATGAAAATTTACCTTTATGATGATGATGGTGATTTTTCATGATTTTTTTTTTTTTTTTTTGCTGCACTAGTAGAATAATCCTCTGCAATACTGGTTTCCACATTCAGTTAAATCTGTGCAATATTTGAATTTCTCCTTATAGAAGAACCAGTAAAATATCAATAGTGCCTATGTATATTTCTTAAATTGTAAATCAGAGCTCCATATTTCAATGTATTCCAAGTTTAATTAAAAGTTGAGCGCAATAATATATTAAATTTTATTTTGTAATGTTAGCTGTGGCTGAATTTTATGTTTTTTTTGTTTTTTGCATTAATAAAATAAAAATAAAGACATTTCCACCATTATTTTTTGCAAAAAAAGAGGCACAAATTGGTGCATAAAAATTCAGTAGATTGCAGGAAATTAATTATTTTCTGCAGGAGGACACCCAGACACTCCCCACACTGAAACAAACCTACGCCCATGTTATGAGTGCTTCCCTCGGTCTCCTCCCCACAGAGGTCACAGAGTCGTTGCTACGCTGCCTCGCCGTTGCCGGGGAGGCGGAGGCGGAGTGCAGCCTGCTGGGACGGACCGTGGCACACCGAGGACGCAGCTGTCACACGCTAGCGCAAAACCGAGAAGCCGAGTATGATGAACTGAGCGGAGGAACAGATTTTTTTTTAATAAAATGGAAAACGCTTTCTGTTAAAAAAAAATAAAACACAGCGAAAAAGTCGTCAAAGTTAGAAGAACTCGAAGTTTGGAGCTCGTCCTGCCGTTGGAGATCGGAGCAGTTGCCGGGAGACGGTAGTTAAGCGGAGAAAGCGAGGACAGGCGAGTCGAAATAAGTGCGGTCGGTATTGTTTTAGGAGTTAAAGCCTTTGCAGGAGAATAAAACCAACAGGGATATTCAGTCACCGCAGCTGAGGAAGACATACAGCCGAGGAACATATCAGCATGGTGAGTGTTGGGCCTGGAAACGGGCACGCTAGCTAACATGCAACAACCTGTTTGCGTCCTTCCTCGGGTTACACACTCGCGCTATCATGAGTCCGTCTGCAACGCTGTGCTCTGCTGCTGTAGCAACTTTAAACTGTAATGTTAGCGTTACTTCCCCTAAACACGACTTTTATCCAACCATTCAGACAGTTATCAAGCTTACTGTCAATCTGTCAAAGACATTAGCTCAGGTTAGCAGAATAAAGTAGGGCCGGCTTTAACTGGTCTGCTAGTAAACACAAGCTAGTTAGCGTGGTGTCGCTAGTTAACATATGGCAACGCTACGGCGAAACAACCACGAGACTAATCTGCTGAAACGTCTTTAAGAACATGTTGAACCAGGGGGCAAATTGTAGCATCTCCTTCCGTCTTAAGTTGCTCTAAATGTACAATTTTGTCGGTACATTACACGTGTAGCAGCTCCGGCACGTGATTTGTGTTAAATGTTAGCTTTTACACAACTGTAGCTGAGTGGCTATCGAAGAGTTCCCGATAGAGGTCACGGCACTACGTTGTGGGGACGTTAACTTGAAAAGGACATCGATATAGGGATGGTTTAGTAACTTAATAGGTACAAACACTTAATTTAAAGAATTAGCTCTTTTAAAGTGAGTATAACGATAAAATAGCGTTGTCAAATCGACGCATGTTTGGAAATGCATGCGCACTCCGCCGCCATGTGCTCTGCCCGACCCTCAAAGTGAAGCTTCACTCTAAACCCCAGAAGTGCTGCTCAGTAACCACGTTTCGGCCAGCAGACAGGCTGTACTGAACGTTTTTGGGATTTGAGATTCGCGTACAGATTAGCAGCTAGTATGAATGACTGTTGTAACTCGTGGTTTTGCAATGGATGACAGGTCAAACTGCCTTGTTCGAGTCACGCTGCAGCTTAGAGGCGGACCTACGCCATGTACGGTTACATGTGACCGACTGAGAGGTGGGGTTGGACTGACAAGGAAACCAATGAAAACTCAGATGGTTTTACGTGTGTATGCCTGTGAGAGGCTGACGCCTTTGCAAACAGGGAAAGCTGGATTACGGGATCTCGGCAGAACTGACTCCAGTATTGGATTGACTATGGTATATTTAGCTCAGTCAGTTTTGAACGTTGAAGGTGCCTTAATGCTGCTGTTTTTGTGCAGAATTAGTCCTTGTTTCAAAGGGCTATTTAGAGTATTCGAGTGACTCAAGTTGAATTATCTGGTTTTAACCTTGGCAAATGAAAAGCATACACAAAACGTGGCTTTTGACTTGTGCGTTTCAAAACTATTCTAGTTAATACACCACTTGGCATTTGATAATTTATATTTTTAAGGTTCCTTCAGTCTAACTCTCCAAGTCCTGCCTTCACTTTTGGAAACTATGAACAAGTTTGAATACCAGTTTCTTCTCATGACTTAAATTATGCGTGTCATGTTCATCAAAACACTTTTTACCTGCTGTAACTGCGCTGTTGATTGCTAGTAACATACTAGATAGGATAAAGTGTGTACCCAAAAACATTTTCTATAACTCACAGTATTTTCTGATAATCATGCAGGTTACCACAAAAGGAGCAGGTCTAAACCCGAATGCCAAAGTGTGGCAAGAGATCCCTGCCCAGCAGAGTGACATTCCCGGGGGAACAGAGGATTCTTCTTGGCTGCAGGCCTACCCACCTTCTGCTGAGATGACTGCAGGTAAGATCTCTTTAAAAATGGAGAGAGGCAATGTGTGACTCATATAGATATCTGTTATATATACTGAACTTTACCAAGATAATTACAGATTGACACTGGATATAGGGAAGTTGTTTTACCTCTTGGACTCGGGGTTAAGCAGTAAATGCAGAGAATGACAAAGCTTGTTTAGTGCATGATGTCGTTCTTTAAGCATGACAGTTATTTCACAATCATTTTGCCACTGCTTGCTTTCTCTGCCTTAGGTTACTCAGATGTTACCTCTTCAGGAGGTAAAGGATATGACACTGAGTGTCTGGACAGCACTGCTGACTATGCCCCTGTACCCTCTGGCATTGTGAATGACACTGACCAGTCTGACTTGGGCTATTTAGTCTTTGACCCACAGTGCAAATCAACCACAGACAGTGATGTGTCTATGGAACAACCAGTGACTGAGGAGAGTTTGAGAGAGACTTTAAAGAAGCGCCTCGAGTTCTGCTTTTCTAGGTGAGTGGTGTAACAATGTGCAAAGTCTTTTTTTTTGATACTGGTGTTTTTTCCTGTGTTTTGTTCAGAAACTAAACTCATTTTTTAAAACAAGTTTTTGGATGTATTTTGTGACACTGACACTGACCCTTTTGTGGATTATTGCCCTAGTTGAAGCATGTGTATTTGTGAATTCATCTACAAGAACAACAGTAGAAGCTAAAACCTGAATTTACTTGATATATTTCATAATTGCAAAGAACCAGGCATTTTCTCAATTGAGGCACTTAATGCAACAATGCATTATTACACTTAATACAGTTGTTAACTACTTTTCACAGATAAAGCATAGAGAGATTGATGTATTTTATTAAGCCCCGTTTTCCATAAGAGTTAATACTATAAGATGGATGGAGAAGATGTCTTGAAAAATATTCTTTTAACATTGCGTCAAGTCAAATGTATAGAGCAAAGACATTTTAAGCAGTGCTTTCAGTTCAGTGTTTGGGTTGTTTACAGAGAGAACCTATCTAAGGACCTGTACCTGATATCTCAGATGGACAGTGATCAGTTTGTTCCTATCTGGACTATTGCTTGCATGGAGGACATCAAAGCTCTTACCACTGACATGGATCTTATTCTGGACGTACTGCGAGGTACCAGTGCTGCTCTTCTCTCACTATTTGTGATAAATGCTTGCAGATGAACTGATGCTATAGTGTAAACAGAATGCACTTTTTTTGTAATGTTTTCATCATAATACTTTTTATAACATAGATGAAATGTTCAGATTCCCTGCCCCAAGTGAATAAGTGAAACCTTTACAAACAGCATTAGAAATTAAAATGCTGTTATGAGCATCATCTAGTAAACTATTCACAACATAGGAGATGGTGCCAGGATCCACCAGTCACTGGTGATAAATGAATGTGGTGGGTCACTGTTAAGATCCCGACAACATGATGTCGTCACCAGTGTGTTTCTACTGATGTGCTTTTTATTGACCATTGTGTCTGAAGGGTCAAAGAGGGGGAGCACATAGTTGCCTGTGTATGCTGTCCTTTTTTTTAAAAAAACAGTTCAACACAAAGGAAGCCCTAATATTAATACAATACATAATACTTTGATTTAAGATTACATAAAATGGTCTCTGACAACTTAGTTGTAAAAATGTATAATTCCAAAACAGAATGATGGCTCAAAAGTAACATTTTTTGCACTGATCTGTCCGGTCTTTCCATGTGTGATATTTTGCAAAAATCTAATTTGAAACCTGCACAAACTTTAGAAATGCTTGGACATTTTAAGAAATGGTTAAAAATCACACAATTGGGGTGTCATTTCGTCCTCTTAAAATGTTGCAAAATCACCTACAGAATCCATTGGAAAGAGATTTTTGCTTGTACTTCATCCGATTCAAAATGTATTGGTGAAAACATACAGATACCAGTTAATGTAGTTTTTAGTGCCTGAATTGTATTGTGGGTAACCTTTGACTTGACAGACAAATAATAGTATATGACAAAAATGAGGATTTCAACAGGGTTCCAGTACATGTGTAGTGTGTGTGTGTGTGTGTGTGTGTAAACTACATTTATAATAAACTACATATATGTGTAAACTCTATATATATATAGTTTTCCTTTGGTTATGTTTTTTTCCTTTTCCACCCTATATTGACAACCTATGTTTTCCAATTGTTTGTTACAGCCTCTCCCATGGTGCAAGTTGATGAAACCGGTGAGAAGGTTCGACCAAACCACAGTCGCTGCATCATTATTCTCAGAGAAGTACCAGAGACTACCCCAGTTGAGGTAAAGGCAACTCTTACTGCAGACAGATCAATATTCCTAGCAACATTCACTCATCTCACTGTACAGTAAATGTTTCACACATGGTGCTGTAACATTATTGCGCTTGCTCACACCATGATAAATGCTACTGACCAGTCAGTTGTAGTTCATATTTAGATAAATTTTACCTATTGTAATGGTTATACAGTTTTTCATTGACTGTTTATTGTCACTGAGCCTGCTGGATGACTCAAGAGGGAGATATTTGTAGGTTCTGTGTAAAATGAATAATATGTTTCTTTCTTTCCTTTCCATAGGAAGTAGAAGCTCTGTTTAAGAGTGAAAACTGTCCCAAAGTGTTAAGTGCTGAGTTTGCACACAACAGCAACTGGTACATCACATTTCAGTCAGATATGGATGCATTGCAGGTATGTGCTCCTATTAATAACTACATGGCCATTGAGCTGCATTGACCAACTGACTGTATAGTCCTAACCTTAGACAATAGTTACTATACACTTAACATATTTGGTTAAATACTTCATCTTAGTATGCCATTGATGGTAATTTGTTTACTTTCTGTTTACATTGCACATTTACTGTATAACTTGTTATTGGTTGTGGCTATCATTTGCATCCATTAAATTTTCTTTTAAACCAAAGACAACTTAAATGACATTGGTATTTAGTACTACATTTTGAAGTTGCTAACTCTTGAATATTATGGTCTGTTAACCTTGTTGAATGCTATATTGTAGGTATTGTCACTATTAATAAAACTACAACTTAATTAGGCAAAGTGAAAATGGAGCAATGTGAAATTTTCTTCTTTTTTCTTGGCCTCAGGCTTACAGATACCTAAGAGAGGAAGTGAAAATGTTCCAGGGAAAACCGATCATGGTGCGTAATCTTTCTGGATCACTTCTTATTATTGGTTATAAACTAGGCTGTAGTATGGAGTCTGCCAAGCTTGTGTTACACCAGACTATGTGTGCTGTCAGCTGTTGTCACTACTCTCCAGGTTATGCTGTTTGGCTAAGCCTTAGCCTCAGGCGTGACCTTGGGATTTGTGTGTACATAGACTTGATAAGCAAGGAGGAAATCTAGTGGTCTCTGCTCTAGTGTTTGATAAAACTGTTGTTGGTATCTCTAGACAGTTTGATTGCCCTTCTTATCACACTGTGACATTTACCTTTTGGATTTTGTGTATTTTATTAATCTCTTTTCAGTTGGACTTTGATTTGACATTGTGTGCCCTGATTTTTTTGTCATGATTAAACAAATAACACTGTGACTTATCAGTGGTTCTGTCTAAACCCCAGTGATGATCAGTATCGCGCTTGGAAGGACCCATATGCACTGTGGCTAGCTAGGAGGAAACTTTTAGTAGCTCTCTGTAAATCTGTATCTCTGCTTCTATGCTATATCTCTACTCTCCCTTATCCTCCTTTACTCTCCCCCCTTCCCTCTGTTACTCCCCATCCCTTTCCTTTCATTCCCCTAGTCGGTGCAGTGTTTTATGGCCTAATGACCGTGAGATTATGAGATCTGAGGGGACTAAAGGAAGATAGAGCTGCATTTCTATTCACAGACACAGTGAAAGTGTTGCATCTTTTCTCAAAGCAAATACACCTAATTGTCTTCTGTTATTTTTCCTCAAGGCTCGCATTAAGGCCATAAATACATTCTTTGGAAAGAATGGCTTCCGCAGCGTGGATTCAGGTGTTTTCAGTCAGCATACCCAACCACAGACCCAGTATGGCTCTTCAGTCTATATGCAGCAGGTGTACAGCCCTCAGCAGCAGTACCCGGTTTATCCAGTGGTGTCTCCTTCCTGGAACCCTTCAGTCATGCCTTACTTTGAAACACCACTGGTGAGAATCTGAACATCCTATTCAGACTGTCTCTGAAAACATCGTAAAAGAACATTTAGGTTTTCTTCTGTCAAAATTAATATGATTCATGGAGGTCATACTGTTAGTATGACATTACCTTACAGATGTATTGTTCAGAGATATGCATTTTGAGGGTGGATTATCTAACTGAATTTCTTTTTGTCACTGTCTAATCTAGGCGCCTTTTCCTAATAGTGGATTCATGAATGGTTACAGCAGCCTTGGGAACTACAAAGCAAACACAACCTTGATCAATGCCCATCGTCCCATTAACAGAAACCGGTAGGTGCAAGTTATGACATAATAAACCTGTCATTCCCAGTCGTGCTGTCCAATCTTGAAATAAGTTTTTGTTAGTAACAAAGGGAACAGTCAGTTTATTCTGGTGTGTGATGTCATTTACATAATACGCTGAACAAGTGCTGCTAAACTGTCTCACTTTTGCATCGTCACACGTTTTTATACCTGCCTTCATAACATGTTCAACCTCTCTTTGTTAGTTATTTGATTATACTTACAACGCTATCAAAATGTAATTTTAGCGGAGTAGAGCTGGCTTTCATTTGTAAATGTTCTGTGTCCTTGTGTCTCCATAGAAACCATATAAAAGGTCACCCTAGGCCTGGAGATTTGCCCACTTCTACTTTGGCTCCGGGGTCCCTGATGGACGGCATATCTGGTCCTTTGAGTCCCCAGGCCCTCCAAACACCAGGGACACCCACCACACCACAGTCAGTCTCTCCTGCCTACAGCCTTAAAGACAATTCTCCAATGGCCACTATTCCCAGTGGAGATCTGAACGGGGCTGTACGAGGAAGGTGAGTTAATATTATTCTACCTATGAACGCCATAGAGATGGTTTCGAACCAAAATTTTACAGGTTAATGCACAATGAGGGTGGTGTCTGTGTTGCTGGTACTTTCACAGTCTATTGTCTGGACTTTGCATTGTTAGTAGATTTGGGTTAGAGGTCAAACATGTTTTTGTGCAGTTCAGGAGAAATGCAAGCCATTTACTTCTTTGTGTGTTTATATAAATGTAAGATTTCATATGTAAAGCTTAATCTAAATGTGTCTTTTTTTGTAGGAGAAGCACCCATAGAAGCATGAGGAGAAAAAGAGAAGATGAGCATACCACGGTCAGCATATTTGTTCAGTTTGCCAACAATATATCTATTTTTTTTAAAACTGTTAGCACAGTGTTTTTATAGCAATCTTTTATCAAGTTTGACTTTTTTTTTTGCTTAAATGAAAACTGCAGAAACCTGTGATGGAAGCCAAGGCACCACCTCCAAAGTTTGACTTGGCAGCTTCCAATTTCCCTCCCTTGCCGGGATCTGTAGTCAGCACGCAGGAAGAAACTGTGACAGAGATGCGCCTCTCTGATGTTGTGCGTGGACTAAAGGTGACAGCCAAGGTGAATGTATTACCCTCTTTGTTGCTTTTTACTCTTTAAGTTAAAATTTAAGTTACAAAATATAAATGCACATCATACTTTAACTTCTTATTTATTTTAGTCTGTGAGCCAAGAGGTTAACTTGACCCAAAACACAAACATCTCAGAAGGTCCAGTGAGCAAACCTGACTCTGTCACCACGGCTGCTAAATCTGCTGCTGCTGTGGTGCCACAATCCGAACTCCAGCCAATCTCAAGGTAACGTTCAAATCAAGCTAATAAAATGTGAAGGCATAACAAATGCATAGTATACACAGTAAGTGTCTTATCTCTTTCTTTTTATTCAGTGCTTCTCCTCCAGCGAAGAAAAAGGATCAAACGGAAGTTCCTATTTCAGAGGAAAAAACCTCCTTACCCACACAAGTTCTCTCTACAACAGCATCAGAACCTGCGCCGTCCACCTGCAGCCAGCCTGTTCCTGCAGAAGCACCCTCATCATCTCCCCCAAGTCCAATATCAGAACCGGTACGACATGCTTTCCCAAATGTGGAGTACCACAGTAGCTCATTATAACATCAGTTCTTATCCTCCTATTAATTCAGATGTCAGTTCAGGAACCCTTTAGTTGGCATTATGAATTTTAGCAAACTGCATGGACCCACAAAAGTATTTGTATTAAACTTAAACAAAATTGAAAGAATATTGCTCAGAAAATCTTTCTTACTATCACAGATGCATTGCCTTTAGGTTAAAAAAGATATTCTGAACAGTTTATAACTTGCTCCTCTATCACAATTTCAACTGTAGTAGTGGCTAATGCCAGGTCACATGCATAAAAACATAACCAACTTCTCTGCCATTCATTTTTCTGGTCAATTCAATGGAGTAATTGTCAAAAGATATTTTGTCTCATATTGTCTTCAAATGGGAATAATCTGTCATATGAGCAATTTTTGTTTCTTGAGACATTTTTTTACATCTCGGTTTTTAAATTCAACCCCATTAATCTCTAACCAGGGACAAAGAAAGCTCAGCTATGCGGAGGTGTGCCAGAGGCTGGCCAAGGAACCACCACCTGCACCAGTGCCCTCTCCCTCTCCCTCCCCTCCCGCCTCGTCTGCCAGCCAACCCCTGCAAGAGCTCAAGGTCAACAGGGTAGAGGAGCCTCGGCCCAACTCAAGACAAACTCCAGACAAACCTGGAGATAAAAGGCCTCCTCGGCAACCATTACGCCCCTTCCGAGGGACACCCGGCCAAGGCAGAATTGGAGGTTCAGGGCTGAAGAATCGGGAACATCAGAGGGGCCTGAATACCGGCAAAAGATTTTCCCCACAGCGGGGAGCCAGACGCAGTGGCAAGGAACAGAACATTCCTCCAAGTTCACCAAAATAGCTTGGGAAAAAAAGAACCCTTTTAAACATCAACTAAAATACAAATATGAACTCTGTAAATATATAACATATGTAAATAGACAGACAAATATATTTAATTTGACAGAATTTGTCAAAGAATCAACATTGTTAAGACCTGAAATTACTTGGATAGGCTGTAAATATGTATTCCTTTCAGGAAAATGCTTGGTCTGCAGACAGAAGTACAAACTTTAGGGTGATAAAATATACCTAGCTTAAAGTAATATCACCATGATTTTAAGAGTAGCCCCCATAAACGGGCTAAATCTATAGTGTATTTATAATTGTCAGTGTATGAGCAAGCAGGGTTTGGTATTGCTTTGTTGTTTTTTTAAAAATGTGAGTAATTTAGTAAACTTTACCAATATCAGAATTGACAAAAGGGCACATATGATATTTTTCTCAGTGGTTGTTTGCATGTAATCCATCTTTATCTTTTCATCAAAGTTGTTATGCATTGAAGTCAATGATATGAATATTTATGAAGTGGATCATGTTGAATCCATGGCAGAACTAGAATAGAATAGAAATACTTTATTACTCCCTGAGGGGAAATTCAGTCATAACAGAAGAAAGAGTAAAGTTACTACCATCATAAATAAGCAAAAGAATGCAGTAAGTAAAAATAAGCAATGAGAAACATATAAAATGCAAAATGCACAATAAGTGTAAGTCTATAGAAACCTTTGGAAGGTTAGAAAGCAGCAATGTTGGAAGAACTGCTCTTGATTTTGGAATCTTGCTCTATGCGAGTGTATACTTGGAAAAATGAGGTAATTTACCTATATTCCCTATTTGGTGTTAGTTGTATTTGGCAGTAACTGTCTTTGTAATGCAAATATTGTATCACTACTGCTAACATTTGAAAAGTGTCCTGAAGTATAACTAGTGAATCTGCTTGTGTCATTTTTGCATTATTGACTCTGGTGATGGAGCATGACTCATTGGCCAAATAGCAGACTATTGCTGAGGGTTATTCCAAGTAAGCAGGAGCAGAAAGACTGCCTCCATGTTTTCAGGTCTCAGTAATGTTGGTGCCTGTCTCACAAAGCAAGGTTAATGGGTTAGTCTGCTGACCGTCTCACAAAACTCATTTTTTAGCTGAGACTAATTAAGTGATCCTATTGAACATGGTAACCTGTGGTAACAGTGAATCTATTCAGGGGTACATCAGTTTGGAGGATTCCCACTAGTCATTGTGACACAGGATATGGATAGTTCTGCACTTCTAGTTTTGATCATGTTTTTAGAGCCAAACAGCTTATCTTGAGAATCAGAACTACAAGTGTCTATAATGCCAAAACATAATGGATGATCTGAGGGACAGAGAGCAGGAAAAGTGATTTTTCTTCTCAGTAGAATGTTTTCACAGCTTGATTGATATAGCAACTTCAAAGTTGGCTAGTTTCCTCAATTAATATGGTGAAAGTGATTGTAGTTTGGCAAACTTGACTTTATAAATGTATATACTGTATGTAGCACAGCTAATGTGTACATATTGGTAATTATAGTTTTGATCAGGTTTGTCCTTATACATGTTCTTATGTATGTCTCTACAGCAGTAGGTAACATCTTTTCATTTTCTGTCAGTTATTTTTCTCACTTTATGGTGTTCGGTGTTTTGTAATATTTGTAAATTGGTAGACTGATCTGAGAAAAGATGTTTGGTTATTAACTATAGAGCTAGATATGGATCTGTACTGCGACTTGAGGCTCAGCAATGAGCACAACATACTTGTAGTGATATTCACCATCCTTTTGATCTTAAGACTTTTAATCATTACAGAATTTAGGCATGTAAATAGATGAGTCTATTTCATTTGACAGAGTTTGTCAAAGAATCTCTTAATGTTGTTGAGAACCTGAATTTGTTTGGAAAGACTTTTAGTAGAATTTTCTTGTAGCAAAATACAAATAATATGTGGACAGAACTGCATACTTTGGGGGTGGTAAAACACGTTTTTATTTCATTTCTGTAACTTGAGGTGTTGCTAATGAGCAAAATGTAAGTAAAGATAATCATTTTCTTAGCAGGATAAAACTTTTTACCTTTAAATAGGTGTTTTGAGTCATCTGCTAGTAGGGAGTTACTGCAGTGTACAGTATTTTCTGTCTTGTAACCAGTAAATTTTGACAGTGTAGACTATGTGCAAAAGAGAAAGATATTGCTTCTGCTTCAGACTGCACGGAATGATTATCTCAGCCCAAAACTCCAGTGCCTTAACAGTGTTTAATTTAAGTAAAAAGGTTTTGAGTTTTGAGCACATAAATTGGCAACATTGAAGGCCAATATCATTTTCGGACACTTGGGGACACCACATCTTGTCCAATGTAAATCTGAGTTTATTGTAGGCACAGCTGGAGCTGGTGTGTTTGTTCATTACACATCTATCATACATTTTATGTTGTTGGCTTTCCAATGCATGTTAAATCTGGTTTTAGAATCCTGTTCATAACTCACAATCAAATATAAGATTGCAATTTTTATCAACCGAGTACACACTGGTTTATCAAGTGAATATTTTATTAATGAGCCTGATGTATTAAAATAAAGATATATTTTTAAACAGTTACGTCTTGGACTTTGTATGTTTACATAACATGTTATTTTATCTTTTGCAACAGCTTTTTACATTTAACTGGTGACAATAAGACATTTAAAATTTGTGACTTTATTTTATTCTCTTTAAACATGACATAATGTCAATTATCTACCACACAGAACTAGAAAGGATTTGTTAACGGATATTTAAATGACATCTGCCAAGTTAACATCCGGAAATAACCTTAAACATTATGTAACTGCTATTGGCACATTTGGATTACAATTTTCAGTGACTGTGTTCAGAAAATTTACCTGGTGGGTGACACTAACATAACGGAGCAGTATTTGCATAGAGTTGGCACGTATTAAAAGTCAGGGGATATATATAAAGGTTCAGACAATATAAATGGATTCAGTGTTATGTTTACGTTTTCCCTCAGATCAACCTTATTACGTAATACAGTACCAAGTTGCAGTTCTCGCGATGTTTCACTAATGGAAGTGTCAGAGTGTCAACAACAGCCAGGCAGCAGCACAGCAGCGCTGTCCGGAGCAGGGAGGGGGGAGTGCAGAGGCAGTGTAAACGTCGGGTGAGTTTCAGCTTGTTTCTGACCAACTAATGTTAATTTTAATGCTCTATGAAGTATATTGCCAATGCCCCTGAAGCATGCGACGTCCTCATGCGATCGTTGCTCAGTTTCTGAACACGGCTCTCTTTAGCATTAGCATGCTAACGCTAGCTACTAACTTGGCGGACCTGCATAAACTCACAGCTAACGAAGCTTCGATTAGCAGTTAGCATGAGCTAGCTGTGGTGTGACTGTCAGCTACACTAAAATAACGGCTTTGCGATACGTGTCTGGTCGGTCGTTATTTGTAATTAGTTTCCACGATATAAGCTTCCACGTTCGTTACAATGACATGTCTGTTAGGTTTTGGAAACAAAATGTTTTGGTGAGGTTAGCGGTAAGGATAAGCTACCTTGAGGCCCATCTCTCATAAAGTCAAAGCTAGCCAAATAAGTGGTACTTTAGATTAACCTGTCCACAGTCTGTAACCTTAGACATTTAGCTAGCTGCATAGCCGAACGACCTCGACAGTGATAGCAGCTAACGCCAATCTCTTGATGACACTGTAGGGTAGCATGGATAGTAGCCTGCTCTGCTGCCTCATCGTTAAACGTTAGTCTTCGATTATCCCCGACCGAGTCCAACGCAAATGCTCCAAACAGGCCGGCAGTCTTCGGCCTGTGTCCATCCTAACCTCTTGTTTGTATGACCACGTTACCAGGCTTTTGATGACAGGTGCGCACATGGAATTAATGGCGCTAACACAGATTGCAGTTCTCAACAGGTGTATGGTATTCTTGATATGCAGACAGATGCTGCAGGTTGTTACAAGTGAAAACGCAGACTAACGTACCCAAATAATAGACTGTATCATCTGGGTATTTTAAGGCCAGCTAACTGCTTCTGAATATTCGTCAATAATCTAACACTGGTATAAATAAATAGAGGAGTGACACAATTGAAATATTCAGTACTATTCGATCATTGACAGTGTATCTGTAGAAACGTGAGCATCAATTCTGTGATTGCCTCCTGCATTAATCAATAAAACAGGTAACAATTTGTCTGTTTCTTGCTCCCTTTTGCAGAACATTTTTCTGAGATGGGGGATGATCGACCCTTTGTATGCACTGCCCCTGGATGTGGGCAGGTATGATTTTTCGCTGCATATCTGGCTAACACTTTCTTTCAAGCTCTTTTCAGAGAAATGTAGAACTGATGCCTACCTTAATCTTATCATTACATGAGCTTTCTACAGTTTAGCTAAATTTTCAGTTAAGGTGCTGCACAATGTAGACGATGATCAAGCACAAGTAACTCTGCTTTTTTGAATGTATCATCTGAACAGAAAGCAGTTACTATTATTCATCTCACATCACCTATAAATATGCTCTTCTGATTAGTTGTCTTGTTTCAGCTGCATAGTAAACACACTGATGCTAAGTTTTATGTATTTTATGTTAATACTAGAGAAATATATTTTCCTTACCGACTTTGTTTTCTCTTGCAGAGATTCACAAATGAAGACCACCTGTCAGTACACAAACACAAGCATGAAATGACATTAAAATTTGGTCCTGCCAGAACAGACTCAGTTATCATTGCAGGTAATGGCAGAATCATTTTTTAGTGTTTGTTAGATGAGGCTGAATTGAGGAGAAATAAAGCTGTCAATGCTCTGAGGATCTGTTTTTATGTGCTATTGTGTGTCTGTTTGGAATGAGATATTTCTGTCCTCATAATGCCGTTGACTAATGTAATATATGCTGTTTTTTTTGGCAGACCAGACTCCCACACCCACACGTTTCCTGAAGAACTGTGAGGAGGTTGGTTTATTCAATGAGCTGGCCAGCTCCTTTGAACACGAGTTTTGCAAAGCACAGGAAGACGAGCAAAGGACAAAACACCCGGTGAGAAAAAGGGATGAATGTTGAATGAGTGACTTGCTGGTTGTTACATAAAATGATGTCAGAATTAGACATTTTGTTGTTTTTAGATGATCTTAAAGCCCTCATCTTCTCATCTATGTTTTTGGTCTTTAAGGCTGCACCATTACAAACACCTTCTGAAGTGAAAGATGAGGATGAGGGTCCTTTACAAGTTGATTCTTCCCCTCCTGAAAGTCCCGACTCCTCGTCCAGCATGTCAGACAACAGCAGAGACTCGAGGGGGAGAGGCAAGGTACAATGCATTGCCACAAACTTTGTGGTCAGCAAACTGCTACAGATGTAGTTTTTAGGAAGGGAGACAAAATTTATTTGTGAGTGGAAAACACAGTGTTTTGTTGTTTTATTTGTTAACAGGAGATTCTCACAAAGCCTGTGGCAAGCTCTGCTCCCACTCCAACTATTGTGCGTCCCGGTTCTCTTCCCCTTCACCTGAGCAATGACTCCCTACACCCGACTCTTCCATCTCCAACTTCTGTCATCACACAAGCTCCGCCCTCCAACAGACAGCTTAGGTAAGCTACATGTTGTTCCTGTTGTTTAGTTTTCTTGATGTTTGCTGGTCTATTTGCAAAACGTCTTCAAAGTCAAGTAATACCTCGGAAAATGTACAAAAAATATGTCATACTAGTGATCAAAGTTGGGACAGCTTTATGGTTATATAGTTGGTAAGAAAATGTTGTTCTAATTGAGAGGAAAGATCAGTCTTCTGTATGTAGAAAAACTTGGTGGCCTTTGTCAAACCATAAATTACATTGTCAAAGTTCTACATCTGGGTTTTTTCTGAAGATAAAAATGAAATGACTACTATTACAGGACTGTCAGAAATGGATATGCACACATGTCCAGGCAGATTAATTGAGTTTTGTCTACCTTTCAAGAAGAACAAAGTTAAGGTCTGATTTCTATGTCATTCTCTTCCTCCTGGTCTAAACACGTTGGTGAGACAGGTGTAGGTGGAGGCTAAGTCAGACCTACCTTTGAGAGACGATATCAAGTCCCACTCAAAATGATAGCTTATATACCTATGTTGCCATGGAAATTGACCTTAAAAGGCTAGGAGAGTTCATTGGAAAAGTAAAATACTTTGCTAACCCGATCCTCAATCTTTACTTTGTCAGTGGAAACACAATGGAGGAGCATCCATTTACAATTGTCTGATCTTGTCAACAGCTCCCCCACAAGCGCATATCCACTGGTGAGGCACCTTCCTAATGGGCAGACAGTCCCCCTCCTGCCCAGTCCTGTGCAGATAACCTCAGTTATATCTGTAAGTCATTTTTAAAACTTGGGAAAGAATATATAACAAATGGAATGGTCATTTATAATCTCTTGGCTGTTTCGCTCTCTGTATCTTTATTTGTTGCCACATGCAGCTTGCAAGGCCAGTCAACACAGTGCCTAACATCCCTGGGATTCCAGGCCCCCCTGTTGGCGGGGCAAGCAGTGGTTCATCCTCCCCGTCTGGGTACAGTCTTCACTCTGAGACCAAGATGGTGAGATCATCAGTCGTACTGACATCATTTTGTAGGCTGCAGGCTGTGAAAATAATGTGTCCATTTATACAAACTCACTTACTAACATTACCAAACTGCTACACTTAAAGGTTCCGTGTGTAGGATTTTCTTCACTCATTCCTTTGACCTTTATATATACACAAGGTTATTGAGGGATGATCGTCTTTTTAAATCAAATCAAATTATAAAAACAAAGGGGACAGAAAGGAAAATAACAGCAAAGAGATATTCGAATAGAAAAAAGGTATTCCCAGTGTGTAAAATAAAAACATTAAAATTTCATTTTTTTGGGAAAATTGTTTGTTAGATAAAATAATTGACTGAAATTAAAATACATTAATATGAGAAATCCTCAAACTTGCAAATGCAGTAAGCATTCAATAAATAAATAAAGTAATGGAAATGTAAAATGATAAACATATTTTGTTAAACAATTACAAGTACAGCTTGTGAGATTTAAAATCAAATTTCTAAAATATCCAAAAGATTTAAGTGTATTAATTTTTAGGAGTGCAGTATTTTGTTCCGCAAAGTTATAATTAACTGCATTTTTTTTCCAAGTTCAAATCTAACTCAGAAGAGCATTTAGCAATAATAAAATATAATGTTCATAATTATGTTTTCACTAGTATATAAATTACCTGAAAAGAATCACTGTGTTTTTGTTTCCTTAAAATAAGCCCTTTACATCTACATAGTGCGCCCTCCTCTACATAGTCCACCATGTTCCACTGCAGTGTTCCTGCAGTAGTCCAGAACGGAAAAACATAACTCCCTTATACTCATGTCTCAGTTTGTACATCCTCAGTTTCTTTCTTCCTCGTGTCTTAGTCCCTCCAACAAGAGAAACAAGCAGAGGAGGCAGAGAAGGGAAACAAGAAGAGAGGAGTCTAGACAACAGGCATTTAACAAAATGAGACATTCTTGTCTTGGAGCTGTCGTTTCAGAGCAGCGTCAGCTAAATATGACGTGTGGCACAGCTGCATCATCTGTCCATTGTTTTATTAAAGCCTTCTGCAGAACAGTATATACTGACTTATGATTAGTTTACAGTGTGGCATGATGTGATACGAATGTACACATCTCATTAATTTTTCTCATTTTTAATTAACAGGCACACATGCGTCATGAAGTATAAAATAGATGATTATATATAATATGCACAGATTTGTTCTTCCTGCTCATGGCACAGTTTGTGTATAACAGCTGTGTGTTACGCCTCTTTTATATGTAACAGGTGACAAAAAGACTTCTGAAAAGAATACATCAGGGATACACCTATGTATCTAATAGCTCCTCCGGCAAGCCTTCTTTTATGGCAAACATATTCAGTGGGTTGCAGTCTGCAACCTCACTGTTGGATTTGAGTAAATCACACTGGACCTTCACATTGTGTTTTATTACATGTGGGGAATGTTGCAGACACCCAATTTTTGACAGTTCTATTTGTTAGCGTTACATTAAATGACCTACATGGAGTTTCATCTGTGTGTCTTTGTAGCGGCTGAAGGCAGCTCTAACCCATCAGGGCCCTGGAGCACAAGATGGAGCTGGTGGGGGGTCAGGATCCAACCCTGCTGTCCCCCAGCGGCAGGAACAGAGCCAGCAACCCACGCAAAACTCTGACGCACCATCACCTGCCCAACCACAGGTACAGTAAACCACATAAGCTTGTATAGAGATCCTACCTGTGATCAGAGTGCAATGGAAAGAACATATTTGACATGAATGTATACAAGCCTTTATGCAGCATGGCTTTGCCGCACTAAAAATATACACTTGGATCAATCATGTATACAAAAGAAGTTATTGTGTACACTAAATGAAATGAAGTCAAACATGAGCATTGCATTCAGTGTTAGTCTAGATGTTGTAGTTGAACAGTTAGTGCAGGAAATTATCTAATTTCCTGCACTAACTGTTGCTAAAGATTTATGGATCTTTAACATCACAATAAATGTGATAAGTGAAATATATAGTTGTTCTATGTTCAAGAAGCAAGCATTTCAACCCCTACAGTGGGATCGCATTTGTGTCTTCAATTAGCCCACTTTTACCTCCTCCTCATTCTCTAGGTATCCCCTGCTCAGCCCACAGGGGGCCGCCGGCGGCGAGCGTCAGAGATGGACCCTGACGAGAGGAGGCAGCGTTTTCTGGAAAGAAACCGGGCGGCCGCCTCACGCTGCAGACAAAAACGAAAGCTGTGGGTTAACTCTTTGGAGAAGAAGGCCGAGGATCTGGCAAGCATGAACGTCTCCCTGACGGTGAGTCTCCTCCGGGGTGTGTAGAAACCACAGATTGTTTCCTTGATAATACAACAAGAAGGGGCATGTGCCGAATAACTTGTGCCGTCTGTTTTGTGTTGCCATCAGAATGAAGTATCCCTACTGAGGAATGAGGTGGCACAGCTGAAGCAGCTCCTCCTGGCTCACAAAGACTGTCCTGTCACTGTTATGCAGAAGAAGGCAGCTTTCTTAGGTAACCATTTAAGATCATGAACTGTCCAACAAGCTTCCTGCTCAGTTAAGGATTCATCCATTATCATCACATCATCTAATATGCTATTTTTACTCGCTCACCTCTCTAAGGGTGAATGTTTCTCTCTCTGTCTGTAGCTGCAGGAGGAGAAGAATCCTCCAGGGACGCTTCCACTGAACCCATCGGCTCCCCAGCGGCAGTTATTCAGCACGGGCCGTCACCACCTGCCTCGGCCCCAAGTCCAGGGGCCACCATCAACGGGCTGAGCGTCCGTGCTGCAGAGGCGGTGGCCATGTCGGTCCTGGCAGGTATGGGATCAGGCCAGCCTGGGGGGGTTGTCATGGCAACGCAACCACAGTCTGCTCCAAGATGATCTGCGGACACAGTTAGCCAGAATGAACTCGAGTGGCGTTTGGAGGCCGGACTGGTGCAAATGTTTGTCTTTTTTTTTTTTTTTGGAAAAGAGGGACCCACCCTCACTTCCATCCCAGACTAAGATCCTCTCCCTCCCTCACAGCCAACGATAATCACACACAGACATGGCACAGTGCCTCTGTCAACCCTTCACTCCCTTTTCAGAGAAGCTTCATCACTCTCTGTATGTAAATATGAATAACATGTTGGACACTCGCTCTACAAGGTTTGGGGTCATTTTCTTGTTCGGTTATGACGGCTAGGAAAGCTTTTGGAGTTGGAAGAAAAACAAATGATAAATCTCGACGTCAAATTCATCAGTTGTTTCATTTCACATCAAAAAGCAGCTTCAGTCAAACATATTCCTACACACTGGCTGTGATGAGGTTTGTTTCTTTCCAGGCTGACAATTTTACTGTAAGATATCTTGTATTTTTCACTTGTAAGAAAAGATTTTTATGCCTGATACAGGTTGTTGACATAATGTTATGCTGATGCAGTGAGAGATAGGCTGGTTGATTGCAGTAAAAGGCAGCCTGGAGATTGTTTTAATGCTCTCTTTTTGTTTGTTTACTTTTCAACCTGTCCTTTTCAGTTTTATGTCTGTGTTTCTCTTTTAAATTAAATTAATTCTCCATAATTACAATTGGCAGTTTAGTCAGCTGAGTTCCTAACAAACCAAATTGTAGATGTGTACACTGTTTACCCTGTGATTGTGTGCCTGACTTTTTTTTTTACCACCTATTTTAACCCATTTAAAATGGATGTCATTATATTAGTCCTATGTATCAAACCCTATTGACTGCATGGATTATTCAAGGCGGAAGAATACCACTGTATGTTTGTGATTCATCATACTGTCACTGTTTTCTGATCTGTTGTCGCTCTTTAACATCAAATTATTGATGCAAAAATTGTCCTTGTTATGTAAGGATTCCATCCTCTGTCCTAATGTAACACACTTGAAAAGATTAGTCTTTTAGAAGGCCTTTAAATGATAATCAAACATAATAGATTTTACATCCTATACCCAGGCATTTCAGTTGAGGAAAGAGTAGTGCAATATATTTTTCTATTAAATATCAATGTTCTTGCATTTAGCTGACATGTGTAGCCCAGCTGCTGAGAGGGGTTTGGTCTATTTCAGTGGAAAGCTAAAGTTACGAGGTGACCAAAGCAAATGTGAAGATGAATGAATGGGATTGGTGATCAGTGCACATTTGTGCAAAGTTACAGATGTCCTGGTCTTGGGTGCTTTCCAACATTTGACAAGCTGTCTTGTATCATGAAGTAGACCTAATACTTGTGCAAGGTGCTTCTTTTAAATTTTAAGTTTTGAAATGCAGATTATTTTATACATCATTGTACTTCCAAGACTATCATGTTGTTTTCTCCCACCTTCACTGTGTTTTTTATAACATGTTATTATTTTAAAATGTTTGTTTTTCTCTGTGGGAATTTTAGGAATTTCTCCATCATGTGATTGTATGTCCCCTTAATTTGTGAAAGAGGATAGATGTCTTGTATGTGTGTAACGGAGGTTGAACCACATAAAAAAATGTCTTGGAGATATCTGTATGGAGGGAGTTTGTCAAATACTCAGGCCTCGAGATGGGAAAAATACTTGTGTATAGTCTCAACTAATGAATAAGTTGTCTTGGGCAAATAATAAAATAAATTAATGAAAAAAGTTCATTTGTGTGTCTGCAACTGGCCCAGTTTTGTGCCTCCGATTGTTACATTGCTTAGCATTGTAAAATAGCTAAGCATCCTTTTTTCTTTTTTAGATAAAAGCCCAATCATCTCTGAAGTTTACCTACAGGCCGATCAGCTCTTACTGCTGTCTGTCAATTTATTTCCAAAAACCTCAAAGCAGCTTTAATTAATATTTTTAATTTAAGGGATTGTATGACTAGTTTGTCAAACATTTTGTTCAGTAAAGAAAACTTCACTAAACTACTTTTAGGGAATATTTATCAAAGGGTCCAGAATATAATTTATATACATAAGGTCGGTGTAGTAAAGCGCACAGAAATATCACCTGATTGAAGTTCCCTCTAACCCTGCAGAGCTTTGTAGCATCTTTCAGCTGATTGTTTTGGTTTCTTGGCCTGCAGCTGAGGACTGTACAACAAAATAATTTTGACATAGCCCTCTTTTGTGTCAGCTGGCTCCACAAAACATAAAACCCCACACACAAATACTATATATCAAAATGGTGGTTATCAGCTTTTATTGTTGGCCCAGGTTTTTCTTCACCAGCATGAATGCATTTAGATTCATGTGGCAACTCAATACATACAGTTACCGCAACTGCAGGACTTCATTCAGTTGCATTAGCAATCTATTAAAGTTATAGGGTTTGCAAGTATAATGCTCCCTCAGGTGAGAATTGAAATTGTTCATATAGTATACACTGATCAGGCATAACATTATAACCACCTGCCTAATATTGTGCTGGTCCCCCTTATGTGCTCAAAAATGCTCTGAACCATTGGGCATGAACAAGAGGATCTCTCAGGGTGTCCTATGGGGTCTGGACATTGGCACTGGATCCTTTGGGTACTCTGGCTTGTGCAGTGGGGCCTCTGTCAATCAAACTTGTTCCACTGCATCCTGTTGATGCTTGATCACAATGGGGTGTAGGAAGTTTGGAGGTCCAATCAGCATGTTGGGCCATTGTCATGTTCCTCAACATGTTCCTGATTGTTTGATGTTTTTTTTCCATGTGGTGGGGTGCATTTTCCTACAGGGGTAGGCCAGTGACATCTGGGATTTCAATTTGCATGAGGGAGTGTGTTTGTTGTAGGACAACGTTTATTTGGGTGTCTAAGTCTCATCAACACAGATGGCAAAATCCAAGGTTTTCCAGCAGAACACCGCATAGCACCAATATGATCAATGTTATTCACTTCACCTGTCAGTGGTCATCATGTTGTGGCTGATCGGTGCATAATATATATAAGTAAAAGAAGTGGTGAAAGGGTGGTACCTCTTACAGCCAATTTAAACCCCAAATTCAGGGGCCGCCGTATAGCTCACTGAGTTAAGGCATTACCACGTGGGCGCAGGTCGCCAGCAGCCGGTCGTGAGCTTGAGTCTGGCTCACGACCCTTTGCTGCATGTCTCTCTCCTCTCTACCCCCTTAACCCTGTCTATCAATAAAGCTTCAAAAATCTCCCCCCAAAAAATTAATAAAAAAAAAAAAACAAATTCAGAACTTGTGCAGAACAAATTACCAAGGTCATCTAGCAGTTTAAAAAAATAACTGCCTTCATAACATTAAAAATTTTGCCTTTAAGTTAAACATACCTCACTCGCCCATAAATGTCACTTCAAAGTACACTTATCTGCTCAGTAACAAACCATAGACAAAGTTAGTAACTACACCTGGTGAATACTTGGGAGGACGAAGAGCCTAATGTTTTTCTCATGAACAAGGGTGAATATTGGAATTGCATTCAAAAGATGGACAGAAACATGACTCTAAACAAATGCTTATGTCACTCCTTACCTGCTGGGTGTGGATATATAGGCAGCTGTTAGCGAACAAGTCCACCTTATAAATCTGACAGGTGACTAGTTTCAGCTTCTGCTAAAATGAGTCAAAAATGAGTTTATGTATGTTTAAAGTTAGCTGGTGCAGTTAATAAAAAATCAACTAGCATCTGAAAAACATAAACATTAAAAATTAACATCTTCTTGCCAGGTTGCCAGCAATGAAAGCTACATTTGCATGTTTTGGTTGGACCACAAAAAATAAATACATTGAGCGTTTCCGGCCGCCATCTTTGTTTGGGTTGGAAAAAAGAGACAAACTGTTGACAATCTGATAAATAGACTCAAAACCTTTTTATTTGGTAGTAAATGTACTATTTTCCATTACTATGTTTTGAATAGTCATTTTAAGGATAACCTCATCAAAGGTTAAATGCTACTGAAAGTTTTTGTCTGTTCGTTTTTCCAAACATCAGAGTACTTAATTTTCGGAAAATCAGGCGTTAGCTTCGTGACTGATGCCTGGAAACACATTAGCGGCACAAGTGGAGCTTGTAGTTTCCACCTGAGGGCAGGGTGGCAGGTGAGTTGGCTCAGGAAGAATGCTGTTTTGCCTCCCAGCTGTAAAACACGACAGCAGAGGGAGCAGAGAGTCTGCTTTATACCATCATCGTGTCACAGCAATTACCATCAGCCCCGGTCATGTGACTGACGGACTCTTCTGGCGAGTTGCTCCCATCTCCCACAGTCATGGCGGTGTCGGGGAGTCGCGGAGATGGAGTAAACACCAGCGCTACTGCATCTTGATTTCTTTCTTTCTCCTGCCTTAGCTTCATGCTGGACTGTAACCGCTGTCACTCGAGATATCGCAAACATCCCGCAGGCTGCTGTGCTTCCAACGATGGCCGACCGCGGCGTTGATCTGTCGGCTCTGCCTAAAGAGGTCAGGGACCAGCTGGCGGAGTTGGATCTGGAGCTATCCGAAGGTAGGGTGTCCGCACGGCGGCTTAGATAGTTGGAGCTGCGGCTTCAATTGATGTACGCTGGAGTTAAGTGTGGATCCCGAGCGTGTTTACAGGGGAGCAGCCACAAACAGCCCTTCTGTGTCAGCTGGGTGAGACTCAGTGTTTACTGCAGTGGATCGGGGCACGACTGCAAGAAATGATGAAAACACACTGACCTCCTTTCAAGCTGCTAATTCTCCATCAGCTGTCCTTACTGCTTTTATAGCCCATAAAGGTTGTCATTTGCATAGGCTGCAGCACATGCATTGAACAAATATATGTTTGTGTTAGTCATCTGGCAGGTCTTAGTGTTTTTTTCTCGATTTTCATGATTTTGATCACCATTTTCTACCCACATACATAGCATACAATGCTTATTGTCACAATTATATTGGTATTTACACTCATGTCATAGAAAATGGGTCAAGTTTATTACCCCGGAGGCCTTATGTGAGTGTGTGTGTGCAGCTTCAGACATCAGTTGACAGAGAATGATGCTGTGGCCCGTCCAACACTTCTCCTCAGAGTCTGAACCCTGAACTGCAGCAGATATAGGAGGGTTATTTGTTTAATAGGAATGACTGTGGGAAAAAGAGAATATGGAGCTGGCTGTTATGCAAGTCTCCTCCTCACACTGTGAATCACTGTGCAGCAACTTGATTGGTGCTGTGCAGTTCTCAGGTGCCCGGGGGTGGATGAGTAATGTTATGTTTCACATAGAGAGCCAAGCAGGGGAAGTATGGGCCACTAATGATGCCTCAGTCCCTCTGCCACCACAGACACATACTGATACTTGGAGCTGCCCTGTCCATGTAGGAGGACAGGTGAAACTTCATGTCATATGAGAGAACCTCAAGGGAAACTGTTACTGTGCACGTTTTCAGTCAGTTTTATCCCTCAGTAAGAGAAACTGAGTCGGTGACATCAAGGTTTAGTCTTTTTTTTATTAAAAGACAGGACCTGTATTTAAAGGTTTGAACTTACAAACCAGTTGGCAGTATTTCTCACAGCTTTAGATTAGATCTGCAATGATTAATCTATTTGTCGTGAAAGTATAAAATTAACCAACTATTTTGAAAATCTATAAACCTGAAAAAACTCTAATACCATCTTCCTCAATTTGAGTATTTCATGTTGTTTGATTTACTCCTCTGTGACAGTAAAGTAAATATATTTGGGTTGTGGATGAGACATGGCATTTGATGGCGTCATATTAGGCTTTGAGAAACGCTTTCGGACATTTGTTCAACATTTTCTGACATTTTATAGAGCGCATAACTAATCAGTTAACTGAGAAAATAATCAACAGATTAATCATCAATGAAAATATTTGTTAGTTGCAACAGTCTAAGTGACTTTTTCAGTGGATTTTTAGACATTTTAGTATCTTAAGAACTAACTTTATCCCTTTTAGTTTACTAACTGCATGATCTAAAAACTAGCAATTTAACACAGCAATAATATGGCTGTGACCTGTTCAGACCTGAGTTACTGAGGGTAGAGTGTGTGTTGTAGTTAATAATAGACTCCAATCAGCAGGGTTATAATGAGGGAGGATAATGGAGGATCGGATGTTCGTTGTATGTTCAACTCGCTTAACAGAGGTGAGATTCAGTGGATGCTGGGAAATAACTGTGTAATCAAGTGTAAAATATGTACTGCAGTGAAGTAATTGCGCAGTCGTTATTGTTATAATTACTATGTAACATTGCTCATTATGAAAGTACAAGGAGCTTGTTTGTGAAGAATGTAGTGGATACTAGTAACAGGAGAATTAACCTGCTGTGGTTTGAGGTTTGAGCTCTGTGGTATGATGAGGCTTTACTTCTGCTTAATGTCAAGTACCACAGAGGGGTACAACCAGAATGGGATCATTCTGATTGTAAAACTGCTTCTGTCAACTTTGTTTGAGTCCCAGATGTATCAAGTCTTGAGAGTTTTAAGTCAAGTATTCAGTGAGAATTTGGAATGTCGGAACATTAACAGTCCGGCACCAATTTTAGAACTAGATAAAACAAGTAGAGCTGAATAGTCGATTCTTATGATTAATGGATTATAGTAAGACATGTTGATCACAAACTCATGAGCTGTCTTCACATTGGTTGTTCCATTTAACAAACTAAGACACAAGCACAGTTGTTCAGCACAGAGGAGAGCACCAAATCTTTATATTTTGCAAAGTGAAAAGTAGGTACATTTGTTTCTGACATGCTTTATTGATTATCAAAAATGGAGAGGATTTATTTTCTCTTGATTGATTAATTATCACTTCTATTTTTGCAATGCATAAAAAAGAGTCATTAAATCCAAGTCACATCTCAAGTAATCTTGCTTAAGCAGCCTGGTATAATGGTAGTATCATTCTTCTAAATGGGAAAAAAACCGCTCCGGCTCTTCGTAGTGTGGTAGGCTGCCTGACTGAAGGTTGTTGTTGTTTCCTGTGGGAAAGTGGATTTTGATAACAGTAGCATGTAGATAGTGAAAGGAGAGGAGAAAGCCAACTGAAAGGAGCAGCCTTTGGCAGGGTTATCCGAGTCATACTACACTCAAGTAATTCTGATTAAAATTCAGATTATATCCATCATTTATCTACCAGGTTTCAAAGTAATAACATTTAGTTAAGTCATAGTTCAGTTGAAGTCATTTGACGGGTAGCCACCAATGATATATTTGCTCATTTGTATAGATGACATAAAAACTATGAACATGTAGTTATTTGTTAATATATGCCATACATACTCTACAGTGTTTTAATGTAGAGAAAAAATTGCAAATGAACTGTAATTCTGTTTGACTGTAACTGAACACCTGTCATTTCCAGCTGGCATTTTTGTTTGGGCCAGGAAAGAGTCAAACGGTGGTGTAATCTCATAAACTTATAGTGTCAAAATCTTTTTCTTAGAGTGCAGTGGACGTAATATTTTTCATGTGGGTGCGTAGAATAGCCTGATGATTTTGGAAAGAACTATTACTTGACCGTCAGGGTGTACAGTCTTATGTGATTTTGCTTTTTTTACAAGTTGCGAGTGACTTTTGCTTCACTCTGGTCAGATAGTCTGCCTGGAGGAGCTGCAGCAGGTCTGTTGAACCAGTAGAAATCTTTGAGGACATTAAGAGTTACCTGTTTTACTCCTAAAAGTGTGACTGAGTCATAAGGTGACACCCGTCGTCTCTCTGCTGGAGGTAGAGGACGACAGTATTTTGTAATTTCAGATTGGACATGATTCTTCTGCTAATGAAAAGGCTGGTGCTGTCCAGATGCCCTGCTCTTGTATCCACAGCTTCTAGTGTGATGAAGCACCTTTGCCGTCTGCTCAGCGCACACTCAGCCCGTACAAGGCTGGTGGCACAAGCAGCAGCTGGTCGCCCAACAAGTCTGAAGCTTTCTCATGGATATCTCTTACATGGCAACAATCCCCCTATTGTTATCCCCATAGATGGGACTCCCCTAGCAACAAACAGAAGAAAATGTGCATCAGCATTTTTTTTTTTTACAGAAATAGTTGAGGGCTGCAGTGCCTGTCTCTGTCTGTATTTGTGTGCAAGTTTGTCTGTGAGAGAGCGACAGAGAGAGAGAGTAACTCCACCTACTTTAACCTCCGTGACTGTAAGGACACAAAGAAAACCATTGAGGGGGTCAAAGACTTGGTGATTGAACTGGACTGGAATTTAGAGCACTGAGCCACAACTGTATAAGCTGCTCAGCTTGAAAGTGTGTGGGCATCACAGTGTCTGCAGCTCCTGTGTTTATATTGTGGGAAAGTGACAAAAGCTGTGAGTTAAAAATGACCACAGACAATTCACTTTGTACAGATACTGTTCACACTGGAGGTCATGCAGTACAAGGCAACGATCTCAGAAATCTGTCTTTCACTCAGATTTTTTGTTTGGTTCTGTTTGGTTACTCTTCAGTCAGGCATTTACTGATTGAAATTGTAATTTTATCACTTCTCTTATTTTACTTTTCGCATTTAGACTTTGTGTGACATTTGAGAAATTTGGCACCTTTTCTTAAATGAAAAAATTATATTATATATATATATTAAATTGTAGAATAGAGTGTAGGCTAAATACTAAACTAAAAAGCCTGAAACTAAGGATTGTTTTCATCGTCAATAAGTTGTTTGGACTATGAAATGTCTGAAAATGGAGAAAAATGTTTATTAGTTTTCCCAAAGCCTGAGATGAAGCCCCTAAATTACTTGTTTTGTCCACATCCCAAAGAATTTATTTTCATAGATTAGTAAAACAAAATAAAAAATTCAATTTCAAAACTCATGATTAGCGATGAGCGATGTGCCAATGTTCTGATGTCTGGATGATACAATATTTGCCATAACCTCCATGTGTGTTTTGCATGCTTTCATTTACAAAGTGGCACTACACTCAGAGTACAGGTGAGGGGATGGGGAGTCATCTGTGTTTCAGAGTTTTGGTCTTAAACCAAATAGAATTTTATCTTACTAGAGGATCACTGAGGTTACTGGGTGTCTTTGCAAGTTTTTGTGGAAATCCATAAGAATGTGATTGAGATCTTTTTTATTACACTGTCACACTGAGGATGTAGTCCCTATAGATGTGCCGCCTGCATGGCTAAAGTAAACTCATGTGTTGGTCCTAGTGTTGAAACTCAGATGTCATTTTGGCACTTTCAAATGATACCCAACGCCACGCATGAACAGTGACGCATGCCATCTGCACTGTTTTGTCGTACACGGCTGTGTGTGACTATAAATGCATCACGTGTCTGGTAAACAGACAGTTCCACGCAGATTGCAGTTACACATAGTAATACTCCTCTGTTCCATAATTTGATCGCTGTCCCGGTCCCTGCTGTAGCGGTCAGACCGATAAGTGGATGTATGGATTTTCTACTGAGCAGCATCCATCCTGCTGTCTGTCTGCGTAGCTGCAGTGGAGAGGCAGGTTTTCATGTCGGCAGCCTGTTTCATACTGAGAGAGAGGGAGAGGAATGAGAGATTATAGTCCTGCCTGCGTCTCTCAATCTAGGTCACAGAGCATCAGGGGGCAACACGCCTGGCTCATTTAGCCTGTGAGTCACACTGGGCCAGGACTGCTGCTGGGGATCTCTCCCTCACTCCCACCCACCACCAATGATTTCTCTTAGTTTTCTTCTTTACCCCTGCTGCTGAATTATTTTAGGTTTCCCCTCCACAAAGATAAATAAGACACATTTATGAAGTGTGAGGCTGGTGTTATTCAATGATGTTCCTAAAAGGACCCAACTTTTCACTTTTGCTGTCCAGTCTAGATGGATGGATGGATGGATGGATGGATGGATGGATGGATGGATGGGCTTATTTTCTGGCTTAGGACGAAAATTAAAAATCTAAAGGATTAAATCTAGCCAGTTGTGCACAAAAAGTTTTTTAGTTCTTAAACTGGTGAATTTTTTTACTCATTCAGTTAGTTCAAACCTTCATCAGGTGTATAACTAAAGGAACATGTCACCCAGTGCAACTGTGTGGCTCACTGTTCCGTCGTTAACGGTTTTAACGATTATTTTTTGCCAGTATTAGATAACGCTGTGGAAATGTGGGAACAAGAGCAGAGGAATGACACGCAGCAAAAGTCCATCTGGCCTGGAGTCGTATTGGGGATTGCCCATGTGCCATGCACCCTAACCACACAGCCATTGGGTCACCCCTCAGTAATTTGTTTTAACCGTTTTTGGACAACACTGGAGGTCTTTGGAAAACTATAGAATATCACCAGCTTTATCCTTGAAGGTTTATTGGTTGGAAAACACTGTGTGTGTGTGCTGCAGAGCTTACAGTTGCATTTATTTGTGTGTTGTTTGTGTGTGTGTGTGTGTGTGTGTGTGTGTTTAGATGCAGCATTGACGGGGACAGGAAGGAAGCTGATTTAGCCTATCTGTTTAAAAGCTCATTAACTGTTGCAGAGGAGCTGTCCTCTGATCTTCAGTGCTCCAGGCCACAGACTTGGTCTTACATTATGAAAAGACAGGCTCCTGTGCCACTCGCACAAAAACGCAACAGCAGGATTCCATTTTTTAATATAAAACCTTATGTGTCCAATTTCTCCATGAACACAGTCCCACGTATAAACACTGCTCACTGCTAAAATGCATTGGAGCTTTGTGTACAAAAAAGGCTGAATTATTTAGATGAGACTCCAGTGCACACCTCCACACGGACACGCACTGTCAGCTGGGTAGCTGAACCATCTCACTTTCAAGTTCACGCTTAACCTCAGGGGCCTCTCAACCTCATTTGGCCGCTAAGTTGTGTTTCACAACACCCTCTGATAATTAGAATATAGCCTGCTCTGATCTATTGGTTTTCTTACTTGGCGGCTTGTAACTAAAGGTTACACAACTGAAATAAATGCCACAGCAATGGCGACAGTGGTGGAGAGAGAGGAGTAAGTAGGGGTCAGGTCACTGTGCTGTTCACTGAATTATTAAAAAGTACCAAGTAGAAGTAGCAGTCGAATTGTCTGCAGCACGTGCCACAGACCAGAGAGCATTTAATCCAACTCTCTCTTCTTGTTTACATGTTACTTTCTCCTTCATGTTGAGCGATCAAGCTCAGTAATCGCTGTTACTATGGTACATCTCTGATTAAGCAAGTGAACAAGGACAGCAACAAGTTATAATTATTTTAATTGTCACTGTGTTTATAGTTTCAATAAACTTGTAAAATGACTAGTCAGCAAGATGTGCAAAAACTGTACATGTTGTTGTTGATGATAGATTCTCCCTAAGTTCACTGAACAAATCCAGCCAAAAAAAAAAAGAAAAAAAGGACGAGCAGCTTGCCTCTGTAAATGTATTTCATGTTGCTTTTCATTTCAGTGCTTCATAGCACGTTTCATGTGTCAGCAGCTGCCCTCATGGATTGGTGCTCGACTGTGTCATCACCATGGTTTTATATCTCATGTTCCCTCATGCAGCTTCACAAGGGCCTGGTTGCTATGGACGTGGCACATGTGGTGCCCCAACTCCCTGCTCCCCAAACCTACCGCTCACACACACACTTTTAGTTTGTGAATTTTCCATAAACCCTTTTTCAGATTAAAACAACCATATGTTGAAGCTACACTTCCAGCAGCACAACTGAATGCTGGGCTAAGCTGTTAAAGCCATTACAGAGGAAACATGCAGGATTTTTCCTGGCTTAGAATGGGCCTTTCAGGGGGGTGACTATGCATGATAGTAAGCATGATCGATCTGCGTAGAGACAATGAATCTGGGACCTTATTAGATATGAATCTATGTTTTTTTCTGTTATTTCTGACCATTTGATAAACAAAAATGTCTGTTATGCTTGAGTAAATGAAACTCCTGTTACCAAAATGGGTTAAAAGCTGTACTTTTTAAAAAATTCTCAATTTTTATCACATTAGCTCTGGTAATTTTTCTTTGACTCTTACTGAAACCTATTTAGGGGATGCCTAATACCGCCTTGAAGGGCACTAAGAATTCTTCTATACAGTAAAAAGCCTGAACATGAGGCCTCTGCTGTTTCAAATGGGGTGGCAAAATGTAGCTGTTTCTTGTCTGAATTTAGACCATTCAGTCCAGTGAGCACATTTAATCTATCCTCGTCAACCAGAAAAGTGAGGAAATATGTGACCATGTTGTGTGTTTATGTCTACCAAGACTGGTTAAGTATTTTCCAGGTGCCCATCATATGAGAAGGCAAACTTTTACAAGTCTTATTGTAGGTATGTGAATCAAGAGGCTCGCCCTTTGGAAGTTTTTGACGTTATGTGTGGGTGAGGAGTGCCTGCTATAGTTCCGGTCTCTCTAAGGCTAGACTGTGTCATTTGGGGAGGAGGAGCAGGTTCAGCCATGCTTTCAAGTCATAAGCTGCATCTTTCTGAGGGTCAGGACTTTGAATTAATACACAGCTATTGAGTCTCTCTGTACTTGAATTAAGTTTTTGTGTGCTGCTTTAAGTATTCTCAAATGTTCAAGTAGCTCAAGCGTTGAAAGTAATTCTATCAATTATTTTAATTTGGAGTCAGGCACATACAGTCAGGAGATCAGACAGGTTGTACACAAATCCCAGAGTTTAATCCAGAGTTATTTAAATCAGAATAATAAGGTTTCTAACACTGGTGCAGCATCACCAGCTCTCAGCAACAAAGATGGAGAGTAAAATGTTTTTGTGACAGATGTGAATGATGGCAAAAATCTGTTTGCAAACCCATCACGTTGACTGTCCCGATCTCATCATCTACACCACACATTCGTTAAGGCTGTCCTCGTACCCTTGCACCATTTTAAAGCTCTTTTCAGAGGGTCTCTTTCATATTTCCTGTGTTTTCTACAGTGTATGGGCTGGGTTAGGAGCCGTTGAGCACAGTGAGACATTGTATGCAGAAGTGGGCAGTGCAAACAAAACTTGACTGGGCTTGACTTGGCTGCAGCATCTGCTCACCAGGTAGTTCAGTGACAGTTTTACACAGTTTTTTCTTTCAGGTACAAACTGTCATCTAGTGTTTTCTTTTTTTTTTTTTTTCGCAGATGGGAGTGAAAAAAATCTACACACCATCTTCCTCTGGATTTAGATGTTGTTTCAGAGACATGACTTCTTAGGCTACACCCATTGTCATAACTGTCATGGCCCAATCACAGTGTCTGACAGGGTTGTGTGAATCCCACAGGAGGATATGGGCTTGTTGGTGTTAATTTAGCGTTTGTAACGGCTTTGCCAGTGAGTATGTGAAGTGTAGTGTGTCAGGTGTGCCAGCCACGCCCTGTTCATCCACTCATTCTGCTGTAGACTGAGGAAAAGCCCGACAACAGGACATGGAAAGGAGCCAGTGGCTGAGTCACAGCTTCATTTCAGTTAACGCATTGCACTTATTTGCTCTTCTGCCTTGTAAACCTTGTTATTACTTCTACTGGCCCTCGAGGGCCCGCATGTGTGTGTCGTCACTCCCTGTCTGAGTTGAGCATAATGAGTGTGTGGAGGGAAACATGATTCGCGCTGTTACCTGAGTTGGCCGCACCCTGCTTGCTATTTCAGAGAGAGAGAACACTTGAGACCTGCAGAGAAAATGTGTGTGTATGTGTGTGTGTGTGTGTGTGTGTGTGTGTTTATCTGTGTGAGGGCTTTAGGCTTCTTTTTAAAATATTTCTTTCACTCACCATTGCCTGTAATTCCAGTTCCATTGTCTGAGTCAATAAAGGTACACATTGAGCTTCTCTGTGAGGAATGTGATGCATAGTGATTCTAATTCACAGTGGAAGAATATGACGCACAGACTTGCCTTCTTTTTGGTGAGTCTTTATGGTTTACATTCTTAAACTACAATAAATTGCACTTGGTTAAGTCACACACATAACACCAAATCTGTCAGGCCAAATTTGGGAGAAATGTGTATAAAATGTTGCACAAAACAAGCAAACATTTCCCTTTGTTGAAATGGTGCTGCCATAAAAACATCCTATATCCCATTTTTTCAGCATAAAACTTACTTAAAGAGTAAGAAACTGGTAAAACATGGATGTTACAGGGGTAATAACGGCTCAGTTAATTTTATGAGCAGCACTATCACCCTTATTGGCAGTTGCAAGTTCTTGTTTTCACACTTGCCGTCCTGTATCAACATGCACTCTGAACTGATCAGGCAGTGCCAAAAATTTTTTTGAATTGTTTGCATTTATGTAAAAAATAGTCTTAAAATATGATCAGATCTTCACCTAAGTCACAATTATAAAGAAACACAATGTACTGTTTAAACTAATAACACTTAAGTCATTACATTGTTCTTGTCTATACTGAATACATCGTCAAAGCATTCACAGTGACGGTTGGAATAAGTTTGGAACTAGTAAGAAAGGCCTGGAGACAGGAGTTCACAAACCTGGAGTTGGAGAAAAGGAGGTGTGGTTAAGGGGTACTTTGACTAATTATAAGTTTGCTATTCACAAGAAGAATCTAGTTAAGTGAACTATGCCACACTAAAATGAAGTTTCAGAAGCTTAGAACATAATGGCAAAGGATGTAGCTGTTTCTCAGTCTGCATTCAGACAAACAGTCTATAAATGGAGACAAATTTAGTAGTGTGACCGCCCAGCTAAAGTGACTCCAAAGGCACAACAAAAAACACTCCACTAAAGCAGCCCAGAATAACAGCTAAAGGCTTAATACAGTGTTACTCACTGTGCGGCTTGCCAGGCTTTACACGGTGGATCACATGGAAGCAAACAGTTATATAATAATGCACGTAATTCCTATAACACATCACAACAGCTACACTTTTTGTACACTGGGGCTCGTGATTTGGGGCTGGTTTGCAGCCTCTGGTCCTGGATTGCTCGTCATCATTGAGGGTAAATCATTTTCCAAGTTAAGTTGTCTTACAGGACAACTTAACTTGACAGGACAGGGGTGCAAGTCAGGTTGAAGCTCAGCAACAGAATGACTTCAAACAAACAAAGAAAACCAGCATTTGTAGGGAGCCAGTCAGAGTCTAGACCAGGGTTTCTTAAAGTCAAGATCTTGGTTTATATCCGGAATAAATGGCAAGTCAACTTCGACGTTAAATATACAGTGTAGCTCGACTAAATGTATTTTGAGTGTCTTTAACATGAATGGATGCTTCTGAAAAGTTAGAACTAATCTCAGTGAATGCTATTTTAGATCGCCTATGAATAAAATTAAAATCAGATGTGGACCTTTGAGTAGTAACTTTGAGAACGTCTGGCCTGCAACTTAACCCAATAAAGATGCTGTGAACTGACAGTGATAAACTTGTTCCCACTAGACATCCTAAGAATATGGCTCTGTTGAAGCATTTCTGCCAGGAAATTCTTCCTGAACATTATGCAGGTCTGATCTTCAGGTACAAGAAATCTTGTTTTGCCAAAGGAGGTTGAACCACTTAATAATTACCTAAAAAATTACAATCCCAGTAGCACTCTGAATGTTTTCGGTAGATGTGTTTAAAAAAAAACACAAAGCACTAAGGAACTTTCTTCATCCTTTAGAAGGACTCCTAGTTGTAAGATAAGAGTCTTTGTGAATATGGCCCCAGATCACATTTTATGACTAGTTATTGCAGAAAACCAGTTACTTCTCTGAACCCTAAAACCCACCAGCAGGTTTGAAAGGTATGTTATAATTAAAAAATTGCAAAATTGAACCAGAAACTTTACAAACAGGGAAAATAGCTGGATTTTAAACTTTCCAATGGTCCTAGAACTACTCAGTTGTGACAGGCCATTCCATTCCATTCCATTCCAACTTGGCCAAATCGAAGCTTAAGATTGTGATTTTTCATCCAAATCACTTCATTCTACATGTCTCGTTTAAAAAATTGACAAAATAAAGCATTTGCTCTGACCAGATGCTGTAAAAATGAAAAATTCTGTGATCCTTGGCACAACTGTGAAGCCATGGGGGATTTAGTTGCGATCAACAGTAAAAAAAAATTCAGGCACTTCGACTGAACTGGACTGAAGTGCAGGCTGTGCTTACGTAGAGTAGGTAGTATTGTAGTATAGTAGTAGTATGATATCTATAATATGTAAAGTCACCATTATTTCCAGTATGGGTAACACCTGTGGCCACTTGGAAAAATATTGTACAGGTTGATTCCAGGTGTTTTAAATTTTTCAAAAATAAATAAAGAATTTCAACTTTCATCTTTTTTATACTTTATGACATTGTAACTTTGTCATACTGCACAAAAGACATTTTTGAGTTCTTTCTACTTCTAGCCATGGTTGTGCTGTTTCTTTAGAGATACAGGACCTTATATTACAGTGAAAACTGAGGACACAGTGGGTCAAAATGTGACAGGAGCAGATAACGCTGGGGTTCAGAGGCTTAATTCCAAAACCTATACACATGCATAAATTTCTCTGTGGCCGGTTTTATGTTACAGTAATTAGATATGATTGTAAATGTCATGCATGTTTATTGTG
The DNA here is from genome assembly GCA_024666655.1 of Dascyllus trimaculatus. NCBI lineage: Eukaryota > Metazoa > Chordata > Actinopteri > Pomacentridae > Dascyllus > Dascyllus trimaculatus. The sequence goes on from CM045450.1 coordinate 17,645,070, forward strand.
TGGTGGTAGATATAAAAAAGATAGGAAACGTAAGATGTTGTACTTCTGACCTTCTTGTCAGGAAATATAAATGTGTGTGCAAAACATATTTTACAGCGTACCAACATAAACCATGTTATTACCTCTATATTTAACAATAAATCTTGTAAACTATTACACATCTATTACACATGGTTACATGTCCAGGATGTGTGTGTGTGTGTCCTGTGGCTGGTTGTGTGTGTGAGTGAGATGCTGGTACGAGGAGGGCGCTGGGAAGTTCCAGTTGGATGTTTGCTCTAAAGATAAAAATGTGCCGTCTCTGTAGGCCTCGGGAACGTTGGTTTGGTAAATAAACAACAACCCCCATGAAAATAACACACTTGAACTCAGCCAACAAAGGAAGAGATGGCACAGTGCCAAAGAGGGGGAATCCATGTGCCATTCTGGATCTTACATTGTCTGTTGTGATGACTGACTTGGGGGATTACGTTTGGAGGATCTGACTTGGAGCTTAATGGCATGTGGCTGTAGTAGGAATCTTATCTTCAAACCCTGGAAATTGTCTGTATTCTGTGCGATAACAGCTGGAAGTCCCTGTTTCCTACTATAATATTTCAACAAATGTTTGTGTAATTTTGCGGCAAGCAGGTGTTGACATGAGTTTAAACTGTTTTCTTCGGAAAGCAATTGAGTGAGAAGTGATGAGGGGTGAGAAAGAAGCAGGGAAAGAGAATAGAGGTCGGTAGCTAATTACTATTCAGACGGAGTGCCTGTGGGGTGGAAGGAGAGAGCAGTCTCGCTGCAATTCAAATAATCCGAGGCTAGCAAGTGTGAGAGAGTGCAGGGCTGGGAGAAGGCTCAGTTTCGATATTTCTCTGTCTAGATTGTGGAAAAAGAAAATATAAGCTCCGAGGTTATGTTTTCTTTACTGGTGCAACTGTCAAGCCAGGATGAACGAGGAGAGCTGCCTCGTGAAAAGCCCGACTGTAACACTGAAATAGTTTGATTGTGACCTCAACCATTAGGACAGACAAGACTGGGTCACTGTGAGAAAGTGGGTTAACGAGTGAGGCCTTCGTCTCCTCGGAGGAGCTGTGCTTTGCCTCTTAAGCAGATTTCTTTGACTGTTTAAGTGTAAATTGTGGGCAGACAGGTACAGACTCTTTGAAATACATTCATACGAAGGCAGTCAGGGTGCTTCTGAATACATTAGTTGAAATAGTTTCTCTGATCTTACTCATCCACCAATTTTTGCATTTCGTTTCCTTCCTGTTATATTATTTTAATTTGCAGCCGTCCTCACCTGGAGTTCACTGATAGGACGTTCTCCCTGTTCAGAGGTTTAACCCTTCAGCTGCGACTGCTGGAGTCTGATGATGCAAGCATAAAAAAACAGATGAATATCAAATCATCCAGATGGAAGAGTGATTACTTTGAGATTCATTTAATGCCATGCCAGCCCCTCCCCCATCACTGACTCTATCCCTCTCTCTGTGTGTTTCTGCAGAGAAACTGCCTGTTCACATAAGCTAAAAATAAATCATGTGACTGAGCGCGGCCAACTGTACCGTTCATGCATTACTTATGGAAGTGTTTGCTTTTCTTCCATTTTTTTCCCCCAGAAAAAACGGCCTCAGTCCCTTAGTAGATATTGTGTTGCAGTGGGCTCTCAGGCAATATCCTCCAAACAGGACACTCTCACTGTTGCCAGCTTGTCTGGTTTATCCGTCGAGATGTGCAAAATGCAAATGCTGAAGCAGTGCAGTCTTGTCTGTTGTGTTGAAGAACTGGGATGATGTTGTGTTTTAAGCTAAGATTCATCAGTTAAATGTAAGAGTTGGAATCATATCAAGGTGAAGTAGACACTTCATGTTGTCATTTCACAATTTGTGTTACCAAAGGTTTGTTTTCAAGCAAATTGCATCTTATTTTAATAGTTTCATAGTAAGAAAAACAAGCAGTCAGATGATTGGAATTGTATTGAATAATTGTTACCTAAATTGTCCATTTTAAAAATCCATGAGTTTACAGATAAAAAATCCTGGTTCCTGGCTCTTGGCTCGATCACTGCACATTCTCCATATGGACTAAGGGATTTCTACTGACAGTTTTGTTTTATTTCCAAAGCAGCTGTTTCAAAGATGGAGTAATAGCTGCATATCAGAGTTTTCAGTGGTATCCCACAGTCTTTTTCTGCATGTTGGCATGAAATTGTAGATATGTTTTTAAAAAATTTCTAAACACTTCAAATGGCTTATGCACTGATGGAGCTAGTTCATACAATGTGTTAAAAATAAAAACTGTTTGGGGGGACTGCGGAAGGTATGCTTTTTTTTGGTGGCTATTATTTTGGTATATTTAGCTTTTATTAAATAGCTGAACATGAAGTGGCAGACAGGAGATAATTGGTGAAAGACGATGGTATGACGTTCAACACAGGTCCATCCATCCATTTTCTTCTGCTTGGCAGCAGTGGTAGCAGCATCGCTTTCCTGTTCCTCCTGCGGGCTCCCAAGGCGTTCCCAGGCCAGGTCCTTGACTGGATTTAAACCAGACATTGCAGCTATGAGACATCCACCATAACCATTCACCTACCAGGGCAGCCCCCTGGTATTGTTTAAAGATGGCGGTAATGGCGCATATTTTCACACTTTCTCTCCTGGAAGGTATTCAAAGTGTTAGAATAGAATAGAATAGAATAGAATAGAATAGAATGCTTTTATTGTCATACACATGTACAACGAAATTTAAGTGTTGCATTCGGCTGCTCGCTTGAAAAGTGACAGAAATAGTAAATGAATAAAGAGAGCTATCTGTAGTTATAGAAATTGTCAGACTGGCCACATAGGAGCTTGTTGTTTTTGTTGTCTTGTTGTGTAAAATTTGAGATTTTAATTAGTTTTCAGAATTCATTCTTGGGTAAACTTTTGGCTTGTCGACAGCTTGTGTGATCATCTGACCATTTTTTGCCTCATCAGACTTTGAATTCAACATACTTAGAAATGATTTCCAAAGCTGTGATAATAACACAGAAGTTGTGATCTATTCTTGCAATCGATATCAATGATTGATTTCAGCCATATTGCCCAGCCTTAGGTTTGTCCTCTATGAAGCTGCATGCCTGGCAGCATGTTTTAAGATGCCAGAAAATCCTCATCTGATCTCTATTGTCGTCCATGGTGTAACTGGGAAGAGACGACATCGGTGTCAGACAGCTTTCTACCTTTCATCACTGTGCGTCTCAGCAGCCTAATTTTTAATCAGGGATTAGAGCTCGGAGCTTCAGGAGATGACACAGCTGCAGAAAACGGACTGCTTCTTATGAAGTGCCATCAGACACTGGCCAATATCTTTACTTAATATACAGGATTGTCCCAGTCCTATACACATATTAAGATTTGTCCCTGGTTACTGAGGCAGTCTTCGTGATCGAGATGAGGTTTTAGAGCAGCCAGGGCAGCCGCTGGCGGACATACTGAATGAATCATCAGTGATCAGCACAGCTACTAGAAAAGTGAGTGCAGGCTCTCCAGATGGATTTTTAGTATGTGCCTAAAAATCTGACAGCTTTGCCCACAGTGGAGTTTGGCAGAGTCACTGCATCGCTTCGGGGCCAGCAGAGAGCTCAGTCAGCCTGTGTTGGGTCTGGTGGGGTGGAGGAAGATGCAGATGGGCTGTCGGCAGGAGAGAATGAAGGGGGTGTCAAAGGGACACTTTGCTTTCCTCTGATTCAAGTGAACCCAGTGACTCAGGATTCCTCCTCCTCTGTCCTCTTGATGCAGCATCACCCACCTCAGTCATCTCGTCCTCACCTAATCTCTCCTCTGTGCTGTCGTCATTTCCATTTTACTGCCTTGCGTCTCCCACCTTCCTTGTCCTTATCTTCCGCACCTTTCTGTTTTCTCTAAGTGTCTCTGAATCATTACATCTCTTGCCCACGCATCCGTAAGTTTCCAAATTTAGTCCTGTTTTGTTTTTCCTTAGTTGAAGCTGGAACTGAGCCACGTTTGACGCCCTCAGCCATCTCTGGAGATTAACACAACTCTATGTGCATCCATCTGTGTTTCCTCTTCTTCCTTACTAGTTTTAATTTTTTTTAACTTACCTGTCTCTCTTATCTCTGTTGCGCTCTCTTTCCTCTATCAACATGTTTGAACAGGTAGTGACTGAGTCCATTCAGTGAGTGTTTAATCCATTTTAAAACTCGGAAGAGTTTAGTAATTGAATGAGTGTGTTGGTGCTTACCAGGGCCTTACCACTATTAGGTCTGGTCTTGATGTTACAGTTGGGTTTTAAGATACATTCAATATATGATAGTAATTTTAAGAATATTGACATATATAAATATCAGATAAGATATTTCTTATGTAATGATGAATGGGGAATGGCTCCCACCAAAATGTTGCACTGAAGTAGAGTGTTTAAAACCTTTCTTTTAGATTGGGGATGTTGACAATGTGAGTTGATGATGCGATGTTTGTCTTATCATGCTCAATCTTTCTAAAACAATATATTTTGTTTTTTCTTTTACAGGTGACATTACACAGAAGGGCTATGAGAAGAAAAGGACAAAGCTTCTGGCTCCCTATATAATTCAGACTCCAGGTGAGGACACATCACCTCTTATTTCACCTGAGCTAGGAGTGCATCCCACAGCTTTCTTTTGTTTTCTTGTCTGCTTTTATACAAAAGAAATGTGCTCTCTATAATATTTTCTGCATTTTTAGTCAATTTTCTTTTATTTAAATCCAGGTTTCACTCTACTTTGTATCACATCCCTACTTTTATCTTTAACTCTACCTCTTCTACTTCCACCCCCTACCCGAACCAGGGTTGGTATTCCCACCCCGCTGTTATTGGTGCACTTGATGAGGCTGGGGTAGTCGATTCTTTATGTTTTCTTTTTAATGCTCTAAATGTTCTTTTGTGCAATGTTGGGTGGTAAAACTGTATTTTTACAGTATTTTTAATAATGTTTCAAACATTCTTACCTTGCAATATTGTGGATGTTTTTTTTGTTGTAAAGCACCTTGAGCTGCAAACCTTGTATGAAAGGCGCTATACAAGTAAAAGTTATTATTCTTATTATTACAAATACATTTTGCAAAAGAAAAGAAATCAACAATTTTTGAAAATGTAATTGCATTGCAAAATAATTGTGGTTAATGCAAACTAGATGTTGTTTACAGCAAAAGCTTTGCTAATGGCTGTTTTCCATAAATGTCACTGTTACTGTACACGTATATATCGTGGTGCTCACTGCTGCCTCCTAGTGGTTTGATCTTACTGCTAATTTCCCTCCCTAACCTCTAGTTGTATGGTATTTACCTGAAGTACTTATATACAGAGGATACATAAACACATTAGGACTGTGACCTGATCCAGCAGGAAAGTAAATGTTGGCCTGTTCCAGATGGCAACTAGATATTTATATGTTTTAAACATATTGTCATCACAAACAAGAACAAGGTTATTGAGGCACAGGCGCACACATTATTCTGCTGCCAAAGCAAGAGACGATGTATCAGTGCCATTTGTTTGTTTGTCTGTCTGTGTTATTGTCAACAAGATTACACAAAAACTACCGGGCCAAATTTCATGGAATGTGGTAAAGAAGTGAAAGAAGAATCCAATTAATTTTGGTGTGGTTGCAGATTAAGTGTGAAATAGGGCATTTGCCTTAGTAAAGAACTGCACTCTCTAAGTGTCCATCTCGTTTAAAATATGACAATATGATAATTAAATTTGAAACAGAGAAAAAAAAACTAATATTAACAAACTAATTAAAAATAAAACTATCCAGTGACCTCTGAGATCACATACCCAGTAGGTTAGTTATCCAGAGTTGTAGAAAATGTACCAAATTTTACAAAACCACTGATGAAGTCCACTTTTTTTTAACATGTTTTTTGTTTCTGAAATTATGAAAGCAACTTCAAGCCAGACTGAAAAGCAGTGCTCTCTCTTCAAATCCTGTTTTTACCTCTGACAGCATCACAGGTGTGTCGTGCTGGTCAGACATGTGCTCTGTTGCACCAGTAACCACACCCAGCTGTGGTGTCACAGAAATGAAGTGTATCTGTACTTTAGTGTATCCAGGTGAAAAGTTAAACCACTGAAGATCAGCAGATTGAAACAGGCACAGTGTATTTACAGAAATGATGTTCCCATTAATTGTGTTCATAATCATGTATGTTTGTTGTGTTTATTTAACAGTGGCGCCCCCTCAGAATGAGGTACAGCCTCCCCCTCCTAGCTCCTCCAGCCACGCCCCTCCACAATCCAGTTCGTCCCGATATCGTGAGCGCCGCTCCCGCAGAGCACATCGTAATGGAGGCACCAGGGATGACCGCTACAGATCAGGTCAGCAAGAAATCCTACATTAATTGCTCTGATACCAACTGAGAAACTACATCCCACTTGTTCCCCAAATGAAAAACACCTCTGATGCAGCAGTCACTGTGGAAATTGAAGCTGAAATTAGCCTACATCAGCTTCACCTGATGAGACAGCCTGTTTTTAAGCTCAGATACTTGCGCTGCTTCAGAGGGACTAATTAAAGAAGACTTGCAGAGTGTGTTTGTGTCTGTGTGAGGGGCTGAGAGAGGCAGACAGCAGTGCAGTGCTGCAGCTGGGGAGCCCCTCAGTGAGGACCCCCACTCTGACAGCAGAGTGATGTCACTGCCTGGCTATGTGTTAGGAGGCTGTGTGGAGAGCAGGGGAAATACTGATCAGGAGGGGAAAACCTGAACCTGGTGAGGATAAAGGAAAGTAGAGCAGTAGAGCAGAGGTGTGAGAGCAAAAAGCACGTAAGAAGGATACTACTATGTCTTGTTCACTGATGTTCACACTATAAAAGCATTCTCCCTCCAGACTGACCCACACCCTGCTGTTTCTTTTCTTAATACTCTTTCCCCGCTTGCCTCTAAATGTGAAACACCCTCACAATGCAGCATGCAAAATGCCAGGCTGACTAATCTAGAGTCTGTCTGTTAGAGAGTGGGGGTTGTCTAAAAATGTTGCAGCTTCAGAGAAAATCTGACCAGCAACATATTTCTGTTTGATCTGATTGGAGGATTCAGAAGGAGATCGAAGTGAAGCTTCAACAGAGAGGATTAGAGCGAGAAAAATAAAGAGGAGGCTCAACTGCAAATGGCACAAAATGCAAAGAAGTAAAAGTGGAATTTGGATCCATTAGAGTCATTGCCATGCTGCCTCCCTGATTGTATTGCATATCAGATAATAATCTAAACATCTAGAGTGCCTAAAATTCCTGCCCACCAATCAGCTACACACTTAAAACCACCTGCCAAATATTGTCAAGGTTTTCTTGTGCTGCCAAAACAGCTCTGACCCATCAGTCCATGGACATGGGACTTCTGGGGTAGTCCTGTGGAGTCTGGCACCAGGACATTGGCAGCAGATCCTTTGGGTCTTGTTGGTTTCAGAGTTGGGCCTCCGTGGATCGGGCTTGTTCCAGTGCATCCCACAGATGCTCGATCAGATTGGGATCTAGGGAGTTTGGAGACAGGTCAGGTTTGGGCTTTGATTAGGCTACTTACTGACAAAGTTGGCAACACTGCTCCTTCTTCCATTCATTCACTGCTCGCTTATAATACAGACATTAGTTTACACTGTACTGAGCAGGAAAACTAGATTTCAGACACAAGTGAATCATTTTTGCAGCACAAGGCGAATAGACAAAATTCAGATAGCTATAATTACTGGGCCACAGTACTGGGCTGTGTAACGTTACATTGTGACTATTTGTATTTTTTTATTAGACAGTAGTATACATTTCATACACACTACTTTTTTGTTCAATTACAGAAATTCTCGAGTGCAGTGGGATTTTGAACACTTAACAAAAATGGTGGAAAGTTAGTATAGTGATTATTGGTAATCATTTTGGGCAGCTAAACCTTTTTTTTATCTAGCTTATGTAATTCTTTACAGCAAGAGTGAGTTCACAGCAATAAGATTTAGCTTGTTGATTACCTTGGTCTACATTACATAGTTCAACGTTTGCTAATGTGAACTAAGCACAAAGTAAAACTGAGGCCATTAGGAATTTCAGCACTTTTGCAGGTATGTAGCTGTAATTTTGATCCGGTGATGGTGTTAAAGGAAAAATTAAGTGATCACCAAAATCATTACATTTAATCCTGAGGTGGGAAAAAATATTTCATGATCTTTTAGCCAAAGGTTGTTGAGATGTTTCACTAAAAAAACAAATGTGAATCTCATTGTGTTGCAAGAGAAAATGTCATGGGATCACTAAAGTCAGGATGTGAACCTAAAATACTGAGAGAATGTTTTGTTTGCCAAACATTTCTATAGGTCTGTGTCATCATCATTATGCATAAAATTATGCTTTGATGTAAGGTTTATGCATAAGGGTGATTCATCACTAATTCACTTGGCATGCTGTTTTTGGCATCACTATTGAAGTCTGGGAGTGCTGTATCATAAGCATCATTATTTTAAAGTTAGAAGATGCTAACTAATCATTAGGAAGAAAGAACAGACTCTGAAAGCTACGACTGTGTTGGAGTCAGCAGTGCAAAAACCAAGGAAGCATCCAAGAAAACTCTCCAGATAAAAAGGAAAATATTATAGTTTAAAAAAGAAAGCCATCAATACTGAGGACATATGTCATTAGCAAGCATCAACAGTGTCAGAAGGGGGAGAAAAAAGTCTCCCCCTGCAAGCTTAGTTCAGAGATCACATAAAAAGCTTTCTTGAACCACTATGAAACAAAACCGGAAAGGAAGAGCAAACTTCCCCACTCAGTCTGCATGCTGAATCACCATTATTTATTCCTCTGTTTTGTAGTCAGCACACAGACTTGCTATCTAAGCTAATCGACTCCAAAGAGCAGCCAGAGCTGAGTTGTTTTCTACCACATATGTTAGCACTGATCGGAACAATAATAAATAAAAGCTCAATCTAGTGCTTTATAAATAGTGTATGCGTCATTTCAGACCACACAAAAGTGAAAAAAAGTTAGTCTGCCCAAAAGTCATGGACTAAAGTCAGTAGGCGTCCTTCTCTGGGGAGCCATCGATGCCATTGCAAAGTTTCGTGGCAGTTCATCCAAAAGTTGATGAGGTATTTCAGTCGGGAACAAAGTGATGAACTGTCTGACAGACAAAGGGACATTGTCGTCCCCAGAGCCACATTACTTGCACAGCTACAAAATGGAAAAGCCAAAGTTTTAAAAGAGCACAGCATCCAAAAATACTGTAACAATAATACAAAACACTGCAGCAGCGAGAAACAGAAAAACTAAATCAGTTATTATTTAATGGACTGCAGAGAAACATTAATTTAATAGCTTCGTATTTCCTCTAGCTTCTTTCAGTTATTACACCTCTTAAACAGCCGGTCACTACTTAATTCACCAAAACACACTGTTGACTGGGTTCTATTGCTGCTCTCTCTGTATTTACACAGTTTGTCTTTTATAAACTTGATCACCAGTTGAAATTTGTAATAGTAAAACAAACAAGCATGTATGAAAGATGGAGGTCTCTGGCTGCTCACACATGCCAGTGTTGATTGGAACTAGAGTAAAACTCACCACAGGCCTCAGCACACCCCGCCGCGTTTATCGCCGTGGAGACAGCCCTCATCCTCCCGGACATGTGTAAGGAGTCAGCCTCTCATAACGCTCCTGTGTGAGGGTGGACTATGGCACATTGTGAGAGAGGATGATTTAGCCCATAGCAATCTGTTCAGCAGAATGCCAGTTATGTAATTATGGTCCCCACTGCTGCTGTGTAATGAGCTGTGCTTGACGATTTATTTAAATCTGTTGATGTTTGAACAGAAATTACATCCCCTGAGTTAATAGATGTGATTTTTCAGTAAGTGGTCTTTTGTTGCACACGTTTTGTCACATGGTCTGAATGTGTGGCTGTTCACATGGCGCTTTCTAATGCGCCTGTGGGTGTCATCAAGTGAAAGTATCTCTGCATTTATTGCTGTGTGCATTTGCGTGTGTAGGCATGTGAGTGGGCTAGTGCACAGCTTTGTTCTCTCCTTGTGGTTTCTGTGGGAAAACACTGTCATCCTCTTTGGATTTCCTTCTGGCTTCTCACCTGTAATTTTTCTTAACATTATAACAAAATCTTACATAAAACAAAACTATAATGATGCTATCAAAAAACACTGCAAATGATTAAAGCACTGGTTATCAAACCTTGAAGCTTGTGATAATTTAAAACCCCTTATTTTTTGTGTGTGTTTATGAACTGCCAGCAGAATCGGTAGTGATTTTTCCCTTCTCAGATTGTGTAATTTGAATAATTAGTGTGTGTTTGATCATCTTCTCCACTGTCCAATTAACCCTCTCACAACCCACCAGATATATCCTGCTGCCTGTTTTGCAATGAGGTAAATCAGTTGGTAAATAGAAGAAAACATTTTACAAATTGTTAACAACATGGCTGTAAATCTCACAATACCTGTCATCTTTATGCTTTTTCCAAAACTACAAAAAAACTTTAATAGTAGCACAGAATTCTTCACTTGTCTTTCAGCTGGAAATCAGGGTCTAAACTCACCAAAGGTTGCCATAGTTACTGCCCCAGAAAAGCCCTGTTTTGGGTTCACATCCAGATACTACATAATAGTGCTTCTGGAGCAACAGTAAATCTTTCAAGAAACAAAGAAAGGAATCATGTTTCAATAGCAAAAATATCTCAGTAAAGGAAAAAGAAGACCTTGTGGTAAGCCACTTATCTCTCGCTGAGTCAATTTTAAAAGCTATTTTCTTTGTTTACTTCATTGTTTTGTTGCTTTGAATCAGATCCAAAGCCATCAGGATCAAGCTATTCCGACACCAAATGTGCATTGTCTTTGCAGATATCCATACTGAGGCAGTGCAAGCTGCTCTGGCTAAACATAAGGAGGAGAAGATGGCACTTCCCATGCCAACCAAACGACGGTCCACTTATGTGCCATCTCCAATTGAAACACGCACACCACCAGGTAGGACACAAAAACAAACAATCCTTCTGTCCTATAATGCTGCAAAGTTGGACCTTAGCCAAGAAGACTTCTGGATATTTATGCTTTGTTCTCTTGTGTTCAGACTCCTCATCGGGCTCTGACGATGAGACGTCTGTGCGCAGACAGTCATCAGGAGTTGCTCCTCCGCCTCTGGTCAATCCCAACCTGCAGAGCCCTGACTCCTGGATCACCCGCACCGTTCAGGGCTCCTCCACCTCCTCCTCAGCCTCCTCTACGCTGTCCCACGGAGAGGCCAAACCGCAGCCTCAGAGCCAACCTCAGCCACAGCCTCAGTACAAACCTCAGTACCAACCCCTGTATCAGCCTCACCAACAGCCACACCAACACCACCAGCCACATGAGCAGAGCCGCACTGCAGCTGTGACAGACATGCTGGCTCACAGTCGCATTGGTGAGGCGCTTTACTGATTGTTCAACATAAAATATTCATGGGCACCAAGTATTGCTGGTATTTGATTAAACAAGGTCCCAATTTGTTCATGGAATTTAACCCAAATGTTCTCATTAGTACACAAAATATCCACCAAATTCTAGGCAAGAGTTTAACTGTGTTGTTGCTGATGAAATTCTAAAATATTTCTAAATATGGGATTTTTTTCTGCCTTAATGTGTGAGATCAGGCTTGCAGAACTACATTTTATTTGAATTCATGTGTTTAGTTTTGTTTATTTTACTGCTCTCATCAAACACTGTGGGGTTAGGGTTAAGTGTTGTATTTCCTCAAATAGTAACCCAGACCTTCATTTATCTGAACTGCAGAAGATAACAGGCCTTCATTGAAGCAGGCTTGTATTGACTCAGGCTTCTTATAAATGCTTGACTTTGAAACCAAAGAAGACAGAATTGATAGACGGCACATTGGAAAGCGGTAGAAATGGAAGATGGACAAAGAAATACACTTAAAGTTAGCATTGCTTATTTCCACAGGTGCTCCAGTTCACTATGTTAATAACAAAAATTGTTATCTCTATGTGAAGTTAGGTATTCAATCAAAAGTTGGAAAAATGTGGATTTGATTGTAAATTAGTAAATAAAGTAAAGTAAATAGTCATATATAATCATCAACACAAATTAAAATGTTAAATCTATTTACCCTTTTGACATATTAAGAAAAGGTTCTCACATTCACTTTTAAAACTGGTGAATTTTCAGACTTAAAATCTCTGCTGAGTTATTTAAAATCTCGACCCCCACCTGCAGATTCTCCTTTCTGTTAGCACCACTGAAACTGAAGGACTTCTTGCTGTTTCATTGCAGCCCCCTCACAGAACAGCGCCCCCCCTCCAGATGTGACAGCTGTGGCCCCTCCAGCCAGAGGCCCGCGGGTCGACCGGCCCTCAAACACCGTCCGAGGGATGAGCCGCGGGCAGAGCCGCTCAAGCATGATGGAGACTGCGGACGGTAACGACTGCACCACACAACGTTTTATTAGTTTCTGGGTCTTTACGGGAGACTGTGTCTGATTTCTCTTTCTTCAAATAAGTGTTGAATTCCAGCCATTTGATTAATCGGACTTTACTGCTTTCTTTTCTTCTCGATCTTTTCCACCCTGTCACATGTTTATTTGACGGGCTGATAGCGAGAGGTAATATCCAGAGTAAGGAAACTCCTTAATATATAATGTCCAAAGCCTTCTGTGTTTCCTGGTGTACCCTTACTCTCCCTGTTCCGTTTGTAATGAATGATTATACAAAGAAGTGCAACAAAACAACGCCCACGCACAAAGTGAATCCTCATGTGTGATCCCAAACCAAAAAAACCTTTATCCCAGGTCTCACTGTCTTTTCCTTGTGTTGGCGCCACCTACCTATGCTGCTGCTTTTCATTCCTAAAATATCGTTCAATCAATTTTAAGATAAATTATTATTAATTCACTGACTAAATCTTCAGTAAAATGTGTTATGGGATGAAAAACAGCAGATACGATGGTAAGACATTGAAACAGGTAGTGTTTTTTCACTGTGTATGTGTGTGCTACAGTATGTGTGACTGTGTGTTTGTTCCTGCTGCTGCTCGTCTCCACCTCCACCCTGCTTGTAGGAGTTCCTGTGAGCAGCAGAGTGTCCACGAAGATCCAGCAGCTCCTCAACACCCTGAAGAGGCCAAAGAGGCCCCCGCTCAGCGAGTTCTTCACCGATGACTCCGAGGAGATTGTAGAAGGTACTTCACTGCTTCATGAAACATGTTAACCATCATTATACTGGAGTAGCTTTGATGATACTGTTTTGTCATTTCACACACAAAACCACAATTTAAATCTGCCTGCTTCATTGTTTTATAAGGTGAAAAAATAGATTGGAAGATGCCAAAAAATACATTCTTGATCATTTGTGCACACTTACCCCATTTCTTTATGTTTTAGAAATACATATTTAGGTTCCACGCTTTTGTAAAGGGTTTATAACTTGTAGCTTGTAGTAAAATATTTACTATTGCTTTATAGATCAATTACAAGCCATTTGTTAGAACAATGGTTATGCTTTCCATTGGCTAGCAATGCAGTTAGAAATTTTGGTCATTTATAGACTTTTCATATTTTAAATGTTAATAAATCATTAGCAAAGGATTTTTAACTTATCAAGTCTGCATTCATGAATGTTGATAATTTGTTAACACATTAATTTTGATCCAGGTAAGTGCAAAAGAAGTCCAATCAAAGAAAAAAGTTGTTCTTATCACTCGTTATAACTGTAAATCACAAAAGAATTCAAAATCAAAATGACTTATTAACTAGCAACTTATAACCCTAGAACATTTTTTAGGAATTTCTCATTAATGATTCCCTAATTTTTAACTAACTTTAGAGCCTTTTGACATTGAATCCTCAAATGATACTTTTTTCACTTTATGTGACGCTGTATAGGAGAAAATAAAAGAAGAGCAGTTCAATTTGCCATATGTTGTTTTATTTTCATATATTTTGATGACAACTATTTTTTATCTGGTATATTATATTGGGTAAAATATACCCAACGTTAGTGATGGTGTTACTAATTATTAGTGTTATAGGGTTAAGGATGAAAGTACACATTTTGCAAGGAGGGTAAAACAGTGACTTTTCTGTAAAATATATATGTTTAGATGTTTTAATGATTTAAATACCAGAGAAGATGAGAGATAAGGGAAGACACAGGCTAAGGGAAAGCTCAGTGAATCAGTGAAACAGATGTACAGTAGAGGACAGTAGTGATGTATGGGCTTATTTGATCTTGGTGGCATCCATAAGAGATCTCATTAATCTGTAACATACCAAAGAACCTTCTGTTGTCTCTATCGTAGTGCCCCAGCCGGACCCCAACACACCCAAGCCGGAGGGCCGTCAGATCATCCCAGTGAAAGGAGAACCCCTGGGAGTGGTCAGTAACTGGCCCCCAGCCCTGCAGGCTGCACTGGCTCGTTGGGGGGCCACTCAAGGGAAGAGCCCTGCACTCACTGCTCTGGACATCACGGGGAAACCACTCTACACACTGACATATGGTGAGACGTAAGAATGAACTATTTCAGATATTTAACAGTGTCAAATCAGCAGTTATTCTACCCCCTGACCACCATCGGTTTCTGGGCATTTTTTTGTTCCTGCCACATTTTTTACTCATTGTGGGCTCATGTTTCACTGCAATAAAAAGTCCCGGACATCTATGGAAAAAGCACAATTATGAATCAAATTTGAGAGGAAGCAAAAATGCAATAATTCTTCGCAGCTGCATCACTAATGCTTTCATAGTTGTAATAAAGATTGGAAACTTTTTTGGTTTTTTACATAGTCTGGTTGATGAAGTGGTTTAGTTTTGGTATTTTTTTTAAATGAGACAGAATAAAAAGATTTAGATGGAATATCATGTTTTTAAGCTTCAGTTTGGTTATGTGTTCTGACAGAGTGACACATCACAGATGAGTAAGCTGAGGACTGTCAGAAAGTTGAAAACACACTAATTCTTTCTGTTGTTGCAGTTTTTGGTTCTGATAAATGGCAAAATTTTGAAACATTTTCTAAGATAACATGCTTCTCAAATCCACTGAGAGATTTTGGGGTTCAGAGGAATAATGTTGTAGCTATTACCTTGATAACAGAAAAAAAGTGTAAACACTGCAAGATGAGATTTTTTTAAAGGTGGTATAGTGAAATGCCCAACTTCCTAACTCCCTCCTCCCCACCTTCTGTCTGTTAGGGAAGCTGTGGAGTCGCAGTGTAAAGCTGGCCTACACCCTCCTGAACAAGCTGGGCACCAAGAACGAGCAAATCCTCAAACCTGGAGACAGGGTGAGAGAGGGGACACACACACGACACACAAAAAACGTACAACAAAGTTAGTATCTTCATGGTCAATTAATTTAGTACAGGGCAATAGAACAACTTATTTTTCAGTATTTCCAGCAACAAGGGGCTGTAGTCCTTGGTTTAAACCATCCATCCATTCATCCATCCATTATCTATACACCGCTTAATCCTCTGTAGGGTCGCAGGGGACTGGAGCCTACCCCAGTCGACTCAGGGCGAAGGCAGGGGACACCCTGAACAGGTCGCCAGCCTATCACAGGGCTACATATAGAGACAAACAAGCACACTCTCATTCACACCTACGGACAATTTAGAATAATCAATTAACCTCAGCATGTTTTTGGACTGTGGGAGGAAGCCAGAGTACCCGGTGAAAACCCACGCATGCACAGGGAGAACATGCAAACTCCACACAGAAAGATCCCAGGCGTCCTAACCGGGACACGAACTGGGGATCTTCTAGCTGTGAGGCAACGCTGCTAACCACCGAGCCACTGTGCAGCCCCTGGTTTAAACCATGTATACTCATAACAGGCACTAAAACTAACATGTTTATTTGTTGCTGACTGAATGATCTGTGAAAGGAAGGAATCAAACACTAATTTTACTATGACTAGAAAGAGTTGTATATGAAAATATGTACTTAGGATCTGTCTGTCGGTTGTTTGGCATGAAATTTGATGGTTCCAAGGCCATGTATCCAAAAATGCTTTGGATGTGACTCACTGTCTTTGCTTCTACTGCCCTTTTGTCTTCATTATCTTATGTGAAAAGATTGTAAATGGAAAGTAAATTGTGTTGGTAGGTGGCGCTGGTTTACCCCAACAGTGACCCAGGGATGTTCTGGGTGGCCTTCTATGGCTGCCTCCTGGCTGAAGTTATCCCTGTACCCATTGAGGTGCCTCTGTCTCGCAAGGTATGTTAGCCGCACAGGATCAAGTACACTTGTAGAAATACCTTACACTCAAAACTGAGTTTGTTTTTCTGTGTGGTGTTTTTAGGATGCAGGTATTAGCCAGGTGGGCTTTCTGCTCGGTAGCTGTGGTGTCGGTCTGGCTCTGACCAGTGAGATCTGCTTGAAAGGTCTGCCCAAGACCCCCACTGGTGAAATCCTGCAGTTCAAAGGTCAGTGATCTCTCTTCTGAATGTGGAACTATCTGTTTTGTTATGAAAAAATGTGCTGACTTAATTAAAGGAAGAAAAATAGAAAAAATCAGTTGCTATCAAACATAAGGTGGCTTAGTTTATGTTGCTTTCAGTCTGGTTGTGTAGTTAATTATTATGCAGGGAGAGCACAGTTTACTTTTCAGTTTTAATTAAGAACTGATATGTTTTCAAAATGGTTGTGTGATATGTGACTTTACTTTCCCTGATGCCTTTCTCTGACAGGCTGGCCTCGAATGAAGTGGGTGATAACAGACTCAAAATATCTGACCAAGCCTTCCAAAGACTGGCAGCCGCACATTCCCACTGCGAACACTGACCCTGCATATATAGAGGTAACAGAGCTGTGCCTGGTGTGTCCGCTGCTTTCGTCACTGTGGTCTCTTTCAGAGTGTATTGTATGACGTCTGCTGATACGCTGGATCTCAATGCTATTATAGCTTAAGCAAGGAAATCTTAAAGAGATTTTTGCATTCTGTCGTGATAAAAATTCATAGTACTAAACAGCAGGATTTAAGTTGATTGTGTTGTGGTGTACACAAGTATTCACAGAGTCATCTCATGCTTTTGTAGTACAAGGCAAGCAAAGAGGGTACAGTAGTGGGTGTTGCTGTGTCTAAAGTGGCCATGTTGACCCACTGCCAAGCACTGACCCAGGCCTGCAACTACTGTGAGGGTAAGTAGTGTCACAGAGCCGTCATCACCAATCATCTGAAGGTTTTTTCATCAGTGCAGCAGAACTCACTTCTGTCTTTCTGACTCCTGTTTTTTAGGGGAAACCTTGGTGAATGTCTTGGACTTCAAAAAGGATATGGGCTTATGGCATGGAGTCCTCACAGTGAGTGCTGTCGGGTGTAAAATTTAAAATGTGACGATATATCTCTTCAGTTTCTGGCGCTGATAAATGTAGCAATTGTGGCATTCTTGTAAAGACCAAATTGGCTGTTGCCTTTATGCCTTTCTTTTATAACTGAATGTAGAGAGATGATACCAGCAGGGTGTTCTTGTTTTCTTCCTTTATCTAACCTGTAAGATTTCCAGTAAAGGCTAAATGTCAGGTAAAAGTAATCGCATCACTTAAATGTTGAACAAATGAAATCATAAAAAACAAACATTAATGGCCTATTAATTTAAGAACATAACATATAACAGTGTTTCAATGTTTTTTCTTTGCCTTGATGTGAAAAATTAATACACAGTTTTAATATTAGCTGCTTAATCAGGCTCTGTTTTTTTCCAGGCTGTAATGAACAGGATACACACAATCAGCGTTCCCTATGCAGTAATGAAAGCGTGTCCTCTCTCCTGGGTTCAGAGGGTTCACATCCATAAAGGTAGATCACACTTGATTCAGCTTGGGCCACACTATATAAATGAATTCAATGTATCATGTGTCATGCTACTGTTGTGCAGCTCGTATTGCTTTGGTGAAGTGCCGTGATCTGCACTGGGCTATGATGGCTCACCGGGAACAGAGAGACACCAGCCTGGCTTCATTACGAATGCTCATTGTTGCTGATGGTGCTAACCCCTGTGAGTACCTCATTACCTCCAGCTTTTTAAATCTGGGTCTTTTAAAAAAAAACTAAAATTAGATTGAATATACTGAATCGTCTGTCTCTTGCGGTGCAGGGTCAGTGTCTTCCTGTGATGCCTTCCTGAACGTGTTTCAGTCCCATGGGCTGAAGCCTGAGGTTATCTGTCCCTGTGCCACCTCTCCTGA
This sequence comes from Dascyllus trimaculatus, assembly GCA_024666655.1. Lineage (NCBI taxonomy): Eukaryota > Metazoa > Chordata > Actinopteri > Pomacentridae > Dascyllus > Dascyllus trimaculatus. The sequence continues at coordinate 17,663,255 of CM045450.1, forward strand.
GGCCATGACAGTAGCTATACGCAGGTAAATCACTCCCATTTTGTTCTTATCATTATGCAGGATGAAAAGAAGATAGAACTTCATTTTTCATTCTAGTCATACTCACCCCCTCTATTTCAGTCCAAGGTTTTGGGAGGACGTCATAATTTTTAAAGCAGGCTAAGAAAAAAGATGACACACTGCTTTAGTCAAGGTTGATTTCATTTTTACCGCTCCACCAGGTTGGATGAAGATGTACTCTGTTGTATGTGGTGTTGTACATGGGTGGGTGGGCAGATGGTTGACTGCACCAACAGATGGGATGGATGGAAACATTCATGTTTGATCGAACTGTCTCCTCATGTAGACCGGGAGTCCCAGGGGCACCCCTCCCTGCTCGTGCCATCCTTTCCATGGGCGGCCTGAGCCACGGTGTTATTCGGGTCAACACGGAGGACAAGAACTCCGCCCTGACTGTACAGGATGTGGGACATGTCATGCCTGGAGGTGAGCATTAAAGGAAAGCATGAAAAACAAATGACAGACAGGTGCTTGTGGGAAAATCTAACATTCAGGATCTGAGAGTCTGTTTCCCAAATAGCACGCAAGCATGACAAGTATGTTGTCAAAAATTGAAGCTCTACAAGCAAACATGAATGATATGGGAAACGCTGATGTGAAATGTGTTGGTTCTTAGATGTTAAAGAGTGGAGGGTTGCAGCCAGTTCTCAGATCTTTCAACATTTTGCACACATCTTCAAGAAAATGTTTTGGACTGCATAAAAGAGGAAATGTTGTCTGTGATGGATTAAATCGTGTACTTCTAGCAAATTCGAAAGTCTTGAATTTCATTTTCATATCTTACCGACATCGACATAGCAGGAAAAGTTACAGTATGCTTTGTAAAATATTCAAAATGAATGTGCAATGATTTAGATTTCCATAATGGAGATGAATTACTTTATTACTGTGTCAGCCCAGCCTGCATAGACTTGTAAGACACCACAAATAATTGGAGATGAAAAATTCAGAGCATACATTTTTTTTGCCTCTGTGCTGGCAGCATCTGTGGTTGAAGGCATTATGTTTTCAGGCTGTCCATATATCTGTCTCATTCTCCTTAACACAATATCTAAGGACACCTGCGGGAAATATCCTGAAATTTGGCGCAAACTTTCACGATGAACTAACGAACGACAAACTGTTAAGATTCTGTAACATCACAAAACACATTTTTGCCCTTAACTCAAGAATTCATACAGTCATTTTTGACAATGGTTCATTCAAATGTCTACTATGATAAAGTGATGACATTTAATATCCCAAATATTAAAGGTTAACGTTTCTGTGAAATCGTATTCTTCTGCAGAAAAACTTCTCCACATTATTCAACGCCATAACTCAGGAATAGACAGACTGTGACTATATTTCACATTTGGTCGGACACTGAATTGGTGACATTAATCTCGGGCACCCGCCTTGAAACTGTGTTAATTGTATAGATCCTCTGTTCTTTCGGGTTGAAGATGTATGTGAAGCATCCACATTTTAAAATTTGTAGCTTCTTTGCAGCACCATTAACATCTGAATCATCCTCTACCATCATGACAGCAGCTTTGTGTACTATTAGAATTAGCTTTATTGGCCAAACATATGAAACATACAAGGAATTTGATTTAACGCACACATAAGTTTTTACTAAATAAAATATTTGAGTCTGGACAGACGTGGATGGAAACTGTGACTTCACTGGTTGATGGAGGCATACTGCTCTGAGCTGGTGATTCTCTTTTAACAGTACTTCAAAGACTTTAGATGTGAAGTTTCTCGTTTCCACAACAAAATTAATGAATTACAGAGAAAACATAACCATATAATTGTAACTATACTAGAAAAATCTAAATAGAGGTGAATTTAATTGACAATCTTGCCTTCAGAATGAATGAAACATGCCAATTTTTGATCGTCTGTATAGCAGAATATTTAAGGTTTTGTCAAACCATGTCATGAAATATTGACTTTGCTATCATTGCTCCCCTGTTATATAATATAGAAGAAAATGGGGCTTACTTTCCATTTCTCCAAAGTTACACAGCTCATACGCTCCTCACTGATGCTTTTGAATAAATCAGTAGCTGGAAGACGATGAAAACACAAGTTTTAAATGTGCGACTTAAGTGCTTTGTCCTCAAGGAAAAGCATGATAACAGATGGAAAAAGTTTCATCAAATGCATTAAAACCAGGCTGACAAGTGTAGCATCATTCTTCAGATTTTTTTTAATAATGAAGACCATATTTTCCTGATGTTGCCTTTGTGTCTTTCCAGCTCTGATGTGCATCGTTAAGCCAGACGGACCTCCTCAGTTGTGTAAAACAGATGAGATAGGCGAGATAATAATCAATTCCCGTGCTGGCGGCAACATGTACTACGGTCTGCCTGGACTCACCAAAAACACCTTTGAGGTATGAAAGCAGAACTAAACTTTCCACCCACCAGTATGGACACAATCTAAAACAGGAAAGTTGTTTAAAGCCGTTTTATCTCACCATCCTTTCGCTGTGTGTGATCAGGTGATACCGGTTAATGCTAATGGAGTTCCCATTGGAGAAATTCCTTTTGTGCGGTCGGGACTCCTGGGGTTTGTTGGCCCAGTAAGTAGCACTGTTTCATTACGGCACAACATCTGCAGTAATGTGAAGCCATTGTTCTCACTTACAGTATAATGACCCTGCTGTGTTTGACTCGCTTCGTGCAGGGCAGCCTGATCTTTGTTGTGGGGAAGATCGAGGGTCTGCTGATGGTGAGCGGGCGGAGACACAACGCTGATGACCTGGTGGCCACTGCTCTTGCTGTGGAGCCAGTTAAGACCGTTTACCGTGGGAGGTGAGGGAAGAATTCTTCTTTGTCTGTAAAGAGTGGTGATGAGGAGCTTTTTGGTAGTTCAAGTGTGAATCTTCATTTATCACTGCTGACATCTGGTGGCACAGAGGAAACACAGCAGGTCCAAAACTGATGTTGTCGTGTAAAGAATACAGCTTTGGAAATACTTATTATTGTTACCACTGTGACCACGATTTTCTGCCTTTTCCTTTACAATTTCTGGTGGGGCCACACTGCATTTTCTTCTTATGGTTGTAATAGACAGCTGTTTTACTGATTCCAAGCTGGTTAGCAATGACTTGCTCGCTATATCCGTCTACATTAAGCACCAAGATGGCTGTCTGCTCGTCATCTCGCAGTTGTCTTCTTTAATACATTGTTCAGTGATAATTAAGTTTGGCTCCTCTGCTGACTTTACAAACACAATACAACAAAACAAAATGTTTTGGCCATTCAGTGTGAATTAAAACCTTTTCATGTCTTTTAAAAGATGCTATAAATATTTGCCACAAAATTCTAATTATTTCCAAAGTTGTATGTTTTGGTTCTCAGTTTGCTTTTAAAACTACTTGTGCGCGTGACCTCCAGACCCTAAATAATTTTCAGTATTGTTGTGTGTGTTTTCATTGTTGTTCAGGATCGCTGTGTTTTCGGTCACTGTTTTCTATGATGAGAGGGTCGTAATAGTGGCAGAGCAGAGGCCAGATGCCAGCGAGGAGGACAGCTTCCAGTGGATGAGCCGAGTGCTTCAGGTAAAACACCTCATCATTTTCTTTCAAAGGTTTTTATTGTGAAACGGGTTTTCTACCAGCAATGTAAAACTATTCTTTAATGTACATTTACAAACCCTAATAATTCATTATTATGTCAAGCCATGCCAAACATAATAATGAGTTTATATCAATTGTACTACACTACAGTACTTGAATAATAACTTCTACGCAGTGTCTCTGTCTTCAGTATTTCCATACTTCAATCATATGTCAAATGTTTTATTCACGACACACCAGTGCTACCCGACAAACTTAGTCTCAATGTTTGGCTTCCTCTGCAGGCTATCGACAGCATCCACCAGGTGGGCCTCTACTGTCTGGCTCTGGTCCCAGCCAACACCTTACCTAAAACACCCCTGGGTGGCATCCACATCTCTGACACGAAGCACTACTTCCTAGACGGCAACTTGCACCCCTGCAACATCCTCATGTGTCCTCATACCTGTGTCACCAACCTGCCTAAACCTCGTCAGAAGCAGCCAGGTACGTCTGCCTGTACAACATACTTGAGAATGTCTATTAAGAAGAATGTCTGAGATTCTGCGAGAATAATCCTTTAAAATTTCAATAACTCCTTGTCTTGTGAGTCAGTGAGAGTATTTATGCAAAATTATTCAGAGCATTCCATGAATCAGTGAGCGTATAAAAGAAGTTGAGTAAAAATGTCCATTCTTTCATGTAGTCACTCATAGTGTAGAGCTTTTTGTAAGACTGGCAGCTTTATGTAATGCTGTCATAACGATTTCTGAATCTGTGAAAGTGGTATCTCTGCCATGATGGTCCTGGCTGTGGTAAAGTTGGCAAATGTCACACAATCTGCATATAACCACATCTAGCCCAATGTGGCACAGAGTTCTCACCTGGTAACTTTCATGTGAGGTTAAGCATGAAATACTATTAATGTTGCATGGTATCATGAAGAAAAGAGTTTCAGCCCTAGGCTTTCTTTAGTGTTTCTGAAACATTTCTTGGTGTGATACTTTTAAACTAAGAAACAGCTGACACACATCATGTAATCAGAAACCAAATACTACTAGAAAATTACAGTTGGAAAATATGCATCATGAAAATCCAAATGGTTTGTCTCCTAATAATATAAAACATTATATCATAAGAAATTACATACAGATACATGTAAATACAGCCGTCCAAACAACATAAACAATAGACAAATAGTCATAAGAAAAACAGTAAGAACACATTATAACAGTATATCACATTCTGTGACTGCAGTAACGCGATCATTGACCAAATAATTTATATACTAACAATAAGAAAATTTACGTACATACATAAGTAAACTCATCATATGTACACCCCCCATAAAGAATACAAATATGTCATCATCAATAGAGATGTTGACTACAGAGGACTTCTTGTCCCTATTTCTTATGCCACTCTCAGACTCAGAAATCCTAATTCTCCCTTGTAATCCTACCCACATAGCAAAATGAACGGAGGCATTTCAATAGGATAGACTACATGTATGGTCCGACATGAGATTCAACCCCTGACTTTAATTTTTCTCACTGTGTGGGGATGTGTTTGAGTGGTGAAAATCAAAGCAATGGTTTGCAACGACAGGACAGTTATTAATGTGAAACATGTGAGTGGTGCTTTATTATGAAATGTCCTCTTTATGTCTCTCTTACTCCTTATTCTGCTTTTTTACTGCTACTTTTTCTGTCTTTATCGCTGTACACTTCCTTCTCTTTGTCTCTCTCACATCTTTTTTCTCTTGTAGTTGGTGTCGGTCCTGCATCCGTCATGGTGGGCAACCTGGTGGCTGGGAAGAGGATCGCTCAGGCTGCAGGGAGAGACCTTGGCATGATCGAAGACCAGGATCTTGTCCGGAAGGTAGTATGATTATGAGCATTGAATCTTAAAGTTTCAACCAGCTACTAACTCTGATCACCTAGTTGAATCTGATAACTTAATAAACATGCTTCCGTTTTCAAAGAGCTAAATGCATGTCCTCCAGAAGCTGCAGGAAGCTTGTGTGCATGATTAATAGCAATGCTCAAAGTGTGTTAAAATGGTGAATAGTGAGGTTTGAAGACTTTCCACTGCCACTGTAACGGCCGAAGCTCAATAAGAGCTCAGTTTTATAGAAAAATCTGGACTCTTGTCTCTCTCTGCTCTCGTCTCTCTCTGGATGTAGCTCTGTATGTGGCCCACTGTGATGGTAAGAATTATGGCCCCGCCTGGCATGTTCCCCACACCCTCGTTTATTCTGGTCATGCTACTCTGTATTGTATTGTGATTTTATTTTGTGTGCTTGTGTTAAATTTTGACATGAGCAAGAATTTGCATGTCTTTTTTTTTCATTTTTCACAAGACATGCACCCTCCATAGCCATCCCTTGTTTTACTGCAGACGCACCTTTCACATCCTAAGTTATAGTTCATTATTTTAAGAGCCTCACTGGCTCAGAGTATGTGGTATAAACTGTTTGCACATTGGCAAAAGTTAATTTATGCCAGACAGCTGTCTACTGACGTATGCAGTCTCTAAGCTCCACTTTAATCCTTTATGTAGGTGTATTTAATTAGGTTTTTCCATCAGCACAAGAACCCTCCCTGTATTTTCCCCCCATGGTTGTGTTTGTAATAATGTACACACTTTATCAAAGCAAACCCTCAGATGTACAGTATGTAACTCTTTTCTCATTTGATAACAGCACCAGTATCTGACAGAGGCTCTACAGTGGAGGGCACAGACAGACCCAGATCATGTTCTCTACGTTCTTCTCAATGCCAAGGTACCAAACTGATCTGTTCACACACTGAGAAATGCAGTAGAGCATCCGTGCACACATTTAAGTCATCCATGAGACTAATTTTTAGGTATTGATACATGAATTATCCTCTCTTCTGTCCTTCAGGGTGTAACAGTGGGAACAGCGACCTGTGTCCAGCTTCACAAACGGGCAGAGAAGATAGCTGCTGCGCTCACTGAGAAAGGCAGCATCAACACTGGGGAGAACGTGGTGCTGCTCTATCCTCCTGGTGGGTTCTGCCTTTACCACTTTTCTATGTATGACTCCCATGGACATTACTTTTTTTGAAACTAGATGATTTTTTTTCACTCTGCCTTTGTCTTCCAATTTTTTCCCCAGGCATTGATTTGATTGCTGCCTTCTACGGCTGCCTCTATGCTGGATGTGTTCCCGTAAACGTCAGGCCTCCTCACCCTCAGAACCTGGCAGCCACACTGCCTACTGTCCGCATGATTATTGATGTAAGTGTGAACACGCTCTTTCTCACATTTATGTCTGTTTATGCATGTCCAAAGGTTTTTATGTAAATGAATGTATGTATTTTCATTTAATCCTAGCAGCAGGATGTTTATTTATATGTTTGTCAGATTTTAATCAGTAACTTGGAAACATCGCTTAATGCTGCCGCCCAAGATAACTTGATTTTTGTTACTGTAGAGAGGTTGCCTCAAAAGCTCAGAATCAGAAAGATAAAGCATGTTGCTGTGTTGTCACTCATTTAATTTTTTGTTTCTGTACCTGACAGCACCTGAGCCTAACAGTTTAAATGTGCTATGTAGATAACATTGACTCTTTTTCAAATGAATCATGCTTTTGTTTTGCAACCAGGTCAGTAAAGCCGCATGTATCCTTACGACACAAAACCTAATGAGGACTCTGCGCTCCAAAGAGGCTGCTGCCTCTGTGAACATTAAAACATGGCCAACAATCATTGACACAGGTAATAAACCATAACATTTTTAGCAAGCTAGCAAACCCTCGCCAGAAAGTAGTAGATAACTTACATTGTAGTCTGTCAACCTGACTTTGAAGAGATTAATTTGAGAAGGAGCAAAATATGTCTCCGGCACAACCATCAATCCAAAATTTGACTTTACACAAACTAACCCCGAAATCCAGCAGTTTTAAGATATTTACATAATATACATTTATTGTTTACAGTAGTTGACTTATCATGAGTCAGATTTAAGACAGTAAAACAGGCTCTCTAGTTGGGATAAGTGTTTGTCTCAGTGAGTGTGAAGTCAGTAGCGTATAGAGTGCACAGTTCTGTCAGACACACTCGAGTCAGTTATTGTCGACTGTTTGCTGTGACAGAGTTTGCAAAAGTAAGACAAACAGGAAGTGGGACATTTTTCTGCTCTACTTTCTAGAGTTATTATCAAAATTGCTGACAAGGGAGATTTGTGAGTAGACAAGTGCTTGGTGAACTTTGGTTGATTGCTGCTGCTTGTAGCTTTACAAATAAATTGCGTCATTGGTAATGACTCATTTTTGTTGTGTCATTATTGCTCTGTATAATCTTATGTTTACTCCTTGTTGTAAAATCTGTACTGTTCCTGTGTTCAGATGACCTCCCTCGACGTCGGCCTCCACAGATCTACAAGCCACCCACAGCCGAGATGATAGCTTATCTGGACTTCAGTGTGTCCACTACAGGCATGCTCACTGGGGTCAAGGTGAGACACACAAGTGTTACCATGTCTTTCACTGTCCCCTGTATTCATTGGGTCTCCACAGCTGTTAGAGTATAAATGTTGCTCTTGTGAAGAGATCAAAGTGAAATATGTGTTGCATCCATTGCCGTTGAAAAGTGGCAATAGTACATTATTATTTATGAAACAGTTTTTTTTGCTTTTTGGTATACTTACACTTGTTTAGAATTTTTAAACAAAGATGGTGTGTCATCTCACATTGTATATCAGAAGAGTGTTTAACAATATGCAGTAAACATTAGCAGGGGCAGTCGGGTTGTGCTTCTTACATGTCTAATTTTCACTACAAAATTACAAGAGTATGGTAAATATCCAGTGGGAATCATTTAAGGATTATCAAAAATATTTTTTTGTTTGTTTTTTCCAGGTCTCTCATGCAGCAGTCAGTGCACTTTGTCGTTCTATAAAGCTGCAGTGTGAACTGTACTCCTCTCGCCAAATAGCCATCTGTCTGGATCCTTACTGCGGTCTGGGCTTTGTCTTGTGGTGCCTCGCAAGGTACAGTAACCCGTCGCCACCAAGGCATAGACGTGAGTTATTGGTTTCTGCCATCTTTCTCCTAAATTAACCCACTTTGTCACCTTTATTTCTTGTGCTGCAGTGTTTACTCAGGTCACCAGTCCATCCTGATTCCTCCCTTCGAGCTGGAGAGCTGCTTGTCTCTGTGGCTGGGCACGCTCAGTCAGTACCGTATCAGAGACACCTTCTGCTCCTACTCAGTTATGGAGCTTTGCACTAAAGGACTGGGTACTCAGACTGAGCTACTCAAGGTAAGGACTCCACATATGGACAGATAATAATGAATCGTAACAAACATAGAGGTAATGGTTTGATCATTGTGTGTCGATGTGTTTCAGGCCCGTGGTGTAAACCTGTCGTGTGTGCGCAGCTGCGTAGTGATAGCAGAGGAACGCCCTCGCCTCGCCCTCACACACTCCTTCTCCAAGCTGTTTAAGGACGTGGGATTGTCGTCCAGAGCTGTTAGCACTGCTTTTGGCTCCAGGGTTAACCTGGCCGTCTGCCTGCAGGTACACCAACCAGCTGAACATGAACAAGTACACTTTGAATTATATCCAAAATGAGAACTAGTGGAACCTGTATTTACCTGCTCTTTGTGTGTTACAGGGCACCACTGGTCCTGATCCCTGTACAGTGTATGTGGACATGAAGTCCCTCCGCCATGACAGGTGAGAACACACAGGTGCAACCAAGGTGTCTGGTTGAAATAAACATTTTCTTTTTGGTGTTTAGTGTCCTGAATTGTGCTTTCTAAATTTGAAATGAGTTATAAATGTAAAAGTGGGATATCAAGTCTATTATACACTATATAGTATATGGATTTTAGGTCTTGGCAGATGCTTCATATGTGTCAGTGAGGCTTCTTGTGTGTGGTTTTGGGATTGTATTTTTCTTTTTCTAGACAACATCATAAATATTTAACAGTCTCATATTTAAATATCCCATATTGCGCCCCTTTCTCAGCAAATTAATGAAAGTGTCACATGTCCCCACAATGCATCTTTCAATTTTTCAGCTCAGTACGCTTCACAGATGGTTAATTTTACTGTTACTGTGTAACTCCTGGTTTTTGCTCTGTTCTAAATGGGTTATTTCAGTATCTGTAGCTTTAAATGCTGCTGCTATGCATGCCCCTTTCAGGAAGAAGACCTTCTCTGACCACATGAACTTTAAATTCAAAAAACAATGCTCAAACCGCGAGTGGCAGAAAAAACGCACATAACCCTCATACAGTTAGATGGATAAACCTAATTAGGAAAGAAAAATTAAAGTAACTCAGGAGAACATTTTAATATATTTACAAAAGCAAAACACATAAGACTTTGCCATGAATAGACTGATAGATTCCTGGATTTGTTTTGATTGTTGTCTCCGGTGTTCATACAGTCCACCATATTTTAGTGACATGGGAATAAAAAAAACAAATCATAGACCAGGCTAGATAAAAGAAGTACTATAGAAACTGAAATTACATCATAAATGAAAATATATGATGCAAGAAGCTTCAACTATCCGATGGAGCTTTTTTATAAATGGTATCATGTGTGCATTTTCAGAGTGAGGCTGGTGGAGAGAGGAGCACCCCAGAGTCTTCCTCTAATGGAGTCTGGCAAGGTGAGAAACCTCATGTGCATTACAGTAGTGGAGAGTCAGTCTGGGAAATGTTAAGTTAAAGACATGTTGAAAACGTTTTCATCAGAGCCTCTGTGTTTCTATTATTTCAGATATTGCCAGGTGTTCGGGTGATTATTGTAAATCCAGAGACCAAAGGCCCACTTGGTGATTCTCATCTAGGAGAGGTGAGAGAGAGCAGGAAAAAGACACTTTTTTTATTGGCAGCATGACAAAGAGACAAAACTTGTGGGTAAAGTAAAATCAGCAGCACATGTGTCTCTCTCTTAGGTCTGGGTGAACAGCCCTCACAATGCCAGTGGCTACTACACCATCTATGGAGAGGAGAGTCTTCAGGCCGACCACTTTAACACTAAGCTCAGCTTCGGAGACCCGCAGACTTTATGGGCCAGAACTGGATACTTGGGTTTTGTGAAGAGGACAGAGCTGCTGGATGCTAGTGGGGGTAAGTATTCCTCCATTAGGGTAAAACCCAAATTCAGAAAGAGAATGAGAATCAGTGTTTGTTGGATAAATTGCACATTCAGACAGTAAGTCATAATGAACCAAACCTTTAAACTTAGCAAACTAAAGTAAGCACAGTCCTACAGTAGCTGACTGCACATATTTCCCTTCTGTGTTTGCAAACTTCTCTGGGTTGCTTATGTTTCCTGCATTTCTGCCCTCAGACCGGCATGACGCCCTGTTTGTGGTGGGCTCACTGGATGAGACATTGGAGCTACGAGGGTTGCGCTATCACCCTATTGACATTGAAACGTCAGTGTCACGGGCTCACCGAAGTATTGCTGAGAGGTGAGAATGCTCTTGGTTCTTAACACACACTACCTCAAACACACTTTGATGTTTTGAAGAAAGTAAATCTTGACTATGAAATCCATCACTAAAATCCCAGCTGCTCCAGTTGCCAAATACAGTCTGTTATCATTAGACACACTGTGTTGAAGAGCGTTAGCTGTAGTGCTGACACATGCAGGAAGTCTGCTAGAAAAATGGATATGTAAAAGACAATAAGACTGGCAGTTAAGCGGCACTAATGAGGATAGACAAAGTTTGAAAAAAACTTCTTTGCAGGTAATGAGGAAATATATAGAAGCACAGTTCATTTGTTCTGAGGGGTTTTTAAACTGTGTTTCTAAAATAAATAAAAAACATGTTGTTTTTTCTTTGCTATTGTGTACAAGACAGACTCTCTGACTTCACAATGTTTTCAACTTCTGTCACATTTTACTGACTGTGGGCTTATTTTTCACTGTATTATAAAGTCCTGCATGTTCTGTATGGAAACAAGAGGAGAGAACTCAAAAAAATTATTTTGTGCAGTATAAGGAAGTTGTAATGCACGAAATGAAAAAAGGAGAAAAAAGAAATTTAATTTCTTTGATTAGTTATTTTACAAAATTTAAAAAAAAAAATGGAATCAACATATAAATTTTTTTTCCAAGTGCCTTCAGCTATTACCAATACTGGAAACAAATATTTACTGTACATATTATAGATGTTTTACTACTTCAATATAGGGTTTGTTTCCATAGTTGTTGCTTACCTGCTCTTTGTATACACAGGCTGCAGTTCAGCAGAAAAGTCCCTGAGTTTTTCTCACAGCTCAGTAACTGAGTTACCTTTTCACAGAGGAGCACAAATTTTTTTTTTTCGTTTTTAAAAAATCCTATTAATACAAATGGTTCATTTTTGGTTATCTTTTAATTGAGACCTCTAGAGCATTTAGGTCCTACGTTTGGTTAAGTTTTCCAACCAAACATCACAGATGAGTAGTTCAAGGAATGTTGAATAGTTCAAAATTGGACAATTCTGTCTATTTTTCCAGTTTCTGGCTCTGACAAATGATGCAATTTTGGCCTTTCAAACCTGCCGGTTGGTTTTGACATTCAGAGGGGTTAAATTTATAAGAGAAATAAGAAAATTGTTCTGAATTTGTTACTCATACTTTTCAAGTCAGATCACCGTCATCGTCCTTTAACCAGGGATCTTTCATTCGTCTGACTGACTGTTGTTTAACACTCCATTCTTGTCCCTCAGTGCTGTGTTTACGTGGACCAACCTGCTGGTGGTGGTGTCGGAGCTGTGTGGTTCAGAGCATGATGCTCTGGACCTGGTGCCTCTGATAACCAACGTGGTGCTGGAGGAGCACCACCTCATCGTGGGTGTAGTGGTTATTGTGGACCCCGGGGTCATACCCATCAACTCCAGAGGAGAGAAGCAGCGCATGCACCTCCGTGACTCTTTCCTGGCTGACCAGCTGGATCCTATCTACGTTGCTTACAACATGTGAACGCCTGCTGTGGTCTGGACTTATTTAGCGGTCAACCACAGTCTTCAGCACCACCATCCCGGCGTTCGACTACTGGCCTGGCGGAGGGTGTAAAGCAAAAGCATGAACCACACGTACCGACACCCAGCCCTGTGTGACACCAGCATATCTCGGCCACTGCATGTCTGTGATTGGATCTGCCATGTGTGGAGTTGTTCACTGTGTTTTTATAGATAGAATTCTGCAATTGGGACAGAGATGACATGTACTGCAAATTGCAAAGAAAAACAAAAAGTCCCTGCTGCACTTTTTATGAAGGGCAAAACAACACATATAACAGGTCCACTTTATAATGAAAACTATATTAATGTCTTTGTGAAAATCTGTCTTTATTCTGTAGTTACCACAAACACGTTCCCTTTTGTGTCTACACAGAGCTACTAAACTGAAATCAACAACTTGAAATATTTTTACATGCAGCTTTCAAACGCACACAAATGCATGAGCTGAGCCCTGGTCATTTGTCACCAACATAAATGAAGAAGAGGGCAAACTATGACAACAGCAGGCAGTCTGTGTGCATCATTTAGAAAGCTTATTTTTCCCTTAACAATGAAGCCAAATAGATTTTCCTGCCCTAGTATATTTCCTGCCTTATGAAACTTCAGCCATACATTCCTATGAATCACTATTAATGGCTGTTTATTCCCCTTTGGGTTTGACTAGTAGTGGAAATCCTGACAGGTATCCAAAGGGATCAGAGTAAAAGAGGAAAGAGGCCATATTCTGTACTGTACCTACGAGGGCCTCTTTGTATTTTAGATACTGTACGTTACTGTATAGATATTTTTAATTGTATAAATGTATAAATGCTCGACTCACCTTTCTCAGTTGAAGGTTTCTGGATAAACAACCCAGCTGGGAGATTCTAATAGTAGCAGAAAGAAGATTGTAAATAAGATTTAACTGTTTTGAAAAACTTTTGAAGCGGGATTCTAGCTATATAATGGAGGGTAAAGATAAATAACTTTAAAGCATTGTTAGTCAGGATAGATATAACATTGCACTTTCTCAAAAATGATCTATTTTATTATAACAATGAGGCATTATAACTAATGGTTCAGGAGCATTATTACATTATATTTGAAGAATTGTGGTTAAGGAGCTTTGAGAGTTTACTGGGAGGGCTATCACTGTTAATGCAAGGAACCTTTCCTATCGGCCATTGAAAAATAAAATGCTGAAGGAGAAGGCTGAAACCATGTTACGACTGTTTTCAGGCTACCAGGTTATTTTGTAAAAAAGTAGGCCCATAGCTGTCCATCTAATATCCATTTGCCATTGTACTTTGTATTGCTGAACAGTCTTGCACTTCTCAGTTTTGTATTACATAATAGAGCAAGTGTTCCAGAGTTTGGCCCCCTTTTTCCTCTCAGCACTCAAAAGTTCATTCAGACTGTGTTTTGTCTTTGTGCAACTTTGTAAATAATTACTTCCAAAAAGGATTGTTGTTGGTACTGTAGTCAATAGAGGCAGGTCATCATGTATCTGGATTATGTTCTGTATTCAGTCACTGGAATTATAAGCACTTGTGAATGCAGTTGCAAAGCTGAGCCACATTTGAAACATCAGCAGTCAGCAAATAAAGATAATGTATGAAAAAGAAAAGGGTAAAAACAAAAAAAAAAGAAAGAAAAAAGTCATTTGCATCAGGATGTAGTTGCAACATGTATTTGGTTTCCTGCGATCTTGTGCTTTCCTTGTGCTCCTTGCCATAATTTATAGGTTCTTTGTACTGGATTATTCTGTATTTCAGTGATGAACCCTTAATGTCAACATGTAAATAGTTTTTCGTTCTTTTTGGACTTTGGCAGTTGTCCCATTCTAACATTCAATCATGCCAAACACAATATTATGAGAGATTTTGAATCATTTAAGGTAAACAGGAATGACTTAATTACTGCACTTTGCACTGGTGGTACTAACAGTAGATTTCTACTGTGTGGACTTTAATTCTGACCATTTCACATTCCATTAAGTGTGTTAGTAATTTTAGATATATAGTGCTTGACATTTGGTTTTTGCCCAGTTTTAAGTCCACCTTTAAAAACAATAATAGCACTTCACCTTAGCTTTGACATTGCATCCTACATTTGCAGTAGAATGTTTGCATGACTCAGCCAAGCACAAGAGGAAATTGGCTTGAGGCACATCTCATCTGGAGGCACAAGTGGTAGAGATAAATACAGTATGTATGAAACTGTATATTCAGGGAACAAAACTCATAACACAGGGATGGACCAGGCGGTCCCTTGGTGCAATCTGTGAATAGTACCCATAAAATGTACACATTGTCAAAATGAATCTCCTTGTAATTGTTCAAGACCTTGCAAACCTAGTAAGCAAAAAGAGGGGTTACTGACAACCAGTGTCCATCTACCATCTACCTGCTTCGCTGGAAGTCTACAAGGGCTTCCTCTGGTTTCCACTCTTTTTCCGTCAGAGCTCTTACACACTATGCAATCCCAACGACGGTGCAATTTAATTTCAAAGCTTGCACAGTCTGGTGAAATAAACATGATGCTTATACATTTTGTAATAACTAAGAACAGAGGACTGATGAAATTTAACCAGTAGTGTACTTAAGACTGTATTCATCTCTTGAGTTGTTCTGTCAATATTTTGTGTATGCACTCTTAGTATGTTGTATTTTAATTATTTGGTGAAATCTAAACTTGCTCCAAGAGGGTGTGACTCACTGATGAATCTTTAATACTAAGGAGGCATTTTAACTCACATAGTTAAAAAAAAAAATCAAGGAGGAACACCCCTTACCATTTTTCTCACTTATTTTCTATTTTGGTTTGTTGTACTTTGTTTTATACTTTATGTATAAGTAATACAGAATAAACAGAAGCATTTAATCATTTCAGATGTCTATATATTAATGAGTTTAGTAATGATGTGAAAGAGATTGAAACTAATCCTAATGTCATAGTTTTATTGGATTATTATACAAACTGAATCCTTACTATGAAATCAGACTTTCGGATAAGCCTTAATGGACAGAAAAAAATCTGTTGTTAATAAAGCCAAATACAAAAATCCATGCACCGAACATATCTATACATTTTATGAAGTAACATTGTGAAGCTAATTTAGGGAAATCAAAGTGTTTCAGTCACACCAGTAACTTTGCACCCATTGGAAGCTCAGATAATTGCAGCCGTAGTGCACAGTGGAAGTTTGTTCCCTGAAGCACTGAATCCTTTTGATGTAAAGGAAAGAATCAATAGGCAGAATCAGAATCGCTAAAGTCAAAGCAATACCCAATCCTTCTTCCCTTTGAGCAACTACAGTACTTTTGTGAGATAAAGAGAGACAGATAGTCTATGGCTTTATTTAGCTATTGTACTCAGTGTCAGCTGCATCAAAGCTGGTAGACTGTCACACTAATAATGTTAAAAGGGTATATTCTAGTGTGTTTGCAGTGGGTGTGTCTCAACTCAGGGCCTATGTCCTTAGAAGGATGCTGAGTTTGAAAGCCACAAGGGTCAAACTGAATGTTGGTAAATGAGTTGGACAGCGTAGCCTACAGAGGATTTATATTTCACTTGTTTAGACATTCTGCTCCTCTCACCAAACAACCTTGACTGCAGTTGACAACTGGGATTTTTAGATGACCAGACGATCTTATATCTTTTTTTGTTTGTTTTTACAATTTCTTTTGAGTAATGGAGAGACTTCACTGGCAGCACTCGTACACAATGAATCTCAACATAGGTTAGGCCACAAAGCATCCAATAGCACGGCTTTGTTGCACCAATGTAATGCCTTCTGTAAAAGAAAGCTTTGTGTGCATGTCAACTAATCCACACCCTTAAGGTGCCAAAGAAAAAGAAGACGACGTAGAAAATGAGAATAATATTCCCCATAGGTTTAACTGAGGCAGTCAGAGCTTCCACAGCCAGCTGCAGTTCAGCCATTGTGGTACTATCTCAGGGATGGATGCACAATTACCAGAGTTACATGGAAAGACTTAGAGGCAGCCGGTTTCACTGAACTTCACCTGAGACACATCGAGGCTCCAGAGGTCACTTTAATGATAAGGCCACACATTATGGGATATTCTATCAAGTGACAGCAGGAGAGAATGTGCAGTTTATTTTGGGCGTTCAATCATTAATCACTATGATAATCTACACCGATCAGCCACAACATGATGACCACTGACAGGTGAAGTGAATAACATTGATCTTATTGGTACTATGTGGTGTTCTGCTGGAAAACCTTGGATTTTAACATCTGTGTTGATGAGACTTAGACACCCAAAATAAACATTGTCCCCCAACAAGCACACTCCCTCATGCAAATGGAAATCCCAAATGTCACTGGCCTACCCCTGCAGGAAAATGCACCCCACCACATGGAAAAAACATCAAACAATCAGGAACATGTTGAGGAACATGACAATGGCCCAACATGTTGATTTGACCTCCAAACTTCCTACACCCCATTCTGATCAAGCATCAACAGGATGCAGTGGAACAAGTTTGATTGACAGAGGCCCCACTGCACAAGCCAGAGTACCCAAAGGATCCGCCGCCAACGTCCTGGTTTCAGACCCCATAGGACACCCTGAGAGGTCCTCTTGTCCATGTCCACTGGTTCAGAGCATTTTTAAGAAAACATAAGGGGGGCCAACACAATATTAGGCAGGTGGTCATAATGTTATGCCTGATTAGTGTATAACTTGTAGCAAAATGGGTTAAAAGTGTGAACATGTTCTCGAGGCTTTATTGTTGTGGTATAGAGATTTTTTGCTGGAGTGCATTGTTGCTGATTAATCATCATGTCTCATGCATTGTAATGTTGTAGTCCTTCAGGTCAGTTTTCAGCACTGTTTGGTAGTCTCGTGGGGCTGAGCAATGGGGGGGAAAACATCTAATATGCAGTTTTCCTACGAATACTGTGATTTGTAAAATAGTTTTCAAAAATGTAATCGTGCAACAGACTTAAAACATGTGATGGATCATTATCACATAAGACACCATCCAAAAATGAAATGCAATATTCCAATGTACGGACAAGAACTTCAAAAGTGCATGTGTTTCATTTTTTAAGTAGCATGGGATGTAGAATACTGTTCAAAAAGGCTGCAACTGTGTAAAGTTTTTTTAAAAAGTAATACAAATAAAAAATAAAAAGTTGGACCTTTGTGTAAACAGTCACCGACAATAAAACAGGAAAGGTCATTAGATCTACTGTAAATAACGCACATTCAAGCAAATGCCTAGTTTAATCTATAATAAGGCTAGTCTTGATTGCAGCATAAGGAATTTATTCATTTTTGATGAAATGTGTTAAAGTACATCCGTAATGTAGTAGCATATTAAGTGAATGCTGTCATAAAGTACTGTATTACAACGAAGTAAACTTTTTCCATCGTTTTTCTGTATGTACTAGTTGCTCAAACTCTCTCCACCAATCACGAAGCCCGAATGAGCCATTACGTAATGCGTATTTGCTCCGAAGCCCCGCCCATTTCCTTTGGCGAAAAGTGCTCAGCATTTTTTTTTAGCTGACATCTTTGTGTTTTTAGCTGTTAGCTGTCGCTGCTAAGTAACTTTTTCGGGCCACTCCTTTATTAAAAGTAAATACACGAATTGCACGAAGTCCACGCTGTGAACAAGAGCAATTACGCGGCCTTTGAAAAGGTAAAAACCCCGGCTGGCTGAGCGGTAACGTAGCGCTCGTCTGGCTGTCTGCTCTGCTGTGGCCGTAATGGCGGCCGCCGCTTCGTCAACTCCTCGCCGTTTTACGAAAAGGGAAGGTGTAGTTAGCTTAATGGCTCCCCGTATCGCTGACGTCTATTGACGCGGTAACTTGCGTGCCAGTGACAGAGTTACACATATTTGCTCATTGAGACAAAAGCTCGTCCATCCTGTGAATCAGAGTAACGAAACTTACTCGACGAGTCCCGCTAAAACTATTGTTTTTAATGGTTTAAACTGGTTAACATCCGTTTAAGTGCACGTTAGCTGCCCTCAACTAGCAGTGTTAGTGAGCGTGAATATTCTAGCAACGGTGACCTTTTAGCTCTGCTGTAAACATTTCCGTGGAGCGGAGTCGGACACTTTGTCGAATTTAGCATCAAATTATTGAGGTGTAAAAGTTACCAGTATTGAACACGGGGCCTAGCTGTGTTTCGTAACTCCATGTTAACGTTAGTTGCATTGGCTAACGCGGTTGAACCAAAGAGGAAGTCGGTCTTTTACTTCATTTAATCTAACCCTTTTAAACTTTGAAGAAACAAATGTTGTCTGAAGTAAAAACCTGTGGTTTTTTGTTTCGCTGTGATGTTTTTCATTGTGCTCGCTAAGTGCTGTTTATTATAAATAATGCAGAAGAAGCGCACAGGCCACAGCGGAGTGGTTACAGCATGTTACAGGCAGCAAACCGTGCCACAAACAACTGTTATTACACTAGAGACACTGTAAGACAGTAATATTGATTTATTTCTTCCCAGTTACTATGGAAGAAGTACAGCAGGGCAGCAATGGCACAGAGTCACAGGCTGCAACCATTCCCACTACCATCACAACCTCTCAGTTCTCACAGATAGCCCAACAGGTAACTAGTAGATCCCATTCAAAACATCGTTAAAGAGTGTCTCTGATTTACTGCCACAGTAGCTCTTATACTGCTAATACCACACATCCATTTATTAATGGCATGATGACAGTAAAAGGTTGACTTGCTATTACAGCTGCAATTCAAGTTTAATTATCTGGCAAGTTGTTTTTTGTTTTTTTTGTTTTGTTTTTTTTTTTACAAAAACTCTTCCTGTTATATAAAATAAAATTGAAGAAATGAAATGAAATCCTTAAACAAAATCATTATCAACTCTAGGGTTTAGTGTGATTAGTCTGTTTGGTTGAGTCCTGCGCCTCTTGTCACTGTCTTTATTTAATTGTTGTTGATGTACCAGCAGCTGTTTCAGTCCTTGACTTGACAGTAGAATACAGTAAGTACCAGAGTGACTTTAAGTTCTCGTCTGAGTTCACAGCATATAAGATAGCAGTTCTCAGCTTTAATAGACTCAAAGCTGCTTCAAAACTGCAAACACATAAATTCTACTCAACTGCACTAAAGGAGGATAAATTAACACATTTAATTATGTGACAAAATGCATGATTTGCTTATCTAGTAAGTAGGTTTCTAAATATATATGTATATTTTTAGGGACCGAAGTACCCAAATTTTCCCTTTCCGGCATGTGGTATCTAGTTATAAACATAATTTTGGATTTATTAGATATTCACCTTGAAGATTACAGTCAACTGCTCTGTACAAAGTGGGATGGATTGTGTTTGTGTTGCTCAAATTATTTTGAAAAAGAAATCTAACTATTATGGATTACTATACAAACTAATTTTTCAGTGGAATCTACATCCATTGAAGATTGTTGATTATCTGAAGTAACCACAATATTGTCTTGCTGTTGCAAGAAAAAAATTTAATTCCCTCTTGAATGACAGCAATTTTCAATCTCCTTTTTATATGTTAGAGTGGCACATAAAAACAAAAGCATCTCAGCACTAGACTGTAGTGTGGGTTAAATCTTTCTTTCGTGCCTTTTTTAAAAGACAAAATGATGCTTCGTTGTACTTCTGAGCTCACCTTTGTGTGTACGCACAGATAGGAAGCTACTATGATGCATACAAATACAGTATTTTGTCAATTTGAAATTGTCTTTGGATTTTCCTAGATGTCGCTGGGTGGTTCTGCTGTGACCGTTGTACAACTGCCAGGAGGTCAGTTTCAGGTTCAAGGAGTGATCCAGTCTGCACAGTCGTCAGTCATTCAGTCCCCTCAGGGCCAGACTACACAGGTGAGACCAGCTGGTTTTCTTGGCGCTGTAGTTACCGATTCAAAAACTCAGCCTAATCTCCTCGGTCTCTCTTTATAAAGTACAGTATTTTAGACAAATACTCATATGCACTTGTTATTCCACTCTCCACTTTCAAGGCACAGGATTCAGATAGTGACGATTCACAGGACTCATCCGACAGTGGAGCAACAGCCCAGAAGACCAGAGAAATACTGGCAAGACGACCTTCATACAGGTAAACAAACAACTCAGAAAACAGAGAAAGAACACAGTTTTTGTTTTATGAATAGTGATTCAAGAAACTTTTTTTCCTCATCTTCCAGAAAAATCCTAAACGACCTTTCAGCTGAGGAGGTGACACACATTGAGGGAAAGGATAACAGCCCGGTATCCACAGGAGTGACAGGTGTTACAGTACCAACCACTCCTATCTACCAGACCAGCAGTGGCCAGTACAGTAAGAACTTTTCCTTCAATTGTGCTTGCATAGAAAGGAACGAAAACCAAAGTGATGGATGCCTTCAGCGGTTTAGAATTTGTAATTACTTTGATGTTACCCATTTTGGTTTATTGCAAAGGGAAATGAGATAATCATGATAATTGTGGATGATTGATTTTGGTATGTTTCTGTTAGTATGCTTTTACCAGACGGAACTTACACTGGAAACTTGCTGTCAGTTACTGGCCAAAGTCATTCATGGGGGAAATGTGCCCTAAAAAATCAGTTAAAGTTTTTTTTAAACTGTTAAAAGAAAATAACTCACAGTAGCCAGAATGTTAATCTAGCCAGCAGGGATGTGATTTCTACTTGTGCCTTACCCTTTTCTAACACCATCTGTGTGATTATTCTAGTTACCATAGCTGCAAATGGCACAATCCAGCTGGCAACTCCAGGGTCGGAAGGCATTCAGGGACTACAGGCTGTCACCATGGCCAACTCTGGTGGAGCCCAGCAAGGCACCACCATCCTTCAGTATGCCCAGACACCTGATGGCCAGCAGATTCTGGTGCCTAGCAATCAGGTTGTTGTACAAGGTGAGCTGATTAAAATGACCAATTTCCAATTTTTTAATCCGCGTTCATCTGATAACAGTATTCTTTTATAAAGGGATTTACAAAAATCAGCTGCATGCCAACAAACAACACAGTGTTTCACAAGAAGCTCTCCCCAAGTGTATTCCAGTAGCAGGAGGGTGCTGGCTCGAAAGAAAAAAAAAATAAAGGGTTGTTAATCAAAGATGTGAATCCAGGCACAGCTTTCGTGCACCACAGTTCAGCATTATGATGCAACATGTACAAAGTGTCAAGAGTGATAACCACCACCACATCCATGACCACACAGAGTTGTACAAATGTAGCTGCAAAGAATAAATAGTGTAAACTTTTGTGTGTGTCTTTGTGCCTGATAAACTTTAAATGAAGCTTTTCATACTTTATCTGCTCACTGCCTAACACAGTATATTGATTTTTCTTTGTCGCAGTGCTATTCCAGTTGAAATGTGACACTACTAGGTATTTTACTTTCAACAAGATGATTTGACTACAGTCTAATTAATATTAAGCATCATTATTTTAGAAGAATGTCCTCATTCATTGATTATTAGTTAATGCTGTGTATTTTCAATTGCATTTTCATTGTATTGTTTTTTTTTTAAACTGTATTTTAATTGCCTCATTGTATTACCCCAGTCTTGAAATGTTTTAATGTTAATTTAATCATGTAAAGCAAATTGCAGCTTTGTTTTGAAAAGTGTAGTATAAATGTGAGCTGTTATTCACCCAGGTTTAAAAACCGACTTCTCCATTTTGAAGGTAGAAAGACAGAACAAGAGTAAAAAAAAAGAAACCCAGAAATATTATAATGTTTTTGATAAGTGTGGCTTAGTGTTCACTGAAAATCACTAATGTTTACCAAGTCAAATGACATTTCTCTTGTCATACTCTAACACTGTAGATAGTTATTGTCAACTAAAAACAAATTTTGGTCTATACTTTACAAACATCTCTGTAGTGATGACGTTTTGTGGCACAGCTGTTATGACCCCTGCTGTCGTTCTTTGTGTTTAACTCAGGTGCAGGGGGAGAGGTGCAAACATACCAGATCCGCACAGCGCCCACATCCACCTCCCTGCCTCAGACTGTAGTTATGACCTCTCCTGTGGGATTGTCCCAGGGTAAGAGTGATGATCCAACACTGAAGAGAGAAATCAGGCTTGCAAAAAACAGGTAAATGCACCAATATATTCATGGGGAAGCTTTATATATTCCAGGACAGCTTATAAATGAGACACAAACAAACAAACAAACGGGAAGTAATTTTAAAAAGGTTTCAGTTCATGTTTAAAACAAGTTGTAACAATATCTTAATTGGTAAGCGTATTTGTTACTTTTATTTTACTGTTATTGTAGCTTTTAACTGATGGGGTCAACAGAATCCTCTCATCATGGTAATTGTAAGTTTATAGCCCTTCTCAGACATGCCCTGCTTTCTGTTAATCAGTCAGCATCTGAATGCTTCATGAATGAGCACTCTGGCAACTGGTCTTCGGAAATCATAAATCATTAGACAGTCAGCTACTTGGGTTGTTTGATAAGCCTGCTATTTGTTCAGATTTATTTTTCTGTTTATTAGAGCATTATGATGTATTACACATGACTTGATGTGCTGTATAATCTTGTGTGCGGCTCTCTCAGTTACTATGGTGTGTATGTCTGAATGAAGCCGTGAGGAACATTAACACAGCTGAGAAACAGAATGATGTCTTTTTAACAGATGAATGAAGCCAGCATGTTACGGATGACCATGTCTGAAAAGGATTTATGTCCCAACTGTGATACACTCTACAGTATTTATTATTTAGTCTTTCAGTCAAACTAACCGCACATTTTTCTACCGTTTCAGAGAGGCAGCCCGTGAATGTCGACGAAAGAAAAAGGAATACGTTAAATGCCTGGAAAACCGCGTAGCTGTTCTTGAGAACCAAAACAAGACTCTGATTGAAGAACTTAAAACATTAAAGGATCTTTATTGTGTTAAAACAGGATAACGTGTCTGAATAGAGGATTGAGACAAAGTGTGGGAGTGGCACAGCTCAGCCATTTGGACGTGACAGGGTTTCTGGGAACACTTCATTTCAGGCTGAGATTCTCCAGGTGTTTTTGTTTTTTTTACTCTGATATAAAAGTGACTTATGGCAGTGAGATTTACTCGGCAAATAAAAAACAATTGGCCATTTTTCCACCTGCTGTTTTTTAAATATTTGCTAACGCTATAACATTTATAGTTGTGTACATTTTTAATACTGGGAGATTTGAAATTGTGAGCTTTAACATTCAGTCTCAGTTTTTAAATGTTTCCCTTTCCTTTTTTTTCTTGTGTTTTTAAAAAAAAAGTTGCTGTTGGGCTTTTTTAATTCTAACAGCATCTGAATTTTGACTGTATAATTACTACACAGACATGATTTCTGTTTATTTTGTGAACCAGCAATTCCCCTCATTTCCCTATAAGGAGATGTTACAATTGTCATTCCTTATTTTTGTGCAATGGAATATTAAGAGTAACAGAAAAGATGACATTAAGTGTGGTTTGTTGGTTGTTTTTTGGCAGTTACTTAGACAATCAGGGAAAAAGCACAGTGTCCAGGTAATATTTATTGATGTACATCATGGGAGGGGTGGGAAAGAAGAACAAACAGTGTATGAAAAGTTGCTGATTCTGTAAGTAAATAAATATATTTTCACTCAATAGTGTGGCTAATGTTTATTGTAAATGAAAACGTGACCAAATCTCACACACCCAGAGGGGTGCATGTTTTATTTTACTGGTCAGCAGCCAGTTATACACTGATCAGGCATAACATTATGACCACCTGCCTAAGATTGTATTGTGCTCAAAAATGCTCTGAACCATTGGACATGGACAAGAGGACCTCTCAGGGTGTCCTGTGGGGTCTGGAACCAGAATGTTGGCACTGGATCCTTTGGGTACTCTGACTTGTGCAGTGGGGCCTCTGTCAATCAAACTTGTTCCACTGCATCCTGTTGATGCTTGATCAGAATGGGGTGTAGGAAGTTTGGAGGTCAAATCAACATGTTGGACCATTGTCATGTTCCTGATTGTGTGATGTTTTTTCCATGTGGTGGGGTGCATTTTCCTGTGGGGGTAGGCCAGGGATATTTAGGATTTCCATTTGCGTGAGGGAGTCTGCTTGTTGTGGGACAGTGTTTATTTGGGTGTCTAAATCTCATCAACATGGATGTTAAAATCCAAGGTTTTCCATCAAAACACCACATAGTACCAATATGATCAATGTTATTCACTTCACCTGTCAGTGGTCATAACGTTGTGACTGATCGGTGTATATTATCATAGTGATTAATGATTTAACGCCCAAAATAAACTCTGCACATTCTCTCCTGCTGTCACTTGATAGAATATCCCATACTGTGTGGCCTTATCATTAAAGTGACCTCTGGAGCCTCGATGTGTCTCAGGTGAAGTTCAGTGAAACCGGCTGCCTCTGAGTCTTTCCATGTAACTCTGGTAATTGTGCATCCATCCCTGAGATAGTACCACAATGGCTGAACTGCAGCTGGCTGTGGAAGCTCTGACTGCCTCAGTTAAACCAGCAGAACACCACATAGTACCAATATGATCAATGTTATTCACTTCACCTGTCAGTGGTCATAATGTTGTGACTGATCTGTGTATATTATCAGTGATTAATGATTGAGCTTTGGGTAAACGCCCAAAATAAACTCTGCACATTCTCTCCTGCTGTCACTTGATAGAATATCCCATAATGTGTGGCCTTATCATTAAAGTGACCTCTGGAGCCTCGATGTGTCTCAGGTGAAGTTCAGTGAAACCGGCTGCCTCTAAGTCTTTCCATGTGGCTCTGGTAATCGTGCATCCATCCCCGAGATAGTACCACAGAGGCTCAAACACGTACTGAAAGAAGTACGTCCAGGAGGTGGGATCTGAGACGACATGCTCCAAAAAGTAGAAAGCTCCGCCCTGGAAGAGAGAGCCAATAAAAATAGATTATCTTATCAAATCTGGTTGTGTAATTTTGCTACCACAAACACTGAGCTCAGCTTCCTGCCCGTTACTGGGTGTAACTCTCAAACTTGAACAATGTGAGAGGGAATTTAAGGCATATATGATGATCCTGAGTCAGATCTGAAAATGAGTATCTGCAAAACATCTTAATGCCTGTAGAAAGTAATAACTTGTTGACCAGGTTGCACATGATCTTGATAAGTAAAACCCAAATCAGCTGTTTATAATGCAAACAGACAGGATATGTTTTAAATTATTTACTGAGGTGGTTCAACCACAACATATTTAAAATGTAATATACTTGGTTATTCTTAATGACCTGAAATGTCACTTTTCATGTTGTGCATGCTACCCCATATCAAAAGCTGGACAGTCAAGCAGACAAAGCTTAAACGAATCTAATCGTATCTATTTTTATGATTTTATTTTCATGCTTTGTAGTTTTCATCCGTTTTATGTGGTCGTGATTAATCTTGCTGTATTTCAGTCTCTTCTTGCCTTATCAAACATCTGTGAAGGACTTTGAACGGCACTAAACTGTATGAAAGAGGCTATACAAATAAAGTTTGACTGACTGATTGATTGACTGAAAGCTGGAATTTCTCTTGGGGATCCAGGGGGACACCAAAGACCCCAAAACACTGCACGTTTACCGTTGAAGCTGGTTAAATGGCATTTTTTAAGGGGGTGGAAGCACTAAAGTTTAATATCAACAAAGGTGTGTCCTTCATTGTTACCTGATGTTGCGGCTCTGACCTGTAGTGGGGACTTGCGCTACAATGGTGTTTCAGCTTTGTTAATACCTCACAACACTGCTGTGCTCACATAGTGCATATTCTTAAACAACTTATTTAATCAAATGTCCACAGAGAACCTGAGGCTGACTTGTAGGCTGAGATTTCAGGAGTAATCTTTGATTTCTGGGTAATTTCTTCCTTTGGTTAATGGGAACTTGTAGGCTACTGGGTACACAAACTCTGAAAAGAAGCAGATAAATATGGAGTTTGTTTAGTGCTCTGTGGCCCCATAACAAGAAATATAGTGACAATGAGCAAAAAGATAAACAGCATGCAAATGGTATTCACTTCTGATTTTACAAAAATGTAAAAATGTAATTTCTGTTGTTTTGGATAGAAAAACTGTTCAGTTGGTGCCAAATTCTCAACCACTGAGTTAATAAATAATAATGATCAGATAGTGTGACCAGTACACAGACACTCCTTTGACCGGTGACAATAAAAGGTAACATTAAAATACAGCTTTGTTCAAATGACTCGATGCCACAGATGACAAGAGAAAAACAAGAACAGGCTGTTGGCTACTGCACGTCGTGAGTTAGGGCTGTAGCCAGACACCTGAATATCTACAACAAACCTGGTGTCTAAGAAATCATTTCACACAGCTCTGGATGGATGTGACCCTCAAAATGTCTTACAACTTTGCAAATTCCCTCAGGAAGACTGGGACAACATTTCACAAGCAGCAACCTCTTTAACTCTGTGTGTCACAGATGTGGGACTTTCAGTTCAAGATCCCACTCTTAATCTGCCTTATGACCTTTTAAGATATGGTGCATACTTTGTTGATTCATGTTGTCCATTCCGCTGTTGGGATATCAGGTGTTGGAACAACAAATACTTTTTTTTACTTATGTTAAAAGAATGGATAGAAGTTACTAAAGCTGCATTTACATGTTTGTTCAGTGTAAGTACATTCACACAAGTGCTCTACTTTAGTATTATTTTCATGGACTT
The DNA here is from genome assembly GCA_024666655.1 of Dascyllus trimaculatus. Classification (NCBI taxonomy): domain Eukaryota; kingdom Metazoa; phylum Chordata; class Actinopteri; family Pomacentridae; genus Dascyllus; species Dascyllus trimaculatus. The sequence goes on from CM045450.1 coordinate 17,690,513, forward strand.
TATTTAAGCATTTACATTCTACTACACAATAATTAGGAGCTAAATGATGTACTCTGTTCTCCATTACATTTACTTGTAAGCTTTGGTAACTAGGTATTTTGAAGATCAACAAATAAACTATGCTTTTTTGTCATAGATGAAATAAATATGCTTACAATGAGCTCCAGCTGCAACAGTAGAGGGATGTACACATTACTGAAGCAATAACTATAATAACCACTTATATAATAACGTTATATGTTTTTTATAAGGGCCATT